>CM038669.1:695934785-697134785 GCA_021605145.1 Aegilops bicornis
GAGCCTCCGCGCTGACAGCCCTAAACAAGAGGCCTCTGGTCCCGATTGGTGACCTGCTTGGGACCAATAGGCATCCATGCGTTAGCAACTGGCTGGAGCTGAGGTTTTTGAAAAGGGCTGGTTGTTAGGGGTTTTGATGGTTAATTTAGGTTGTTATTAGCTAGCTAATAGAGAAGTGTCCTCTCTTATATATCTCCGTGCTTGGTTTACCAACGCTTACTGCTATGCCTAACGTTAACATGGCTTAGATTGAAGTGAATGCAACATGTGGTGCATGTCGAAAGTAATACTAATCCTAACCTTGATCAAGTTTGGATTGTACTACTTTCGACGCACCCCAATCTATATTATTCACTTCAATCCAATCCATATTCATTTCACCTACTTTCGCATCATGCAACGTCATATATAATAACAAGTTCTACTAATTAATCATCATCATACAACTTCTACTCGTTATTAATAACAAGTCATACAATCATCATCCTCATAGTCATTGAACCAACCCTACTTAATTATTATTAGCACATGATCATCATTATGAGGTATAAATACCCTCTTTAAGGTAAAATAGCATAAAAAACAATATAGGCTGACTCTCCATTATGGAGAATGGACATCATCCTGTCTCCAATTCTTGCGCTTTGCTTCCTTTTGCTTCCAAGAACCTCCTTACGACTGTCCATACATTTTTTCCATTCTTTGATTGTCATGTCTCCACTTCTTTTAGAAATCCGGTATGGACAGTTGAGATCATAGAGACGACCTGGTTGTATGTTGAAAACATCAAAGGCGACCGTCTCAAGGTATACATCGATGAGGCACACAATCATTCGGATTATCTGTTGAAAAACATAAGTAGTAACCTTCGTGAGTTAGCAATGATGTACTAGTTTTAGAAGTATGCAAAAGATGCACGGATATCGTAATAGTAAAAAATCTTACCAGGGTATCTCCATGGTAGTTCACTGTAGTTCAACACGTGCACTGAGTGGCACGTATTGACCATAATGTTGAGAAGTTCGATTGTAGATATTGTAATTCTCAAGATCATTTACAAAATGCGATCAGATGATTCTTCTCCTTATAAGTTAATTCGAGCCATCGGTGTAGTGGGTTTTTGTCTACCATCTTCCGCACATTCTTTGAAGAATGAAAATAAGTTGTCAATGGAAATAAGCTGTCAACTATTTTTAAATAAAACAATATAAATTACTTAATAACTATGCTTGAGAAGCTCACATAAGGGAAGAATTGGGAAGCATATCAACAAGGACCCAAATGTCCATATTGTCTTGCTCGATTTCAGGATCACCAAGATCCATGGTGACAAGCATACCCTCATCAAAACCTTACATCTTGCAAAGTGCTTCCCCAATTTTGGCAACCAAAATGGGTTACACTCTCAGAATTGTACAACTTTACTTCAAAATCCACATCATGATGGGTCCTTAGGTGAACTTTCTTTGATTCAATACTTTCATGGTCTTTCAAACCCATCCTCTCCAAGACATAGCGTCTAGCATAGCATGGGATAAGCTAGTCGAATTGGAAAGATGAAAAGTACGTTAAAATAGTTGAAGTGCGTACTTAATTACGAAAAAAAAACTATTGTCGTCAATGCGTTGCGATACCGTTTCAACATCGAAGGTCTCCTCGAGCTTAATGTTGAAGCGCCGATCTTTGTCCAGCTCAAGGAACCTGTCGCACATACCTCGGTCCTTGTGGCACCAATCGCACTCCCCGAGGCGGTTTTAAGTCATCTGAGTACGACATTTCCTATGTTCATAATTCAAATATTAAACTTGTACAATTAAATATATGTACTAAAAACTCTCAGCTCTCATCTGGTGTACATATTAGACCGTCGGTGATGGTAGCTCCTCCTTTCATTCCAGTGCATTACACCAAATTGTCTAGCTACGGGAATGAAGGAGAAGCTTCTACGATTTAACAAATGGGATTCTTCGTCCTCTCATATATATATATATATATATATATATATATATATATATATATATATATATATATATATATATATGGTTGGAGACTCTCCTCACTGATTCCTCTAGGTGGAGACTTGACAGACTTAAAGTCAACCCGAGGACTCATATTATAGGACTCATATATATTGACATGGAGATTTGGCTGGTCTCACCTCGAGGTCGGTGGGGGTAAGTGGAGGGGACGATAGGCAGCGGATGAAGGAGGGATCCTAGATTTCTGCATAGTGCTCTCCAATTTTAGCATTCAAAGTAGGAGTACTTTTCCAATTTAAACATTCAATAAGCAAAACCAAATCGTAAAATAAAGTAGTATTCAAATTAGCATGCATTCAATTATAAGCAAAAAGTACATCATCTCTTGTGTCCGTACATCGTCCAATATTATCACTAGTAATGCTCCTCGAATACTATCATACATAGCATCGCTAATATAGCTAGAACACATTAGCACCCAGCCGGGTATCGTCATGGCGGTGGACACCAAAGAGAAGGAACCATCACAGGATCATAGCTCGGTGAGATCCACGAAGAACATGCCAGGTATTATCGAACCTGCCCTCCAACGCAACCATGTAGAGGCAGACGTGCTGCGTCCTCCCTCCTTGACACAGTGACGTACCACCTCCATGACCCCTGGACCGCCACCAAACAAGGATCGGGTCAACAGCAGGGTTGGCTCCTCACCAACCTCCTTCCCAAGGTGGCACCACCTCCCAATACCAGCCCGGTAGACCCAGTCCCGGACATGGCCCCTCACAGTCAAGCGGCCTCCTCCGCCGAGTCGACCAGCGAGGATGCTTGGGATAGAGCATTATCGATGTCGATCACGGGATTAATTGCTTGAACTAAAAAATAAACTAGTTCTATTAATTTTCTTGCTAAAAATAAACTACTTCTATATATAGTAAAATAAAAGTAGTTTTATTAAATCAACTAGTTCAACTACTAGCACTTACTATAAATAAATAAAGTAGTACTTACTAAAAATAAACTACTTCTATAGTAAAATAAAGTAGTTTTATTAAATCAACTAGTTCAACTATATACTAAGCACTTACTATAAATAAAATAAAGTAGTCCTTACTAAAAGTAAACTAGTTTAACTAGTTTTATTATTTTTCTAACTAATTATATTAAACACTTTCTCTTCCTATTTCCCTTTTTCCTCTCCTGCTTTTTCTTCTAAATATGAACATATGCATATAAATGACTTTGATCATACACAATTTTCCTATACATACACAATATGAACATATATATACATAAATTGACAAATAACATTCTCTGAACAAAAAAGCATTAAAATTCTATGAAAAAATTACAACAGAAAAAAATCATAAACATTCTATGAATAGAAAAATCTAACACAATATTCAATTAACTACATCTAAATTAACTACACATCTAGTTAAATTAGCAAAATTCATATATATGAGCTTACAGGGGATGGCGGCGGTGGTGAGGCGTGGCTGACAGGCGGCAGCGGCGGCCTTGGCGACGAGGAGGCAGGCCCGGCAGCATCGGGAGGCAGGCGTGGGCGGCACGGGCGTCTGGGCGGCACGTGGCGGACGGCATCAAGCGGCGAGACGGCGGCGGAGGCAGGCGACAGCAGCGGCAGCAGGTGCAGAGGGTAGCTGGCGCGGCGTGGGGCGGGAAAGACTGAATAAAATTTTCACAAGTGCTAGTTATATAGGCAAGCATTGGTCCCGGTTCGTGGCACCAACCGAGACCAATGCTGGTCCCGGTTGGTGGCTGACCAACGGGACCAAACTTCTTTCAGCAGCCCAAAGGCGGGAAGCAAAGGTTTTAGTCCTGTTGGTGGCACCAACCGGGACTAAAGGGTGGACATTGGTTCGGTTGGTGCCACCAACCGGGACCAAAATAACATTGGTTCAGTTGGTGCCACCAACCGGGACTAAAAGGCCTTGTGTCTTTGGCCGGTGTGGTGGGAAATTTAGTCCCACCTCGCTAGCTGAGAGAGCTCAGCACCTGTTTATAAGTTGCGTTGCAGCTCGGTGTTGAGCTCCTCTCTATATGCTGAGCATTACTTGCCTACCCTTGTCACTTCCATGTTGGGCCTATCGGGCCTGTGGGCCTGCATCCTGGCCCATGCAGTATGGGTTTCTAGTCGTATGCACGGGCCGTGTGGCCCATTAGGCGACATTTTATTTTTCCATTATTTTTTTGTTTTTGAATTATTTATTTTCTTTTGATGTTTGCTTTACTTTTTTATTCTTTTTCTTTTAGCTCAGAATAATTATAAAATTTCTGTTACTCCATTAGTTTCCAAATTTGAATAGTTTAAATTTTAATTCTTTTAAAATTGGGCGTTTAATCACTAGTTTGTGAATAACTTCACTATAAAGATATATTTTGAGTGATTCTTTTCCTGCTAATTAATATTACTGCATTTTATCATTATATTCAAAAACTGATTTTGTTATTTTAGTTTCTATCAAAAGTTCTTTATGAAAATTCTTTTTTGCTACTAAAGTTTCTAACAAAAATTCTTTATGATAATTCTTTCTGCTTTCATGTTTTTGAACAGAAAATACTTTGATAATTTTAGTTGCATAAATTTTATATAATTTTAGTTTAAAAAATACTAGAGGTTTGTAAAAGCTTTTAGTTGATTCCTTTTGCTATAAGACCTTGAAATTGAAAATCATTTCAAATGAACTCTGAAAAGGTTGAAAGTTGGCTTGGTATCATCATTTCACCCACATAGCATGCGCTAAAAAGTTGAGAGGGTTATGGGAAAAACTGGATACACTTCATGTACAAAATGGACAATCTCTTTGAGTATCGGGGTTTCATCATGAAACTCATACATTACCACAGGATTTCATTTTTTAAACTTATTTGAACTCCCTGACTTTTTGTGTGTTCAAACGCACCATTCATAGCCACGTCATCAATATTCAACCCTTTCTGAATTCATTTGTTATTTTTCATGCATTTACTGATTATTTTGAGCTATAAGACCCTGAAATTGAAAAGCATTTCAAATGAACTCTGAAAAGGTTGGAAGTTGGGATGGTATCATCATTTCATCCACATAGCATGTGCAAGAAAGTTGAAAGGGTTATGGCAAAAACTAGATGCACTTCATGTATAAAACGGACAATCTCTTTCGAAGTATCAGGATTTCATACGGAAACTTGTCTGTTACAACAGGCATTTCAAATGAATGTTGGCATGGTATCATCATAATAGTTGTGGAGAAAGTCTTCACTTTTTCTTCGCTTGTGTCCTTTCCTTATTGCGCCATAACCATGGATAATCTTCATCATTTATCAGGATGCTTGGGTCAGCCTTGACTTTGAAGGGAGGAATTTCATGAAACTCTTCATAATATTCGGACATGTCTGTCTTGCCCTCCACTCCCAAGATGTCCCTTTTTCCTGTTAGAACTATGTGGCGCTTTGGCTCATCGTATGATGTACTCGCTTCCTTATCTTTTCTTTTTCCCGGTTTGGTAGACATGTCCTTCACATAGATAACCTGTGCCACATCATTGGCTAGGACGAACGGTTCGTTATTGTACCCAAGATTCTTCAGATCCACTGTTGTCATTCCGTACTGTGGGTCTACCTGTACCCCGCCTCCTGACAGATTGACCCATTTACACTTAAACAAAGGGACCTTAAAATCATGTCCGTAGTCAAGATTCCCATATGTCCACTATGTAACCAAAATATGTGTCCTTTCCCTCTTGGTTGCTGCATCAGCGGACACCGCTGTTTTGGTTGGTGCTCTTTTGATCTTGGGCGATCGTGTAAAATGTATTCCCATTTATCTCGTATCCTTTGTAAGTCAATCTGATCGAAGATGGTCCCCATGACAACGAAAGTACAAATTTCGGCACAAACAGTGTTCTCACCTACGAGATGTGTTTCCAACCAACTGCTGAAAGTCCTGATGTGTTCACTTGTAATCTAGTCGTCCGCACCGCTCCGGGTGTTTGGAGCACGATCGTTTCTTTTCTTCATCGACATACACTACTAGGAAAACCCTATACACAGAATCTTAGCAGCGGTATGGCTCAAAAAGGAGCGCTGCTGCTAATTGCAGCAGCGCTGGTGTGGAAAACCGCTCTTGACAAGTGTTTAGCGATGGCGGCGCTCTGTGTAACCAGCGGCGATACAAATATCGACCGATGATGCCCCCAAACTCCATTTAGCAGCAGCAGATTACGCTTAGCCGTGCTCTGCTAAAGCTGTAGTAATAGCGGTTTTTATGAGGTCGCCGCTGCTAATTTTCAAATTGGACACACTTTTTATCCGATTAGTAGTAGCGCTTACTGGAAGCGCTCTGCTGCTACTTTCTTATCAGCAGCGTTTACGTCAGCGCTCTTGCTAATCCGCACCAACCCACCACCTTTTCCCCACCGTCCCCTCCTCTCTTCCCTTTCCCCTACCTCCCACTCTCACTCTTCTTCTTCCTCAATACTTCTCCCCATTACTCTCTCTTCTATCTACCTTTCTCTCTCTTCATTACTCCTACCTAACTACACCACCTCTATTAATGCATCTCCTTTCTCTTTTCCTTCCCTCCACTAGTTGAAGTTGTCTCCTCCCAAATTAGGTTGCTAGGTAGATGTAGGATTTAGTTAAGTGACCTATTTGCCCCCTAACTAGATCTATCTTTGTCAAGAAGAGCTTTGTGCACTTATGATCTCCCTACAACATCGGCCACCGTGCTCGATCTCGAGATAGAGGTGATGAAAATTTCATGCTTTTGCAAAATGGAAATATGTTTATGCGTGTGTGATATGTTTGTGGAAATTGTGTGTGTGGCATGAGTTGACGTGCATAATTGTGCTTTTGAGTTGCCTATGTTTTGCGAAATGTCAATTTATTTCCATTTCGCTAATTCCTGAGGAAAACTCTAGATCCATACATGTCCTATTTTAGGGAAGGTCATGCGAATTTTTGTATGACTTTGATGCATGCACGCATTTTTATAATCAATTTGTTTTATTATTACCGTGCGGGCGTTCATGATGGTCGATTGGAGCGATGGTGAACAGGTGGTTGCGATCGGCGTGTGCAGGACATGAAAGAAAATAACCCGATAGAGGTTTTATGTCCGTGTCGAAAATGCAAAGGAATAGTTTGGCTTTCGACCCTATGACGATGTCGTGGTCGCGCACCTGCTCATGACTGGTTTCATGGATGGCTATACTCGATGGATAGCTGAAGATGAGGATGACGATGTTGAGGATCTTGTGGGGCGATGCAATGATGACACGGGGCAAGACGATGAGATGATCGATAATGGCGCCGGGGAAGAGGCCGGACATGGCGGCGGAGAAGGGGCCGGAGATGGCGGAGGAGAAGGGGCTGGACATGGCGGCGGAGAGAACGACATGGACTCCACACAGCAGAGTTCGTTGGTACTAAGTTCAATCGTGCGGGACCCTCATGTTCAAGCATTGCTTCGCAAGGAGACGTAGTCTTGAGAGAGCTGCTTCTAGAGAGGAGGCTAAGCTGGAGCAACAGCGGTGGTATTCTCGAACACTCCATTGTATGATGGTTGGAATCGAGGTGACCACGCTTGAGTTTCACGCTCCAACTCCTGAAGACGAAGGTTAAAACAAATGGACCCGACACTAGCCTCGATGAGCATCTCAAGTACCTAAAGGATGTTCTTCCGCGGGTAATCTATGTCCTACTAGTGTTGATGAGGCCATGAAGATCGTGTGCACTCTTGATCTGCCACACGTTAGATACCATGCATTCATCAACGATTGCATAATTTATCGGAAGGAGCACGCTGAAAAAACAATCTGTCCGGTGTTCAATGCTTCTCGATACTAGAAGGCCGGGTAGAAATGTCCCCGAAAGTTGTATGGTACTTACCGATCACTTCCCGTCTCGGAGGTATTTTGTAGATCCCAAGGAAGCAAAGCTAATGCGCTGTACGTGGAGAGGAAGAAGCCCGACGATGGAGATGATCCGGTGAGACACGTGAAGGATGGAAGCGGTGGAGAGCGTTGAACAGCTTCTATCGGTATTTTGAATGTGATGCAAGGAACATCGTGCTCAGCGCGTGTACCGACGGCATGAATCCATTTGGCAACCAGAACACCAACCATAGCACATGGCCCGTGTTTGTATGGATGTAAAACCTCCCCCGTGTCAGTACATTCACATGAGCATGCTTATTCAAGGGCCGAAACAACCAGGAAATAATATTAATTTGTATCTGGGGCTACTTCAAGAGGAGTTAGACACGTTATGGAAAACACCGGCCAAGACATGGGGCCTTGACAAAGGCGAGTATTTCAACATGAGAGCAGCGCTGATCCGCGACGATCGCAGGACTATCTCGATTCACGGATATGTGGCAGGCCAGGTCTGCCATGGATATTACGGATGCACGCGGTGCATGGATGATCTGACGTCTCAGCAGCTAACGTCAAGGAAAGATGGCGGTGCAGGAAAATCGTGTACATGGGGCATCGAAGATGGCTTGAACAGACGACCGTGGAGAAACCGTAGAGATCTATTCAATGGTCACGCTGAGCATCGAGGACCTCTACGTAAGCGGAGCGGTGCCGAAATCGATGAGCTGTTGAAAAACTGGAAGGAGTGCCCCGCGCCGGGAAAGACGATGAGAAAGGCGTCGGAGCAGCTCTTCTGAAGGTATGGAAGACGTGTTATGTGTTATGGGACTTTGAGTACTGTCACAATCTCGATACACCTCATTGCCTTGATCAAATGCATATCTGTAAGAATGTCCATGAGAGGTTGCTCGCAACAACGATGAACATGCGGATAAGACCAAGGATGGGCGAAGGCAAGAAAAGACTTGCAAGATTTGAAAATCAGGGAAGATTTGCACATGCCGCCCGTAAAATGTCAGACGAGACGAGGACGGAGAGCAGGCACGGGAGAAGAAGGGCAAGAAAATAAAGAAAGAGGATTATTGCCCCCTTCTTGCTTCACCTTAAGTCGGTGAGATCAATGCCTTCTTTAAGTGCCTTACGAGTCAAAGTTAGTTCGATTCTTTGTGGCGGGATAAGCGAGATATCTAGAACCACGGACAAGAAAAGGTTCAGCGGGATGAAGTCTCATGACTGTCATGTGATGATGATCACGAGATACTACCTGTTGCCCTTAGAGGGATAATGGACAAACACGTCCGTGACACGCTTATTGGTCTCTGCAACTTTTTCGGCGTCATCTCTCGAAAGTCGATCGATGTGAAGCAGCTCCGAAGGCTACAAGAAGAGATCATTACGATCTTGAATGAGCTTGAGATGTACTTCCGCCAGCGGTCTTTGGCGTGATGGTGCATCTGTGTGTCCATATTGTGGATGACATAATAGACCTTGGGCCTTCATTCCTGCACAACATGATGCCGTTTGAGAGGATGAATCGGATCATCAAAGGATTCGTTCGTAACATGTCCCGTCCGGATGGAAGCATCGTCCAGGGCTATTTGACACAAGAGTGCATCTCTTTCTGTGAGAATTTTCTATATGGCGCAGACCAGCAGCCTGGTGTTAGTGTTGGATTGCCCGTTAACAAGCACGATGGGAGGCTCAAAGGAGATGGTCACTGCAACAGTCGCAGGGAACTGCACGTGGCATACTCAGATCGACGCAGCGACTTTGACGGAGCAAACTTGGTAGTGCTACAACACCTAGACGAGGTAGATCCTTTCGTAGCCTTTGCACAAAGAAATTATCGCAAAGAAGTATCATGACCGGGGGTATGCACGGAATGACGCCTTGAAGTTACTAGAGAGCACAACTCCACTTTCTTGCATTGGTTCAAAGAGCATATTATTGCTAATCCCCCGGAGGAGGGCTCTAAGGACGGATTGCTCATATACGCCTTAGCACATGGCCCCTCGCCCAACCTCGTAACCTATCAGGCATATGATATCAACGGATACACGTTCTACATGGAGGCCAAAGATATGGACAGTGATGATCAGAACTCAGGGGTGACGATGGAATGCATGACCGGCAGCGACAACGGCGCAACTGAGAGATTTTATGAAAGGGTCGAGGAGATCTAGGAGCTTGACTACTCTGGACTGCACAACACGATGATGTTCCGTGTCAGATGGGCTAAGAATGTCAAAAGAGAAAGCGGATTTTCACTACCATGACTATACCCGGCCTTAAAGAGCGCTACCATGAACGTTATCGCAAAAAGCGAGCCATGGGTACATGCTAAGCACGTGACACAATGCTTCTTCATAACCGACCCATGCAATCCCAGTCGTGTTGTCGTGAGGAGAGGCAAAAGGAACATCATTGGAATGGATGGAGTCGCCAGCGAGGAAGACTATGATCAATCTGACAACCCAATGAGGGAACATAACGATGATGATGAAGTATACGTCAAAAGAAGAATCAATACTACATTACCTAAGAAAAATCGTACTCCATGGAAAAGGCAAAGTCACAATGAGGGGCTCAATTATTCTTCATTTAACAAGAAGGGAAAGAAGCTGACTCAAAAGCGAAAAGCGTCAATGACGAGGAACCGTATGTTATCGGTCAAATGATGTAATATATATATATATATATATATATATATATATATATATATATATATATATATGTTCCTATTTTGTATACACACTTAGCCATTATTATGCATGGGTCCAATGATGTAATATATATGTTCCTATTTTGCATACATATTTAACCGTCAAATGATGCAATATATATCGCCCTCCCTTCGTTCACTGCTCTCGGGAAATAAAAGTGGGAGAAAATAAAGGAAAAGAAAAAGGAAAACTGGCAGTAGTAGTAGCACATTTCGTATAGACCGCTACAGGTACTAAAGGTAGTAGTAGTGCATTTCGTATAAACCGCTACAGCTACTGAAGGTAGTAGCAGCGCATTTTGTCCAAGCAGCGCTGCTGCTACGTCCACTTAATCCAAAATTCTCACTATCCCTGCTTCATCCCGACTTTTCCTCCAAATCCCACTCTCTCTTCCCGTCGCTCGCCCCGACCCGGTAGCGCTCTCCCCGACCCAGCTCGCCCCGACCCGGCCCTCGCCCGACCCGACCCGGCGCTCGTGTTGGAAATATGCCCTAGAGGCAATAATAAAAGGATTATTATTATATTTCCTTGTTCGTGATAATTCTATTTTATTCATGCTATAATTGTATTATCCGGAAATCGTAATACACGTGTGAATAGATAGACCACAACATGTCCCTAGTGAGCCTCTAGTTGACTAGCTCGTTGATCAATGGATAGTCATGGTTTCCTGACTATGGACATTGGATGTCATTGATAACGGGATCACATCATTAGGAGAATGATGTGATGGACAAGACAATCCTAAGCATAGCACAACATCGTGTAGTTCGTTTTGCTAGAGCTTTTCCAATGTTAAGTATCTTTTCCTTAGACCATGAGATCGTGTAACTCCCGAATCTGTAGGAGTGCTTTGGGTGTACCAAAGCGTCACAACGTAATCGGGTGACTATAAAGGTGCACTACAGGTATCTCCGAAAGTGTCTGTTGGGTTGACACGGATCAAGACTGGGATTTGTCGCTCCGTATTACGGGGAGGTATCATTGGGCCCACTCGGTAATGCATCATCATAATGAGCTCAGAGTGACCAAGTGTTTTGTCACGGGATCATGCATTATAGTACGAGTAAAGTGACTTGCCGATGCTTGAGATTGAAGGAGGTATTGGGATACCGACGATCGAATCTCGGGCAAGTAACATACCGATTGACAAAGGGAATTGTATCTGGGGTTGCTTGAATCCTCGACATCGTGGTTCATCCGATGAGATCATCGAGGATCATGTAGAACCAACATGGGTATCCAGATCCCGCTGTTGGTTATTGACGGGAGAGCCGCCTCGGTCATGTCTACGTGTTTCCCGAACCCGTAGGGTCTACACACTTAAGGTTCGGTGACGCTAGGGTTGTATGAATATGAGTATGCAGCAAACTGAAAGTTGTTCAGAGTCCCGGATGAGATCCCAGACGTCACGAGGAGTTCCGGAATGGTTCGGAGGTGAAGAATTATATGTGGGAAGTCAAGTTTGACCATCGGGAAAGTTTCGGGGTCCACGGTATTGTACGGGGACCACCTGGGAAGGGTCCTGAGGTCCACCGGGTGGGGCCACCTATTCCGAAAGGCCCCATGGGCTGAAGAGGGAGGGGAACCAGCCCCTGGTGGGCTGGTGCGCCCCCCTTGGGCCCCCCACTGCGCCTAGGGTTGGGAACCCTAGGGGAAGGGGGCGCCCCACTTGCCTTGGGGGGCACTCCAACCCCCTTGGCCGCCGCCCCCCTGGGGACCCTATATATAGAGGGGGGAGGGAGGGCAGCCGCACCCTTGCACTTGGCGCCTCCCTCCCCCTGCTACACCTCTTCCTCCTCGCCAGTTGCTTGGCGAAGCCCTGCCGGAGTACTGCTGCATCCACCACCACGCCGTCGTGCTGCTGGATCTTCATCAACCTCTCCTCCCCCCTTGCTGTATCAAGACGGAGGAGACGTCACGCTGACCGTACGTGTGTTGAACGCGGAGTTGCCGTCTGTTCGGCGCTAGGATCTCCGGTGATTTGGATCACGACGAGAATGACTCCCTCAACCCCGTTCTCTTGAGCAGCTTCCGCCTGCGATCTACAAAGGGTATGTAGATTCATCTCTCTCACTCGTTGCTAGATGAACTCATAGATGGATCTTGGTGAGCGTAGGAAATTTTTTATTTTATGCAACGTTCCCCAACAGTGGCATCATGAGCTAGGTCTATCGTAGTTCTCTATTGCACGCAGTAGAACACAAATCTGTTGTGGGCGTAGATGTTGTCAACTTTCTTGCCGTTACTAGTCTTATTTTGCTTCAGCGGTATTGTGGGATGAAGCGGCCCGGACCCGACCTTACGTGCGCTTATGTGAGACAGGTTCCACCGGTGACATGCACTAGTTGCATAAGGTGGCTAGCGGTGTCTGTCTCTCCCACTTCAGTTGGAGTGGATTCGACGAAAAGGGTCCTTATGAAGGGTAAATAGAAGTTGACAAATCATGTTGTGGCTTTCACGTAGGTAAGAAAACGTTCTTGCTAGAACCCTATTGCAGCCACGTAAAACTTGCAACAACAATTAGAGGACGTCTAACTTGTTTTTGCAGCAAGTGTTTTGTGATGTGATATGGCCAAAGTTGTGATGAATGATGAATGATATATATGTGATGTATGGGATCATGTTCTTGTAATAGGAATCACGACTTGCATGTCGATGAGTATGACAACCGGCAGGAGCCATAGGAGTTTTCTTTATTTTTTGTATGACCTGCGTGTCATTGAGAAACGCCATGTAAACTACTTTACTTTATTGCTAAACGTGTTAGCCATAGTAGTAGAAGTAATAGTTGGCGAGCAACTTCATGGAGACACAATGATGGAGATCATGATGATGGAGATCATGGTGTCATGCCGGTGACAAGATGATCATGGAGCCCCGAAGATGAAGATCAAAGGAGCTATATGATATTGGCCATATCATGTCACTACTATATAATTGCATGTGATGTTTATTATGTTTATGCATCTTTTTTACTTAGAACGACTGTAGTAAATAAGATGATCCCTTATAATAATTTCAAGAAATTTTTTCTCCCTAACTATGCGCCGTTGCTAAAGTTAAATGCGTTTGAAGCACCACGTGATGATCGGGTGTGATAGATTCTTACGTTCACATACAACGGGTGTAAGACAGTTTTACACATGCAAAACACTTAGGTTAACTTGACGAGCCTAGCATGTACAGACATGGCCTCGGAAGACAAGAGACCGAAAAGGTCGAACATGAGTCGTATGGAAGATACGATCAACATGGAGATGTTCACCGGCGATGACTAGTACGTCTCACGTGATGATCGGACCACGGCCTAGTCGACTCGGATCATGTAACGCTTAGATGACTAGAGGGATGTTAAATCTGAGTGGGAGTTCATTATATAATTTGATTAGATGAACTTAATTATCATGAACATTAGTCTAAAATCTTTGCAAAATGTCTTGTAGATCAAATGGCCAACGCTCATGTCACCATGAACTTCAAAAGCGTTCCTAGAAAACTAAGCTGAAAGATGATGGCAGCAACTATTCGGACTGGGTCCGGAACACGAGGATCATCCTCATAGCAGCCAAGAAACAATATGTCCTAGAAGCACCGCTAGGTGAAGCACCCATCCCAGAGAACCAAGACATTATGAGCGGCTTGGCAGTCTCTCGTCGATGATTACTCCCTCGTTCAGTATGGCATGCTTTACAGCTTAGAACCGGGGCTCCAAAAGTGTTTTGAGCAACACGGAGCATATGAGATGTTCGAGGAGCTGAAAATGGTTTTCCAAGCTCATGCCCGGGTCGAGAGATATGAAGTCTCCGACAAGTTCTATAGTTGTTAGATGGAGGAAAATAGTTACATCGGTGAGCACATACTCAAAATATGCAGGTTGCACAACCGCTTTGTCCCAGCTGGATATTAACCTCCCGGACGAAGCGGTCATTGACAGAATCCTTGATCGCTCCCACCCGAGCTACAAGAGCTTTGTGATGAACTACAATATGCAGGGGATGGTGAAAACTATTCCTGAAGTATTTTCAATGCTGAAGTCAGCAGAGGTAGAAATCAAGAAAGAAGATCAAGTGTTGATGGTCAATAAAACCACTAAGTTCAAGAAGGGCAAGGGTAAGAAGAACTTCAAGAAGGACGGCAAGGATGTTACCGCGCCCGGTAAGCCGATTCTTGCGGAAAGAAGTCAAAGAATGGACCCAAGCACGAGGTGAGTGCTTTTATTGCAAAGGGAAGGGTCACTAGAAGCGGAACTGCCCCAAATACTTAGCAGACAAGAAGGCCGGCAACACTAAAGGTATATTTGATATACATATAATTGATGTGTACCTTACCAGTACTCGTAGTAACTCCTGGGTATTTGATACCGGTGCCGTTGCTCATATTTGTAACTCACAGCAGGAGCTACGGAATAAGCGGAGACTGGCGAAGGGCGAGGTGACGAGGCGCGTCGGGACTGGTTCCAAGGTCGATGTGATCGCCGTCGACACGCTACCTCTACATTTACCCTCTGGGATTAGTTTTAAACCTCAATGATTGTTATTTAGTGCCAAGTTTGAGCATGAACATTGTATCGGGATCTCGTTTAATCTGAGATGGCTACTCATTTAAATCCGAGAATAATGGTTGTTCTATTTATATGAGAGATATGTTTTATGGTCATGCTCCAATGGTCAATGGTTTATTCTTAATGAATGTCGAGCGTAATATTACACATATTCATAGTGTGAATACCAAAAGATGTAAAGTTGATAACGATAGTCCCACATACTTGTGTACTTTGCCTTATGGTCACATTGGTGTCAAGCGCATGAAGAAGCTCCATTCGATGGAATTTTAGAGTCTCTCGATTATGAATCATTTGACACATGCGAACCATGCCTTATGGGCAAAATGACCAAGACTCCGTTCTCGGGAACAATGGGCGAGCAACCAACTTATTGGAAATCATACATACCGATGTGTGCGGTCCAATGGCGTTGAGGCTCATGGAGGATATCGTTATGTTCTCACTCTCACTGGTGACTTAAGTAGATATGGGTATGTCTACTTGATGAAACACAAGTCTGAGACCTTTGAAAAGTTCAAGGAATTTAAGAATGAGGTAGAGAATCAACGTGACCGAAAAATAAAGTTCTTACGATCAGATCGTGGAGGAGAATATTTAAGTCACGAATTTGGTACACACTTAAGGAAATTAGGAATCGTTTAACAACTCACGCCGCTGGAACACCTCGGTGAAAGCGGTGTGTCGAGCGTCGTGTCGCACTCTATTGGATATGGTGCGATCTATGATGTCTCTTACAGATTTGCCGCTATCATTTTGGGGATACGCTCTAGAGACAGCTACATTCACTTTAAATAGGGCACCGTCTAAATCCGTTGAGACGACACCGTATGAATTATGGTTTGGGAAGAAACCTAAGCTGTCGTTTCTAAAAGTTTGGGGATGCGATGCTTATGTCAAGAAACTTCAACCTGAAAAGCTTCGAACCCAGAGTCGGAAAAATCGTCTTCATAGGATACCCTCAGGAAACCATTGGGTATACCTTCTACCTTAGATCCGAAGGCAAGATCTTTGTTGCCAAGAATGGATCCTTTACGGAAAAAGAGTTTCTCTCGAAAGGAGTAAGTGGGAGGAAAGTAGAACTTCGATGAAGTACTACCTCTTGAACCGGAAAGTAGTGCAGCTCAGGAAAATGTTCTGTGGTGCCTACATCGGCGGAGAGGAAATGAATGATGATGATCAAGGTACTTAGCATCAAGTTGCTCTTTGAACCCGTGGGTCCACCGGGACACGTTCCACACCCAGTGGTATGGCAACCCTGTCCTGGAAATCATGTTGTTGGACAATGGTGAACCTCCGAACTATGAAGAAGCGATGGCGGGCCCAGATTCCAACAAATGGCTTGAGGCCATGCAATCCGAGATAGGATCCATGTATGAAAACAAAGTATGGACTTTGACAGACTTGCCGATGATCGTGACGATAGAAAACAAATGGATCTTTAAGAAGAAGACGGACGCGGATGGTAATGTTACCATCTATAAAGCTTGACTTGTCGCTAAAGGTTATCGTCAAGTTCAAGGGGTTGACTACGATGAGACTTTCTCTCCCATAGCGAAGCTGAAGTCCGTCCGAATCATGTTAGCAATTGCCGCATACTACGATTATGAGATATGGCAGATGGACGTCAAAACGGCATTCCTTAACAGCTATCTTAAGGAAGAACTGTATATGATGTAGCTGGAAGGTTTTGTCGACCCTAAGAATGCTAACAAGGTATGCAAGCTCCAGCGATCCATTTATGGGCTGGTGCAAGCATCTCGGAGTTGGAACATTCGCTTTGATGAGATGATCAAAGTGTTTGGGTCTATCTTGAGACTTATGGAGAAGCCTGCGTTTACAAGAAAGTGAGTGGGAGCTCTGTAGCATTTCTCATATTATATGTAGATGACATACTTTTGATGGGAAATGATATAGAACTTTTGGACAACATAAAGGCCTACTTGTATAAGAGTTTTTCAATGAAGGACCTTGGAGAAGCTGCTTATATATTAGGCATCAAGATCTATAGAGATAGATCGAGGCGCCTCATAGGTCTTTCACAAAGCACATACCTTGAAAAGATATTGAAGAAGTTCAAAATGGATCAGTCCAAGAAAGGGTTCTTGCGTGTATTACAAGGTGTGAAATTGAGCTCGGCTCAATGTCCGACCTGGCGAGAAGATATAGAAGTGATGAGTGTCATCCCCTATGCCTCGACCATAGGATCTATTATGTATGCCATCTTTGTGTACCAGACCTGATGTAAACCTTGCCGTAAGTTTGGTAGGAAGGTACCAAAGTAGTCCCGGCAAGGAACACTGGACAGCGGTCAAGAATATCCTGAAGTACCCGAAAAGGACTAAGGATATGTTTCTCGTTTATGGAGGTGACGAAGAGCTCGTCGTAAAGGGTTACGTCGGCCTTTAGCTTTGACACGAATCTGGATGACTCTAAGTCACAAACCGGATCGTGTATATGTTGAATGGTGGAGCGATGGCTGGTGCAGCTGCAAGCAGAACGTCGTGGCGGGATCTACATGTGAAGCGGAATACATGGCAGCCTCGGAGGCAGCGCATGAAGCAATTTGGGTGAAGGAGTTCATCACCGACCTAGGAGTCATACCCAATGCGTCGGGGCCGATCAAACTCTTATGTGACAACACTGGGGCTATTGCACTTGCCAAGGAACCCAGGTTTCACAAGAAGACCGAGCACATCAAGCGTCGTTTCAACTCCATTCATGAAAATGTTCAAGATGGAGACATAGAAATTTGCAAAGTGCATACGGATCTGAATATCACCAGATCCGTTGACTAAACCTCTTCCGCGAGCAAAACATGATCAACACCAGAACTCTATGGGTGTTCGATTCATCACAATGTAACTAGATTGTTGAATCTAGTGCAAGTGGGAAACTGTTGGAAATATGCCCTAGAGGCAATAATAAAAGGATTATTATTATATTTCCTTGTTCGTGATAATTGTCTTTTATTCATGCTATAATTGTATTATCCGAAATCGTAATACACATGTGAATAGATAGACCACAACATGTCCCTAGTGAGCCTCTAGTTGACTAGCTCGTTGATCAATGGATAGTCATGGTTTCCTGACTATGGACATTGGATGTCATTGATAACGGGATCACGTCATTAGGAGAATGATGTGATGGACAAGACCCAATCCTAAGCATAGCACAAGATCGTGTAGTTCGTTTTGCTAGAGCTTTTCCAATGTCAAGTATCTTCTCCTTAGACCATGAGATCGTGTAACTCCCGGATACCGTAGGAGTGCTTTGGGTGTACCAAAGCGTCACAACGTAAGCGGGTGACTATAAAGGTGCACTACGGTATCTCCGAAAGTGTCATTGGGTTGACACGGATCGAGGCGGGATTAGCCACTCCGTATTACGGAGAGGTATCACTAGGCCCACTCGGTAATGCATCATCATAATGAGCTCAAAGTGACCAAGTGTTTGGTCACGGGATCATGCATTCTGATGCGAGTAAAGTGACTTGCGATAGCGAGATTGAGCGAGGTATTGGGATACCGGACGGTCGAATCTCGTGCAAATAACATACCGATTGACAAAGGGAATTGTATACGGGGTTGCTTGAATCCTCGACATCGTGGTTCATCCGATGAGATAATCGAGGAGCATATAGAGCCAACATGGGTATCCAGATCCCTTGTTGGTTATTGACCGGAGAAGCCATCTCGGTCATGTCTACATGTCTCCCAACCCGTAGGGTCTACACATAAGGTTCGGTGGCGCTAGGGTTGTATGAATATGAGTATGCAGCAAACCGAAAGTTTTTGAGTCCGGATGAGATCCCGGACGTCATGAGGAGTTCCGGAATGGTCCGGAGGTAAAGAATTATATATGGGAAGTCAAGTTTCGGCCATCGGGAAAGTTTCGGGGTCCACCGGTATTGTACGGGGACCACCGGAAGGGTCCCAGGGGTCCACCGGGTGGGGCCACCTATCCCAGAGGGCCCCATGGGCTGAAGTGGGAGGGGAACCAGCCTCTGGTGGGCTGGTGCGCCCCCCCCTTGGGCCCCCCACTGCGCCTAGGGTTGGGAACCCTAGGGAAGAAGGCGCCCACTTGCCTTGGGGGGCACTCCAACCCCCTTGGCCGGCGCCCCCCTAGGAGATCCCATCTCCTAGGGCCCTCCCCCCCTGGGGACCCTATATATAGAGGGGGGGCAGCCGCACCCTTGCACTTGGCGCCTCCCTCCCCCTGCTACACCTCTTCCTCCTCCCCAGTTGCTTGGCGAAGCCTGCCCGAATCTTCTTGCATCCACCACCACGCCGTCGTCTTCTTTGGATCTTCATCAACCTCTCCTTCCCCTTGCTGGATCAAGGCGGAGGAGACGTCCACGCTGACCGTCACGTGTGTTGAGCGGAGGTGCCGTCCGTTCGGCGCTAGGATCTCCGGTGATTCGGATCACGACGAGAACGACTCCCTCAACCCCGTTCTCTTGAACGCTTCCGCACGCGTTCTACAAAGGGTATGTAGATGCATCTCTTTCACTCGTTGCTAGACGAACTCATAGATGGATCTTGGTGAACGTAGGAAATTTTTTATTTTATGCAACGTTCCCCAACAGCTCGCCCCCGACCCGGCCCTCTCCCCCGAAGAAACTGGGCCTTCTGACCAAGATGCAGACGAGATGGATTATGAGGGTGAACAAGAGTACCTCGACTATTTGACTGCTAAGCAAGGTTTGCAGGTCGGCCTCGATGATTGTACTGACACCGACATCGACACCGACGGCGCCGGCACCGATGGCGGCACCGAGACCGATGGGGAAGGTACGGCGGGAAGATACCGGTGGGAAGGTACCGCCGCGATGCCGCTACGAAAAGAGGAAGCATAAGAAGCGAGAGGATACGAAAACCTAACAAACTAGGGATTGGACGACTTGTGATCACAAAGATGGCACTGGCAAGTTTGAGCCGTTAGAGCCGGAAGAACCTCGCAAGTGCTATGGGAACCAAGTAGGATGCATCCCCTCACGGAATCTTGTGAGCATCAACGACGATGACTTAAGGAGTAAAGAACATTTGTGCAGTTGCTCCTAACGGTTGCACAAGAGATTCAAGTTCCCCGGGGAAGATAACATAGAACAACCGTGGGATGATCCGAAGATGAAAAAGATTAACAATCACGCCATGGGCATGTTCAGCAATGATTTGGCCTCCTGGAAAGGGAGGGTGAAACGAGCTATTGAGGCTGATGAACCCCTGTCCAAGATTACGGAGGAAAATCCGACACTTACGTAAGAGGAGTTCGAAAAGTTCAAGGACACTTGCGCTACCAAGGCAGCCAAGGCTAAGGCTGCGAAATTCAAGAGCCTTGACAAAGGAACACGGAAGCATCGCCTCGGAAGCCGTGGCTACCTCGGTAAAAGGCCCATATGGGATAAGGAGGATGCGGAACGTGAAGCCGCGGTTCTCCCAGACCCCTTCGCGAAGTTCACCAACCCCTTGGAGGGTGACTTCATCAGGGCCCGCTACAAGTGGGACAAGGAGAAAAAGGTTTTTTACACGGACAAGATCACGAGAAAATTGATTAGACTACTGGAGAAGCAACACCAGCTTGCAGCCGAAAGCCCTACTTCTCCGATGAGGCCCAAGTGGGACACCCCTCTCAACCGGCCTTGAGCAGAACTTAAGGGACTCCCTTAGGGCCAGCGGCCGCAATATGAGTCGTGTGCATGGCGCTGGAGGCAGCGCCACATGGAAGGTGTTTACAATGAGGGCCCGGAGGCCAAGAAGCAGAAAAAGAAGTTTAGTCATGCGGACATCGACGAGAAGGTGAAGCTTGCGGTCGAGAAAAAAGCAGCTGAGGACGCGAAAAAAAACAGCCGAGGAGAAAAATGAGTTGCTACAGCAGGCAGTCAATGCAGCTATAACTGCCTGCAGAAATGATTTCGCTACTAACTTGGTTCCAGCTATCATCAACTGGACGAAGGAAAATCCAGACAAGACGGTACATGATTTCCCATTGCCCAGTTTCGTCTGGAGAAACTACGTGAACAACAACACCACCGCACCATCACTTGCTCACGCAACCAGGCCTCCTCTACTTGGCCGCTCCGCTCATAGCAGCCGTCCTCGGTCTCAGGCGCTAGGTGGGCCTTCGTCTTTAGCTGAGCTCGGCCTTGGCCACGGTAATTACATGTCGCACCAACATATAGATATATATATATATAGATATATATATATATATATATATATATATATATATATATATATATATAGGGATTGTCTATTCGTCACCCTGGGTGAGGAATAGTTATTCTTCACCTCCTCTATTTTACCATCAATGCACCGTAATTTTACGTTTTGTAAGTTTTATCTTATTTTCGACATAAAAAGAGACCGTAAGAAAATATATAATCGTCGTAAAAAATATATTATGTTATGTAAAATTACAAACTTAAAAACATAGCGTAAAATACACATAAACTGTAAATTTTCTTGTCTTATGACCTATATTTTTATTTTTTTATGTCAAATATTACGTAGTGAATGAATATGAATGTAACTATTTGAATTCCAAACATAATTTAATTATGAAATGATCGTAAGATTACCTCGGGTGAAGAATAAGTTATTCTGCACCCTGGATGATGAATAGCATCACTATATATATATATATATATATATATATATATATAATATTTCATTTTTGTTGCCTTTCGGTTGTTTTCGCCACAGACATATATGTGTTTGCAGGCGAAAGAAACCCGATGCACCATACTCTACTTGATCAAAGGCGGAAGGTGGGCGTGGGAAGGGGATGATAATGGACCCCTCGCAACCCACGTTCCACAACCAGTCGATCCCCGCTGGGCACTTCAGGATTAGCTTGACCAGTGTGAAATCGGGGCACGAGGATTTGCCTCCTCCAGTACAGCATGTGGGAGCGGACGACGAGACCCCGCCGCGGATTGGAAGCTGCAAGGGTTGGGTGCTGCTATGGCCGAAGAATCTTATTAAATGCAGGAGCCGGCCGAGCACACCAATAACCACACATCAAAAAGCATGTGTGGAGACCACCACCCGCCTACGCAATTACCAGCTCTGTAGTGCCGGGTGAGAGCGGCGACGACATGATGAAGGGGTGCAATAATCTTGGCTGATGTAATTTCTCCTGTAGAACAGAGAATGGATGATGAGGCGGAGGTCGACCCTATGGATTTCCTCAATACAAGCAGCGTATGACTGTGACATAGATATGATGAGTCAACCATATGACGAATCGGGCTATAAGCTTGCTAATGATGATATGGATGATATGCCCGGGCAGGTTCATAGCAGGGATTGCAAAAAGTCTCTCTTCATGAAATCCTCACATGACACGCCTGAAGATGTCGCCTCAACACAGGCTCAACTAGCCGGGCGAGAGGGTCATCTGATGCTGCTTAGCCCGGGAACAGGGCAGGGGTTAAGGAAGATGCGGAAGGTGTGCCCAAGAAAAAGGAGAGGAAAAGATCGGGGAAGATAACTGCCTCCAAACAAGCCAGAACACATAGCAGCCAGACGATGCATTCTGAAGAGCATGTACCCATGAAAGGTGCGGTCATGTTCCATCTCACGGACGAGCCGATGCTACCGCCAAAACCGCTGGAGGCACTATCAAGGGATCTCAGGAGACTGCACGACCATGTGCTGTCGACTGAGAAAAGCCTACTAGCCTCAAAGGATCCAGGATATCCGACGTACGTGGCTCGTGTGCCTGAGGGGAAGTGCTACGTCGAGACACGGCCCGCGGAGGTGTTCTTCCTGCGGTTTGACCATATCTTTGAGATGTTTCTAACAAGGCGGCTCGATTTTACAATCGTCCGCCTTTTTGCGCTATATATGAGCTCCGTCATGAAGAGTGAAGAAGTCTCGCAAATCTGTGTGGCGGATCTGTACTACATGCACGAGTCTTTCTTGAGTCTCGGCGACTTTGAGCATGAAACTGCTAGGGAGTACCTCCAAAACTTCATGGTACAGAATAAGGACCGGGAAATTGTCCTCGTGCCTTATCATCCAAAGTAAGTCAGTTCCGGACAACCCTTTCGTACATTTCAATCATTCCTTCTCTCTCATATGGGGAATAATTTGAGGTGTCTTTTCCCGCAACAGCAGGCGCGCCGTCCTTATCATTCTTTACCGCAAGTCTCCCACGCCGTGTATTTTGACCCGTCCGGAGACTACGAGAAAAAGACTACACCCACATAATGAATATTCTAGATGATGCTCTCCAAGGCTTCAGCTTTAGAGGTGTACGTGCAGATCAGGAAACAAAGGAACAAGAAGATGGGTTTCGCGCATAAAACTAACTTCTCCTGCATCCATGTCTCAAAACCAAGCAAGAAGGATGGATTCTACATCGTCCATCTCATGATTCAGTTCAACACGGATCACCAAAAGCTTCGCATGAGAAGCAGAAATGATGATCATATCCACAAGTGGCTAGAATCTCATGGAAAAGCGGATTATAAACTTAGAGATGACTTCTTTCGCATCCAAAGCGACATTGCAAGGATCATCATGAAAGAAGTCGTCGATGAGAAGGGGATGTTCCACCACGGCCCTATATCGCGAGCTGACGTCCGAACTCGCATAGGCATGCAACGTCTAGACCTCACACCGTTCAAGAAGCTAGGGTTCATCCTCGATGATATGGAAGGATGGAACTTCTAGTGATTTATGATGCCGATGATGATGATATGTGTCGGTTGAACTTGTATACTTTCTATAGCGATGAAACTTTGTGATGTCCACGGTCCCTACCGAACTTGCGTAACGCTACTTTGTTAGTTTGCGTACGATGACCTGCGTACCTCTAGTTAATTAATTTGCGTACTGTATGTTGCATCTAGTTGCTAACCCTTTCTTTTTCATGGTTGCTCTAGTATATTTTGTTGCATATATATGATTGTACATCCTCTTCATGAACATGCATCTCTAACAGGTACCTAGTTTCTTGATGGTGAGATGGAATTGCTATGTCGTGTACAAAGGGAAGGTTCCGGGGGTGTACAACAAGTGGCATGAGTGTCAGGCGCAAGTGAATGGGTTCACGGGCGCCAGCCATAAAGGCTTCAATAGCAAACAAGAAGGAGAAGCTAGTTACTTGAGGTTCACGCTAGCGTGATACAGGACTCGTAACTACCACCTCATGTACTGCATAGTTCCGCTCTCACTCATAGTGATAGCTCTTCTTGCGTATACCTTTGTTTAGATGGATGACGTTGTTGTAGTTGCAAGTATTCGAGACTTGCATGTATCGCTATTTTTGAGATGATGACAAGATACCACTTTGTGTTGGATGATGATTATGATGATACTATTTGTATGTATATGCTATGATTACATTTGTGGTCTCGCAGGCATTTGTATGTGTATCATGATGACATTTCTATGTGCTAAAGATTCTTCTATAAAGTCTGTTCAAATACAAAACAAATATGCCGAGAAAAAACAAAAAACTACTTAAATTAGCGATGGCGAGTGTATAAAAGTTAGCAGCAGCGCGCGATAGCGATGGGCGTCCGAGCAAAAGCGGCGCTAGAGCTACTAGCAGATGTGAAGCTTCCAATAACCACGCTGCTGCTACACTTGTGTAGCAGTAGCGCCGGTGAGCACGCGCTACTGCTATGTGTTAGCTGTAGTGCCTTATTAGTAGCGCCACTCCCCGCGCTACTGATACACCTAAAACCCGCGCTGCTGCTAGCCTTTTCCCTAGTAGTGATACAGGGTCACCAAAGTAGAGTTCATCCGTCCTTGCATATTATTGAGTCCCCTCCAAGCATGCCTTTTCCAGTCAGTCTCCCCTCATACCGCGATTCAGGGAGACCTATCTTCTTAAGGCCAGGAATAAAGTCAACACAAAACCCAATAACATCCTCTGTTTGATGGCCCATGAAGATGCTTCCTTCCGCCTAGCAGTTACGGACATATTTCTTTAGGACTCCCATGAACCTCTCAAAGGGGTACATATTGTGTAGAAATACGGGGCCTAGAATGACAATCTCGTCAACTAGATGAACTAGGACGTGCGTCATGATATTGAAGAAGGATGGTGGGAACACTAGCTCGAAACTGACAAGACATTGCACCACATCACTCCTTAGCCTTGGTATGATTTATGGATTGATCACCTTCTGAGAGATTGCATTGAGGATTGCACATAACTTCACAACGGCTAATCGGACGTTTTCCGGTAGAAACCCCCTCAATGCAACCGGAAGCAGTTGCGTCATAATCAAGTGGCAGTCATGAGACTTTCGGTTCTGGAACTTTTTCTCTGCCATATTTATTATTCTCTTTATTTTCACGAGAAGCCAGTCGGGACCTTCATACTAAGCAGGCATTCAAAGAAGATTTCCTTCTCTTCTTTGGTAAGAGCATAGCTGGCAGGACCTTCATACTGCTTTGGAGGCATGCCATCTTTTTCGTGCAAATGTTGCAGGTCCTCCCGTGCCTCAGCTATATCTTTTGTTTTCCCATACACGCCCAAGAAACCTAGCAGGTTCACGCAAAGGTTCTTCATCACGTGCATCACGTCGATTGAAGAGCGGACCTCTAGGTCTTTCCAGTAGGGTAGGTCCCAAAATATAGATTTCTTCTTCCACATGGGTGTGTGTCCCTCAGCGTCACTCGGAACAGCTAGTCCGCCGGGACCCTTTCCAAAGGTTACGTGTAAATCATTGACCATAGCAAGTATGTGATCACCCGATGCGCATGGCGGGCTTCTTCCGGTGATCTGCCCGCTTTTGAAATGCTTGCCTTTCTTTCTACATTGATGATTGGTCGGAAGAAATCGACGATGGCCCGGTACACATTCTTCCTGAATTTGTCCAGGTATATACTTTCGGTGTCAGCTAAGCAGTGCGTGCATGCGTGGTATCCCTTGTTTGTCTGTCCTGAAAGGTTACTGGGAGCGGGCCAATCGTTGATGGTTACAAACAGCAACACGTGCAGGTTAAATTCCTCGTGTCTATGCTCATCCCACGCATGTACGCCCTTTCCATTCCACGGATGTAAAAGTTCTTCAACTAATGGCCTTAGGTACACATCAATGTCGTTGCCAGGTTGCTTAGGGCCTTGGATGAGAACTGGCATCATAATAAACTTCCGCTTCATGCACATCCAAGGAGGAAGGTTATACATACATAGAGTCACGGGCCATGTGTTGTGATTGCTGCTCTGCTCCCCAAAAGGTTTAATGTCATCCGCGCTTAAACCAAACCATACGTTCCTTGGGTCACGTGCAAACTCAGCCCAGTACTCTCTCTTGATTTTTCTCCACTGCGATCCATCAG
Source organism: Aegilops bicornis (assembly GCA_021605145.1). Classification (NCBI taxonomy): domain Eukaryota; kingdom Viridiplantae; phylum Streptophyta; class Magnoliopsida; order Poales; family Poaceae; genus Aegilops; species Aegilops bicornis. The sequence goes on from CM038669.1 coordinate 695,961,238, forward strand.
TGGGTGCTCTCAACTTCCCGTCTTTCTTACGGTCCTCACTGTGCCATCGCATCAACTTGGCATGCTCTTTGTTTCTGAACAGTCATTTCAACCGTGGTATTATAGGAGCATACTGCATCACCTTCGCAGGAACCCTCTTCCTGCCGGGCTCGCCTTCAACATCCACAGGGTCATCTCGTCTGATCTTATATCGCAATGCACCGCATACCGGGCATGCGTTCAAATCCTTGTACGCACCACGGTAGAGGATGCAGTCATTAGGGCATGCATGTATCTTCTGCACCTCCAATCCTAGAGGGCATACGACCTTCTTTGCTGCGTACGTACTGTCGGGAAATTCGTTATCCTTTGGAAGCTTCTTCTTCGATATTCTCAGTAGCTTCTCAAATCCTTTGTCAGGCACAGCATTCTCTGCCTTCCACTGTAGTAATTCCAGTACGGTACCCAGCTTTGTGTTGCCATCTTCGCAATTGGGGTACAACCCTTTTTTGTGATCGTCTAACATGTGATCGACCTTCAGCTTCTCCTTTTCACTTTCGCATTGCGTCTTTGCATCGACAATGACCCGGCGGAGATCATCATCATCGGGCACATCGTCTGGTTCCTCTTGATCTTCAACAGCTTCCCCGTTGCAGCATCATCGGGCACATCGTCTGGTTCCTCTTGATCTTCAGCATCTCCCCCCGTTGCAGCATCACCGTATTCAGGGGGCACATAGTTGTCATCATCCTCTTCTTCTTCGCCGTCTTCCATCATAACCCCTATTTCTTCGTGCCTCGTCCAAACATTATATTGTGGCATGAAACCCTTGTAAAGCAGGTGGGTGTGAAGGATTTTCCGGTCAAAGTAAGACTTTGTATTCTCACATTTAGGGCATGGACAACACATAAAACCATTCTGCTTGTTTTCCTCAGCCACTTCGAGAAAATTATGCACGCCCTTAATGTACTCGGAGGTGTGTCTGTCACCATACATCCATTGCCGGTTCATCTGCTAGCATTATATATAATTATGTGCGTCAAAAGTAAGAAAATCAGACAAGTATCTATCTAGAGTAAGAAAATCAGACAAGTCTCTATCTAAAGTAAGAAAATCAGAAAGAAGATAAGAACAAGAGGCTTACCACGGTGGTGCCGGCGACGAGATCGGCGTGGGCGATCAACGGCGGTGAAAACGGGGACGGGGCATGACGGACCGCTAAATCTAGACAAATCTCGGGAAAAATGAAGCTCCGAGCTCGAGCTTCGAGAGGAGAAAGCTTAACTAGTGTGGCTCGGGCATTTCATCGAACACCTCATGTGCATAGGAGGTGAGCTAGAGCACCCAAATGCCCTCCCCTCGCCGGCCAGAAAAAACAGAGTGCTCTGCCGCGGCGATGGGTATATATAGGCAACTTATTTGTCCCGGTTCGTGGCATGAACCGGGACTAAATCCCCCCCTTCTATACCGGTTCATGGCACGAACCGGTACCAATGGTTGTAGGCCAGGAGCGTGGACCATTGGTCCCGGTTCTTGCATAGAACCGAGACAAATGGATCCAAACGAACCGGGACCAATGCCCACGAGTCCCCGGCCGGCCCCCTGGGCTCATGAACCGGGTCTAATGCCCCCCATTGGTCCCGGTTCATGAAGAACCGGGACTAATAGGCTGGCCAGGGCCGAACCAAAGCCCTGTTTTCTACTAGTGGAGACACATCTCTTCACCTGCCACATCTTTAATCTTTCTCATTGTCGCCGATGCCATATCTTATCGAACAACACCTCCTATCCAGCGGCAACACAACTCACCATATACGTGCAACTCATCTCCACCGTATATGAACTCGCCGGAACTCCACGGCCACGAACGGAAACACAAGGCACAATTACCTTTTTCCATCCGCTCTCATTCGCAATTCTTCTCCACCAGTGACGCATCTCAAGCTGTAGCGAGAGGACTCACAGACCTGAGCCTCTTGGGCGCACCTTACAAGAACTCATGTGCACACTTTGACGACAGCTTGCAACTTTGTCGCTTCTTCCTCGCTCCCCCCTACGATGATCTCGATGATTTCCTTGGTGTCGCAACTTCGACACCTCCATAATCATCAACGATCACCAATGCCTTGTCGACGACAACCCTGTCGCCCTCCTCCGGGTTGTTCCGCCGAACGACAATCACACGTCTTCTCATCGTCGCTCTGCCGAACGACAACCGCCCAAGTCTTTCACATCGTTGCACCCCCAACGACTAAATCGCCCGCTCCTCTTCGTCGCTGTACCACCAACGACTATATGGCCCGCCCCGAGGCGCTAGCAGGTCGCCACCCCGAGGCAAGTGCAACTTTTCTCGAACTTTGCTTTGATACCAATTGTTGGAAATTACCACAGGATCGATTACATAAAATCACACGAACACACGCGCATGTATATATAGGTGTAGGACCTGACTCAGGCCACGGAAGCAGGCTCCTTTTTCCTAACCTATACGGAGTAGTACTACTACTCCCTCCGTCCGAAAATACTTGTCATCAAAATGGATAAAAAGGAATGTATCTAAAACTAAAATACATCTAGATACATCTCCTTTTATTCATTTTGATGACAAGTATTTCCGGACAGAGGGAGTACTATACTAGGACACGACCAAAGCTAACTCCAATTTCAATCGGCCTCAGCTTTCCTAATCTACTTGCACACGTAGACTACTAGCACAAAGACATCGGATACTTCCCCAACTAATCACCGGCAAGCCTGATTACTTTCTAATCGTACAGGACTTGCAACGCCCAATACTCACCTATGTTTGGATTATTCCAACATAGAATAAGCTAACGAGCCCCATCGTTAAAACCAATTAATGAGCGATGCGATCTGTTAGAATAAATCCGAGGTACGTAGTTGATCCAACGAGGAACAAGCAATCACAGACAATGACGACACCAAGATTTGTTAACGAGGTTCGGCGAACTCGCCTACTCCCCGGGGCAATGACTACGGGCGCTCCTCCCCGAGATACCGCAACACCGGCCACCCGGGCGCCGGCACAAGCCGCCAGCACCCCCTTGCGAACCTGTCGCTATCTAGTCGTCATGAGTTACAACGTGGGGTGCCTCTTCATATATAAGAGGCCAAGGGTACAACGTGTCCGACTCCGACACTACACGTATCCTACCCACACTACAACACCAAGTCCAAGCGTAACCCAACTAGTATAAAATATTCGACACAAACACAACAAACTCCACCTTGGCGAATATTCTCCACCACCTTGAATTTGTCCATGCGTCAAACTTCCATGTACTCCGGACTTGTGTTGTCTTCTTCGTAGCTTACTGAGAGCTACTCGGCGAAGTCTGCCCCAGACCACGCGCCGCCACCGTGAGACCCCGCTGCTACTCCCGCAACTCCAGTCTCCGTGACTCCACCTGCAATAGTGCTCCCTTGCAACTTGTAAAGATGCGAAGCCGTCCTCTCTCCAATCATCACGGTCACCTCATCTTCTATGATTCTCATGGCCTTCTTATCCCGATCACAACGGAATACCATACCATCATCATGAAGAACACCGAGCGAAATTAGATTCCTCCTTAGCCCCGGCACATGCTTGACTCCCCGAAGCATCCGCTCAACTCCGTCAAACATCTTGATTTTGATGTCACCTACTCCAGCAACACGATAACCTGTGTCATCGCCCACATAGGCTAAACCAAACTCACCAGACTTGTATGAAGAGAACCACTCCCTGTTGGGTGTCGCATGAAAAGAGCAAGCTGAATCCAACATCCACGCTTCATTTTTGGTTGACCGCTTTATGCGATACTATGAGAACATCACTACTGCTGTCTGAGTCATCACCATGAGTTGCCTTATTAGCACTTGCCCCACCATTGAATTCTGGACAGTCCTTTCTCATATGTCCCCACTGCTTACACTTGTGACGCTGTATATTCTTTTTCTTTTCTTGTTCTTCCCAGCCTCATATCCCTTCCGCCACTGCTCACCCTTGACTAGCAAACCTTCACCATGAGAGACTTCCACCGCGATATTCTATCTCAAATCATAAGATAGCAATGCCGCAGTAATATACTCATTCTTGACGGTCTCCTTGCCGTGCAAGGCCAAAGTAGTGATCAAATGGTCATAGGATGATGGCAATGAACAAAGAAGCAGAATTGCCCTATCCTCGTCGTCAACCGTCGCACCCAAAGCGTGCTAGATCCGTCACGACTTGATTAAAGGCGTTCATATACTCCACAAGATCCGACCCTCCTGCATCCTCATCCCATATAACTTTTGCTTCAGATACACCTTGGTAAATGCAGTCTTGGACATAAACTGACTTTCCAGCTTCTCCCAGATCTTCCTCGGCGAATTCTCATCCATCACATGATAAATAACCTGGTCCGACAGACACAACCGTATAGTCCCGGCTGCTTTCAACTGTAACTCCTGCCAGTCATCAGCCTCCATCTTAGCTGGCTTGGCTTCCTGCAACAACACCTTCAAGCATCCCTGTTGTGCCAACAAATCTTTCACCCTTGTCTGCCATAACCCAAAGCTTCCAGTTCCGTTGAACTTCTCCACCTCAAACCTGGTACCCGATGGCGCCATGATTCTTTGTATGGCTGACCCTGTGAAAAATTATCTGAGCTTTGCACGTGATGCCCAAAGTACGCAAACTGAACCTCCGGTCCTCCACGTACTACTAGCACTTCCAACCAAAAAACCTCTTCTGGTCTTCACGTGTATAGCTACTTTGATCTTGGCTCAACTTCCTGATGCTAGCGATTGCTTCGCCTCAGCCCTTGCTCTCGATGGATGCGTATCTCTTGATGGATTTACTTCTTGCCGATTCAATCTGTTGCCTCGTCTCGTCGTACGGTGCCCAGCCTGGGCTGCTATTTAATAGCGCCTCACAGGTCTCCGCCTCAAGGACGAGTTGCACCAGGACTCGGTCCTGTTTCTTTTTTTCAAAACAAATCATCCACGGTGTTGCATCTATACGCACACGCCACGAGTCCATGCAAAATCCAGCCTGCTCTTGGGCAGCACCTGCGCCGCGCTTCTGGCCAGCTTCGGCCTTGGCCCCCTGCTGCAGCCACATGGGCCGCACCACCATGGGCCTCGCCTAGGCTTCCACTGCTACACGCACCAGCCGCCAGACGCGATTGATCCCACCAGCACCTATGCGCACCGCCTGATGCTCGCCCGATTGATCCATCCGATCGATCGCCGCACATCCCACGCGCACGCGCCGTAGGAGCATTTCTGTTGATCCCGCCCTTTGCAACTCGCCGACGCCGACGCATCCAGATGATTCTGATTACTTATCAACCGAGGCTTTCGTCTGCTGATCCGTTCGCCACCGTGACGAAAAACAGCAAACCAGCTTCGTCTCCTCTGTATTCAACAACCTTCGAACAACCTAGCTCATGATACCACTTGTTAGAATAAATCCGAGGTACGTAGTTGATCCAACGAGGAACAAGCAATCACAGACAATGACGACACCAAGATTTGTTAACGAGGTTCGGCGAACTCGCCTACTCCCCGGGGCAATGACTACGGGCGCTCCTCGCCGAGATACCGCAACACCGGTCACCCAGGCGCCGGCACAAGCCGCCAGCACCCCCTGCGAGCCTGTCGCTATCTAGTCGTCACGGGTTACAACGTGGGGTGCCTCCTCATATATAAGAGGCCAAGGGTACAACGTGTCCGACTCCGACACTACACGTATCCTACCCACACTACAACACCAAGTCCAAGCGTAACCCAACTAGTATAAAATATTCGACACAAACACAACACGATCGAGGCCTGGTTAGGAGTTAAAAAAAATCCGACGAGCACAGGCAAATCCACGCTGAATGGAGCTCATGGGTGTACGTCAAATTAACTTCCACAGACGAGGTGGCTCTTGTTGGTCGTGTCTCTCTAGGAAGCCCCAACAAATGTCAGTTAAACTTTGGGTTAGCATCTGTATTCTGTTCGGTATCGCAGCGGCAGACATAAATCTTGTAGTCATCATCACATAATTTTGTCTAAAAGTGATATAAATAGTTTTTTTTTTAGCATCAGTACAGACATAAGCGCTCATATACACGCGCATACACTCATCCCTATGAACGCACACACGCACACCCTACCCCTATGAGCACCTCCGAGAGACTGAGCCGGCATATCATCTTGAGATTTACGAAGTCACCGTAGGCGCCTCGTCGTCGACGCCGGAAATCCTGAAATAAATCCAGGAATAATGCGAGCACCAGGATTTGAACCCTGGTGGGTTCGGGAAACTACTGTCCACCTAACCAACTCAACCACAGGTTGATTCGCGATATAAATAGTTGACACATATAAGAATTGTGAGTCCGTAAATCACATGGCAAGCTTACATAAGGCTGACTGCTGAATAAGAGCATTTGATTGTATAGACCAGGCCGGCCGCTAATTACTAATTCTCTTAAACGACAGCTTCTGGTTAGTATCAAATTCATTGTAGACCAATCAATCATCTCTCGATGGGTTCTACATAAAGCTTCATTCCAGAGGACAAACACTAATACCACCATTACTCATTTGTTAACCACACAACAAGGTAATCAACCAAGAGAGTGAGATCTAGCCTTCCTCGTAGCCATCAGGCATGGACCTTGCAACGGGGGCCATGGCCTCCCTCCTCCTGAAACTGGTCGAACTCCTCAAGGATGAGTACAATCTGCAAAAAGGCGTGAAGAAAGATGTCGAGTTTCTTGAGAGAGAGTCGAGGAGCATGCATGCTGCCCTCCTCAAGGTGTCGGAGGTGCCGCGAGATCAGCTCGACAAGCTGGTTAAGATCTGGGCGGACGAAGTTAGGGAGCTGTCCTACGACATGGAGGATGTAAATCGGCCGACGGCTTCCTTGTGTGTGATGAGGACTCCAAGCCCACCGCCGACCTGCACAAGCTCACACGGTTCATGAAGAAGATGGGTAACTTATTCAAGAAGGGTAGATCTCGCCATCAGATCGCGGACGCAATCAGAGATCTCAAGGACCAGGTCCAGGAGGTCGCCGACCGGCGCGATAGATACAAGATCAACGACCTTGTTCCCAGTCCAGCTGCCACTACCGTCGTTGACCCTCGCATGCTGGCTTTGTACAAAGATCAGAAAGAGATCGTCGGCATCGATGTCACAAGAGATGAGGTTATCAAGAAGCTTATATACGGGAACTCCAAGCAACAACTCATGACAATTTCCATTTTTGGATTTGGAGGATTGGGTAAGACAACTCTTGCCAAAGCAGTATATGATACTATAAAAGAGCAATTTGATTTGGGGGCTTTTGTTACGGTGGGTCGGAATCCTGACGTGAAGGAGGTTTTCAAGGACATCCTCTTTCAACTTGACAAGAAAAAGTATACGGAATTCAGTGGAGCATTAACATTGAGTGAAATGCAACTCATCGACTTGATCCGAGGGCTGCTTAATAACAAGAGGTAAGCCCCGCCCATCCTAATTTCAACTTCGAGTACCCAAAATAATAGAAAATTTTAGCTCATGTGGCCATCATGCATGGATGCATAAATTGGAAAATGCATGTGCGTCAGTGCGTCACACAATCTATTGTCATGCATGGACAAATTTTGACAATTCATATCTATCAAATATTTTGACTTTTATCAAGTATTTGAACCATCTCAGTGGCAGACCTGGCATCAAAATGTAACGGAAAAAAGGAAAAACTAGAGGTCGGTAGATTGGTGCCTTTTCTTCATGATGCTTTACACTAGGATTTTTGTACCATATATGTAGGTTCCTGTGTATTTTTGGAACTAAGATAAATTTTACTGCATACTCCTACGTCCTGCTATCATTGGGGCCCTGAGCGAGTACAAAAATTTTAGACTCACCATAGTTTATGCTTTAGTTTTAGCTTCGTGTAAACACAACTTCATGGAATTGAGTTTGGAATGTGGACGTGTAAAATTACTGTTTCTCTAGTAGCTCCCCTCCATCTTTATATAACTGTATCTTTTAGAAAAAAATTCTTCTGCACAACCTTGTCCGAGATTGAATATTACTATTAGGTCATTTTGAAAATACTAATATCGTTTACATGTTTATTATATTTTTTTAAACATTGTAGATAGTTTTACTGATAATAGTGCTTGCACTATCATGTGGATAGGTACATCATCATTATTGATGACATATGGGATATAAAAGCATGGGAAATGATAAAATGTACTTTGATGGATAGCGACTGCGGAAGTAGAATAATAACAACCACTCGGATTTTCCAAGTCACCGCAAGGGCTGGTGATCTATACAAGTTAGAGCCACTTTCTGAAAATAGATCTGAAGAACTATTCTGTAAAATATTATTTGGTGGCAAAGAAAAATGCCCTTATGATCAGCCGGCTGAGGTAACAAAAAGAATTCTACATAAATGTGGCGGTGTACCATTGACTATCATTACAATAGCCAGCTTGTTAGTTAGTAAGCCAATGGAGGAGTGGTGTAGGGTGTACAACTCTATTGGATTTGGATATGAAGATAATGAGCATGTCGAGAACACAAGAAAGATATTGCTATTTAGCTACTATGATCTGCCATGCTATCTAAGGACTTGTTTATTGCATCTGAGCATATATCCTGAAGATGCTAGGATCATGAAAGACACTTTAATATGGAAGTGGATCGCCGAAGGTTTTGTCATGGAGAAACCAGAGATTGGTTTGTTTGAGCTCGGAGAGAGATATTTCAACGAGCTAATAAATAGAAGGATGATACAATCGCTCGGGGACGGATGCGCCATATATGCTTGTCAAGTGCATGATTTGGTGCTTGATATGATCTATTCATTGGCAGAGGAAGAGAACTTTGCTACTGTGTTGACTAGTAATAAGCAACACATGTCTTCACAAAGGAAACCCCGTAGGTTAGCCATCCAAAAGAGAGTCATTGATGAAGATGACCCTATGGGTAACATAAGTATGCTACAGGTGAGATCATTTAATGCCATCATGTGTCATTTTAGTGTGATGCCATTGCTTGAAAGCTTTAAAGTTTTGCGTGTCCTAGCTATAGATAGGTGTACTTCTTTTCATCTGGAGCATCTTGGCGGGTTAGTCCACTTGAGGTACCTCGAGCTCTCAGGAATGGATATTACTAATCTTCCTGGGGGGATAGAGGTTCTCAAATTTTTGCAGACACTGATCTTGAGAGGAACCAAGATACGAGTATTGCCGCAGGGTGTTGGTCTGCTAAAGCAACTGAAGTGTATGATTATTGATGATAGATTGATGACAGTGCCGGACTGGATTGGGAATGTAACGTCCCTAGAAGTGCTATCCTGGTATCACGTCTCCCCACAGTTTGTGAAAGAGTTGCGAAAGCTGACTGAGCTAAGAGAGCTAAGGTTTGAGCTTGAAAAAGTTGATGCTCAGTTGATCAACGATTTAATGGAATCTCTAGGCTATGTGAAGAAACTTCAAGTTCTAGAAGTTTCCCTTTACTTCATGTGTCGTCTTGAAGTGGCGGGGTGGGTCAATTGCAATGGCTATGTGCCTTCTCGCCAACTTCGTCATCTGAAACTAGATCTCACTATACGTCACCTGCCGTGGTGGATCAATCCCATGGTTCTTCCAAACCTGTCCATATTAAACATGCCATCGTGTAGGTTGGGCAAGCGTGACCTGGAGACCCTCGGGAGGTTCCCGGAGCTGATTTTTCTTGGACTGTTGCACATCGGTCCATACATCATGGGTGGTGGTGCATTCCCAATGTTGAGATCCTTAGGATTCGAGTATTCAATGCCTAAGTTTCTGCATGGAGCTATGCCCAGCCTTGAAGCTATTTGGTTACGCATGTCGGTGGTGGAATGGAAGAAGTACAAGTGTGACTTTGACTTCAGTAGCTTGCAGAAGCTCCCTTGTCTTCGGAGTGTGTTTGTTTTTATCATCACCTATGGTGCCAGAGATAAGCACATCAGTGAGCTAATGGTAACACTGAGGCACGCTGTCAACATTCATCCCAACCGTCCCATACTTAAGGTACCATACTGCTACCTCATGTCCTCATCATATATACACAAATATAATTTCTGTATTGAGATATTTTGAGTTCTCATATCACTTGATCAATCCCTTCCTTTTTCTGTATTTCACAGACATTCTCCATGGATGGCAGCTTGACAGTCGAAGAATACGACCAGACTGACCAAGACGAAGAAGTAATACTTACTTTTATTGTTTGATCTATGTGCAGTTTTTATTACTAGCTAGCTATGCCCTCGGTTCCAAATTAATTGAAGTTCTAGGTTTGTCCTAGTTCAGTTTTTTTAAGTTATCAATGTCTACAACACCAAATTACTTTCAACAGCCACCAAAAAGTATATTTTTCTAGATCCTAGTAATATATATTTGATGTTGTAAATATTAGCATTTTCTTGCAGACTTTGTCAAATATAAAGAAGGTTGATTTATAAAGATAGAACTACCATTAGTTTAAAATGGAGGGAATAATACCGATTTATTGCGTTGTAGAGTTGCTACGAGGAGACAGAAGAACAAAAGCATACTATGAGAAATTCAATGAACGTTTTCCTGGTCTGACAAGACGTGCTAGCTTTGTGACCAACGACGAGGACGGAAAGGAACATTATGCTCGCCCGAGAAGCCCTAGCCAGGCGTTCTAGCTGCATGTTCTAGAATGCATGCATAAGCAGGTAATTCAGCTAGCAGTACCCCCTCCTTTACAAGCGGTGCATATATCAGCATATCTGTATGTGTATTTCTTTTCAGAGAAAAGTGTGTGATCTTGCGCAATCTTTATATATTTGAAAGATTATATAAGTAAAAGTCTTCTTAATTTTTTACCATCAGAAATGTCCGCTATTAATTACAATAATCATATTACAACTGTGACGTAATTTTTACAGGTCAGCACCATCCAGTACTATGCAACTCGTCGCAAATAAGAAGTACAATCCCACACTATGCCACCAGCTGCCGATACCGCACGCTTGTCACTAGATATTGATTCAGGAGTTGAGCAAAAAACAAAAGAGAGAGAAACCTGTACTGCCTTCATTTGGTGTGATTCTAGCTAGTCCACGGGCTTTTTAAACAGGTTCAAAATATTTTGCCTGATTATTTCCTGAAAACAAAAAAATCTAGTTTTTATCAGACTAAAATATGTCATTTGGGTGGCCTATGCCATTGGTAAGGTTACATCTATGCTGCATAGTCGGTCCCAAGCCCGAAAAAAGGAGGGGGGTTGTACTATAGTTTTTTTAGCTATTCATTTGTAAACAGTTACGTCAACCTTGAGGTGTTGCTGGCATGTATACGCCCCTTTAAGGTTTCACCTTTAATTATTATTTTCATTTTCTTGAAACAGGAAATCTTGTGAAACTAAAAGGCACCAAAACGTGATTTGCCTTCAAGTCACTCTCAAAAAGGATGGAAATAAGCAGGGCATTTGGTTGACCTATTTGCTTAGAACAATGCCAACCGAACAGAGCCTCAGCATGTCCTTAGATGTTGTATCAATGATGATGATTCAGGATATGGTATCGTGGCTTGGACTATTTCTTTTTCGTGAAGCAGAGTCAGTAGCTAATTTTCTTTCCAGTACAACGAATCGAACATAGTGCCACTAGCTGAATGAAGATTAAATTCAGCGACATGGTGGCCAGAGGTAAAATAGTAAAACAGAGCTAGTTACGCCCTTCTACAGTGATTTGGCCTCCTCAGCCGTCTGATTGAACGTATCAATAGTCCAGATCCTTTGAGCATCCCGCAGTGCTTAGAGAGAGAGAGAGAGAGAGAGAGAGGGCCATGTAGAGTAGTATGTGTGTGCAGCGCAAGTGCCTAACCCCACCCTTTATATACACTAGATGACCCGTTGCGCCAATGGCGTAAAGGGCGAGAGCAAGCCAAGTATTGAAAGAGAACACATAAAAATATTTAGAGACAGATTGAAACATATGGAAATAAAAAATTGCTCCTGGCAATGTCATGATTTTCTCCAACCAGTGTAGACATATATAAATAGTCTTCTAAAAATATTAGTAGAAAGGCAGTTGATTACATATATAGAAAGTGATGACAAACTTGTTTTGACCACGGAGTCAGTAATGAGGTCTAAAGTGTACATGCAGTATCATACATGAATGGAAATCTAAAGGCTATACATATCTTGCTCAGAGCTGTTGCAAATATCTAAAGGTCTAAAGATACTGGATCGATTGATACGAAACAAAAGGCGGTTGTTGTTAGTTAGGACATATAGACTAAAGGTCACCAGAAACTATCTCGTCTAGTCTGTGACTTCATGCCAATATAGCAGAACCTCTGCTTTAGTTCTTCAATGCTTGGATTAGCTACTACTTAGTTCTTTTGATAAAACAGTTTTTACACCAGTAGCAGCACCCCTAGCATTAGCAAGTTTCTAGCAAAAGGACCACATGAGAATCACATATCTATATCCTAGGCATCGGAGGAGTTGGGAAGACGGCTCTTGCTCAGCTTGTATACAATGATCCAGCTGTGGAAAACCAATTTGATCACAAGATATGGATTTGGGCGTCTAATAAATTTGATGAAATGAGACTCACAAGAGAGATGTTAGATCACGTCTCCCAAGAAACACATGATGGCATATGCAGCTTTTCCAAGCTTCAGGAGGTCTTGAAGGATCATATTAAATCAAAGAGGGTTCTACTTATTTTAGATGATCTCTGGGAAGGCATGGATGATGGCCGATGGAACAAATTGTTAGCTCCGTTCAGTTCTAATGGCGCAACTGGCAATATGATAATTCTGACAACAAGAAAACCGTTTGTTGCCAAAAAGAGAGGTACAACTGGACCAATTAACTTAGATGGTTTGAAAAATGGTGATTTCTGGCCAATGTTCAAAGCATGTGCATTTGGTGATGAGAATTACAAAGAGCAAGCAAGTCTAAGTGACTTAGGACAGAAAATAGCACAAAATTTGAAAGTAAACCCATTAGCAGCACAAACTGTTGGGGGCACTATTAAGACATCATCTTACTGTGGATCATTGGAATAACATTCTGAACACTGAAGATTGGAAATCCCTACAACACACTGGTGGTATTATGTCTGCCTTGAAGCTTTCCTATGATGAGTTGCCCTACCCTGTAGGGCAATGCTTCTCATATTGTTCTATATTCCCCTACGGTTATAGATTTCTTGCTGAGGAGCTAGTTCGTCTTTGGATTTCACATGGATTTGTGAAGCGTGGTCATTCAAGTAAGAGTTTGGAGGAGATGGGACGGTACTATCTTACTGACTTAGTGAACCGGGGCCTGTTTGAGCAGGTTGAACTTGAATGTCAAACTTTCTATGTTATTTGCGGCCTGATACATGATTTTGCAAGGCTAGTTTCAAGAACAGAGTGTGCATCTTTGGATGGTTTGCAGTGCAATGAAATTTTGCCAACTATACACCATTTGTCCATAATAACCAATTTTGTATACCAGAGGTATGGTCAGACTAGGAATATACCTCGTAATGAGAGGTTTGAATTTTCATTGCAAAGTATAGTCGCATCAGCGAGAAAACTGAGAACATTGGTGTTAATTGGAGAATATGACTCTTTTTTCTTCAGAGCATTCCAAGATGTCTTTGAAGAAGCAAATAATCTGCGTCTGCTACAAATGTCTGCAACATCTCCTGATTTTAATTCCTTCCTGTGTAGCTTGGCAAATCCTACACATCTTCGATATCTAAAAATTCAATATGGTCATACTGAGCAGAAGGCTTTGCCTCGTGTTTTGAGCAAGTTCTTCCATCTTCAAGTATTGGATGTTGCTTTCTTTAATGCATTGCATACGGTTCATCTAGAGGATTGCGGAGTATGGATAATACTTCCATCTCTGGAAATGCTTCGGTTTCCTAAAAGGTTGAAGCTGAGCAACATGCAGAGAGTAAGAGAAGTATTAGTTCCGCCATTGGAGGAATTGGTTTTAGATCGAATGCCAGATTTACAGATATGTTCATGTACTTCTGTGGGGGATATGAAGTCTAGTTTAAGGGTGCTGGAGATCTGGAGTTGCTCTGCACTTGAGGTGTTTGATCTGTTTCAGAAAGGTTATAACTACAAAACTGAGCTTAAGCCGCCGATGCCTAGCCTGAGGAAACTCATTGTGGTCGGTTGTCCTCGTTTGCAAGTACAGACCCCTCTTCCGCCTTCAGCCACACTTTCTAAACTATTAATCACTAGTGTTTCAACAATTATGTCAATGGAGGGACTTTCCATGGAAACATTAAAGCTTTATGGATATGGACTTCCGAGTGAGATGATGGCACTCGATGACAAAATTTTGGCATTCAGTAATCTTAAGGATATAAAATAATTGCAGATATTGTCTTGCAAAAGCATGACATCTATTTCATTCAAAGGTTTAAGTCATCTCATCTCTTTAAAGAGTTTGAAAATAGAGTATTGCAGAGAAATTTTCTCTTCAGATGTTGTGCCAGAGCAGACCCATGAAGACATGATAACTGCAAATGAGGTTGCTCTCCCATCTCTTGAAAGTCTTTGTATTAGAGATTGTGGAATAACAGGGAAGTTGTTATCTCTGATGCTGCAACATTCACCAGCCCTGAAGGAATTGACTTTATATGAATGCCCGCAGTTGAAACAGCTAAAGATAGAAGAGGAAGGAAAGGTTCAATTAAACTTTATCTCAGGTTCCGAGACTTCGTCATCAGGATATGTAGATGATGCATGGCCAAACTCAGACGTTGACGGAGTCGTGCACATTCCGCTGAATCTCATAAGGATAACCATTGGTAAATGCCCTCATCTAATATTTGATGGGAGTAGGGAAGATTTGGTTGGATTTACCTCCCTTGAAAAAGATGCCCAAGAGAAGGGAAGATGTCTCCTCCCACAATCACTTGATCAACTTGTTTGGATTGATTATCCCCAAAAAACACTGCGACCCTACTTTGTGCGGAATCTCACACGCCTCAGAAAATTAGAAGTAATTGAAGGAAGTTTGGAATATCTACAGATGGATTCCTGTACGGCGTTAGAAGAATTGGAAATTGAAAATTGCCATCTGCTCATCACTATAGAGGGCATACAGTTGCTTGGAACCCTTAGGTCTTTGGTATTATTTGTGAACTCAAGCATGGAATCTCTACAGCTGCAATCGTGCACGGCGCTGGAACGTTTGGAAATTCAGTACTGCAGTTCGCTCGTCTCACTAAAGGGCTTGCGATCCCTCGTGAACCTCAAGCATTTAAAAATACTCGGTTCCCCTGCCTCAGGCCCGTCCCATAGGCCAGGCAAACGGGCGCTCGCCCTGGGCCCCTGGCAGGTAGGGGCCCCGGCCCAGGTATTGCTGCTACACCGCGGCCGCCCCTTCCCTCTCAAAGAAAAACAAAAACTGCAGCCTCCCACACGCCATTACCTCTGACTCCTCCAATCAATTTCCTATGACGCCTCGTGTTTCCAAATTTACATTACGCCGCCGCCGCTACCTGTTCCTTCCCCAAGGTCACGACTCACGAGCAGTTGAGCATCTATGGACAGAACAGCAACGCAACTCCATTCTTCCATGAACAGCTAAACAGTTCTACTGCCCCCCTGCAAAATTTATCTGGGAGATTGTACGTGTTTGCTGTTTATCTCTGAATTCAACGTTCAGTAGCTCTGATCTTGTCCTGCCAACAAAATAGAGTCACTCATATCATTTTGTTTTGTTCTTAGTTCTAAAGGCACTCATTAGATTCGAGAAGAAAGCAGGGGGAGAGGCTTCTTCAGTACATCGTCAATTATGTTCACTGCAGGGCCTTTTTTCTTCCCATGGATCCAGCCAACAATATCCGACCATATCAAGGTGCTTTTATTCCTTGTCTTGGTCATTTTTAGGCACTGTGTCTACTGATGTCTTCCAGAAAATATTTCTTCAATCTCTCTTCTAAAAAGTTTGTGTGTGAACCAATCTTTCGTGGAACCATAATGTTTTCCTTAGTACAATGATAAAGTTTTCTTTTATTCATAGAGAAGCAAGCTGTTTGTAATGTCTCCCGCCAAAGAAAAAGGTTGTTTGGAATGTCCTTTTTAGATTATAGAGACCAAGAAGAGTACTGGTTATTTCCTTTACCATTCCGTCCGAAAATACTTGTTATCAAAATGGATAAAAAAGGATGTATCTAAATAATATGTCTAGATACATTCCCTTTTATTCATTTTGATGACAAGTATTTCCGGATAAAGGGAGTAGAATGTAGTATATTTTGTCATTCTTTGTGAACAAGGGCCCTCGGCGTCGTCTCGCCCCTGGGCCCCCAATATCAGTGGACCGGCCCTGCCCTGCCTTGGGTTCCCTTACCTCATTGGTGAGTAATGAGCCAACTGAGGGAATTTCAAGTCATAGCTATGAGTTATTCCCTGCACTGGAAAGTCTCAAGGTCGATGATTTTTCTCCCCTTAACACGTCATTCTGCAAGGGCCTCACATGTCTCCAAAGCCTAACGCTTACTTTGTCGGATGAAATGAGACTAACAGATGAGCAAGAGAGAGCGTGTGACGCCAGGATAATTAAGCTACAGTAATTCCCTGCTAATGATGCCACGTCACCACGGTTACTGTTGTTAACCTCTCGTTAGTTCAAAACCGATTCAAATTCAAATCCAAAATCAAGCAAACAATAAACGTTTTCAAATATCAAAATTAAAATGTTCGGAGTGAGCCAAATAAAGCACATGTAATTATGGCGGAGAAACCAACATCTTTGAAAGTGTTTGATTGTCCCAAAGTAAATAAAACAGTAGCAAGACAATTAATTAAATACCTTTTTCGATTAATAAAATATTAAACTATTTTATCTAGTTGCCCAAGTTTTTGTGGCATTAGAATATGTAGTAACACTATTTTAGGAACTAACTTTATATTTTACAAAAACTAAAGTATATTGGAAATAATAGAAAACAGTAAGGGAAAATGAATAAAAAAATGAAAATGAAAGGAAAACAAAACAAAAGTAAAACAACAGACCCCCCCCCCCCGCTGGGCCGTGGCCCAGCTATTCATCGGGCCAACCAGGCCGGCCCACCTCGGCCTACACATAACCCCCGTAACCCTAGCCATAACCACCCGTTGCCCTACTCCCTCGTCGCCCCCATGCCCCCACTCGCTCCCCCACGTTCCCCCACTCCCCTCGCTACCTCCTCCTGCCCGATCTGGATCGGGAAGACCCGATCCCATCGGCCCGACGCCCGCTGATTCCCGTCGCCACCGCGGCGCCCTCGCGGACCGCTCCGCCGTCGCCCCTCCTGCCGCCGACCCGTCGCTCGCCTCCCCAACTTCCCCACCCCCCGACCGGTCTCCAACGCGCCTCGCCGCTCCCTGGACGTCGACGTCGCCGTCGCCGGAGGCCACCTCACCGTCCTCTTCCTCAACCCCCACTGCCTAGACCCTACGCGCCCCTCCCCGTGAGCACCTCTCCTCCTCCTCCCCGGCGCGCGCCTAGCTCCGTCCCGGCCCCGACTGCGACCACCCACGGCCGCCGCGTCCGCCACACTCATGGCCACTCGCCCGCTCCCCTCCGACCTTCCCCTTGTGCGCCCCAGCGCCGCCTTCCTCGCTTTGCCTTTCTTTGGCGCCGCCTTCTGCTCGGCGCTTGCCGGCGCCCCCACTGTAGCTCTGGGCGTGCGCCCAAACGCCCAGCGCCCGCACGCCGTCCCCCAAAGAATCAGAACCCGCATAACCCCACAGCTGGTTCTATGACATGGGGCCCCACCTGAAACGTTAAAAAAGGGAGTTAAAGAAAAACAATAATGAAAATAACAATTAATTAACTTAATTAAATTTGGTTAATTAAACTAATTAGCATTAGTTATCTAATTAAACTGCTAGTTAAGTTAATTAATTAGTATGACAGTGGGGCCCACCCCCCTAATTAATTGTGATTAGTTTAATTAACCTGTTTAATTAATATGTGTCACTGACCAGTGGGACCCACTGGTTAGGTTGACCAGTCTACTCTGTTGACTGCTGATGTCAGCATGACATCATGCTGATGTCATTAATTCATTTTCGAATTAATTTAAATAATTAATTAAATTCCAGAAATTAATAAAATCTTTAGAAAATCATAACTTTTAATCCGTAACTCGGATTAAATTATTTTCAACATGAAAGTTGCTCGGAAACGGCGAGACGATTCCGGATCGCAACCCGTTAAATCGCCACACCCCCTAACCTATCAGACCTGCAACATTTCACCTCTGGTTCATCTCGTCTGAAAACACGGAACACCGGGGATACTTTCCCGGATGTTTTCCCCCTTCACCGGTATCACCTCATACCGCGTTAGAACACGTCTAGCTCTGCTTGTTGTCCTGTTATGCACTTGCTTGCTATGTATTTATTGTTTCTTCCTCCCTCTTCCCTTCGGTAGACTACGAGACCGGCCTTGCTGCTTTGCCCGTCACGACTACGGTGTTGGCGACCCCTCTCTCTTGCCGAGCAACCAGGCAAGCCCCCTTTGATCACCGGATATCGCCTACTCTTCTCTATCTTGCTTGCATTAGAGTAGTGTAGCATGTTCTTGCTTTCGATTAATCCTATCTTTCTGCATAGCCTGTCCTTGCTACTACTGTTGTTACCTTTACCTACTATCCTACTGCTTAGTATAGGATGCTAGTGTTCCATCAGTGACCCGACAGTCTTGTCCGTCTGCCATGCTATACTACTGGGTTGTGATCACTTCGGGAGGTGATCACGGGCATATACTATATACTTTACACTATTACATTACAGTGATCTTGTTAGGAGATGAAATTTGAAAGGACAGGTGGCTCCATCCCGGTAGAGGTGGGCACAGGTTCCCAGCGGCCCCGATCGTTACTTGTGGCGGAGCGGCGGGCAGGTTGAGACCGCCTAGGAGAGGTGGGCACAGCCCTGGTCGGCGTTCATGCGGATACTTAACACGCTTAACGAGATCACGGTATTTGATCTGAGTCCGCCATTCTATACGCACTAACCAATTCTGGCGGGAGCGATTATGGGCACTCGGCGTCGTGGTATCGGCCGAAGCCTTCGTGGACGTCGGCCGATCGGCGGCGCGCCAGATTGGACCGCGTAACGTGACTTCCTTTGTAATGGAGGTTGCTAGGTCTGCTTCGGCGCGTTATAGCGTGCGGTGTGCTAAGGCGATGGGCCCGGACCCACAGGCGCTTAGGTTTAGACCGGCGTCTTTGACCGCCTGTTGGCCTAGGTCGGGCTGCGACGTGTTGATCTTCCACGGCCGGGCATGACCCAGAAAAGTGTGTCCAGCCAAATGGGATCAAGCGTGTTGGGTTATGTGGTGCACCCCTGCAGGGAAGTAAATCTATTCGAATAGACGTGATCTTCGGTAACAGGACGACTTGGAGTTGTACCTTGACCTTATGACAACTAGAACCGGATACTTAATAAAACACACCCTTCCAAGTTCCAGATACAACCCGGTGGTCGCTCTCTAACAGGGCTACAAGGAGAGGATCGCCGGGTAGGATTATGCTATGCGATGCTACTATGAGGACTTCAGCCTACTCTTTTCTACATGCTGCAAGACGGAGGCTGCCAGAAGCGTAGTCTTCGACAGGATTAGCTATCCCCCTCTTGTTCTGGCATTCTGCAGTTCAGTCCACCGATATGGCCCTTTACACATATATCCATGCATATGTAGTGTAGCTCCTTGCTTGCGAGTACTTTGGATGAGTACTCACGGTTGCCTTGTTCCCCCTTTCCCCCTTTCATTACCCGGTTGCTGCGACCAGACGATGGAGCCCAGGAGCCAGACGCCACCGTCGATGACGACTATTCCACCGGAGGTGCCTACTACTACGTGCAGCCCGCTGACGACGACCAGGAGTAGTTAGGAGGGTCCCAGGCAGGAGGCATGCGCCTCTTTCGATCTGTATCCCAGTTTGTGCTAGCCTTCTTAAGGCAAACTTGTTTAACTTATGTCTGTACTCAGATATTGTTGCTTCCACTGACTTCGTCTATGATTGAGCATTTGTATTCGAGCCCTCGAGGCCCCTGGCTTTTATTATGATGCTTGTATGACTTATTTTATTTTTAGAGTTGTGTTGTGATATCTTCCGTGAGTCCACGATCTTGATCGTATACGCGTTTGCGTGTATGATTAGTGTCTGATTGAATCGGGGCATCACAAGTTGGTATCGAGTCATTTGCTGTAGGAATCCCCCTTCCAACTCCTTGGCCGAAGTCGAGTCTAGAAATTACAAAACTTTTACTAACATGGCTGTGTGCCTTACGGGCCCACGTCGCCATTGGGTGGTATTAGGATCTTTTACTCCTCGACCTTTACTCTGGGATTCTGAACGCTCTTCTATTCGGGTTAAACGATTTTTACTAAAATCTAACTTTAGGTTCTCGAAAATACTTTCTCCCGGAGAGGCCCTTCAGTCCGGATGATCATCGACTGCACCAGAAGATTTCGGAGATGCTCTTTGATATTCTCTCGAGACTTTGTGCCCATCACTTTTGCTATTCCCGACCACCGATAAATCCGTATGGAAAAACTACTTACACTTGCCATTCATACGATCATCCTGAAGGAAATATGCCCTAGAGGCAATAATAAAGTTATTATTTATTTCCTTATATCATGATAAATGTTTATTATTCGTGCTAGAATTGTATTAACCGGAAACATAATACATGTGTGAATACATAGACAAACAGATAGTCACTAGTATGCCTCTACTAGACTAGCTCATTAATCGAAGATGGTTATGTTTCCTAACCATAGACATGTGTTGTCATTTGATTAATGGGATCACATCATTAGGAGAATGATGTGATTGACATGACCCATTCCGTTAGCTTAGCACTTGATCGTTTAGTATGTTGCTATTGCTTTCTTCATGACTTATACATGTTCCTGTAACTATGAGATTATGCAACTCCCGTTTACCGGAGGAACACTTTGGGTGCTACCAAACGTCCAACGTAATCGGGTGATTATAAAGGAGTACTACAGGTGTCTCCAAAGGTACATGTTGGGTTGGCGTATTTCGAGATTAGGTTTTGTCACTCCGATTGTCGGAGAGGTATCTCTGGGCCCTCTCGGTAATGCACATCATTATAAGCCTTGCAAGCAATGTGACCAATGAGTTGGTTACGGGATGATGCATTACAGAGCGAGTAAAGAGACTTGCGGTGGCGAGATTGAACTAGGTATTGGATACCGACGATCGAATCTCGGGCAAGTAACATACCGATGACAAAGGGAACAACGTATGTTGTTATGCGGTTTGACCGATAAAGATCTTCGTAGAATATGTAGGAGCCAATATGGGCATCCAGGTCCCGCTTATTGGTTATTGACCAAGAATAGTTCTAGGTCATGTCTACATAGTTCTCGAACCCGTAGGGTCCGTGACGCTTAAGGTTTCTGGCGATGCTTATATTATGAGTTTATGAGTTTTGATGTACCGAAGGAGTTCGGAGTCCCGGATGAGATCGGGGACATGACGAGGAGTCTCGAAATGGTCGAGGCGTAAAGATCGATATATTGGACGACTATATTCGGAGTTCGGAAAGGTTCCAAATGATTCGGTATTTTTGAAGTACCGGAGAGTTACGGGAATTCGCCGGGGAGTATATGGGCCTTATTGGGCCATACGGGAATAGAGGAGAAAGGCCAAAGGGAGGAGGCCTGCGCCCCCTCAGGTCCGGGTGGACAAGGCGCAGCCCCCTTTCCTTCTCCTTCTCCCCTCTTTCCCCTCTCCTACTCCAACAAGGGAGGTGGAATCCTACTAGGACTAGGGAGTCCTAGTAGGACTCCACCTGTAGTGCGCCTCCTCCTAGGCCGCCACCCCTCCCTTGCTCCTTTATATCTGAGGCAGGGGGCACCCCATGACACACAAGTTGATCTCTGGATCGTTCCTTAGCCGTGTGGTGCCCCTCCACCATATTCCACTTGGTCATATCGTCGCGGAGCTTAAGCGAAGCCTGCGCCGGAGAAGTCATATCGTCAGCGGAGCTTAAGGCGAAGCCCTGCGTCGGTGGAGCATCATCATCGTCCTGCGCCCGTCGTCTTGTGGAACTCATCCCCGACACTTTGCTGGATCGGAGTCCGGGATCGTCATCGAAGCTAAGCGTGTGCAGAACTCGGAGGTGCCGTCGTTCGGTGCTTGGATCGGTCGGATCGTGAAGACGTCGACTACATCAACCGCGTTGTTATAACGCTTCCGCTTTCGGTCTCACGAGTGCGTGGGCGGACACTCTCCCCTCGTTGCTATGCCATCACCATGGTCTTGCGTGATCGTAGGAAAATTTTTGAAATTACTACGTTCCCCAACAGTGGCATCCGAGCCAGGTTTTATGCGTTGATGTCATGTGCACGAGTAGAACACAAGTGAGTTGTGGGCGATACAAGTCATACTACCTACCAGCATGTCATACTTTGGTTCAGCGGTATTGTGAGATGAAGCGGCCCGGACCGACATTACGTGTACGCTTACGCGAGACTGGTTTCACCGCTCCGAGCACTCGTTGCTTAAAGGTGACGGCGGGTGTCTGTCTCTCTCACTTTAGTTGAACCGAGTATGGCTACGCCCGGTCCTTGAGAAGGTTAAAAGCGGAGTCTATTTGACAAACTATCGTTGTGGTTTTGATGCGTAGGTAAGAACGGTTCTTGCTCAGCCCGTAGCAGCCACGTAAAACTTGCAACAACAAAGTAGAGGACGTCTAACTTGTTTTTGCAGGGCATGTTGTGATGTGATATGGTCAAGACGTGATGCTATATTTTATTGTATGATATGATCATGTTTTGTAACCGAGTTATCGGCAACTGGCAGGAGCCATATGGTTGTCGCTTTATTGTATGAAATGCAAACGCCATGTAATTGCTTTACTTTATCACTAAGGAGTAGCGATAGTCGTAGAAGCAATAGTTGGCGAGACGACAACGATGCTACGATGGAGATCAAGGTGTCGCGCCGGTGACGATGGTGATCATGACGGTGCTTCGGTGATGGAGATCACAAGCACAAGATGATGATGACCATATCATATCACATATTGATTGCATGTGATGTTTATCCTTTATGCATCTTATCTTGCTTTGATTGACGGTAGCATTATAAGATGATCTCTCACTAAAATTATCAAGAAGTGTTCTCCCTGAGTATGCACCGTTGCGAAAGTTCTTCGTCTTTGAGACACCACGTGATGATCGGGTGTGATAGGCTCTACGTTCAAATACAACGGGTGCAAAACAGTTGCGCGCAGAATACTCATGTTAAACTTGGCGAGCCTAGCATATAACAGATATGGCCTCGGAACACGGAGACCGAAAGGTCGGCGTGAATCATATAGTAGATATGATCAACATAGTGATGTTCACCATTGAAACTACTCCATCTCACGTGATGATCGGACATGGTTTAGTTGATTTGGATCACGTAATCACTTAGATGACTAGAGAGATGTCTATCTAAGTGGGAGTTCTTAAGTAATATGATTAATTGAACTTTAATTTATCATGAACTTAGTCCTGGTAGTATTTTGCAAATTATGTTGTAGATCAATAGCTCGCATTGTTGCTTCCCTATGTTTTTATATGTGTTCCTAGAGAAAATTGTATTGAAAAATGTTAGTAGCAATGATGCGGATTGAATCCGTGATCTGAGGTTTATCCTCATTGCTGCCTGAAAAATTATGTCCTTAATGCACCGCTAGGTGACAAACCTATTGCAGGAGCGAATGCAGGCGTTATGAGCGTTTGGCTAGCTCAATATGATGACTACTTGATAGTTTAGTGCACCATACTTAACGGCTTAGAATCGGGACTTCAAAGGCGTTTTGAGCGTCATGGACCATATGAGATGTTCCAGGAGTTGAAGTTAATATTTCAAGCAAATACCCGAGTTGAGAGATATGAAGTCTCCAACAAGTTCTATAGCTAAAAGATGGAGGAGAATCGCTCAACTAGTGAGCATGTGCTCAGATTGTCCGAGTACTTCAATCGCTTGAATCAAGTGGGAGTTAATCTTCCGAGATAAGATAGTGATTGACAGAATTCTCTAGTCACCATCACTAAGTTAGTAGAACTTCGTGATGAACTATAGTATGCAAGGGATGACGAAAACAATTCCCGAGCTCTTCGTGATGTTGAAATCGACGAAGGTAGAAATCGAGAAAGAGCATCAAGTGTTGATGATTGACAAGACCACTAGTCTCAAGGAAAGGGCAAAGGGAAGAAGAGGGAACTTCAAGAAGAACGGCAAGCAAGTTGCTGCTCGAGTGAAGAAGCCCAAGTCTGGACCTAAACCTGAGACTAAGTGCTTTTGCTGCAATGGAACTGGTCACTAGAAGCGGAACTACCCCAAGTTTTTGGCGGATAAGAAGGATGGCAAAGTGAACAAAGGTATATTTGATATACAGATTATTGATGTATATTTTACTAGTGTTCGTAGCAACCCCTCGGTATTTGATACTGGTTCAGTTGCTAAGAGTAGTAACTTGAAATGGGAGTTGCAGAATGAGCGAAACTAGTTGAAGAGGAAGTGACGATGAGTGTTGGAAGTAGTTCCAAGATTGATATGATCATCATCGCACACTCCCTATACTTTCGGGATTAGTGTGGAACCTAAATAAGTGTTATTTGGTGTTGAGCATAAATATGATTTGATCATGTTTATTGCAATACGGTTATTCATTTAAGTAAGAGAATAAATTGTTGTTCTGTTTACATGAATAAAACCTTATATGGTTACACACCCAATGATAATAGGTTCATTGAATCTCGATCATAGTGATACACATATTCATATATTGAAACCAAAAGATGCAAAGTTAATAATGATAGTGCAACTTATATGTGGCACTGCCGTTTAGGTCATATTGGTGTAAAGCGCATGAAGAAAACTCCATGCTGATGGACTTTTAGAATCACTTGATTATGAATCATTTGATGCTTGCGAACCGTGCCTTTTGGGCAAGATGACTAAAACTCCGTTCTCTGGAACAATGGAACAAGCTACTGACTTATTGGAAATAATACATACCGATGTATGCGATCCAATGAATGTTGATGCTCGTGGCAAGTATTGTTATTTTCTGACCTTCACAGATGATTTGAGCAGATATGGGTATATCTACTTGATGAAACATAAGTCTGAAATAATTGAAAAGTTCAAAGAATTTCAGAGTGAAGTGGAAAATCATCGTAACAAGAAAATAAAGTTTCTGCGATCTGATCGTGGAGATAAATATTTGAGTTACGAGTTTGGTCTTTAATTAAAACAAAGTGGAATAGTTTCACAGCTCACGCCACCTGGAACACCACAACATAATGGTGTGTCCAAACGTTGTAACCGCACTTTATTGGATATGATGAGATCTATGATGTCTCTTATCGGTTTACCACTATCGTTTTGGGGTTATGCATTAGAGACAGCTGCATTCACGTTTAATAGGGCACCATCTAAATCCGTTGAGGCGACACCGTATGAACTATGGTTTAAACAGTAAACCTAAGCTGTCGTTTCTTAAAGTTTGGAGTTGTGATGCTTGTGTGAAAAAGGTTTCACCTGATAAGCTCGAACCCAAATCGGAGAAGTGCGTCTTCATAGAATACCCAAAGGCAACTATTGGGTACACCTTCTATCACAGATCCGAAGGCAAGTTATTCGTTGCCAAGGTGGATCTTTTCTAGAGAAGAAGTTTCTCTCGAAAGAAGTGAGTGGGAGGAAAGTAGAACTTGATGAGGTAATTGTACCTTCTCCCTTATTGGAAAGTAGTTCATCACAGAAATCAGTTCCGGTGATTCCTACACCAATTAATGAGGAAGTTAATGATGATGATCATGAAACTTCAGACCAAGTTGCTACCAAACCTCGTAGGTCTTCTAGAGTAAGATCCGCACTTTAGTGGTACGGTAATCATGTTCGGAAGTCATGTTACTAGACCATGATGAACCTACGAACTATGAGGAAGCGATGATGAGCCCAGATTCATGAAATGGCTTGAGGCCATGAAATCTGAGATAGGATCCATGTATGAGAACAAAGTATGGACTTTGATTGACTTGCTCGATGATCAGCAAGCCATGTTAAATAAATGGATCTTCAAGAGGAAGATGGACACCGATAGTAGTGTTACTATCTACAAAGCTAGACTTGTCGAAAAGGGTTTTAGACAAAGTTCAAGATGTTGAATACAATGAGATTTTCTCACTTGTATCGATGCTTAAAAGTCTGTCCGAATCATGTTAGCAATTGCCACATTTTATGAAATCGGCAAATGGATGTCAAAACTACATTCTTTAATGGATTTATTAAAGAAGAGTTGTATATGATGCAACCAGAAGGTTTTGTCAATCCTAAAGGAGCTAACAAAATGTGCAAGCTCCAGTGATCCATCTATGGACTGGTGCAAGCATCTCGGAGTTGGAATAAACACTTTGATAGTGTGATCAAAGCATATGGTTTTATACAGACTTTTGGAGAAGCCTGTATTTACAAGAAAGTGAGTGGGAGCACTACTGACATTTCTGATAAGTATATGTGAATGACATATTGTTGATCGGAAATAATGTAGAATTATTCTGCAAAGCATAAAGGAGTATTTGAAAGGAGTTTTTCAAAGAATGACCTCGGTGAAGCTGCTTACATATTGAGCATCAAAATCTATAGAGATAGATCAAAGACGCTTGATAAGTTTTTTAACGAATACATACCTTGACAAGATTTTTGAAGTATTTCAAAATGGAACAGTCAAAGAAAGAGTTCTTGCCTGTGTTACAAGGTGTGAGATTGAGTAAGACTCAAAACCCGACCACGGCAGAAGATAGAAAGAGAATGAAAGTCATTCTCTATGCATCAGCCATAGGTTCTATAAAGTATGTCATGCTGTGTACCAGATCTATTGCATACCCTACCACTAAGATTGGCAAGGGAGTGCAATAGTGATCTAGGAGTAGATCAATGGACAGCGGTCAAAATTATCCTTAGTAGAATAAGGATATGTTTCTCGATTATGGACGTGACAAAAGTTCGTCGTAAAGGGTTACGTCGATACAAGTTTTGGCACTGATCTAGATGACTCTAAATCTCGGTCTAGATACATATTGAAAGTGGGAGCAATTAGCTATAGTAGCTCCGTGCAGAGCATTTTTGACATAGAGATTTGCAAAATACATACGGATCTGAATGTGGCAGACCCGTTGACTAAACTTCTCTCACAAACAAAACATGATCACACCTTAGTACTCTTTGGGTGTTAATCACATAGCGATGTGAACTAGATTATTGACTCTAGTAAACCCTTTGGGTGTTGGTCACATGTCGATGTGAACTATGGGTGTTAACCACATATAGATGTGAACTATTGATGTTAAATCACATGGCGATGTGAACTAGATTATTGACTCTAGTGCAAGTGGGAGACTGAAGGAAATATGCCCTAGAGGCAATAATAAAGTTATTATTTATTTCCTTATATCATGATAAATGTTTATTATTCGTGCTAGAATTGTATTAACCGGAAACATAATACATGTGTGAATACATAGACAAACAGATAGTCACTAGTATGCCTCTACTAGACTAGCTCATTAATCGAAGATGGTTATGTTTCCTAACCATAGACATGTGTTGTCATTTGATTAATGGGATCACATCATTAGGAGAATGATGTGATTGACATGACCCATTCCGTTAGCTTAGCACTTGATGCGTTTAGTATGTTGCTATTGCTTTCTTCATGACTTATACATGTTCCTGTAACTATGAGATTATGCAACTCCGTTTACGGAGGAACACTTTGGGTGCTACCAAAGCGTCACAACGTAATCGGGTGATTATAAAGGAGTACTACAGGTGTCTCCAAAGGTACATGTTGGGTTGGCGTATTTCGAGATTAGGTTTTGTCACTCCGATTGTCGGAGAGGTATCTCTGGGCCCTCTCGGTAATGCACATCATTATAAGCCTTGCAAGCAATGTGACCAATGAGTTGGTTACGGGATGATGCATTACAGAGCGAGTAAAGAGACTTGCGGTGGCGAGATTGAACTAGGTATTGGATACCGACGATCGAATCTCGGGCAAGTAACATACCGATGACAAAGGGAACAACGTATGTTGTTATGCGGTTTGACCGATAAAGATCTTCGTAGAATATGTAGGAGCCAATATGGGCATCCAGGTCCCGCTATTGGTTATTGACCAAGAATAGTTCTAGGTCATGTCTACATAGTTCTCGAACCCGTAGGGTCCGCACGCTAAGGTTTCGATAGCGGTTATATTATGAGTTTATGAGTTTTGATGTACCGAAGGAGTTCGAGTCCCGGATGAGATCGGGGACATGACGAGGAGTCTCGAAATGGTCGAGACGTAAAGATCGATATATTGGACGACTATATTCGGAGTTCGGAAAGGTTCGAATGATTCGGGTATTTTTGAATTGCGGAGAGTTACGGGAATTCGCCGGGGAGTATATGGGCCTTATTGGGCCATACAGGAATAGAGGAGAAAGGCCAAAGGGAGGAGGCCTGCGCCCCCCTCAGGTCCGAGGTGGACAAGGCGCAGCCCCTTTCCTTCTCCTTCTCCCCTCTTTCCCCTCTCCTACTCCAACAAGGGAGGTGGAATCCTACTAGGACTAGGGAGTCCTAGTAGGACTCCACACCTGTAGTCTTGCGCCTCCTCCTAGGCCGGCCACCCCTCCCTTGCTCCTTTATATCTACGGGGCAGGGGCACCCCATGACACACAAGTTGATCTACGGATCGTTCCTTAGCCGTGTGCGGTGCCCCTCCACCATATTCCACTTGGTCATATCGTCATGAGCTTAGGCGAAGCCTCTGCGCGGAGAAGTCATATCGTCGCGGAGCTTAAGCGAAGCCCTGCGTCGGTGGAGCATCATCATCGTCACCACGCCGTCGTCTTGGCCGGAACTCATCCCCGACACTTTGCTGGATCGGAGTCCGGGGATCGTCATCGAGCTGAACGTGTGCAGAACTCGGAGGTGCCGTGCGTTCGGTGCTTGGATCGGTCGGATCGTGAAGACGTACGACTACATCAACCGCGTTGTTATAACGCTTCCGCTTTCGGTCTACGAGGGTACGTGGACGGACACTCTCCCCTCTCGTTGCTATGCCATCACCATGGTCTTGCGTGATCGTAGGAAATTTTTTGAAATTACTACGTTCCCCAACACATCCCCCATTGATCTTGTTATTACAAGATACCCCGAAGTTTTATCTATTGTTCCGAGAATACTTTGTGCCTACTGCCTAGCAGTTCTTTGCCACATGAATACCCCTTCTAATAAATACTCGCACTTGTCGAGTATCCGCTCATCCCCAGTTGCTCATGTGTTTCACAAAAGTCTTCAAAATAATATTCGATCTTCCGAAAATCCTCTGGAGCCTTTGGCTCTTGAAATTCTTGCTTGCTTGCATTATGGTTAATCCCGTAAGTCTCGTAGTCATATTGACATTCCTTGTCATTATCATTTTGAGTCTGTTGACTCAATATGTTTGCGAATACACGCAATCATCATTGATCCTTATAAATTACTTTTCCGGCTGAGCTGCCATTCTTTTAACTGGAATTGGTTCTCGACCAATCCAATTGTCGTTGATTGTACCCTAAGGCTATTCAACTTATCCATCCCTAATCAGAGCATTGCTTCTGATCCCTTGATGTGGAAATCATTAATTCTTTTGCATTTGAGCTTTGAATTAGTCGGTTGTTTCTATAGTCTGATCTCCTTGCATTGTATCTTCCTCTGGTTGAGTACCGATGCTCACATCAGATCCCTTCAGGACCACCGGGTCCCTTGTTGGATTTTATCCGATAGCGTCCTTCATATCCAATCACTTTGGAAGTTCTTTCTCCAGTGGTAAATCCTATCCTCTGATTGACCAACCATGCTCTGCCTTCGAGCTTGTGTTATTTATTCCTGAAGTTTGTGGTATATGTTCCTAAGAGACCCTGATGGGTTGAACCTATGCCTTCTCTAATCTGGGTGAACCCGGAAACTACTACGGGTCATACTCTACTGTTGTTTTGCCAGATAATATTTCAACACTAAAACTTCATCGAAAGCGAGAAGTGAATGAAAGGGTAGGCATTGGAGAAGTGGGAGTCGACCTTGAACTCTGAGTTCATGCCCATGGACCTGATGTGGAACTTATCATGGAAGCTTCTTGCCAAATATTTACTCATTCGAGTAATTCTTCGGTGTTATTAAATTGGACCCCTTGTAGTTATGGTTTCGACCATATTGTTCTTCTTTGTTCCCATTTCTCGGGCAAGTTTAAACATTTGCCTTCTGCGGATTAATACCCCAGTCCAACCTCTACTTTGATCCGTCTTCGAGTATTACCCCCCTGGTATCTCGAGATTATCTTGGAACTGCATAACTTCTTATGAGTTCTTCATCAAGTACTACATTCTCACTGGTTACAGTTTTCATGGGCTCTGAGTTATTAAACACTCAAAGACACCGATAACTGAACCGAGTCTGCACTACGGTTCAACAACTCTTGATAATCTTCTTTAAGTACGAGTTTGTACCCGATCACGCCATTCCTAGCCTGATCGGCCATATCATTATCGTGCAACTTTTTAACTGTGCTACCTGGTCCTTCCCGGAGCAAAGTTTTTGATGATGAGCTAAGCTTACGTAGACTTTTCTCATCATATCTTTTCGCCTTGAACAGCAAGCTTGATTTTGAGTTGCTTCGTACTCGTGGTTCCAATAACCTTTCGCGTCATCATTCCTTTGACTTGATGTCATCGCTGATCGATTACATCTTCATGAAATCTCTCGACAATTGTGTCGTGATCATCATCAACATTCTGAGCTTTTCCAGAATATCAATCGAATCCATGATGAGAGATATCATCCTTTCCCCCTTGATGATGGTGCTAACATCAACGAATTCTTGCATTTCCGCAACACAAAACTTGTTCTAGTTTTGCGTTGTACCTTGAGATCCATGCAATCCAGCAATTGTTCTTCCTTACCTTGGAGTATTACCATCTTTTATGTCAAGAATGTCGTGAGGATTACTCCACCTCTTAAGAATTCTTGATATAGGTGATACTTCTCACCATCACCATTCATATCTTGGTCTCCGTGTTGTTGCTAACCGAATACCAACAAATGAAATGTGCGGTGTAATTCCAAACTTCTAGCAACCTTATTGCTTTGAAGTTAACGATCGACAGTTCACTCTTAGACTGTTGGTTATTGGATCGTCACTCTAACATTGATCTTGCTGCCTAAGGTCATACTTAGGGTGCACCTTTCAACCAGTGATTAATTGTGTATGTTTCCCTCGAGCATACATCATTATATCATTTGATTTGTTAAACGTTATCTCCTTGTTCACATAATTGTGGAGATCCATCTTTTGGAAATCTCGATGAATTGTCGCTGAGACCATCAGCCACCTCCTCATCCTCTCCTTGGTTTAATGATGAACTATTGCTTCAGGAACCCGCTCCCATAGTTCATTTCTCGAGAATCTTGCAATGTCATTTCGTCGATTTGTGTTGCACCTTTTCCTCTCGGACCCCCTGAGTCTGAGGTATCATGACACCAATTGGATATGAATCTCGGTCAGATATCACTAGTAGAAAAGGGGGCTTTCGTCCAGGCCAGTTTAGCCCATTAGTCCCGGTTCAATCCAGAACCGGGACCAATGGAGCTATCTGCCCCGGTTCGTGAGCCCAGGGGGCCGGCCAGGCCACGTGGGCCATTGGTCCCGGTTCGTCCGGACCTATTGGTCCCGGTTGGTGGGACGAACCTGTTGGGGAACGTAGTAATTTCAAAAAATTTCCTACGCACACGCAAGATCATGGTGATGGCATAGCAACGAGAGGGAAGAGTGTATGTCCACGTACCCTCGTAGACCGTAAGCTGAAGCGTTATAACAACGCGGTTGATGTATTCGTACGTCTTCACGATCCGACCGATCCAAGTACCGAACGTACGGCACCTCCGAGTTCAGCACACGTTCAGCTCGATGACGATCCCCGGGCTCCGATCCAGCAAAGCGTCGGGGATGAGTTCCGTCAGCACGACGGCGTGGTGACGATGATGATGCTCCACCGACGCAGGGCTTCGCCTAAGCTCCACGACGATATGACCGAAGTGGAATATGGTGGAGGGGGGCACCGCACACGGCTAAGGAACGATCCGTAGATCAACTTGTGTGTTCATGGGGTGCCCCCTGCCCCCGTATATAAAGGAGGGAGGGAGGAGGAGGCCGGCCCTCTACTATGGCGCGCCATGGGGAGTCCTACTCCCACCGGGAGTAGGATTCCCCTTTTCCTAGTCCAACTAGGAACCCTTCCATGTATTAGGAGTAGGAGAGAAGGAAAGGGAAGGGAAAAGGAGAAGGAAGGAAGAGGCGCCTCCCTAGTCCAATTCGGACTAGTCCAAGGGGAGGCGGTGGCCACCCTTTGGCCCTTTTCTCCTTTCCCGTATGGCCCATTAAGGCCCAATACGAATTCCCGTAACTCTCCGGTACTCAGAAAAATACCCGAATCACTCGGAACCTTTCCGAACTCCGAATATAGTCGTCCAATATATCGATCTTTACGTCTCGACCATTTCGAGACTCCTCGTCATGTCCCCGATCTCATCCGGGACTCCGAACTCCTTCGGTACATCAAAACTCATAAACTCATAATATAAGCATCATCGAAACCTTAGCGTGCGGACCCTACGGGTTCGAGAACTATGTAGACATGACCTAGAACTATTCTTGGTCAATAACCAATAAGCGGAACCTGGATGCCCATATTGGTTCCTACATATTCTCTGAAGATCTTTATCGGTCAAACCGCATAACGATATCGTTGTTCCTTTTGTCATCGGTATGTTACTTACCCGAGATTCGATCGTCGGTATCCAATACCTAGTTCAATCTCGTTACCGGTAAGTCTCTTTACTCGTTCCGTAATACATCATCTCACAACTAACTCATTAGTTGCAATGCTTGCAAGGCTTATGTGATGTGTATTACCGAGAAGGCCTAGAGATACCTCTCCAGAGCAATCGGAGTGACAAAACCTAATCTCGATTCATGCCAACTCAACATATACTTTTGGAGACACCTGTAGAGTACCTTTATAATCACCCAGATTCGTTGTGACGTTTGGTAGCACACAAAGTGTTCCTCACGGTAAACGGGAGTTGCATAATCTCATAGTTACGTGAACATGTATAAGTCATGAAGAAAGCAATAGCAACATACTAAAGCGATCA
This sequence comes from Aegilops bicornis, assembly GCA_021605145.1. Lineage (NCBI taxonomy): Eukaryota > Viridiplantae > Streptophyta > Magnoliopsida > Poales > Poaceae > Aegilops > Aegilops bicornis. The sequence goes on from CM038669.1 coordinate 695,994,491, forward strand.
AGTGCTAGGCTAACGGAATGGGTCATGTCAATCAGATCATTCTCCTAATGATGTGATCCCGTTAATCAAATGACAACTCATGTCTATGGTTAGGAAACATAACCATCTTCGATTAACGAGCTAGTCAAGTAGAGGCATACTAGTGACACTCTGTTTGTCTATGTATTCACACATGTATTATGTTTCCGGTTAATACAATTCTAGCATGAATAATAAACATTTATCATGATATAAGGAAATAAATAATAACTTTATTATTGCCTCTAGGGCATATTTCCTTCAGTCTCCCACTTGCACTAGAGTCAATAATCTAGTTCACATCGCCATGTGATTTAACATCAATAGTTCACATCTATATGTGGTTAACACCCATAGTTCACATCGACATGTGACCAACACCCAAAGGGTTTACTAGAGTCAGTAATCTAGTTCACATCGCCATGTGATTAACACCCAAAGAGTACTAAGGTGTGATCATGTTTTGCTTGTGAGATAATTTTAGTCAACGGGTCTGGTCACATTCGTGAGCCGTAAGTATTTTGCAAATTTCTATGTCTACAATGCTCTGCGGAGCTACTCTAGCTAATTGCTCCCACTTTCAATATGTATCTAGATCGAGACTTAGAGTCATCCAGATCGGTGTCAAAACTTGCATCGACGTAACCCTTTTACTCGAACCTTTTGTCACTTCCATAATCGAGAAACATATCCTTATTCCACTAAGGATAATTTTGATCATTGTCGATGATCTACTCCTAGATCACTATTGTCTTCAGTACACAGCATGGCATACTTTATAGAACCTATGGCCAAGGCATAGGGAATGACTTTCATTCTCATTCTATCTTCTGCCGTGGTCGGGTTTTGAGTCTTACTCAATTTCACACCTTGTAACACAGGCAAGAACTCTTTCTTTGACTGTTCCATTTTGAACTACTTCAAAATCTTGTCAAGGTATGTACTCATTGAAAAAACTTATCAAGCGTTTTGATCTATCTCTATAGATCTTGATGCTCAATATGTAAGCAGCTTCACCGAGGTCTTTCTTTGAAAAACTCTTTTCGAACACTCATTTATGCTTTGCAGAATAATTCTACATTATTTCCGATCAACAATATGTCATTAACATATACTTATCAGAAATGTTGTAGTGCTCCCACTCACTTTCTTGTAAATACAGGCTTCACAGCAAGTCTGTAAAAAACTATATGCTTTGATCACACTATCAAAGCGTTTATTCCAACTCCGAGATGCTTGCACCAGTCCATAGATGGATCATTTGGAGCTTGCACATTTTGTTAGCTCCTTTAGGATTAACAAAACCTTCTCGTTGCATCATATACAACTCTTCTTTAATAAATCCATTAAAGAATGTAGTTTTGACATCCATTTGCCAGATTTCATAAAATGTGGCGATTGCTAACATGATTGAGACAGACATAAGCATCGCTATAGTTGAGTAAATCTCATTGTAGTCAACACCTTGAACTTGTCGAAAACCTTCTGCGACAAGTCGAGCTTTGTAGATAGTAATACTACTATCAGCATCTGTCTTCCTCTTGAAGATCCATTTATATAATATGGCTTGCCGATCATCGGGCAACTCCATCAAAGTCCACACTTTGTTCTCATATATGGATCCCATCTCAGATTTCATGGTCTCAAACCATTTCGCGGAATCTGGGCTCATCATCGCTTCCTCATAGTTCGTAGGTTCATCATGGTCTAGTAACATGACTTCTAGAATAGGATTACCGTACCACTCTGGTGCGGATCTTACTCTGGAAGACCTCACGAGGTTTGGTAACAACTTGATCTGAAGTTTCATGATCATCATCATTAACTTCCTCACTAATTGGTGTAGGAATCACTGGAACTGATTCCTGTGATGAACTACTTTCCAATAAGGGAGAAGGTACAATTACCTCATCAAGTTCTACTTTCCTCCCACTCACTTCTTCCGAGAGAAACTTCTTCTCTAGAAAGGATCCATCTTAGCAACAAATATCTTGCTTTCGGATCTGTGATAGAAGGTGTACCCAATAGTTACCTTTGGGTATTTCTATGAAGACGCATTTCTCCGATTTGGGTTCGAGCTTATCAGGTGAATACTTTTTCACATAAGCATCACAACTCCAAACTTTAAGAAACGACAGCTTAGGTTTACTGTTAAACCATAGTTCATACGGTGTCGCCTCAACGGATTTAGATGGTGTCCTATTAAACGTGAATGCAGCTGTCTCTAATGCATAACCCCAAACGATAGTGGTAAATCGGTAAGATACATCATAGATCGCACCATATCCAATAAAGTGTGGTTCTGACGTTCGGACACACCATTATGCTGTGGTGTTCCGTGGCGTGAGTAGTGAAACTATTTCACATTTTTTTTAATTAATGACAAAATCGTAACTCAAATATTTTTACTCTTCGATCATATCGTAGAAACTTTTATTTTCTTGTTACGATGATTCTTCACTTCACTCTGAAATTCTTTGAACTTTTCAAATGTTTCAGACTTGTGTTTCATCAAGTAGATATACCCATATCTGCTCAAATCATCTTGTGAAGGTCAGCAAATAACGATACTTGCCACGAGCATCAACACTCATTGGATCGCATACATCGGTATGTATTATTTCCAATAAGTCAGTAGCTTGTTCCATTGTTCCGGAGAACGGAGTTTTAGTCATCTTGCCCAAAAGGCACGGTTCGCAAGCATCAAATGATTCATAATCAAGTGATTCCAAAATCCCATCAGCATGGAGTTTCTTCATGCGCTTTACACCAATATGACCTAAACGGCAGTGCCACAAATAAGTTGCACTATCATTATTAACTTTGCATCTTTTGGTTTCAATATTATGAATATGTGTATCACTATGATCGAGATCCAATGAACCGTTTTCATTGGGTGTGTAAACATACAAGGTTTTATTCATGTAAACAGAACAACAATTTATTCTCTTACTTAAATGAATAACCGTATTGCAATAAACATGATCAAATCATATTTATGCTCAACACCAAATAACACTTATTTAGGTTCCACACTAATCCCGAAAGTATAGGGAGTGTGCGATGATGATCATATCAATCTTGGAACTACTTCCAACACTCATCGTCACTTCCCCTTCAACTAGTTTCTGTTCATTCTGCAACTCCGTTTCAAGTTACTACTCTTAGCAACTGAACCCGATTATCAAATACCGAGGGGTTGCTACGAACACTAGTAAAATACACATCAATAATCTGTATATCAAATATACCTTTGTTCACATTGCCATCCATCTTATCCGCCAAATACTTGGGGTAGTTCCGCTTCCAGTGACCAGTTCCATTGCAGCAAAAGCACTTAGTCTCAGGCTTAGGTCCAGACTTGGGCTTCTTCACTCGAGCAGCAACTTGCTTGCCGTTCTTCTTGAAGTTCCCCTTCTTCCCTTTGCCCTTTTCCTTGAGACTAGTGGTCTTGTCAATCATCAACACTTGATGCTCTTTCTTGATTTCTACCTTCGTCGATTTCAACATCACGAAGAGCTCGGGAATCGTTTTCGTCATCCCTTGCATACTATAGTTCATCACGAAGTTCTAGTAACTTAGTGATGGTGACTAGAGAATTCTGTCAATCAACCGCCTTATCTCGGAAGATTAACTCCCACTTGATTCAAGCGATTGAAGTACCCGGACAATCTGAGCACATGCTCACTAGTTGAGCGATTCTCCTCCATCTTTTAGCTTTAGAACTTTGTTGGAGACTTCATATCTCTCAACTCGGTATTTGCTGGAAATATTAACTTCAACTCTGGAACATCTCATATGGTCCATGACGTTCAAAACGTCTTTGAAGTCCCGATTCTAAGCCGTTAAGCATGGTGCACTAAACTATCAAGTAGTCATCATATTGAGCTAGCCAAACGTTCATAACGTATGCATCTGCTCCTGCAATAGGTCTGTCACCTAGCGGTGCATCAAGGACATAATTCTTCTGTGCAGCAATAAGGATAAACCTCGGATCACGGATCCAATCCGCATCATTGCTACTAACATCTTTCAATACAATTTTCTCTAGGAATACATATAAAAACATAGGGAAGCAACAACGCGAGCTATTGATCTACAACATAATTTGCAAAACACTACCAGGACTAAGTTCATGATAAATTTAAGTTCAATTAATCATATTACTTAAGAACTCCCACTTAGACAGACATCTCTCTAGTCATCTAAGTGATCACGTGATCCAAATCAACTAAACCATAACCGATCATCACGTGAGATGGAGTAGTTTTCAATGGTGAACATCACTATGTTGATCATATCTACTATATGATTCACGCCGACCTTTCGGTCTCCGTGTTCGAGGCCATATCTGCATATGCTAGGCTCGTCAAGTTTAACCTGAGTATTCTGCGTGTGCAAAACTGGCTTGCACCCGTTGTAGATGGACGTAGAGCTTATCACACCCGATCATCACGTGGTGTCCGGGCACGACGAACTTTGGCAACGGTGCATACTCGTGGAGAACACATCTTGATAATTTTAGTGAGAGATCATCTTAAAATGCTACCGTCAATCAAAGCAAGATAAGATGCATAAAGGATAAACATCACATGCAATCAATATAAGTGATATGATATGGCCATCATCATCTTGTGCTTGTGATCTCCATCTCCAAGCAATCATGATCACCATCGTCACCGGTAGCGACACCTTGATCTCCATCGTAGCATCGTTGTCGTCTCGCCAACTATTGCTTCTACGACTATCGCTACCGCTTAGTGATAAAGTAAAGCAATTACATGGCGTTGCATTTCATACAATAAAGCGACAACCATATGGCTCCTGCCGATTGCCGATAACTCGGTTACAAAACATGATCATCTCATACAATAAAATATAGCATCACGTCTTGACCATATCACATCACAACATGCCCTGCAAAAACAAGTTAGACGTCCTCTACTTTGTTGTTGCAAGTTTTACGTGGCTGCTACGGGCTGAGCAAGAACCGTTCTTACCTACGCACCAAAACCACAACGATAGTTTGTCAAGTTGGTGCTGTTTTAACCTTCGCAAGGACCGGGCGTAGCCACTTTTCGGTTCAACTAAAGTGAGAGAGACAGACACCCGCCAGTCACCTTTAAGCAACGAGTGCTCGCAGCGGTGAAACCAGTCTCGCGTAAGCGTCTGGCGTAATGTCGGTCGGGCCGCTTCATCTCACAATACCGCCGAACCAAAGTATGACATGCTGGTAAGCAGTATGACTTATATCGCCCACAACTCACTTGTGTTCTACTCGTGCATATGAAATCAACGCATAAAACCTGGCTCGGATGCCACTGTTGGGGAACGTAGTAATTTCAAAAAATTTCCTACGCACACGCAAGATCATGGTGATGGCATAGCAACGAGAGGGAAGAGTGTATGTCCACGTACCCTCGTAGACCGTAAGCGGAAGCGTTATAACAACGCGGTTGATGTAGTCGTACGTCTTCACGATCCGACCGATCCAAGTACCGAACGCACGGCACCTCCGAGTTCAGCACACGTTCAGCTCGATGACGATCCCCGGGCTCCGATCCAGCAAAGCGTCGGGGATGAGTTCCGTCAGCACGACGGCGTGGTGACGATGATGATGCTCCACCGGCGCAGGGCTTCGCCTAAGCTCCGCGACGATATGACCGAAGTGGAATATGGTGGAGGGGGGCACCGCACACGGCTAAGGAACGATCCGTAGATCAACTTGTGTGTTCTGGGGTGCCCCCCTGCCCCCGTATATAAAGGAGGGAGGGAGGAGGAGGCCGGCCCTCTACTATGGCGCGCCATGGGGAGTCCTACTCCCACCGGGAGTAGGATTCCCCTTTTCCTAGTCCAACTAGGAACCCTTCCATGTATTAGGAGTAGGAGAGAAGGAAGGGAAGGAAAAGGAGAAGGAAGGAAGGCGCCCCCTCCCTAGTCCAATTCGGACTAGTCCAAGGGAGGCGGCGGCCACCCTTTGGCCCTTTCTCTCCTTTCCCGTATGGCCCATTAAGGCCCAATACGAATTCCGGTAACTCTCCGGTACTCCGAAAAATACCCGAATCACTCGGAACCTTTCCGAACTCCGAATATAGTCGTCCAATATATCGATCTTTACGTCTCGACCATTTCGAGACTCCTCGTCATGTCCCCGATCTCATCCGGGACTCCGAACTCCTTCGGTACATCAAAACTCATAAACTCATAATATAAGCATCATCGAAACCTTAAGCGTGCGGACCCTACGGGTTCGAGAACTATGTAGACATGACCTAGAACTATTCTTGGTCAATAACCAATAGCGGAACCTGGATGCCCATATTGGTTCCTACATATTCTATGAAGATCTTTATCGGTCAAACCGCATAACGATATACGTTGTTCCTTTTGTCATCGGTATGTTACTTACCCGAGATTCGATCGTTGGTATCCAATACCTAGTTCAATCTCGTTACCGGTAAGTTGTTGGGGAACGTAGCATAAATTCAAAATTTTCCTACGTGTCACCAAGATCTATCTATGGAGAAACTAGCAACGAGGGAAGGAGAGTGCATCTACATACCCTTGTAGATCGTTAAGCGGAAGCGTTCAAGAGAACGGGGTTGAAGGAGTCGTACTGTCGTGATCCAAATCACCGGAGATCCTAGTGCCGAACGGACGGCACCTCCGCGTTCAACACACGTACAGCCCGGTGACGTCTCCCATGCCTTGATCCAGAAAGGAGAGAGGGAGAGGTTGAGGAAGACTCCATCCAACAGCAGCACAACGGCGTGGTGGTGGTGGAGGAGCGTGGCAATCCTGCAGGCTTCGCCAAGCACCTACGGGAGAGGAGGAGGTGTCACGGGAGGGAGGGAGGCGCCAGGGCTCAGGTGTGGATGCCCTCCTCCCTCCACTATATATAGGGGCAAGGGAGAGGGAGGCGCAGCCTTGCCCCTTCCTCCAAGGAAGGGGTGCGGCCAAGAGGGGGAGGAGTCCATCCTCCCAAGGCACCCTGAGGTGCCTTCCCCTTGAGGACTCTTCCTCCCCAAGTTTCCTTGGCACATGGGCCTCTTGGGGCTGGTGCCCTTGGCCCATATAGGCCAAGGCGCACCCCTACAGCCCATGTGGCCCCCGGGCAGGTGGACCCCGGTGGACCCCGGACCCCTTTCGGCACTCCGGTACAATACCGATAAAGTGCGTAAACTTTTCCGGCGACCAAAATAGGACTTCCCATATATAAATCTTTACCTCCGGACCATTCCGGAACTCCTCGTGACGTCCAGGATCTCATCCGGACTCGAACAACATTCGCAACCACATACAAACTTCCTTTATAACCCTAAGCGTCGCCATCGAACCTTAAGTGTGTAGACCCTACGGGTTCGGGAGACATGTAGACATGACCGAGACGTTCTCCGGTCAATAACCAACAGCGGGATCTGGATACCCATGTTGGCTCCCACATGTTCCACGATGATCTCATCGGATGAACCACGATGTCAAGGACTCATTCGATCCGTATACAATTCCCTTTGTCTAGCGGTATTGTACTTGCCCGAGATTCGATCGTCGGTATCCCGATACCTTGTTCAATCTCGTTACCGGCAAGTCTCTTTACCCGTTCCGTAACACATCATCCCGTGATCAACCCCTTGGTCACATTGTGCACATTATGATGATGTCCTACCGAGTGGGCCCAGAGATACCTCTCCGTTTACACGGAGTGACAAATCCGATCTCGATTCGTGCCAACCCAACAGACACTTTCGAGAGATACCGTAGTGCACCTTTATAGTCACCCAGTTACGTTGTGACGTTTGGTACACCCAAAGCATTCCTACGGTATCCGGAGTTGCACAATCTCATGGTCTAAGGAAATGATACTTGACATTAGAAAAGCTTTAGCATACGAACTACGATCTTTGTGCTAGGCTTAGGATTGGGTCTTGTCCATCACATCATTCTACTAATGATGTGATCCCGTTATCAATGACATCCAATGTCCATGGTTAGGAAACCGTAACCATCTATTGATCAACGAGCTAGCCAATAGAGGCTTGCTAGGGACATGGTGTTGTCTATGTATCCACACATGTATTTGAGTTTCCTATCAATACAATTATAGCATGGATAATAAGCGATTATCATGAACAAGGAAATATAATAATAATAACTAATTTATTATTGCCTCTAGGGCATATTTCCAACAGTCTCCCACTTGCACTAGAGTCAATAATCTAGTTCACATCGTCATGTGATTAACACTGATAGGTCACATCGCCATGTGACCAACATCCAAAGAGTTTACTAGTGTCTGTACACTAGTTCACATCATCATGTGATTAAGACTCAATGAGTTCTGAGGTTTGATCATGTTTTGCTTGTGAGAGAGGTTTTAGTCAACGGGTCTGAACCTTTCAGATCCGTGTGTACTTCGCAATTCTCTATGTCATATTGTAAATGCTGCTTCCACGCTCCACTTGAAGCTTATTCCAAATGGTTGCTCCACTATACGTATCCGTTTAGCTATTCAGAGTCATTCGGATAGGTGTTAAAGCTTGCATCGACGTAACCCTTTACATCGAACTCTTTATCACCTCCATAATCGAGAAACATGTCCTTATTTACTCTAAGGATAATTTTGACCGCTATCTGGTGATCCACTCCTTGATCACCTTTGTACTCTCTTGCCGGATATGTAGCAAGGCACACATCAGGTGCGGTACACGGCCATAGCATACCGTAGAGCCTACGTCTATAGCATAGGGGCGACCTTCGTCCTTTCTCTCTGTTCTGCCGTGGTCGAGCTTTAACTCTTAACTTCATACCTTACATCTCCGGCAAGAACTCCTTCTTTGACTGATCCATCTTGAACACCTTCAAGATCATGTCAAGGTACATGCTCATTTGAAAGTATTATTAAACATTTTGATCTATCTTATAGATCTTGATGCTTATTGTTCAAGTAGCCTAATCCAGGCTTTCTATTGAAAACATCTTTCAAATAACCCTATATGCTTTCCAGAATACTACATCATTTCGATCATCAATATGTCAACAACATATACTCATCGAAATTCTATAGTGCTCCCACTTACTTCTTTGGAAATACAAGTTTCTCATAAACTTTGTATAAACCCAAAATCTTTGATCATCTCATCAAAGCGCACATTCCAACTCCGAGATGCTTACTCCGGTCCTTAGAAAGGATCGCTAGAGCCAAAGATACCTTTTAGCATCCTTAGGATCGACAAAACTTTCTGATTGTATCACATACAACCTTTCCTTACGAAAACTGGTAAGGAAACTCATTTTGACATCCATCTCGCCAGATTTCATAAATGCAGCTTATGCTAACATGATTCCGACGGACTTAAGCATCGCTACGGATGAGAAAATCTCATCGTAGTCAACTCCTTGAACTTGTGAAAAACTCTTCGCCACAAGTCGAGCTTCATAGACGGTGATATTACCGTCCACATCCGTCTTCTTCTTAAAGATCCATTCATCGCAATGGCTTGCCGATTATCGTGCAAGTCCACCAAAGTCCATGCTTTGTTCTGATACATGGATCCTATCTCGGATTTCATGGCTTCTAACCATTTATCGAATTTGGGCCCACCATTGCTTCTCCATAGCTCGTAGGTTCATTGTTGTCTAGCAACATGACCTTCAAGACAGGATCACCGCACCACTCTAAAGCGATCGCGTCCTTGTCGCCCCACGAGGTTCTCGTAGTGACTTGATCCGAAACTTCATGATTACTGTCATAAGCTTCTACTTCAATTGGTGTAGGTGCCACGGGAACAACTTCCTGTGCCCTGCTACACACTAGTTGAAGTGACGGTTCAATAACCTCATCAAGTCTCCACCATCCTCCCACTCAACTTTCCGAGACAAACTTTTCCTCGAGAAAGGACCCGATTCAAGAAACAATCCCTATTGCTTTCGGATCTGAATTAGGAGGTATACCCAACCGTTTTGGGTGTCCTATGAAGATGCATTTTATCCGCTTTGGGTTCGAGCTTATCAACCTGAAACTTTTTCACATAAGCGTCGCAGCCCCAAACCTTTAAGAAATGACAACTTAGGTTTCTCTAAACCATAGTTCATACGGTGTCATCTCAACGGAACTACGTGGTACCCTATTAAAGTGAGTGCGGTTGTCTCTAATGCCTAACCCATAAACGATAGTGGTAGTTCGATGAGAGACATCATGGTACGCACCATATCTTATAGGGTGCAATTATGATGTTCGGACACACCATCACACTATGGTGTTCCAGGCGGTATTAATTGTGAAACAATTTGCACAATGTCTTAATTGTGTGCCAAAACTCGTAACTCAGATATTCATCTCTATATCATAGACATTCCATCCTCTTGTCACGATGATCTTCAACTTCACTCTGAAATTACTTGAACCATTCAAAAATTCAGACTTGTGCTTCATCAAGTAAATATAATCAACAGATACTCGAATCATCTGTGAAGTCGTAACATAACGATATTCATCGCATGCCTCAGCACTCATTGGTCTGCACACATCAAAATGTGTTACTTCCAACAAGTTGCTATCTTGTTCCATCTTCAAACCGAGGCTTTTCACCATCTTGCCCATGTGGTATGTTTTGCATATCTCAAGTGATTCAAAATCAAGTGAGTCCAAACGATCCATCTGCATGGAGTTTCATCATGCGTATTCACCAATGCATATGGTTTGCATGTCTCAAACTTTTCAAAAAGCGAGTGAGTCCAAAGATCCATCAACATGGAGCTTCTTCATGCGTTTACACCAATATGACTTACATGGCAGTGCCACAAGTAAGTGGTACTATCATTACTATCTTATACTTTTGGCATGAAAATGTGTATCACTACGATCGAGATTCAATAGACCATTTATTTAGGTGCAAGACCATCGAAGGTATTATTCAAATAAATAGAGTAACCATTATTCTCCTTAAATGAATAACCGTATTGCGATAGACATAATCCAATCATGTCTATGCTCAACGCAAACACCAAATGATAATTATTCTGGTTTAATACTAATCTTGATGGTAGAGGGAGCGTGCGATGTTTGATCACATCAAAATTGGAAATACTTCCAACACATATCGTCAGCTCTCCTTTAGCTAGTCTCCGTTTATGCCGTAGCTTTTATTTCGAGTTACTAACACTTAGCAACCGAACCGGTATCTTAATGCCCTGGTGCTACTAGGAGTACTAGTAAAGTACACATTAACATAATGCATATCCAATATACTTCTATCGACCTTGCCAGCCTTCTCATCTACCAAGTATCTAGGGTAAATCTGCTCCAATGGTTGTTCCCCTTATTACGTAAGCACTTAGTCTCGGGTTTGGGTTCAACCTTGGGTTTCTTCACTAGAGCAAAGAACTGTTTTTGCCGTTTCATGAAGTATCCCTTGTTGCCCTTGCCATTCTTGATACTAGTTGTTTCACCAACCATCAACAATTGATGCTCCTTCTTGACTTCTACTTTCGTGATGTCAAACAACGCGAATACCTCAAGGGATCATTATATCTATCCCCGATATGTTATAGTTCATCACGAAGCTCCAAAGAGCTTGGTGGTAATGACTTTGGAGAAACATCACTTTCTCATCTGGAAGATCAACTCCCACTCGATTCAAGTGATTGTTGCACTCCGACAATCTGAGCACAAGCTCAACGATTGAGCTTTTCTCCCTTAGTTTGCAGGCTAAGAAAACTCGTCGGAGGTCTCATACCTCTTGACGTGGGCACGAGCCTGAAATCCCAATTTCAGCCCTCGAAACATCTCATATGTTCCGCGACGTTTCGAAAACGTCTTTCGTGCCTCAACTCTAAACCGTTTAACTGAACTATCACGTAGTTATCAAAACGTGTATGTCCGATGTTCGCAACATCCACAAACGACGTTTGGGGTTCGACACCTGAGCGGTGCATTAAGGACATAAGCTTTCTCTTGTCCGCATAATCGCTACTTTCAACGTTCAACTATATTTTCTCTAGGAACATATCTAAACAGTGGAACTAAAGCGCGAGCTTACGACATAATTTGCAAAAGGTCTTTTGACTATGTTCAAGATAATTAAGTTCATCTTATGAACTCCCACTCGAATAGACATCCCTCTGGTCATCTAAGTGATTACATGATCCGAGTCAACTAGGCCGTGTCCGATCATCACGTGAGACGGACTAGTCATCATCGGTGAACATCTTCATGTTGATCGTATCTACTATACGACTCATGCTCGACCTTTCGGTCTCTGTGTTCCCGAGGCCATGTCTCACATGCTAGGCTCGTCAAGTTAACCCCAAGTGTTTTTGCTGTGTAAATCTGTCTTACACCGTTGTATGTGAACGTAAGAATCCATCACACCCGATCATCACGTGGTGCTTAGAAGCGACGAACTGTAACAGCGGTGCAGTCAGGAGAACACTTCTTGAAATTTGTGTAAGGGATCATCTTATTTACTACCGTCGTTCTAAGTAAACAAGATGCATAAACATAATAAACATCACATGCAATTATATAGTAGTGACATGATATGGCCAATATCATATTGCTCCTTTTGATCTCCATCTTCGGGCTCCATGATCATCATCGTCACCGGCATGACACCATGATCTCCATCATCATGATCTCCATCATCGTGTCTTCATGAAGTTGTCTCGCCAACTATTACTTCTACTACTATGGCTACCGGTTAGCAATAAAGTAAAGTAATTACATGGCGTTGTTTAATGACACGCAGGTCATACAATAAATAAAGACAACTCCTATGGCTCCTGCCGGTTGTCATACTCATCGACATGCAAGTCGTGAGTCCTATTACAAGAACATGATCAATCTCATACATCACATATCATTCATCACATTCTTCTTGGCCATATCACATCACATAGCATACCCTGCAAAAACAAGTTAGACGTCCTCTAATTGTTGTTTGCATGTTTTCTGATGGCTGCTTTGGGTTTCTAGCAAGAACGTTTCTTACCTATGCAAAACCACAACGTGATATGCCAATTGCTATTTACCCTTCATAAGGACCCTTTTAAATCCGAATCCGTTCCGACTAAAGTGGGAGAGATCGGCACCGCTAGCCACCTTATGCACCAAGTGCATGTCGGTCGGTGGAACCTGTCTCACGTGGAAATGCGTGTAAGGTCGGTCCGGGCCGCTTCATCCCACAATACCGTCGAAACAAGATTGGACTAGTAACGGTAAGCATATTGAACAAAATCAACGCCCACAACTACTTTGTGTTCTACTCGTGCAAAGAATCAACGCAATAGACCTAGCTCATGATGCCACTGTTGGGGAACGTAGCATAAATTCAAAATTTTCCTACGTGTCACCAAGATCTATCTATGGAGAAACTAGCAACGAGGGAAGGAGAGTGCATCTACATACCCTTGTAGATCGTTAAGCGGAAGCGTTCAAGAGAACGGGGTTGAAGGAGTCGTGCTGCCGTGATCCATATCACCGGAGATCCTAGTGCCGAACGGACGGCACCTCCGCGTTCAACACACGTACAGCCCGGTGACGTCTCCCATGCCTTGATCCAGAAAGGAGAGAGGGAGAGGTTGAGGAAGACTCCATCCAACAGCAGCACAACGGCGTGGTGGTGGTGGAGGAGCGTGGCAATCCTGCAGGGCTTCGCCAAGCACCTACGGGAGAGGAGGAGGTGTCACGGGAGGGAGGAGGCGCCGAGGCTCAGGTGTGGATGCCCTCCCTCCCTCCACTATATATAGGGGCAAGGGAGAGGGGGAGGCAGCCTTGCCCCTTCCTCCAAGGAAGGGGTGCGGCCAAGAGGGGGAGGAGTCCATCCTCCCAAGGCACCTCGGAGGTGCCTTCCCCTTGAGGACTCTTCCTCCCCAAGTCTCCTTGGCGCATGGGCCTCTTGGGGCTGGTGCCCTTGGCCCATATAGGCCAAGGCGCACCCCCACAAGCCCATGTGGCCCCCCGGGGCAGGTGGACCCCCCCGGTGGACCCCCGGACCCCTTTCGGCACTCCTGGTACAATACCGATAAAGTGCGAAACTTTTCCGGCGACCAAAATAGGACTTCCCATATATAAATCTTTACCTCCGGACCATTCCGGAACTCCTCGTGACGTCCAGGATCTCATCCGGGACTCAACAACATTCGGTAACCACATACAAACTTCCTTTATAACCCTAGCGTCGCCAGACCTTAAGTGTGTAGACCCTACGGGTTCGGAGACATGTAGACATGACCGAGACGTTCTCCGGTCAATAACCAACAGCGGGATCTGGATACCCATGTTGGCTCCACATGTTCCACGATGATCTCATCGGATGAACCCACGATGTCAAGGACTCATTCGATCCCGTATACAATTCCCTTTGTCTAGCGGTATTGTACTTGCCCGAGATTCGATCGTCGGTATCCCGATACCTTGTTCAATCTCGTTACCGGCAAGTCTCTTTACCCGTTCGTAACACATCATCCCGTGATCAACCCCTTGGTCACATTGTGCACATTATGATGATGTCCTACCGAGTGGGCCCAGAGATACCTCTCTGTTTACGGAGTGACAAATCCCGATCTCGATTCGTGCCAACCCAACAGACACTTTCGTAGATACCTGTAGTGCACCTTTATAGTCACCCGATTCGTTGTGACGTTTGGTACACCCAAAGCATTCCTACGGTATCCGGAGTTGCACAATCTCATGGTCTAAGGAAATGATACTTGACATTAGAAAAGCTTTAGCATACGAACTACGATCTTTGTGCTAGGCTTAGGATTGGGTCTTGTCCATCACATCATTCTACTAATGATGTGATCCCGTTATCAATGACATCCAATGTCCATGGTTAGGAAACCGTAACCATCTATTGATCAACGAGCTAGCCAATAGAGGCTTGCTAGGGACATGGTGTTGTCTATGTATCCACACATGTATTTGAGTTTCCTATCAATACAATTACAGCATGGATAATAAACGATTATCATGAACAAGGAAATATAATAATAATAACTAATTTATTATTGCCTCTAGGGCATATTTCCAACATAAGTCTCTTTACTCGTTCCGTAATACATCATCTCACAACTAACTCATTAGTTGCAATGCTTGCAAGGCTTATGTGATGTGTATTACCGAGAAGGCCTAGAGATACCTCTCCGACAATCGGAGTGACAAAACCTAATCTCGATTCATGCCAACTCAACATATACTTTTGGAGACACTTGTAGAGTACCTTTATAATCACCCGATTACGTTGTGGACGTTTGGTAGCACACAAAGTGTTCCTCCGTAAACGGGAGTTGCATAATCTCATAGTTACAGGAACATGTATAAGTCATGAAGAAAGCAATAGCAACATACTAAAGCGATCAAGTGCTAGGCTAACGGAATGGGTCATGTCAATCAGATCATTCTCCTAATGATGTGATCCCGTTAATCAAATGACAACTCATGTCTATGGTTAGGAAACATAACCATCTTCGATTAACGAGCTAGTCAAGTAGAGGCATACTAGTGACACTCTGTTTGTCTATGTATTCACACATGTATTATGTTTCCGGTTAATACAATTCTAGCATGAATAATAAACATTTATCATGATATAAGGAAATAAATAATAACTTTATTATTGCCTCTAGGGCATATTTCCTTCAGAACCGGGACCAATGGTCCTGGCTCCTGGCCCACCACTATTGGTCCCGGTTGGTGGCATGAACCGGGACCAAAGGCTGCCCTTTAGTCTCGGTTCATGCCACCAACCGGGTCTAATGGTGCTGCCTATATATACCCCCTCGCTTAAGAGCAGAGCACACTGCTCTGTTTTTTATGGCCGCCGAGGGGGAGAGGGCTTGGTGGTGCTCTAGCTCACCTCCTATGCACACAAGGTGTTCGATGGAATGCCCGAGCCACAGTACTTAAGGTTTCTCCTCTCCAAGCTCGACCGCCAAGCTCCGTTTTCCTCAAGATTGATCTAGGTTTAGCGGTCCGTCACGCCCCGTCCCTGTCTTCACCGCCGTCGATCACCCGCGCCGATCTCATCGCTGCACCACCATGGTGAGCCTCTTGTTCTTATCTTCTTTTTGAAAGGAAAAACATTCTTACTTGTATGTTTAGATAGATACTTGTATTATTTTCTTACTTTTATTATTGCATCTTATATAGTGCGATGGTTTTGGTATCCGCCTCACGGCCCTCGTCACCGCCTATGATTCGGATGTGGTATATATTATCTTTTCATAACTATTGGTTCATTTATTGTTTATGAAAATTATGCCGACCAACGTGACATAGATTTTATTTATCTAGGAGGTTGTTGAACCGGAAATTCCAACCGACCCTATTGTCGAGAGGTTAAATTTAGTTGAAGAAGAAAACAATTTCTTGAAGGAAAAAATAAAAAACTTGAGGAGGAGAAGATGATATTGGAGTTGCATGTTGCGGATGTCATCGATGATCACAAGATCAAGATGGATGCAATGCGCTTGAAGATGAGAAAGATTAGAAAATATGCCATTCATACCGAGGCTTGGTATCATTATGCCGTTGGATCAGTTGTTACCTTGGTTGCGATTATGATCGCATTTGTTTTCTCATTGAAATGTTTTACATAGTTTCAATGTATGGTTTAATTAATTTAGATGCTCTGCAGAGCTTTATGTTGTTAGATGAGAACTATGTATGTACTTTGGTTTTTATGTGATGATGAACTTCTATTAATTTGGTCACTTATAATTATCTATTCATGATGTTCTGTAATGATTTTTGACACATTTAATTATATATAATGCACGCAGATGAACAGGCAATGGATGTACGGTGACAGACACACCTCCGAGTACATTAAGGGGGTGCATGATTTTCTCGAAGTGGCTGAGGCAAACAAGCAGAATGGTTTTATGTGTTGTCCATGCCCTATATGTGGGAATACGAAGTCTTACTCTAACCGGAAAATCCTTCACACCCACCTGCTTTACAAGGGTTTCATGCCACACTATAATGTTTGGACGAGGCACGGAGAAATAGGGGTTATGATGGAAGACGACGATGAAGAAGAGTACGATGACAACTATGTGCCCCCTGAATACGATGATGCTACTGAACATCAAGATGCAACGGACGATGTGCACGATAGTGCTGCAACGGGCGAAGCTGCTGAAGATCAAGAGGAACCAGACGATGTGCCCGATGATGATGATCTCCGCTGGGTCATTGTCGATGCAAGGACACAATGTGAAAGTCAAAAGGAGAAGCTGAAGTTCGATCGCATGTTAGAGGATCACAAAAAGGGGTTGTACCCCAATTGTGAAGATGGCAACACAAAGCTCGGTACCGTACTCGAATTGCTGCGGTGGAAGGCGTAGAATGCTGTGCACGACAAAGGATTTGAGAAGCTACTGAAAATAATGAAGAAGAAGCTTCCAAAGGATAACGAATTGCCCGACAAGTACATACGCAGCAAAGAAGGTCGTATGCCCTCTAGGATTGGAGGTGGAGAAGATACATGCATGCCCTAATGATCGCATCCTCTACCGCTGGTGCCTACAAGGATCTGAACGCATGCCCGGTATGCGGTGCATTGCGGTATAAGATCGACGAGATGACCCTGGTGATGTTGACGGCGAGCCTCCCAGAAGAGGGTTCTGCGAAGCTGATGTGGTATGCTCCTATAATACCACGGTTGAAAGCGTCTGTTCGTAAACGGAGAGCATGCCAAGTTGATGCGATGGCACGGTGAGGACCGTAAGAAAGGCGGGAAGTTGAGAGCACCACCGACGGGTCGCAGTGGAGAAAAATTGAGAGAAGTACTGGGATGAGTTTGCAAAGGACCCAAGGAACGTATGGTTTGCTTTAAGCGCGGATGACATTAATCCTTTCAGGGAGCATAGCAGCAATCACAGCACCTGGCCAGAGACTCTATGTATGTATAACCTTCCTCCTTGGATGTGCATGAAGCGGAAGTTCATTATGATGCCGGTTCTCATCCAAGGCCCTAAGCTACCAACAACGACATTGATGTGTACCTAAGGCCATTAGTTGAAGAACTTTTACAGCTGTGGAATGGAAACTGTATGCGTGCGTGGGATGAGCACAAAAGGAGGAATTTGACCTAAAGGCGTTGTTGTTCGTGACCATCAACGATTGGCCCGCTCTCGATAACCTTTCGTGACAGACAAACAAGGGATACCACGCGTACGCACTGTTTACTTGACACCGATAGTATATACAGGAAGCTGCAGAAGAATGTGTACACAGGCCGCCGTCGATTTCTTCCGACCAACCATCAATGTCGAAAGAAAGGCAAGCATTTCAAAGCGAGGCAGATCACCGGAAGAAGCTCGCGATGCGCGCGGTGATCACGCATTTGCTATGGTCAATGATTTACACGTAATCTTTGGAAAGGGTCCCGCGGACTAGCTGTTCCGAATGACGCCGAGAATCACGCACCCATGTGGAAGAAGAAATCTATATTTTGGGACCTACCCTCTTTGGAAAGACCTAGAGGTCCGCTCTTCGATCGACGTGATGCACGTGACGAAGAACCTTTGCGTGAACCTGCTGCTAGGCTTCTTGGGCGTGTATGGGAAGACAAAAGATACACACGAGGCACGAGAGGACCTGCAACGCTTACTTGCGAAAAAGAGGGCATGCCTCCGAAGCGGTATGAAGGTCCTGCCAGCTACGCTCTTACGAAAGAAGAGAAATAAATATTCTTTCAATGCCTGCTCAAGATGAAGGTCCCGATCGCTTCTCGAATATAAAGGGAATAATAAATAAGCCGGAGAAAAGTTCCGTAACCTAAAGTCTCATGATCGCCACGTGATTATGACGCAACTGCTTCCGGTTGCATTGAGGGGCTTCTCTGAAAACGTCCGATTAGCCATTGTGAAGCTATGTGCATTCCTCAATGCAATATCTCGTAAGGTGATCGATCCAGAAATCATACCAACGCTAAGGAGTGATGTGGCGCAATGTCTTGTCGGTTTCGAGCTGGTGTTCCCACCATCCTTCTTCAATATCATGACGCATCGTCCTAGTTCATCTAGTCGGCGAGATTGTCATTACGGGGCCCGTATTTCTACACAATATGTACCCCTTTGAGAGGTTCATGGAGTCCTAAAGAAATATGTTCAGAATCGCGCTAGGCCGTAAGGAAGCATCTCCATGGGCCATCAAACGAGAGGATGTCATCGGGTTTTGTGTTGACTTCATTCCTGGCCTTAAGAAGATAGGTCTCCCTAAATCGCGGTATGAGGGGAGACTGACTGGAAAAGGCACGCTTGGAAGGGACTCAATAATATGCAGGGACGGATATTCTTGGTCTCAAGCACACTACAGTTCTCTGAGAACTCTACCTTGGTGACCCGTATGTCGATGAACACAAGAACGATCTGCGCTCCAAACACCCGGAGCAAAGGCGACGATCGATTACATGTGAACACATCAGGACTTTCAGCAGCTTGGTTGGAAACACGTCTCGGAGGTGACAGCACTGCTTGTGATGAGCTTTACTTGTTGTCCAGGGACCATCTTCGACTGTAATGATTTGGAAAGGATACGAGATAAATGGGAATACATTTTACACGATTGACCAAGATGAAAAGAGCACCAACCAAAACAGCGGTGTCCGCTTTGATGCAGCAACCGACAAGGGAAATGACACATATTATGGTTACATAGTAGACATATGGGAACTTGACTACAGAGTAGATTTTAAGGTCCCCTTGTTTAAGTGCAAGTGGGTCAATCTGTCAGAGGCGAGAATGCAGGTAGACCCACAAAGCGGAATGACAACAAGGATCTGAAAAATCTTGGGTACACTGACGAACCGTTCGTCCTAGCCAATGATGTGGCACAGGTTATCTATGTGAAGGACATGTAAACCAGACCGAGGAAAAGAAAAGATAAGGAAGCGAATACATCATACAATGAGCCAAAGCGCCACATAGTTCTTTAAGGAAAAAGGGACATCCTGTGATTGGTGGGCAAGACAGACTTTTCTGTAGACTATGAACAGTTTCTTTAAATTGACCCATTCAAATAAAAGTCTGACCCTAGCATCCTGATAAACAATGAAGATTATCCATGGTTACGGCGCAATAAGCAAGCGACACAAGCGAAGAAAAAGTGAAGACTTTCTCCGCAACTATTATGATGATACCATGCCAACTTTGTAATGCATTTAGTATGATACCATTGTCCGTTTTGTACATGCACATGCTATGCCAACTTTTTCAGAGTTCATTTGAAAACTATGAATTTGAAAACCTTGGCAACCAAGGGCGCTCACACCGGTTTATAAGCCCGTCCCTCTACACGCCTTGTTGAGCTCACAAACTTGTGATTCACACAAATATCAAAGAAAACTAATGGCACAAACAGAAAGTAGAAAATAGGGCTTTCGTCCAGGCCAGTTCATCCCATTAGTCCCGGTTCAATCGAACTGGACCAATGGAGCTATTTGCCCGATTCAGGAGCCCGGGGGCCGGGCCACGTGGGCCATTGGTCCGGTTCGTCCGGACCTTTTGGTCCCGGTTGGTGGGACGAACGGGACCAATGGGCTGGCTCTGGCCCACCACCATTGGTCCCGGTTGGTGGCATGAACCGGGACCAAAGGCTGACCTTTAGACCCTGGTTCATGCCAGCAACCGGGACTAAAGGGTTGGTCCTCGTTGCGGCCAGAGTTTAGTCCCACCTCGCCAACCGAAGGGGGCTCAGACCAGTTTATAAGCCCCTCCCTCTCTGCCTTGTTGAGCTCCTCTCAAAATGAATATAGATGCCCTTATGCGAGAATTTAACCTAAATTCATACTGAATTTCTCTGAAGTTAGTAGAAATTTATTATGAATTTAGGTTGAGTTTCTCTATAAGCGCATCTATGCTCATTTTTCTTTTCTGCTATATTTATTTTTTTCTTTTATTTCTGAGTTGTAATAAGTCATTAAAAATAAGCATCTATGCTCATTTTTTAGTAAAGTTAATCACAACTATTTTTTCTTCTATTTATTTCTGAGTAGTTTTTATATAGTTTTTGACTTCATTCTGGCCTTAAGAAGATAGGTTTCCCTAAATCGCGGTATGAGGGGAGACCGACCGAAAAACAAAACAAAACAAAAAACTTGAAAAAAATAAAAATAGCAACAATAAGTATTTTTTGTAAGTAGAAACAAAATAAAATAAATAAATAAAAGCAAAAAAGTGTTTTCAAATTTAAAACAAATGGCACTAACAGAAAGTTTATAATTTTTCTAAAACTAAAAGCAAAAAGAATTAAAAAATAAAGCAAAAACCAAAAGAAAATAAATAATGCAGAAAATAAAACAAAAAACTTGAAAAAAATAAAAATAGCAACAATAAGTATTTTGTTGTAAGTACAAACAAAATAAAATATATAAAGCAACAAAGAAAACAAAAAAGTGTTTTCAAATTTGAAAACTAATGGCACTAACAGAAAGTTTATAATTTTTCTAAAACTAAAAGCAAAAAGAATTAAAAATAAAGCAAAAAACAACAAAAATAAATAATGCAGAAAGCAAAACCAAAAACTGGAAAAAAAAAATAAAATAGCAACAATAAGTATTTTGTTGTAAGTAGAAACAAAATAAAATAAATAAAGCAACAAAGAAAACAAAAACAAAAAAATTGCCACCCATCGGGCCCCCACGGCCCGAATACGACTAGAAACCCTACCATGGGCCAGATTCAGGCCCGCTGGAGGCCCAAGAGGCCCACAGCAGAGATAGCGAGGTTAGGCTGAAGCCTGCAGTTGAGAGGAGCTCGAGTGGGTGGGCGCAGTAGCACTTATAAACCACACTCGAGCTCTCTCAACTAGCGAGGTGGGACTAAACATTTGGCGCGGGGCAGCAGGCGGCCTTTGGTCCCGGTTGGTGGCACCAACCGGGACTAAAGGGGGCATTGGTCCCGGTTAGGGCACGACCGGGACTAATGCCCCCAGAATCAGTTGGTGCCACCAACCGGGACCAAAGGCCTCCGCTTCCCGCCCTTTGGGCTTCTGAAAAGAGGCCTTTGGTCCCGGTTCGCGGCACCAACCGGGACTAAAGGGGGGCATTAGTCCCGGGTGGTGCCACGAACTGGGACCAATGCTCCTTGTATATAAGTAGCACTTCGCAGTTTTGCAGAGTTCATCGCCACTAGCTTGCCCCCGACGACGCCGAGCACATCGACGCCGCCAGTTGCCCCTGACGCCCGCCTGCCTCCGTCTGCCGCTGCCACGCCCGTTGTCGCCGCTGCCTCCCCGAGCTCAAGGCTGCCCTCCTCGAGCCCGCCTGCCTCCCCGAGCCCAGGCCGTCCTCCCCGAGTTCAACTGGGCTGCCGCCCAGTTGCCCTGTCAGCCGTCGCCACGCCTCGAGCCTCGCCTGCTGCCGCCTCGCCTCACAGCCATCAGTGAGCCGCGCCACACCGGCTTTTTTTTTTCATTTTTATTAGTTTAATTTTTTGTTCAATGTATATATATGTGTATGTATGTGGCTATATATATATATATATATATATATATATATATATCTTGCTCTGTTTTTTTCATTTTTATTAGTTTAGTTTTTTGTTCATATATATATATATATATATATATATATATATATAATGTATATGTGTATGTATGTGGCTATGTGTATGTAATGTTCAAAAATTGTTCAGAGCATGTTTTTGTTCATATATGTATTTATTGTTCATATGTGTATTAATGTTTTCATATATGCAAAAGATAGATTTTTAGAAAAGTTAGGTTTTTTTCTGTTGATAGATTTTTTTGGTGATATAAATAAGAAGAAGAAAGGAGAAGAAGAGGGAGAGGAAGAAGAGGAGAAATAAATAAGAAGAAGAAAAAGAAGAAGAGGAGAAGAAGAAAGGAATAGAGAACAACAAAAAATAGAAAAAAATTCTATTTTTTCTTCTTCTCCTCTATTCTTTTCTTCTTCTCCTCTTTTTTTTTCTTCTTTTTCTTCTTCTTCTTCCTTCTTCCTTCTTCCTCTTTTCTTCCTTTTTGTTGCGTCGTTAAGGGGTGTCGAGGATGTATATTGCGTCGTTGTCGATATAACGAGGGTGTCGAGGATCGCCGAGGGGTCAAGGGTCGGGAACTAGGGTAGAGGGTCGAGGGTCGTTAAGGGGTCAAGGGTCGAAGGTTTCAGGGTCGAGGGTTCCTATAGTGTCAAAGTATTGAAGAAATCCATGGCTTCATCATTAGCGGAAGTAACCATGGCATGATGGTGCGAAGTCCTCCAAAGTTATTTCGAATGGAGTCCGGATAGGATAATTTGCCTTTTATGCGAATCTCAGCAAAGGCCTTTCAAATAACGATATTCGGAAGGTTCTTGCTGAACTTTGTACCAAAAGCGAATTATCCTATCTCGACTCCGCTCCAAAATAACTTTGGAGAGCTTCGCATCATCATGCACCACATTTTACTTAATGATGAAGACATAGTTTTGTTGAATCCTTTGACACTAGGCAACCTCCCGACCCTCGGCGATCTTCGACCCCTTGAGCCTCGACCGCCGGGCGATCCACGCACCTCTACTCTACATGGGCATCGATGCCCACGTCACTTGTGGGACATAGATGTAGTGTTCAACGCCGACCCCCTCCCGATAGCATCGACCCCCTCACTCGGCTAGCTAGTTCTACGCTTGCCACTAATATATCCATATCTGTCATGTTTGAATAATAATTGCCATGTTGTAAATATTTGTAGAAACTATGGACACCCCCCGAGACGAAGCACAAGAAGCGTTGTTGAGGGACATAATCGCACAAGGAAGTGATGCCGTCTGCTCGTTGATGTTTCTCAACGAAAACAATGGTCTGGAAGGACAGGGTGAAGAAGTAGACCGTGAGGACGCCTCCGGTGATCACCAAACCGAGTCCGGCCAGGTATATATATTAGTTAAGCCTGTGCTGACTAGCTAATTGATGCATTCATTGTTTTGGTATATATGTACACATATTAATTAACTCTCGTCTTTGTTCTGAAGGAAATATGCCCTAGAGGCAATAATAAAGTTATTATTTATTTCCTTATATCATGATAAATGTTTATTATTCATGCTAGAATTGTATTAACCGGAAACATAATACATGTGTGAATACATAGACAAACAGAGTGTCACTAGTATGCCTCTACTTGACTAGCTCGTTAATCAAAGATGGTTATGTTTCCTAACCATAGACATGAGTTGTCATTTGATTAACGGGATCACATCATTAGGAGAATGATCTGATTGACTTGACCCATTTCGTTAGCCTAGCACTTGATCGTTTAGTATGTTGCTATTGCTTTCTTCATGACTTATACATGTTCCTGTAACTATGAGATTATGCAACTCCCGTTTACGGAGGAACACTTTGGGTACTACCAAACGTCACAACGTAATCGGGTGATTATAAAGGAGTACTACAGGTGTCTCCAAAGGTACATGTTGGGTTGGCGTATTTCGAGATTAGGTTTTGTCACTCCGATTGTCGGAGAGGTATCTGGGCCTTCTCGGTAATACACATCACATAAGCCTTGCAAGCATTGCAACTAATAAGTTAGTTGCGAGATGATGTATTACGGAACGAGTAAAGAGACTTGCCGGTAACGAGATTGAACTAGGTATTGGATACCGACGATCGAATCTCGGGCAAGTAACATACCGATGACAAAGGGAACAACGTATGTTGTTATGCGGTTTGACCGATAAAGATCTTCATAGAATATTTAGGAACCAATATGGACATCCAGGTTCAGCAATTGGTTATTGACCGAGAATATTTCTAGGTCATGTCTACATAGTTCTCGAACCCGCGAAGTCCGCACGCTTAAGGTTTCGATGGCGGTTATATTATGAGTTTATGAGTTTTGATGTACCGAAGGAGTTCGGAGTCCCGGATGAGATCGGGGACATGACGAGGAGTCTCGAAATGGTCGAGACGTAAAGATCGATATATTGGACGACTATATTCGAGTTCGGAAAGGTTCGAATGATTCGGTATTTTTCGAGTACCGGAGAGTTACGGGAATTCGCCGGCGAGAAGTATTGTGCCTTTTTGGGCCATACGGGTTAGTGTGAGGGGCTGCCCTGGGCTGGCCGCGCCCGCCCAATGCCTAGTCCGAATTGGACTAGGGGAGGCCGCACCCTTCCTCCCTTCCCTTCCTTCTCTCCTACTCCTACTAGGAAAGGAGGAGTCCTACTCCGGTGGGAGTAGGACTCCCCCTTGCGCGCCTCCGCCCTTGGCCGGCCACCTCCTCCTTGCTCCTTTATATACGGGGGCAGGGGGGCACCCCATAACACAGAAGTTGATCTACGGATCGTTCCTTAGCCGTGTGCGGTGCCCCCCTCCACCATATTCCACTTCGGTCATATTGTCGCGGAGCTTAGGCGAAGCCCTGTGCCGGAGAAGTCATATCGTCATGAGCTTAGGCGAAGCCCTGCATCGGTGGAGCATCATCATCGTCCTGCCACGCCGTCGTCTTGTGGAACTCATCCCGACGCTTTGCCGGATCGGAGCCGGGGATCGCCATCGAGCTGAACGTGTGCAGAACTTCCGGAGGTGCCGTCACGTTCGGTACTTGGATCGGTCGGATCGTGAAGACGTCGACTACATCAACCGCGTTGTTATAACGCTTCCGCTTTCGGTCTCACGAGTGCGTGGGCGGACACTCTCCTTCGTTGCTATGCCATCACCATGGTCTTGCGTGTTCGTAGGAAATTTTTGAAATTACTACGTTTCCCAACAAAGGGTATCGAGCCGGGTTTTATGCGTTGATGTCATATGCACGAGTAGAACACAAGTGAGTTGTGGGCGATACAAGTCATACCGCCTACCAGCATGTCATACTTTTGTTCAGCGGTATTGTGAGATGAAGCGGCCCGGACCGACATTACGCCAGACGCTTACGCCGAGACTGGTTTCACCGCTCCGAGCACTCGTTGCTTAAAGGTGACCGGCGGGTGTCATCTCTCACTTTAGTTGAACTGAGTATGACTACGCCCGGTCCTTGAGAAGGTTAAAGCGGAGTCTATTTGACAAACTATCGCTGTGGTTTTGATGCGTAGGTAAGAACGGTTCTTCTTGCTCAGCCCGTAGCAGCCACGTAAAACTTGCAACAACAAAGTAGAGGACGTCTAACTTGTTTTTGCAGGGCATGTTGTGATGTGATGTGGTCAAGACGTGATGCTATATTTTATTGTATGAGATGATCATGTTTTGTAACCGAAGTTATCGGCAACTGGCAGGAGCCATATGGTTGTCGCTTTATTGTATGAAATGCAAACGCCATGTAATTGCTTTACTTTATCACTAAGCAGTAGCGATAGTCGTAGAAGCAATAGTTGGCGAGACGACAACGATGTTGCGATGGAGATCAAGGTGTCGCGCCGGTGACGATGGTGATCATGACGGTGCTTCGGCGATGGAGATCACAAGCACAAGATGATGATGACCATATCATATCACTTATATTGATTGCATGTGATGTTTATCCTTTATGCATCTTATCTTGCTTTGATTGACGGTAGCATTATAAGATGATCTCTCACTAAAATTATCAAGAAGTGTTCTCTCGAGTATGCACCGTTGCCAAAGTTCGTAGTACCCGGACACCACGTGATGATCGGGTGTGATAAGTTCTACGTCCATCTACAACGGGTGCAAAACAGTTGCACACGCTGAATACTCAAGGTTAAACTTGACGAGCCTAGCATATAACAGATATGGCCTCGGAACACGGAGACCGAAAGGTCGAGCGTGAATCATATAGTAGATATGATCAACATAGTGATGTTCACCATTGAAACTACTCCATCTCACGTGATGATCGGACATGGTTTAGTTGATTTGGATCACGTAATCACTTAGATGACTAGAGAGATGTCTATCTGAGTGGGAGTTCTTAAGTAATATGATTAATTGAACTTTAATTTATCATGAACTTAGTCCTGGTAGTATTTTGCAGATTATGTTGTAGATCAATAGCTCGCGTTGTTGCTTCCCTATGTTTTTATATGTGTTCCTAGAGAAAATTGTATTGAAAAATGTTAGTAGCAATGATGCGGATTGGATCCGTGATCTGAGGTTTATCCTCATTGCTGCACGTAAGAATTATGTCCTTAATGCACCGCTAGGTGACAGACCTATTGCAGGAGCAGATGCATACGTTATGAACGTTTGGCTAGCTCAATATGATGACTACTTGATAGTTTAGTGCACTATGCTTAACGGCTTAGAATCGGGACTTCAAAGACGTTTTGAACGTCATGGACCATATGAGATGTTCCAGGAATTGAAGTTAATATTTCAAACAAATACCCGAGTTGAGAGATATGAAGTCTCCAACAAGTTCTATAGCTAAAAGATGGAGGAGAATCGCTCAACTAGTGAGCATGTGCTCAGATTGTCTGGGTACTTTAATCGCTTGAATCAAGTGGGAGTTAATCTTCCAGATAAGATAGTGATTGACAGAATTCTCTAGTCACCATCATTAAGTTACTAGAACTTCGTGATGAACTACAGTATGCAAGGGATGACGAAAAAGATTCCCGAGCTCTTCGTGATGTTGAAATCGACGAAGGTAGAAATCAAGAAAGAGCATCAAGTGTTGATGATTGACAAGACCACTAGTTTCAAGAGAAGGGCAAAGGGAAAGAAAGGGAACTTCAAGTAGAAAGACAAGTAAGTTGTCACTCCTGCGAAGAAGCCCAAAGCTGGACCAAAGCCTGAAACTGAAAGTGCTTATAATCGCAAAGGAAATGGTCACTGGAAGCGGAAATGCCCTGAATATTTGGTGGATAAGAAGGATGGCAAAGTGAACAAAGGTATATTTGATATACAGATTATTGATGTGTATTTTAATAGTGTTCATAGCAACCCCTCGGTATTTGATACTGGTACAGTTGCTAAGAGTAGTAACTTCAAACGGAGTTGCAGAATGAACAGAAACTAGTTGAAGGAAGTGACGATGAGTGTTGGAAGTAGTTCCAAGATTGATATGATCATCATCGCACACTCCCTATACTTTTGGGATTAGTGTGGAACCTAAATAAGTGTTATTTGGTGTTGAGCATAAATATGATTTGATCATGTTTATTGCAATACGGTTATTCATTTAAGTAAGAGAATAAATTGTTGTTCTGTTTACATGAATAAAACCTTATATGGTTACACACCCAATGAAAATGGTTCATTGGATCTCGATCATAGTGATACACATATTCATAATATTGAAACCAAAAGATGCAAAGTTAATAATGATAGTGCAACTTATTTGTGGCAATGCCGTTTAGGTCATATTGGTGTAAAGCGCATGAAGAAAACTCCATGCTGATGGACTTTTGGAATCACTTGATTATGAATCATTTGATGCTTGCGAACCGTGCCTTTTGGGCAAGATGACTAAAACTCCGTTCTCCGGAACAATGGAACAAGCTACTGACTTATTGGAAATAATACATACCGATGTATGCGATTCAATGAGTGTTGATGCTCATGGCAAGTATCATTATTTTTCGACCTTCACAGATGATTTGAGCAGATATGTGTATATCTTCTTGATGAAACATAAGTCTGAAATAGTTGAAAAGTTCAAAGAATTTCAGAGTGAAGTAGAAAATCATCGTAACAAGAAAATAAAGTTTCTGCGATCTGATCGTGGAGATGAATATTTGAGTTACGAGTTTGGTCTTCAATTAAAACAAAGTGGAATAGTTTCACAGCTCACGCCATACGGAACACCACAACGTTATGGTGTGTCCGAACGTCAGAATCAGTACTTTATTTTGATATGGTGCGATCAATGATGTCTCTTACCGATTTACCAATATCGCTTTTGGGGTTATGCATTAAGACAGCTGCATTCACGCTTAATAGGGCACCATCTAAATCCATTGAGACGACACCATATGAACTATGGTTTAACAAGAGAACCTAAGTCGCCGTTTCTTAAAAGTTTGGAGTTTTGATACTTATGTGAAAAAGTTTTCACCTGATAAGCTCGAACCCAAATCGGAGAAGTGCGTCTTCATAGAATACCCAAAGGTAACTATTGGGTACACCTTCTATCACAGATCCGAAGGCAAGTTTTTTCATGGATCCTTTCTAGAGAAAAAGTTTCTCTCGAAAGAAGTGAGTGGGAGGAAAGTAGAACTTGATGAGGTAATTGTACCTTATCCCTTATTGGAAAGTAGTTCATCACAGAAATCAGTTCCAGTGATTCCTACACCAATTAGTGAGGAAGTTAATGATGATGATCATGAAACTTCAGATCAAGTTGCTACCAAACCTCGTGGGTCTTCCGTGAGCAAAATCCGCACTGCAGTGGTATGGTAATCGTGTTCGGAAGTCATGTTACTAGACCATGATGACCCTACGGACTAGGAGGAAGCGATGATGAGCCCAGATTCAGCGAAATGGCTTGAGGCCATGAAATCTGAGATAGGATCCATGTATGAGAACAAAGTATGGACTTTGATTGACTTGCTCGATGATCAGCAAGCCATGTTAAATAAATGGATCTTCAAGAGGAAGACGGACATTGATAGTAGTGTTACTATCTACAAAGCTCGACTTGTCACAAAAAGGTTTTCGACAAGTTCAAGGTGTTGACTACAATGAGATTTTCTCAAACTGTAGCGATTCTTAAGTCTGTCCGAATCATGTTAGCAATTGCCACATTTTATGAAATCGGCAAATGGATGTCAAAACTACATTCTTTAATGGATTTATTAAAGAAGAGTTGTATATGATGCAACCAGAAGGTTTTTTCAATCCTAAAGGAGCTAACAAAATGTGCAAGCTCCAAGCGATCCATCTATGGACCGTGCAAGCCTCTCGGAGTTGGAATAAACGTTTTGATAGGTTGATCAAAGCATATGGTTTTATACAGACTTTTGGAGAAGCCTGTATTTACAAGAAAGTGAGTGGGAGCACTACAAGCATTTCTGATAAGTATATGTGAATGACATATTGTTGATCGGAAATAATGTAGAATTATTCTCGCAAAGCATAAAGGAGTATTTGAAAGGAGTTTTTCAAAGAAGGACCTCAGTGAAGCTGCTTACATATTGAGCATCAAGATCTATAGAGATAGATCAAGACGCTTGATAAGTTTTTCAATAAGTACATACCTTGTCAAGATTTTGAAGTAGTTCAAAATGGAACAATCAAAGAAAAGTTCTTGCCTATGTTGCAAAACGTATGAAATTGAGTAAGACTCAAATCCCGACCATGGCAGAAAATAGAAAAGAGAATGAAAGTCATTCCCTATGCCTCAGTCATAGGTTCTATAAAGTATGCTATGCTATGTACCAGACCTATTGTATACCTTGCTCCGAATTTGGCAAGGAGTACAATAGTGATCTAGGAGTAGATCATGGACATTGGTCAAAGACATCCTTAGTGAGGACTAAGGAAATATTTCTCGATTATGGAGGTGATAAAAGAGCCCGTCGTAAAGAGTTACATCGATGCAAGCTTTTTACACTGATCCAGATGACTCTAAGTCTCAATCTGGATACATATTGAATGTGGGAGCAATTAGCTAGAGTAGCTCCATGCAGAGCATTGTAGACATAGAATATTTGCAAAATACATCATGCTCTGAATGTGACAGACCCGTTGACTAAGCTTCTCTCACGAGCAAAAACATGATCATACCCTAGTACTCTTTGGGTGTTAATCACATAGCGATGTGAACTAGATTATTGACTCTAGTAAACCCTTTTGGTGTTGGTCACATGACGATGTGAACTATGGGTGTTAATCACATACAGATGTGAATATTAGTGTTGAATCACATGATGATGTGAACTAGATTATTGACTCTAGTGCAAGTGGGAGACTGAAGGAAATATGCCCTAGAGGCAATAATAAAGTTATTATTTATTTCCTTATATCATGATAAATGTTTATTATTCATGCTAGAATTGTATTAACCGGAAACATAATACATGTGTGAATACATAGACAAACAGAGTGTCACTAGTATGCCTCTACTTGACTAGCTCGTTAATCAAAGATGGTTATGTTTCCTAACCATAGACATGAGTTGTCATTTGATTAACAGGATCACATCATTAGGAGAATGATCTGATTGACTTGACCCATTTCGTTAGCCTAGCACTTGATCGTTTAGTATGTTGCTATTGCTTTCTTCATGACTTATACATGTTCCTGTAACTATGAGATTATGCAACTCCCGTTTACCGGAGGAACACTTTGGGTACTACCAAACGTCACAACGTAATTGGGTGATTATAAAGGAGTACTACAGGTGTCTCCAAAGGTACATGTTGGGTTGGCGTATTTCGAGATTAGGTTTTGTCACTCCGATTGTCGGAGAGGTATCTCTGGGCCTTCTCGGTAATACACATCACATAAGCCTTGCAAGCATTGCAACTAATAAGTTAGTTGCGAGATGATGTATTACGGAACGAGTAAAGAGACTTGCCGGTAACGAGATTGAACTAGGTATTGGATACCGACGATCGAATCTCGGGCAAGTAACATACCGATGACAAAGGGAACAACGTATGTTGTTATGCGGTTTGACCGATAAAGATCTTCGTAGAATATGTAGGAACCAATATGGGCATCCAGGTTCCGCTTATTGGTTATTGACCGAGAATAGTTCTAGGTCATGTCTACATAGTTCTCGAACCCGTAGGGTCCGCACGCTTAAGGTTTCGATGACAGTTATATTATGAGTTTATGAGTTTTGATTTACCGAAGGAGTTCGGAGTCCCGGATGAGATCGGGGACATGACGAGGAGTCTCGAAATGGTCGAGACGTAAAGATCGATATATTGGACGACTATATTCGGAGTTCGGAAAGGTTCGAATGATTCGGGTATTTTTGAGTACCGGAGAGTTACGGGAATTCGCCGGGGAGAAGTATTGGGCCTTATTGGGCCCTGCGGAAAGAGAGGGGTTGCCTAGGGCAGGCCGCGCGCCCCCAATGCCTAGTCCGAATTGGACTAGGGGAGGCCGCACCCCTTCCTCCCTTCCCCTTCCTTCTCTCCTACTCCTACTAGGAAAGGAGGAGTCCTACTCCCGGTGGGAGTAGGACTCCCCCCTTGGTGCGCCTCCTCCCTTGGCCGGCCACCTCCTCCTTGCTCCTTTATATACGGGGGCAGGGGGGCACCCCATAACACAGAAGTTGATCTACGGATCGTTCCTTAGCCGTGTGCGGTGCCCCCCTCCACCATATTCCACTTCGGTCATATTGTCGCGGAGCTTAGGCGAAGCCCTGCGCCGGAGAAGTCATATCGTTGCGGAGCTTAGGCGAAGCCCTGCGTCGGTGGAGCATCATCATCGTCACCACGCCGTCGTCTTGTGGAACTCATCCCCGACGCTTTGCTGGATCGGAGCCCGGGATCGCCATCGAGCTGAACGTGTGCAGAACTTCGGAGGTGCCGTCGTTCGGTACTTGGATCGGTCGGATCGTGAAGACGCACGACTACATCAACCGCGTTGTTATAACGCTTCGCTTTCGGTCTCACGAAGTGCGTGGGCGAACACTCTCCCTTCGTTGCTATGCCATCACCATGGTCTTGCGTGTTCGTAGGAAAATTTTTGAAATTACTACGTTTCCCAACATGTTCTTTTTTCTAGCCCTCCGGATCGAGCACAACTTCGATAAAGAGACGAGGCCCGAAGAAAAAGAAGAGCTCGGATGAAAAGTTTGAGATCATACAAATCGCGCGGGACGGCCAACCGATTGAACCCTACCGGACAAAGAAGGCATTTGTTGCTCAGTGCGGGGTTCTGGTTAGGGACAAGATCCCGATCAGCATCCACCAATGGTATAAGCCTAAGAGCGAAGACCCTGAGGTGTCTTATGTCAATGATATGCAGAAAAATGATCTTCCTTCTCCGCCTCGTCAGCAAAGGCGGAAGAGACCCGCCGCCGCTCCGGCTGCTCCGGTAGCGTCGTAGTCCTTCTCCTCCGCCTCGTAAGCAAGGAAAGAAGACATCCGCTCCGTCTGCTCTGCCGGGCGTCTAGCAAGACAGCCAAAGGCGGAGGAGATACAGATTCGGTCCTTCTCTAAAGACTCCAGAGAAGTTACCGTACGAGAGGAGCGAAGAGGAAAACGCGAAGATCGCGCAGACCAAAGTGGATGACTGGTTTCAAGGGTTGCAAGCAAAGAGACATCCACCTCCGGAGGAGAAGGTAGATCCGGTGAAAGCGAAGCACACTCTGGCTGCCCTGACAAAACCACCCAAGTCTCCGCCGAAAGGCAACTATGAGCGCATTATTGGAAAGGCATTTGTCGAAGCGGAGAGGTCGGGAAGTACTAAAAGTGATCAAAGGATGAAAGAACGACGAGCTGGGAAACAAATTGCCCAGCTCGGCGAACAAGCAAGCAATCGTGCCCCCGCTCAAGGTGCTCAAGCTAGCGACATCGCCGATCCGAGGATGGTGGCGGTTATGGCAATCCTGCAGATTACCTGCCCGACGATGTACATTATGATTTCTTGGAGGTGCAGATACAAAGATACGAGTACGGGAAGCCTCTCGTCAAAGATGAAAGTTCTCTATCAACGATGATGCGAAGATTGCATGATTGGTACATGAAAACCTGCAAAGAGTCGATGGGAGGAGTACTTTGTATGTGAGAGTTAAAAGGAGCATGACCTCCATGGAATTGAACTGTTGCCTATTCCATTTGAGGATTTCTATCAGTTTTTCAATCAATTGGCCCTCGATAAATCAACGGTCACCTGCTCGTCTGTAAGTAGTACTACTTCATCATTAAGTCTCTCTATATAACTCAGCCCTTTCATTGCATGTATTTATAATTATCCTCACTATATTATGCAGATTGAAGATCGCCGAATTGAAGAAAAGACAAGGGGAGATATTGGGTTCATTAACACGTATCTCATAGATGCAACTGAGGTTAAATATCGTCCCCAAGAAACCGAGGCCAACTTGCTACGATCGTTGGAAATAAATGAACACAAAGATATAATACTCTTTCCTTACAACTTCGAGTAAGTGTTACTGTCTTGTGGCATATTCGGGTTATAGTAATGTAAATATTGATGAGTTATGCATGTGTGCGCAGCTACCACTATATTCTCCTAGAGATTAAGCTTGAGAAGGGAGTAGTAACTGTCTTAGACTCGGCGAAAAGATCCCAAGGAGTATGCGGACATGACCGAACTGCTCGAGAAGTAAGTTAAATCGATCATTATCCACCATATCAGCAACTTTGTTCATTTCTGATATCAAGTAATTGTTTTCTTTGTATGGCAGGGCTTGGAGAAAATTCACCAAAAAGCTCCGGGACTACCGAAGAACCTGCAATTTAGGCACCCGAAAGTAAGTACTATATAGTAGCATATTCCACGCATCTCCTAGTGATTCAAGCGCTAGTTTCATCAATACCATTTAGCATGCTTGCTAATTATCAGTTTGATTGACCTCTATTTCTTGTAAAGTGGTTGTGGCAGGAACAAGGGAATGATTTCTGTGGATACTACATTTACGAGTCCATCTGCCACACGACCTGTGAGCGGGGCTACTCCGACAAACAATATGAAGTGCGTAAATAACAATTTTCACAATTTTATTTTATTACCATCATTTGTGTTGACTTTCATTCATTCATATATATATATGTATATATATATATATATATATATATATATATATATATATATATCTGTATTGACCCCCTTATTAAAATTAGATGTTTCGGATGCGGATGAACTCCTAGCACCAGATCGCATGCAGCAATTCAAGAGGAATTGGCGGCATTCTTTCTTGACCACGTGATCGCTGAAGACGGAGAATACTATGTGGACCATGCGTCCGTATGTTAGGAGATTATATATTTGTAAAAGATAATTATTGTATATATGTAGCGGTAGTGTCGGATAGATATACGAGAACTTGTTGTTCGACCAATCTCTCGGAGAAGGAGAGGTGGTCGATATCACTTCTCTCTGTATGCATATATGTTCATGATGATCTTCTGTTTGCTTACTAGCTAGCTAGCGTGTCTAGCTAGTCCTCTCTATACGTATGTATGGTACGTAGCGTCGACCAAGCACGGACAAAAGAGAGGACACTTCTCTCTATTAATTAGCTAGCTATAGAACAATATATGAAACACCTAAATTAACCCCCAAAACCCCCCAAACCCCCCTTCAAAAAAAACAAAACCACAGCCACATAAATGCTTTGTGGCGTGGATGCCTATTGGTCCCGGTTGGTGCCTCCAACCGGGACCAAAGGCCCTCCTGCCTGGGCTCAGCGAACAGGCCACGTGGAGGCCCTTCTATCCCGGTTCTGGATTGAACCGGGACTAAAGGGGTCAGGGCATTAGTACCGACCCTTTAGTCCCGGTTCATGAACCGGGACTAAAACCCTCACCAACCGGGTCAATGTGCCCTTTTTCTACTAGTGTATGATGGTTGGGACAACTTTCCAAGAGTTATGATGTTGATCCTTTGATGACCCGGTAACATGATGTCCTGCCTAGCACCCCTTTTGGCTGTAGGACCTATCATTATAGATTCCTTTTCAGCAAGGTTATCCATTCATCCATGAGGAAATTGTAAGACTTATTCTACAAGTTATTCCTGATGGGTCCTTCGTGTTTCCAAAGTCTGATCTTCAACTGATGACCATGTCAATGCTATCTCAAAGCATGTCTATGGTACTACGATTTTCAACAAGAACATTTGAAGCCCAATGCTAAATGTTTCTCACTCAATTATCCAAACAACTGTTGTATGGGTAATATCGTGAAATTCCTCCCCTTACCTTAATGGTCTTCTACTTTCTATCTTGTCATGGATATCATGCCCCGCTTGTCCTTGGGAAGGGTATACCCCTGGTATATGTGTCAAACACATTTTCCTTTCCATTGTTCTATTTGATCTGATGATCACATTTTCCTTTCCATTGATTTGTTTAACCTTCCTTGTGATCCATATGATCTAAGCAGTAATATTCTTCTGCTTATGTACACACCTTGGTGTACAACCATGTCAGTAAGACCCAGTTACTATTGTTGATGACATTCTGGTAGCCACCGATGGACGAGAACTTTGCCTATTGGTCCGCCTCGTTCAACGAGCAGGAAAATAGTTCTCTTCGTCCCTCGCCCTTGGTTTCGACGTTGTTGCCGACATAATCGATGGGCTACCCCCTGACATGCCTTGCTTGCATGATCACGCAAGATGTCTCCACCCCTCCTACTTTAACCACATGGTGGGCCCATAACCCACAGTTCCATAGGATCGAAACCTGACTCTCTTGTATAACCCTGTTTCTAATGGTTATTCTCCATGTTTGGCTTCGTAGTTAATTCATGGGCCACCTTCCTAGTGCTCTATTTTGGTATCATACGCAATACTTACTCTCGCTACTAAACCTCTTTCTCACTCTGGTTCAGACTTCGAGCAACTATCTATCCGCTTGGAACCTCTTATTGTACCTTCGTACCTTACTCTCGATGTATTTCATATGTTCAACTCGAAAGATAATCTTATACTCATTCATGGGTTAACCCCAGATTGTTTCCCTCAAAAGCATTCTGACGTAGCTGAGCTGCCCCTTAACCTTTCGTAAGTACGATGGAGTTCCCGAAGAAATGATGACAAGTTTATCATGATGCATTGGAATAAAGAATTGAAGACATCAACGAAAGGGATTAACTTCTTCGAGAAGATCCGTTAGAATATCGTAACCAGAACTTTCCCCCTTACTCCCCTCTTAAATCTCGGGACGAGATTTCTTGTAGTGGAGGAGAATTGTGACGCCCGGATAATTAAGCTACAGTAATTCCCTGCTAATGATGCCACGTCACCACGGTTACGGTTGTTAACCTCTCGTTAGTTCAAAACCGATTCAAATTCAAATCCAAAATCAAGCAAACAATAAACGTTTTCAAATATCAAAACTAAAATGTTCGGAGAGAGCCAAATAAAGCACATGTAATTATGGCGGAGAAACCAACATCTTTGGAAGTGTTTGATTGTCCCAAAGTAAATAAAACAGTAGCAAGACAATTAATTAAATGCCTTTTCCGATTAATAAAATATTAAACTATTTTATCTAGTTGCCCAAGTTTTTGTGGCATTAGAATATGTAGTAACACTATTTTAGGAACTAACTTTATATTTTACAAAAACTAAAGTATATTGGAAATAATAGAAAACAGTAAGGGAAAATGAATAAAAAAATGAAAACGAAAGGAAAACAAAACAAAAGTAAAACAACAGACACCCCCCCCCCGCTGGGCCGTGGCCCAGCTATTCATCGGGCCAACCAGGCCGGCTCACCTCGGCCAACACATAACCCCCGTAACCCTATCCATAACCACCCGTTGCCCCACTCCCCCGTCGCCCCCACGCCCCCACTCGCTCCCCCACGTTCCCCCACTCCCCTCGCTACCTCCTCCTCGCTTCGATCTGGATCGGGAAGACCCCGATCCCATCGGCCCGACCCCGCCGCCGATTCCCGTCGCCACCGCACCGGCGCCCCTCGCTGGACCGCTCCGCCGTCGCCCCTCCTGCCGCCGACCCGTCGCTCGCCTCCCCAACTTCCCTCCCCCCCCCCCGACCGGTCTCCAACGCGCCTCGCCGCTCCACAGACGCCGACGTCGCCGTCATGGGAGGCCACCTCACCGCCCTCTTCCTCAACCCCCATTGCCTGCACCCTACGCGCCTCCCTGTGAGCACCTCTCCTCCTCCTCCCGGCGCGCCTTAGCTCACCCGGCCCGATCGACCACCCACGGCCGCCCGCGTCCGCCACACTCATGGCCACTCGCCCGCCCTCCGACCTTCCCTTGTGCTTGTGAGCGCCCACACCTCGCGCCTGCCTTTCTTTGGCGCCGCTGCTCGGCGCCCAGTAGCTCAAGGCGTGCGCCCAACGCCCAGCGCCTGCCCTCCCCAAGAATCAGAATCCCGCATAACCCCCCGTGGCCCTATGACAGTGGGGGCCCACCCACAGAACGTTAAAAAAAAGGGAATTAAAGAAAAACAATAATAAAAATAACAATTAATTAATTAACTTAATTAAATTTGGTTAATTAAACTAATTAAAATTAGTTATCTAATTAAACTGCTAGTTAAGTTAATTAATTAGTATGACAGTGGGGCCCACCCCCCTAATTAATTGTGATTAGTTTAATTAACCTGTTTAATTAATATGTGTCATCGACGGTGGTTGACGGTGGGAACCATCGTCAGTTGACCAATCAACTCTGTTGATCGCCGACGTCGACATGTCATCATGCTGATGTCATTAATTCATTTTTGAATTAATTTAAATAATTAATTAAATTCCAGAAATTAATAAAATCTTTAGAAAATCATAACTTTTAATCCGTAACTCGGATTAAATTATTTTCAACATGAAAGTTGCTCAGAACGACAAGACGATTCCGGATACGCAACCCGTTCGTCCGCCACACCCCCCTAACCTATCGAACCTACAACATTTCACCTCCGGTTCATCTGTCGGAAAACACGGAACACCGGGGATACTTTCCCGGATGTTTTCCCCCTTCACCGGTATCACCTCATACCGCGTTAGAACACGTCTAGCTCTGTTTGTTGTCCTGTTATGCACTTGCTTGCTATGTATTTATTGTTTCTTCCCCCCTCTTCCATTCGGTAGACTACGAGACCGACGCCGCTGCTGCTGCCCCGTACGACTACGGTGTTGACGACCCCTCTCTCTTGCCAGAGCAACCAGGCAAGCCCCCCCTTTGATCACCAGATATCGCCTACTCTTCTCTATACTGCTTGCATTAGAGTAGTGTAGCATGTTCTTTACTTTCGATTAATCCTATCTTCTTTGCATAGCATGTCCTTGCTACTATCTTGTTGTTACCTTTACCGCTATCCTACCGCTTAGTATAGGATGCTAGTGTTCCATCGCTGACCCTACACTCTTGTCCGTCTGCCATGCTATACTCTTTGGGATGTGATCACTTGGAGGTGATCACGGGCATATACTATATACTTTACACTATTACATTACTCGTGATATCAGAGCGACCCGACCTCGTGACGGTCAAGCCTTCGTGTTTCGTGCCATCCCTGGATCAAGATGTCTGCACACACGGTACATCAATGTATATATCAAAGTGCAATCACATGTATAAATAACGTAAAATGATATATACCTCATAATACTCAGCGGAAACAATCAAACGGGTGTGGAGTCCCATCAACGCCATCGGCAGGTTGAGTGTAGACCGTAACCCTGTACCGTAACTCTTACTTGTCGAGGAAATATCTGCAACATGATACGTTGCAGCCGTGTAGGTCAGTACATTGAATGTACCCCAAGATCACAATAAGAGAAAACAGATGATAAACTATACTATATGCAGATGGCTTTATGGCTCAGATCTGAGTTTTGTTTGCGTAAAAGCTGGTTTTATTTTCCTACATCAAAGGAATAAATGCTGTCTGTACTATGGAGTTTTCTATCATGACATGGTTCCGCCAACCGATGTCTCATAGCCCAAAATCATCATAAGTTGCCCACAATTAAGTTATCAGTCCGGTGTTGAGAGTTCTGAGATAGATCTAAGTCCATATGCTCAAATTGTCCGTAACCGGGGACACGGCTAATCGATTAGGTTTAAACCCTCTGCAGAGGTTTGTACACTTTACCCGCAAGATTCGATCCCTCTTTTTACGTTCTCGCCTTTGCGCAGGTGTTTGAGAACAAGATGACCGAAACATGGTCTTCCTCAAGAGTTCCTCGACCACCGCCCAAGACTCATCCCATCCTACCGTAGTTCTACATCTGCTAGTACCGTCCCAGCCAGAGTCACAACTAAGGTCAACCAAGCCAGAGCCCATAATGACTTGCGGTTGCAGGTAAGCTTCCGGCATGAAGTATTCTTCTGTCTCTTTGAGTCTGGGTGAAGCTTTCCGCAAGATGTCATGGCGCTTCTCCATGCATCCCGCCAACCACTGGTTTCTCCAGGTGCCCGTCAACCGCCCTTCACCCAAAGAGTGTGTATTGAATTCTGTCTCGAGTCTTGAAGTCTTGAGGCCTTGAAGATGCAATCCTTGCAGATTCCATCATGGAGTTGTCATCATTGACGAGAGTCGCCCTTCTTCACACCACTCTCGTGCACTCATACCAAACCCGTCTACTATAGCGTAGCATTAAAATAAATAACGTCCCGGCTTGGTAACAGGGTGATGGGTTCCTACCTCATGCATACTACTCAACTACAAGGATTCAATAACACTACTGAGGGGTGGTTGCAAAGATGCCACTAAATGCAATAAAACATAGGTATGAAAGTATGGTCAAAGTGAACTTGCCTTGTTGACGATCTTCGAAAACTAGGGATTCATAGTAGCAAGCTTCGCACTCCGGAAATTCTACCGAGGCAAACAATAACTATAATAAGCACATAGCATATGATCACATAACACAATAGCATAGTAATATAACACACCAAAACAAACGAATCAAAACCCAAAGGAAAAACTCGAAGAAATCCAACTCAAAGTTTTCCTACTTCAAGCAACAACTAAAACTAGTTTTTTACATAACAAAATTTTCTCAACATAACCTAACCATGGGTTTATGTTAACTTAACAGAAAATAATGCATTAAGCAATTAGGAGCAAAAAGAATCAATTTAAAAGCTATTATAAAACTCCTATTAGGCCTAATCCAATTTATATTAAGAAAATAAAATAAAAAGTTTTATTTAATATAAATAAAAGTTCATCCTATAAAGTGACAGAAACTATCCTAGAATAATCAATCACATGTGAAAAAATAAATTTATTTACTAATTAAAATAATAGGAAATCAGTAGCTAGTTAATTAATTAGGATTAACAAGATTCTGCTTAAAACTATTTTTTCTTAATCCTAAAATACCCAAATTAATTTCTATGGTTTGGCAAAGTCAAAATAAAGTTGGGACAAAAAGAATCATCCAAAAATAATTTTTCTAACTCAAGTTATAGCAGATTTACTATTCTGAATAAAACTAAAATAAAGCAATTTTAATTAATTTTAACATAGCTAAATATATATTCTACAGAAACTATAGAAAATTTGCAAACCAACAAAAAAAATCAACTAAAAATATTAAACAGAATAAAAGATATGAATTTTTCAAAACAGGAACTATTCTGTTAAAACAGAAAATGAAAATAAAAGAAAAAGGGCCTAATGGGCCTAAACTACGCACTGAGCGTAAAATAACCTAAACGGGCCCTAGGGTTAAACTAAAACGGGCCGGGCTAATAGAAATAAACCCTAATGAAAATAAACCGTGAACTAAACCGGGCCGGTCTGGTTTATTTTAAAGGAGATAACCCTTCGGGGGTGATCTAATCTGGACCGTTGGTGGCGCATCGGACGGGGGAGGGGGGTTCCGGTGACTTACCGGCGTCCGACGGCGGCGGCGGCGGCGGCGATGAGTGCGCCTGGGCTCCAAGGCGCCGGGGGTCGAGGAGTGGCCTGGGGGGTGCGGACGAGGTCGGGGAGGGGTCTGGTGGAGTCGGTGGGGGTCGGGAGTGGCTAGGGCGGCGACGGCGACGAGAATGGCGGCGGCGGGAGACTCGGGCTCCGGTGAGCTCGGGAGAGAGGAGGAGGGGGTCCGGCGAGGGGCTAGGGGGGGAATGGGGTGCGGGGCGTCGGCTTAAATAGTCGGGGCCCTCGTCCTTGCTTCGGGGGGCGATCGAGGCGGATCGACATCCGGATCCCACGGGATCCGCGATCGGCGGCGGCGAGTGGCGTGGCGGGTTGAAGGGCGGGCCACCTGCCAGAGAGAGAGCGCGGGGGGCGGGGCGAGCGGGCGACCGGCGCGAAGGGGGTTCGGCGCGGGGGCGAGGTGAGGCCGGTCTTTGGGCAGCTCTCTGTGGGCATGCGCTGCTCGCTGGCCTTGGGCTTCAAGGCTGGGCTAGGGGTTGGCGCTGGGGTTCTCTCTCTTTTTTTTTAATAAAACCAAAAACAGAGATATCTTTTAAAATATAAATATTTTATATAGGGTATATATATACCAAAATGATCAGGGGAATATTCCCTATCATTTGAACATTTTTCCAAAGGCAAAATCCAAACTTTATAAAAATCCATTTTTCCAATATTCAAATAAAACCCAAATTTGAATTCAAATCTTTTTGGCATTGTTTCCTCTGATATTTTTGGAGTGTCATGTTTACTCCTCTCATACTTTTGATCAAGTATTTATCGTGCATAGTTTTTTGAAATGATTCCCACTTGCCAAAGTTTGAATTCAAATTCAAAACTCAAAATTTGAAAGAGGGTTTCAAAGCACTTTCAAATGACTTTCAACTTGATACTTTTTAACTTCCAACTCATATTTCATATAATTGAAGAAGTCATTTTATCTTCCCTCATGAAAATCATTGAGTTGCATTAAGCTTTGAATTTGAATTATTCCCAGATGTGATTCAAATCTTTTTCCAAAACCCTATTCATTCCAAAATGGAAGAAGTCATGTCATCTTCACTCTAGGGTTTGGTGTTGGAATGAATTTGAATTCATTGAGATCCAAAAGGCAAAGGAGAAAGTTTTGGGAAAGTCATTTCATTCCTCTCATTCAACTTTCAAAAGTTTCAAATTTCACTCAGTTTCACTCAATCAATCAAACCAACAATCAGACAACAAGCATAGTTATTTATTTAATATAACATTCCAAAATCTAAAATTTTGGGATGTTACAAACCTACCACACTTAAAATGAATCTCGTCCTCGAGATTCGAAGAGGCTAGCAAGAAAAGGTTAGGGGTTGGGGTCTTCTAGCAAAAGTTTTGGTCAGAAAGGTCAGGGGTGCTACCACACTCAAAACAAGGTTACAGTTCCAATAACTCAGATACTTCCTCTGGAGTGCTGACAATGTATGTCTCTTCACATATCCTACAATAGCTCCTTCACCAAAGCTCTTTTGTCAGAAGTATAGAGTTTTCCTCAGAATCTTGGGTCGGTTCGTCAAAGTTGTGGTTCGTCCGAGACTGGATCTTCTTAGCTGATAGGTCCGTGTCCATTCTAGATAACTATCGAAATACTCATGGTGGTCTACAATTTATAGTTTCTCCTGCAAAAAACGGGTCTGGTTGAACCTCACCGTATAACCTACGATTGGCAACGGTTGCCTGTAAAGGGGTTCCGTCGTCCTACCATTCTATGGTTTTATGGCTTATCGCGTCGACACTCTTCAAAGGTTTTTGAGGCTCTCTGATTTTCCATCAACATATGATAGTTCATGATAGAAGTCTTCGGTATGGGGGCCAATCCATCCCGTACTTGAATCATTACCACATACGTAAACAGTGAATCACGTATTCTAACACTTGGGCATACTCACAAGCATTGCAGAATTTCTCTTGTTGACGAACTTAGTTCGGATAATTCCATTGATTCTGCAAGCTGAACAAAACATCTATCGTTACTTCACCACTCTCAGGTTTTCACAGAACCTCCTCTGAAACGTATCTTTGATTGAATCACCGATTCTTCCAAATTTCTTCCTTCATCAAGGTTACATCTTTTCCTTTTCAAAATCTTGGGCCTGTGGGTTATGGCCCACTTCAACACTAGTGCAGCTTTAACTCATCCTTGGAGTAACTCTCTTGTTCCATATTACACCTCCTTTAAATCCAGTAGTACTCTGTTTCTTCATACCATCATATCAAAAGCAAAACTCCAACTTTTTTTTTCCTTCGAACTACAGTCAGTGGAATATTTATTTTCTTATCCATTAGTCTAGTCTTCTCCATGTTGCAGCACTTCCTTCAAAGTACTGAAGAGCGTACGATACTTCATTCTTCCTTGAAACCAAATTGCTCCCGAAGTGATTCTCCATGTTCTGAATCCATAGCTCTTTCTCCGGAAGTCTTCGTTCGAAGAATATCAGTCCAACTTCATTCATCATCTATGGGGTCCAAAGTTTTTGGGATGAGATGTGAGAGAGGTGGGGAGGGATATACACACAATACAAACAATAGTTTTGAAGAAACGAGTTTTATTTTGGGGCTGTCGGAAAACATCAAACAAATGACAGCTCACAAATCATCGTGATCTAACGAGGTGTATAACAGGGTTTGGTCTCTAAAGGTCAAATAATTCTTCAGAACTTCAAATCCTTCAAGTCTTCGTAGTCTTCAATTGTTGCAGCTGCAATTCTTCCAACGCATGGTGAAATCCTCTTTACTCTGAAATGGCCATCATTGTCCGATATCTTTAATTCTTGGAGTGACTTCGCTTGATCTTCCGTGTGGTCAAAAGGAAAGGTGTATATTCTAACTATTTGAGGTCGAGGGACTATTTGACAAAATCGTAAAAGGTGAGAAGTAAGGGTATTTTGAAAACCAAGTTTTAGAGATATCCTGTCCAAGGGCTTTTCGATTTCTAGGGTCACGTCCTACAGTCAACATGTGCTCGATACCATTTCAGAAGCGACCCGACCTCGTGACGGTCAAGCCTTCCGTGTTTCGTACATCCTCGGATCAAGATGTCGGCACACACAGACATCAATGTATATATCAAAGTGCAATCACATGTATAAATAACGTAAAATGATATATACCTCATAATACTCAGCGGAAACAATCAAACGGGTGTGGAGTCCCATCAACGCCATCGGCAGGTTGAGTGTAGACCGTAACCCTGTATCGTAACTCTTACTCGTCGAGGAAATATCTGCAACAT
Source organism: Aegilops bicornis (assembly GCA_021605145.1). Taxonomy (NCBI): domain Eukaryota; kingdom Viridiplantae; phylum Streptophyta; class Magnoliopsida; order Poales; family Poaceae; genus Aegilops; species Aegilops bicornis. Next base: position 696,039,168 of record CM038669.1, read on the forward strand.
GATACGTTGCAGCCATGTAGGTCAGTACATTGAATGTACCGCAAGATCACAATAAGAGAAAACAGATGATAAACTATACTATATGCAGTATGGCTTTATGGCTCAGATTCGAGTTTTGTTTGCGTAAAAGCTGATTTTATTTTCCTACATCAAAGGAATAAATGCAGTCTGTACTATGGAGTTTTCTATCATGACATGGTTCCGCCAACCGATGTCTCATAGCCCAAAATCATCATAAGTTGCCCACAATTAAGTTATCAGTCCGGTGTTGAAAGTTCTGAGATAGATCTAAGTCCAGATGCTCAAATTGTCCGTAACCGGGGACACGGCTAATCGATTAGGTTTAAACCCTCTGCAGAGGTTTGTACACTTTACCCGCAAGATTCGATCCCTCTTTTTACGTTCTCGCATCGCAGGTGTTTGAGAACAAGATGACCGAAACATGGTCTTCCGAAGAGTTCCTCCGACCACCGCCCGATACTCATCCCATCCTACCGTAGTTCTACATCTGCTAGTACCGCCCCAGCCAGAGTCACAACTAAGGTCAACCAAGCCGAGCCCATAATGACTTGCGGTTGCACGGGTAAGCTTCCGGGCGTGAAGTATTCTTCCGTCTCTTTGAGTCTGGGTGAAGCTTTCCGCAAGATGTCATGGCGCTTCTCCATGCATCCCGCCAACCACCGGTTTCTCCAGGTGCCCGTCAACCGTCCTTCACCCAAAGAGTGTGTATTGAATTCTGTCTCGAGTCTTGAAGTCTTGAGGCCTTGAAGATGCAGTCCTTGCAGATTCCATCATGGAGTTGTCGCCATTGACGTAGAGTCCTCCTTCTTCACACCACTCTCGTGCACTCATACCAAACCCGTCTACTATAGCGTAGCATTAAAATAAATAACGTCCCGGGCTTGGTAACAGGGTGATGGGTTCCTACCTCATGCATACTACTCAACTACAAGGATTCAATAACACTCTTTGAGGGGTGGTTGCAAAGATGCCACTAAATGCAATAAAACATAGGTATGAAAGTATGGTCAAAGTGAACTTGCCTTGTTGACGATCTTCGAAAACTAGGGATTCGTAGTAGCAAGCTTCGCACTCCGGGAATTCTACCGAGGCAAACAATAACTATAATAAGCACATAGCATATGATCACATAACACAATAGCATAGTAATATAACACACCAAAACAAACGAATCAAAACCCAAAGGAAAAACTCGAAGAAATCCAACTCAAAGTTTTCCTACTTCAAGCAACAACTAAAACTAGTTTTTTACATAACAAAATTTTCTCAACATAACCTAACCATGGGTTTATGTTAACTTAACAGAAAATAATGCATTAAGCAATTAGGAGCAAAAAGAATCAATTTAAAAGCTATTATAAAACTCCTATTAGGCCTAATCCAATTTATATTAAGAAAATAAAATAAAAGTTTTATTTAATATCAAGAAAAGTTCATCCTATAAAGTGACAGAAACTATCCTAGAATAATCAATCACATGTGAAAAATTAATTTATTTACTAATTAAAGGAATAGGAAATCAGTAGCTAGGTAATTACTGAGGATTAACAAGATTCTGCGTAAAACTATTTTTTTATTAATCCTAAAATACCCAAATTAATTTCTATGGTTTGGCAAAGTCAAAATAAAGTTGGGGCAAAAAGAATCATCCAAAATAATTTTTCTAACTCAAGTTATAGCAGATTTACTATTCTGAATAAAACTAAAATAAAGCAATTTTAATTAATTTTAACATAGCTAAATATATATTCTACAGAAACTATAGAAAATTTGCAAACCAACAAAAAAAATCAACTAAAAATATTAAACAGAATAAAGGATATGAATTTTTCAAAATAGGAACTATTCTGTTAAAACAGAAAATGAAAATAAAAGAAAAAGGGCCTAATGGGCCTAAACTACGCACTGAGCGTAAAATAACCTAAACGGGCCCTAGGGTTAAACTAAACGGGCGGGCTAATAGAAATAAACCCTAATGAAAATAAACCGTGAACTAAACCGGCCGGTCTGTTTATTTTAAAGGAGATAACCCTTCTGGGTGATCTAATCTGGACCGCAGGCGCATCGGACGGGGAGGGGGTTCCGTGACTTCTACCGGCGTCCGACGGCCAGGCGGGCGGCGATGAGTGCGCCGGGCTCCGGCGTCGGGGTCGTGAGTGGCTCAGGGGTGCAGACGAGGTCGGGAGGGGTCTGTGGAGTCGGTGGGGTCGGGAGTGGCTAGGGCGGCGACGGCGACGAGAATGGCGGCGGGAGACTCGGGCCCGGTGAGCTCGGAGAGAGGAGGAGGGGTCCGCGAGGGGCAAGGGGGGGAAATGGGGTGCGGGGCGTCGGCTTAAAGCGTCGGGGCCCTCGTCCGTGCTTCGGGGGGCGATCGGGGGCGGATCGACATCCCGGATCCCACGGGATCCGGCGATCGGCGGCGGCGGCGAGTGGCGTGGGGCGGGGGTTGACGAGGCGGGGCCACCCGCCAGAGAGAGAGAGGAGGGTGCGAGGCGGAGGCGGCCGTCTGGAGGGTTCGGGCGAGGCGAGTGAGGCCAGGTCTTTGGGCAGCTCGGGTGGCTCAGTGGGTGAGGCTGCGCTGGCCGGCTTCAAGGCTGGGCAGGGGGCTGGTGGCGCTGAGAGGGGTTCTCTCTTTTTTCTGAATTTTTTAATAAAACAAAAACAGATATCTTTTAAAATATAAATATTTTATATAGGGTATATATATACCAAAATGATCAGGGAATATTCCTATCATTTGAACATTTTTCCAAAGGCAAAATCCAAACTTTATAAAAATCCATTTTTCCAATATTCAAATAAAACCCAAATTTGAATTCAAATCTTTTTGGCATTGTTTCCTCTGATATTTTTGGAGTGTCATGTTTACTCCTCTCATACTTTTGATCAAGTATTTATCAGGCATAGTTTTTGAAATGATTCCCACTTGCCAAAGTTTGAATTCAAATTCAAAACTCAAAATTTGAAAGAGGGTTTCAAAGCACTTTCAAATGACTTTCAACTTGATACTTTTAAACTTCCAACTCATATTTCATATAATTGAAGAAGTCATTTTATCTTCCCTCATGAAAATCATTGAGTTGCATAAAGCTTTGAATTTGAAATATTCCTGCATGAAATTCAAATCTTTTTCCAAAACCCTATTCATTCCAAAATGGAAGAAGTCATGTCATCTTCACTCTAGGGTTTGGTGTTGGAATGAATTTGAATTCATTGAGATCCAAAAGGCAAAGGAGAAAGTTTTGGGAAAGTCATTTCATTCCCTCTCATTCAACTTTCAAAAGTTTCAAATTTCACTCAGTTTCACTCAATCAATCAAACCAACAATCAGACAACAAGCATAGTTATTTATTTAATATAACATTCCAAAATCTGAAATTTTGGGATGTTACAGATACTGTTCGGAGATGGGGGCTGAAAGGACAGGTGGCTCCATCCCGGTAGAGGTGGGCCTGGGTTCCCGACGGCCCCCGACTGTTACTTGTGGCGGAGCGGCAGGCAGGTTGAGACCGCCTAGGAGAGAGGTGGGCCTGGCCTGGTCGGCGTTCATGGATACTTAACACGCTTAACGAGATCTTGGTATTTGATCCGAAGTCCGCCATTTGGTCTATACGCACTAACCAACTACGCGGGAACAGTTATGGGCACTCGACGTCGTGGTATCAGCCGAAGCCTTCGTGACGTCAGCGACTGAGCGGCGCGTGCCAGATTGGACCGCGTAACGTGACTTCCTTTGTAATGGAGGTTGCTAGGTCTGCTTCCGGTCGCGTTAAGAACGCAGTGTGTGTTAAGGGATGGGCCTGGACCCACTGGCGCTTAGGGTTTAGACCGGCGTCTTGACCGCTCTGTTGGCCTAGGTCGGGCTGCGGCGTGTTGATCTTCCGCGGCGGGCATGACCCGTAAAAGTGTGTCCGCCAAATGGGATCAAGCGTGTTGGGTTATGTGGTGCACCCTGCAGAAGTAAATCTATTCGAATAGCCGTGATCTTGATGCAGGGCGACTTGGAGTTGTACCTTGACCTTATGACAACTAGAACCGGATACTTAATAAAACACACCCTTCCAAGTGCCAGATACAACCCGGTGGTCGCTCTCTAACAGGGCTACGAGGAGAGGATCGCCGGGTAGGATTATGCTATGCGATGCTACTATGAGGACATCAGCCTACTCTCTTCTACATGCTGCAAGACGGAGGCTGCCAGAAGCGTAGTCTTCGACATGATTAGCTATCCCCCTCTTGTTCTGGCATTCTGCAGTTCAGTCCACCGATATGGCCCTTTACACATATATCCATGCATATGTAGTGTAGCTCCTTGCTTACAGTACTTTGGATGAGTACTCACGGTTGCCTTGTTCCCCTTTTTCCCCTTTCATTACCCGGTTGCTGCGACTGCAGACGATGGAGCCCAGGAGCGACGCCACCGTCGATGATTTACTACTCCACCGGAGGTGCCTACTACTACGCAGCAGCCCGGCCGACGACCAGGAGTAGTTAGGAGGGTCCCGAGCAGGAGGCCTGCGCCTCTTCGATCTGTATCCCGATTTGTGCTAGCCTTCTTAAGGCAAACTTGTTTAACTTATGTCTGTACTCAGATATTGTTGCTTCCATGACTCGTCTATGATCGAGCAATAGATATCTACCCGTGAGTCTCTGATCAAGATAGTACACGTTTGCGTGTATGATTAGTGTACGATTGAATCGGGGGCGTCACAGAGCGCTTCTGCTCCTTAGGTCCCTGCAAGAGCTCCATTTTAATGAGTGTGAACTTATAGATCTTCCTGCATGGCTGTGCGTCCACCCTTCCCTCAAGACGTTGAAGATCATAGATTGCAATCTCATCGCGGGACTTCCCAACAGTGGCCTCCCACCTTCACTGGAAAAGCTGGAGATCTACGACTGCAGTGTTGAGTTATCAAAACAATGCAGATCGCTTGCAACAAGCAAGCTAGAGGTTGAAATTGATGGGAGCTATGTGGCATGATCGCTCAATATCTTTCTAAGGTATACTTCTACCATATATGCCCAGTTTTTTTTGGACTAAACAACAAATCATACAATTATATGCTATTGGAGGGATTGCCCAGGCCATCCCTGTCCTGGCTCACCTGTTGCAGTACTTAGCTTAACACATTTTTCTTGTGATATCGACAGGTTTGGTTTCACTTCAGAACCTCATTCTCGTGTGGTCGCGATAACGGTGTCTTACACTCATAATCTCAATGTTTGTTCTCTCAACTTGTTTGTATTTCGGAAATCGGACTGGGGGTTTATGCTGTAGGAGAAGCCTAGTGTTTCTTTGTCATATCAAAAACCGAAAGCTTCACGAGGTAAATCATGTCTTTCTGCTGTTTATATATTATTCATCTCATGTTCAGAATTAAAAGAGATGATTGTTTTCAGGTCCTTGACCGGATGCAGAAGTTAGGTCCACAGATGCTGGGAGATCAGTTTGATGATGAGACCACATCACGTGGCCCCGCCAGCAGACAACAAATTTGAATTTAGGCATTTACCTTGAACCCGGCCATCTGATTTGTCTTTTCAACAAGACGAGTTTCTCCTGCCTGAGCTGTCTTTTCCGCCGAGACGACTTTCTGTTCATCTCCATTCTATGTTCAGGCTTGTTGCACTGAATGTCGGTGACCTGCAGGGTAGTTCCTATAATTGTAAAACCTATTACGGTTAGTGCCTGGCTTAAGATGGCCGACTTGAACCCTATTCATCTGAGTATCTTTTGTATCATTTGTTTGCGTTGTAGTTTTGTGGAGCGTGTTTTGTTCTGAGTTCACAGTCACACAAACATATATTCAGTCGTACTTACTATTGAAGTGCTTAGGGCGTTCCTGTTTCTCCCCAGAACTAGCAATTTGTTTCTCTCTTATGGGCATGAATCGTTGCGTGGGTTTTGAATTTCATGATCTCCTGGGATACACAAGTTGAATTTTTTTACAGGATTAAATCTATTGACAGGCAAAGAAGGACGAAAGTCAAACTAGAAGTAGTTAATGTCATGCAACACTTGCCCTGAAGTGGCACAAAAGATAAACAAAATCCTCTTTCTGCTCAAAAACCTTGAGGTCAGTTGAGAGAACAGACCAACGTCACCCCTGTACCCAGTCCTGTCCAATATTGTGAGTACATGCCTCAGCTGATACATGACAAGCTATGACATGAGCCAAAGTGATCCAAGGTTAATTACTGTCTGGAAGCCAACATAAGGAAAACAGCAACGAACAGGCTATACATGGGAACTGAATACTCAACAATCCGGCAGGAGATAAATATGCATAGACTCCTCGCCAACGCATATATATAATGGTTCAGAAAGACTTCAAATCATCATATCACCTTCATATAATGGTTCTATTTTGACTACAGTCCGGTATCTACTCTCCATATTCAGAAAGAAATGAGATTGGATCATAACTGGCAACCAGCTTGTAATGACACCACCATTATTACACAGAAAACTGTATAAGTTGCATACACGTTGTCTGCCATTCCTAAGACAGTTGGATTGGAGAGGATTCACGGAGGTGTATGAATGAAGCAGCAGAAGCAGTATAAGTCGCGACTTCAAAGGCGCTTATTGTGCCGTGGAGCTGCTAATTCCTGCAGTGACCCTTCATGCCTGATCCAGCTTCTGCAGCTTCGCCTTGGCAGTATCAAGTTGCTCTGAACAAGAAATTGGAGAGAGAAGAATCATGTTATCACCGTGAATGATGCACACATAAAACAACAAGAAAAGCGAGAGATGAGCATCAATTATACTCTGTTGGGACGCGACGGCGGATTTGATGTCCTTGCGGAAGAAGATGTTGCAGGTCTTCTGGTATGCGGCCTGCACGTTTTTGCAGCAAGTCAGACAGGTGATAAGTGGTCAGTTGTTACTATGCATCACACTAAAACAGCCCAATTGACCATCGGCAGGACTTCACCAAATTAATGCAGAAATTTATTCATCCGGGTCCGGGAGGAGGAGGATGCTTACCCTGGATGGAGGCAGGTTGTTGAGCTCGCCAATCGCCACTTGATGCGCTCTTACCTGAACCAAATAACACACACATGCCGGTTATTTATCAATCTTTTACTGCCGTCGAACAAATCGAAAGGAGGAGGACTGCATCAAGGTAGGGAAACATCCATCAAGGGACAGATACCTCCTTCATAAGCTCCATCTTCTTCATGTCCACCTCCTTCGCCGTCGACGCCATGTCTCGCCGGTGCCGGAATTGGAGCTCTGCTTCAGCTCCAGTACACCTCAGTCAGCCGACCGCAGTGTAGCTACCGATGCCTAAACGAAAGAAACGAATCTGGTTCATGCTAAATGAGAAGGACCCTTAAATTAAAGCTCAAACCCAGCCAAAATCGAATCCACTGGAGTTCCAAAGCCACTCCACCCGCCATCGAACCCACGGCCGATCGAGAAGCCAGCGAGCCCCGCCCGGCTGCGGCTGCGAGAAGGAAGAGGGGCGGGAGATGGAGAGGGTTCTAGAGAGGGAGAGGAAGACCTGACGAGATGGCGCGGCGGCGGAGACGGGAGGGCGGAGGACGACGGCGGCGCGGCGACCGGGGAAACAAGGGATGGATGGGACCAACAGACCATGAGAGCGGAGGACGACGGTGCGTGTCGCCGCTGACTAACGGCCCATATACTCCCAAACCTGACCAGATGGCCCGGCCTGGCCTAAACGGGCCAGACAAGGCACAGCCCTTTCGTTTTTTTGGTTTTTTTTCGGGTTTTTGGTTTCTACCGACCTTCTTAGCTTTTCGACAAAAAAATTCGAAAAACAAACTGTGAGAAAAAAAAACAGGTTTTTTGTTTTTTCTTCCACGAGAGGAATGGCCGTGCCTCTCGGAAACGAAAAAAAAATGCATTTTCTTTTTTTTTCCTTCCGCGAGAGTGATGGTTTTGCTTTTGTGAGAGGCACGGTTTTGCTTTCGCGAGAGGCAATGTTTTGCTTTCGCGAGAGGCACGGATTTGCTTCCGCGAGAGGCACGGTCATGCCTCTAGGAAATGGTTTTTTGAAAGGGAGAAAAAGACGTGCTCCTGGTGTGGTTTTTTCTTCCGGTTTTTTCATGAAAAAAAGTTCTTAAAAACCTATCAACATGATATTTGATTTTGAAGATCTAGCTGTGAGGAATTCAACGGTGAAAACGATTTCAGATTTGAACGCACATCTTAAAAGATAAAACGTTTTAAATAAATGGATTTATGGAAAAAGGGAAAACTATCCGATAACGACAAGTGACGTAAATGTAGTACTTCATTTGTCGCAACCTAGAAAGGTGAAAGTGATCTTTGAAAGAAGTACTCCTCAATTAATGATTTCGAACGGGTTGGCTCATAGCATGTTTATCCCCTGATCTTGGGCTGTTTTAGGGGCTAATATGTATTTGAATTATTTTTTAAAAGAAAAGTAAATGGGTCGTGCCGTACCCAACCTCCCAGCCCAGGCACAACCCTAGGTAGGCCATGTTCTCGAAATCACTAATTAAGTACTCCTTTCAAACATCACTCTCACCTCCTCAATTTGCGACTAGTGACGCACTGCATGCGTGATACTTGTCGTAATCTGGGAGTTTCTATTTTTCGTACATCCGTTTATTTAAACATTTTATCTCTTAAATCGTGCGTCCAAATCTCAAACTATTTTCATCATTGGATTCCTCGCGTTAAGATCTTCAAAACTAGATTCCATGTTGATATGTTTTGACGAACTATTTTTTCACGAAAAAAACCCAGACAAAATAAATCGGACGGAAAAACTGAATAGGAAGCATGTTTTTTCCCTTTCCGAAAAAGGTACGGCCGTGCCTCTCTCGATAGCACCACCGTGCCTCTCGCGGAAGCTAACCCGTGCCTATCGCGGAAGGAAAAAACAGAAAACGCAATTTTTCGTGCCCCTTGCAAAAGCATAACTGTGCCTCTCGCGAAAGCACAACCATGGCCGCGGAAGCAAAATCGTGTCGTGCGGAAGGAAACAAAATAGAAAATGTGTTTTTTCCGTTTTCAAGAGGCACGGCCGTGCTCCTCGCGAAAACACAACCGTGCTTCTCGCGAAAGGAAAAAAACAAAAAACGCATTTTTCGTGCCCCTCATGAAAGCACAACCGTTCCTCTCGCGAAAGCACAACCATGCTTTTCGCGGAAGCAAAATCGTGTCGTGGCGGAAGAAAAAAAAACAGAAAACGGGTTTTTTCGTTTTAGGAAAACGGCCCGTTCTCGCGAAAACACAATCGTGCCTCTCACGGAAGGAACAAATATAGAAAACGTGTACCATAAACCGTGCCTCTAGCGGAAAAATAAAACAAAAAACGCGTTCCTTTTTCGTTTTCGAGAGGCACGGCATGAAAGCACAATCGTGCCTCTCACGAAAGCAAAAGCGTACCTCTCGTGAAGAAAGAAAAGTGCCCCAAAAGCTAAGGAGGACCGGTGAAAAACCAAAAAATAAAAAACATGAAAAAAAATCATTTAAAAAGCTGAAAACACGTGCGTAAAATAAAAAGAATAAAATCTGATAGGAGCATCCAGAGCGCGACACGTGACTTAGCCCACTCTCAAGTGATCGTTGGGAGGCTCCATGAGCGCTCGAAGGAGGACCGTGAAAAACCAAAAATGAAAAAAATATTTAAAAAACCGAAAAAGTGTGCGTAAAATAACAAAAATTAAATCTGATAGGAGCGTCCAGAGCGCGACACGTGACTTAGCCCATTCTTAAATAATCGTCGGGAGGCTCCTGAAGAAGCGCTGGTTTGCTCTCTCATATTCTGAAATGACCCAAGTATAATACGTGTCGGGCTGTGGAAAGACACCACAGCCGGGCACGTGGGCTATCGCGCAAGCACACCAAGATCAACCCATTTGGCCACCTTTGTATACAGCCTGGCCTAAATTCCTACAACCCTGTGGGGTGCTAACGCAGTAATCAAGGAGCCTAAAAAAATTGAAAAAATCAAGGCCATGCAGAACGAGACGGAGCATATTAATTTCTGCCATGAACGAAGGGAGGTTAACATATTCCCTCGGTCTCGGTTTAGAGGGCGTGTGCGTAGGTCTAGATTATTCATTTGACTAACTAAATATAAGTAATATATTACCAAAAGTATATCATTCAATTTTTAAGCGGATGTAGTTTCTAAACATATATTTTTATCACACTAGGTAATTGCCCGTGCGTTGCCACGGGAATGTAGATATTTATAGCTCAGACGACACATATAAACAAATGATCCATTTATCTATCCCTGAGTTACCACACATGAAAATGCATGTTCTGCCCTCATTCTACTTTTTGCTCGCCATGAATGAAATCATGTCATCAATCCTTCTCTCCAATTGTACTCCACAGATATTTTTCCAAATATTATTCTTCCTAAATAACATACATACATGGCCACAATGAATATTATTGGTGATGATGCACAAGCATGGCCTCATCATGTTCTTATGTATCTTAATAGCCAAATAAGCCCTTTTTTCATTTATCAACAAACTAACCTTTAATACTGGGCGAATCATGCAAATACATAAGACCCTGCTAGACTAAACAATATATTCTTGTGACGGAAACAATGGACAGTGGAATTGCATCACAAGTTAAAAAGAAGAAAGTTTTGAAAAGAATTAATCAACTCAGATAGTATATGCTGGAAAAAGCATGGGAATATAAATAGTGCTAGTCTTACAAGGATATTTACAATTTTTCCCAACCTAACTAAGAGTACAATCGGACACTTAGAATGATGAGTTCCTTCTAGCTACTTAAATGATTTACGTTTTCTGCAATACGAGTAATAATCAGTGTGTATTGAGAGCCTGATTTTCCTGAGAAATATAATAAATATATTCATGGGATGACCCTGAAAAAAAGGAAGATGAACATTGAAGCAATTAAGAAAAAAGCTAGCTCGCCATCAGGCCATTGCTCGTATCTTAGATGACTGCATCATGCAGGCTAGCTCGCCATCATGCAGATCCCCGTAACTATACCAAGGAAAAAGTACATTAGAAATGGCAATCAAGCAGATACGAAACATAACAGAAAATTATAAAACATTGAGGACCTCTGTCGCACCGCTCGCCGCCGTCTACTTGGAGAAAAGGGCTCTCTGGCGACAATCGACATATAGGTGCGCAGAGAAGCGATCTTGAGTTTGGTGGGCCTCTAGTGGCCTGCACTGCTGTCGTAGACTCGAGGCGAGTACTGGACAACACCATGATTTTACCTTGGTCATAGTTCTCCGGCCTATTCTCCTCGAGGAGGATGATGGCCTCCCTGCGTGGTGCGAGCGGGATCATATCAACGATGCAGGTACCCTAGATAAGGAAGGGAGAGATATTTATGAAGAGAAAAAATCAGTACGCAGAAAAGGCAGGAAAAAACCAAGATAAGGAAGAGAAGAATATGCCAGTGATTACCATGTGAGAATTGATTGCGTTATGCATTGCCAAAAAAGAGATTGATTACCATGTGATAATTGAATGTGTTACCAAAGATTGATCCTGGTTTGTCCGAAAAAATCAAAACCGATTTAAATAGAAAAATCAGGAACAGGAGAAAATAGAGGCAGGGATGGACATTCACCAACTTGGTTTTGCTACGTGAATGCAAGGAGCTCACCTCGGTGGGTGCGACGGACATGATGAGCGGAGCACGGAGGCAACGGCGGCCGTGGCGCAGCGTCACCAGGAGGACGATCTTGAGGCTTTTACACCGCTGAGCCCGTCCCGGCTGACGTCTGGTCACCGGCGTCTACAGCTTCTCTTCCACAACTGATGAACGTGCCCACAAAGGATCAGCTAGAGAGAGAAGAAACGGATATATGCAGGGCAGTCAATGGGGTAGTGCAAGCAGCCGTGTCTTCTCTTCCGCTGAACTCGGGAATTCCTTCCTGCATGTGAGACACGGCCTTAACTGCCTGCAATCTCCGCGATTATCTTCCCTACGTACACGTGATTGTTTCCTTCTGATTTGTTTACTGATTGGCTAGCTCCATTATCGCATGCAAAAATATCAGGAGCAAGAAAATCGCCAGAGATATCGCTCTGTTTTATTGTATCGTGTATCTCTGAGTGGAAACATTCCATCTGCGACAAATTGATTGTGTTTGGATTGATTGCGTCTATTTACCTTACGTGATGATGATAAAACCGGCAGAACCGGAAGGGAGAAAATCGATGAGGGGGGAAAGAAAATCGCTACAGGGGAGAGGGGGTCATACGAGAGGTCGGATGAAGAGCGGGCAACGTAAGAGGGGAAACGGAACACTCCGTTTCTTTTAGGTAGTAGAGATTGTTTACTGATTGGCTAGCACCATTATCGCATGCAAAAATATCGGGAGCAAGAAAATCGCCAGAGATATCGCTCTGTTTTATTGTATCGTGTACCTCTGAGTGGAAACATTCCATCTGCGACAAATTGATTGTGTTTGGATTGATTGCGTCTGTTTACCTTAGGTGATGATGATAAAACTGGCAGAATCGGAAGGGAGAAAATCGATGGAGGGGGGAAAGAAAATCGCTACAGGGGAGAGGGGGTCGTACGAGAGGTCGGACGAAGAGCAGGCAACGTAAGAGGGGAAATGGAACACTCCGTTTCTTTTAGGTAGTAGAGATATAATACATATATAACTAATTAAATTCTCCACCTAAAACGACGTGCATATCCTGTAAACCGAGACGAAGGGAGTGGCTAAGAATGCTCTTACTTTTATGTCTGGCTCCTAGATTCATTGGATTATGTAAAACTTTTTGTTGAGATTCAATAAAGTCGGGTATTTCCCTCAAAAACAAGAAAAAAAAACTACCATACGAGCGCCTCCCAGCGATTTAGGCACCTGGATTGCGCTAGCGGACTCCTTTTCGTCCGCTCTAGTGTACTAGGGGGCTGTTTGGTTCACAACCTAAGAAACTTGCCTGAAAAATGAGCGCCGACGCGGCACGCACTGATTGCTCTGCCTGAGTCAGGCCTCAATTTTGGTGGCCTGGCTCCCATAAATTACGTGCCGGAAACGCTCGTGGCAGGCTGGTCGAATTGTGCCGAGGCGCCAACCAAACAAGGTGCAGGCAGTTGTCCGGCTTCGGGTCAGGCACTTTTCTCTCAGGGCAGCAACCAGACAGCCCCTAGGCTTGTGTGTTGGTTGACCATTGAGTTTCTAGAAAAACAATGTTTGCAAATCTATAAAAACTTCATGTGTTTGGAAAAATTAAATGAATCAAAAAATGTTCACTAATTTTTAAAAATCGAAAATAAAAAAAGACCCAGAATTCTCTCAAAGTTTGCCAATTTGAAAAACATGAATTAATTTAAAAAAAGTTCATAAATTTAAAAACTGTTCATGAATTGGAGAAAATAGTCAAGAATTAAGAAAAAATGTAAATAAAATGGAATAAAATCCGTCATAGAAAACCAGAAGAAAAGCCGTCCAAAACCGATGGGGAAAAACCTACATGGGCTGCCCATATAGAGCTAACGTAGGGGGATGTGAGAGCACTATCCACGGTTAATAAATTAAACATTGCCGCGAATTCATAAAGCTTCGCGAGATTGGCTTAAAAAAAATCTGCGGTTAACTGTCAAATATTTTTTTTTTTCCAGGAGGGCTTTGTCTCGCTACAGCGAGCAAGAGCTCCTGGCCTACACCTATTGGCATCAGATCGACATGCTACGGTTGAAGTGAGGTGCAAAGGGCTGACCAATAACGTGCCAACCTAAGGGTGTGTTCTGAAACTACCCAGCTTCTCCAAAACTTCCTAGATTCAACTTCTACACTATAATTTGCCAGGCAACACTAGGTAGTGGTTATTTTTGGTTTATTCGTTTTTCTTTGATTTTTTGCTGTTTCCTACATTCAATAAATACTCCAAAATGAATGTGTATTTTGATAAATATTTAGCACATACTAAAAATGGTTAATGTATTTGAAAATGCTCACCGCATGTTTTAAAAATGTTCACCATATATTAAAAAACGTCCTCGTATATTAAAATGTTCACCATGTACTTGAAAATATTAACTGTATATATGTTTAGAAAATTCTCCATGTGATAAAATAATTTTCTTCATGTTTTGAAAATGAGCATTGTTTATTAAAAAGAAACAGTAAAAAAGGACTGGAAGGAAAGACCAAAAACTAGCAAAAGGGAAACAAAATGCACAGCAAAAAAACTGAAAAAAAAGACCCTGGAATGACACCACAAATGAAACAGCATGAAAAAAAATGAAACACAGGCCACAATAGAAAGAAAAAACATTGCAGCAATGCAACTAATGAAATAGTAGGAAAAAAAAACAACAACGGAAAACCAAAAAGAATCTCCAGCAGGTTAGCAAATGCAAAAGTGGGCCTACCCAATTTTCCTCGCATGTGGGCATCGCCATATCCATTCGATGTGTGCGGGCAAAAAATAGGATTTTGATCCCTCAAAAAAGAAAAAGAAATAGGATTTGCCAATGCGAGCATCCCTCTCCTCAAGTGACGAGCTATTGGGCTGGACCAGTACCGCGTTGCTTCATTTGATTGTTAGTTTGTCTAAAAAAAATTGATTGTAAGTTGCTTTCTCTGATTTTCCTTTTTGGTTCTTTTTTATTTTTGTTTATATTTTGAAATACACTAAATATATTTTATTAGATATTTTTTAAATAGTCATCGTGAATTTTAAAAATGTTTATGCAGTGCAAAATAATGTTTACATAACTTTTAGAAAATGTTCATGCAGTTTTATTATTAGGGTATATATGGTTTGCATGATCCCCATTATTATGCAATCACCTCAACTCCTCTTAATAGTACGGTTATCCTATGACTCCTAAAAAAAACCTTTGAGTCTTCGGAAGAATCATCACCCATTTTCTTTTTGAAGTGGGGGTCAACCAACTCCATATAAACTCATCGAGAGACCAATGTCCTGAGATAAACTTAATAACCAACACTGGTCTCACTAACCACATTATCATCAACACCAAAATATCATTAGGGACTAAATGCACTTACAATTTTGTATGTGCTTTGTTATTAAAATCAGTCTCATTTCAATATCAAACTCAATTCAGACACAACTTGCCCAACATAGTATTGAACCAACATGAACATGTAAACCACATTTGATCACAGCTAAAGCATCATGCCAGCTATTAGATCTCCTCATAAAAACATTATATACTATATTCTATTTGTGTGTGGCTATTAGACCAAAAACCACTCTTGGGATATTTGTAAAATTGTATGCTTTATATATCTATCTCGAGATATTTAAGAATATTAAAATATGCACCATAAAGCACATACATACACTATAATTTGATGCTAATTTCATATGATAATCGATGACAATATGAGATTTCATTCATGTCTATTTTTAGGGTTTAAGGGTATCAACTTAAATTTTAAGAGAAATTATTTGGAAAAAAACTTTGTGGCTACATGATACAATTTACATTTAGTATGGTGCCTGTGTGGTGTATCTTTCAATGGTAGATGTTAGAAATTCATATCAAAACATGTTATTATTAATTGTGGCTATATACAATATAATAGTTAACTTTACAATTTTCTATAATAAATCAAAGTAAGTAGGAAAGTTTAGTACAAATATTATATGTTTTAACTCGCTTTGAGCCTAAAGTTTGGATCGTCGTTGTAGATACGATGCCAACACATTGATTCCATTCATCACAACTTTCATACTGGGTGTTTGCAATGCAATGAAATGAACAGAGTGCAACTTTGGGTGGTTTGCAATGCAATGAAACTTTGCCAACTATGCACCATTTGATTATAATAACTAATTTTGTATATCGGAGGGATGATCAGACTAGGAATATACCTCGTAGTGAGAAATTTGAATTATTTTTGCAAAATATAGTCGCATCGGTGAGAAAGTTGAGGACATTCGTGTTAATGGGGGAATATGACTCCTTTTTCTTCAAACCATTCCAAGATGTCTTTCAAAAAGAACATAATCTACGTCTACGGCAAATGTCTTCAGTATCTCCTGGTTTCAATTCCTTTATGTGTATCTTGGCAAATCATACACATCTTCGGTATCTAAAAATTCAGGATGGTCCTACTGGCTTTGCCATATGTCCTGATTAGGTTTTTCTATCTTCAAGTATTGGATGTTGATTTCTTGAAGTCATTACATGGTTCATCTAGAGGATTGCGAAGAATGGAGAATACTTCCATCTCTGGAAATGCTTCGGTCTCTTAAAAGATTGAAGTTGAGCAACATGCAGAGAGTAAGAGAAATCATGGTTCCGTCATTGGAAGAGCTGGTTTAGAGGGAATGCCAGATTTATGGAGATGTTCATGTACTTTTGTGGGGGAGATGAAGTCTAGTTTAAGTGTGTTGGAGATTTGGAGTTTCTCTGCACTTGAGGTGTTTGATCTGTTTCAGAAAGGTTGTAACTACAAAATTGAACATAAGTCATGGTTTCCCAGCCCTAGCCAACTCATTATGGTCGGTTGTCCTCGTTTGCAAGTACATAACCCCCTCCGCCTTTAGACACATATTCTAAACTAATAAGACTAGTGTTTCAGCAATTGTGTCAATGGGGGGATCTTCCATGGAAACATTAAAGCTTTATGGATATGGACTTCCGAGTGAGATGATGGCACTTGATGACAAAATGTTAGCGTTCAATCATATTAAGGATATAAAATACTTGGAGATATTTTTGTGCAAAAGCATGATATCTATTTCATTCATAGGTTTAAGTCAGCTCATCTCTTTAAAGAGTTTGAAAATAGAGTACTGCAAGAACTTTTCTCATCACATGTTGTGCGAGAGCAGACCCATGAAGACATGACAACTGCAAATGAGGCTGCTCTTGAAAGTCTTTGTATTAGAGATTGTTGAATAATAGGAAGTGGCTATCTCTTATTTGTGACATTCACACGCCCTGAATGAATTGACTTTATATGACTGCCCGCAGTTGAAACAACTAAAGATAGAAGAGGAAGGAAAAGTTCAAATCAAACTTTATCTCAGCTTCCGAGGCTTCGTCATCTTGATATGTAGATGGTGCATCGCCAAGCTCAGATGTAGATGGAGTTGTGCACATCCCGTTGAATCTCAGAAAGATAACCATTGGTAAATGCCCTCATCTAATATTTGACGGGACTAGGAAAGACTTGGTTGGATTTATCTCCCTTGATGAAGATGCCCAAGAGAAGGGAAGATGTCTCCTCCCGTAATCACTTGATCAACTTGTTTGGATTGATTATCCCCAAAAAAAAACACTGCGACCCTGTTTTGTGGGGAATCTCACGCGCAGAAAATTAGAAGTGATTGAAGGAAGTTTGGAATACCTACAGATGGATTCCTGTATGGCGTTAGAAGAACTGGCAAATGAAAATTGCCATTTCTCGTCGCTATAGAGGGCATACGATCGCTTGGATCCCTCGGGTCTTTGGTATTATTTGTGAACTTGTGACGCCCGGATAATCATGCTACAGTAATCTCACGTTGATGGTGCCACGTCACTTCTGTCACTGTAGTTAATCTCGGGTTAATTCAAAACTGTTTCGAAATTCAAATTCAAATGTATGATAGCAATAAAAGTTTTTAAAAATTAAAACTAAAATGTTCGGGGGTTGTCAAATAATACATAGGTAATTATGGTGGAGTAAACACATTTTTATAAAATGTCTAAAAAATTTAAAATGAGTTAAAACAGAAAAGAAAATAAATAAAAGAAAAGAAAATACAAAAGAGAAAAAAACTAAACTAACAAAAAAGGAAAGAAAGAGAAGCTCCCCCCCTGCTGGACCGCGGCCCAGCTGGCCATCGGGCCAACCAGGCCGGCCCAGGTCGGCCCCCACGCCCTCTCCCTTATCCACTCACCCCCACTCCCCACCGACACCTCCACTTCGAATATCCCTCTCCCGATCTGGATCGAGGAGACCACCGCCGTCCCCCGAACCACCAACGCCAAGGCTCACTTCCCCCCCACTGTCGCCGCCGTCGCCTCGTCCGTCACCAACCCGAGGCCGCCGGATCGATCCAGCGCCGCCCTCGCCGATCAGGCGCCCGCCGCCCGGCTTGTAACCGCCGCCCAACGCCTCATCCTCGACCTCCTCCTCGCCGGTCCTCCCCGACCGTCCCGAGCCCATCGCTGCCCGTTGCCCTACTCCCCGTGAGCTCCTCCTCTCCCTTCTCACACCGCGCCAGACCCCCTCGTTACGTCGTCGCCGCCCAGGTGGGCGCACGCCGCCGCGCCGTCTTGTGGCGCACGCACCACGCTCACCGTGGCCCTCGCGCCCGTGGCCGCGCCCTCTTCCCAGTGTCTCGCCGTCCGCCCGGCGCGTGACCGCACTCGCTTCACACCCTTCGGCGACGCTGCCCTCACGCTTGCCCATGTTGCCCGTCTGCTCCCCGCCTCTCCGTCGGCCGCCCGGCCACCACCACGACGGGCCTCGCCCCGCTTCCCTTGCGCCGGCGCCTTGCCACGGCCTTGCCCGCGCCCCGTTCGGGCGAGCGCCCGCACCCGCGCGCCGATTTGCCCCATGGGCCACTGACCACAGGGCCCCGCCCCATAACGTAAAAAAAAGGAATTAAATATATATATATATAATTAATAAAAATAAAAATGATTTAATAAAATTAATTATTAATTAATTAATTAATTAAGTTAATTAATCCGGATTAAATTAACCTAATCACTAATTAGATTAACTAATCTGTAATTAAACTAAACAGAGAATGACAGGTGGGTCCCACTGGACCCACACGTCAGTTTGACCAGGTCAGTGGTCAACGTTGACTGCCGACATCACCCTGATGTCATGCTGACGTCAGTTTTATTGTTCTCGATAATGCTGGATTAAATAATTAATTAAATCCCAGAAATTAATAAAATCTTTAGAAAATCATATCTTTTAATCCGTAACTTCGCATTAAAATATTTTCAACATGAAAGTTGCTCGAGCACGACGAGACGAATCCGGATACGCAGTCCGTCCGCCACACCCCCTAACCTATCGAACTCGCAACTTTCCCCTCGGCTCCTGCCCGAAAACACGAAACACCGGGGATATTTTCCCGGATGTTTCCCCCCTTAACCGGTACCACCTCATACGACGTTAGGGCACGCCTAGCATCGTTACTTGTCATGTCATGCATCGATATGCATCTGTTTACATGTTATTCATTGTTTCTTCCCCTCTTCTCTCCGTGAGACTACGAGACCGACGCTGCTTTGCCGGTTCGACTACGGAGTTGGCGACCCTCTCTCTTGCCAGAGCAACCAGGCAAGCCCCCTTGATCACCAGATATCGCCTATTCTACTCTATACCGCTTGCATTAGAGTAGTGTAGCATATTCTTGCTTTCTGTTATACCTATCCTGATGCATAGCCTGTCCTTGCTACTACTGTTGTTACCTTTACCTACAATCCTACATGCTTAGTATAGGATGCTAGTATTTCCATCTGTGGCCCTACATTCTTGTCCGTCTGCTATGCTATACTATCGGGCCGTGATCACTCGGGAGGTGATCACGGGTATATACTTATACTTATACATGATACATGTGGTGACTAAAGTCGGGTCGGCTTGTGGAGCACCATGAGTGATTCATGGATTGGGGCTGAAAGGACCTTTGTCCCGACGGCCCTCTGGATGGATCTTTGTATGGAGCGACAGGCAGGTTGAGACCGCCTAGGTGAGAGGTGGGCACAGCCTGCTCGGGCGTTCATGGATACTTAACACGCTTAACGAGATCTTGGTATTTGATCCGAGTTGGCTACGAGCCTATACGCACTAACCAACTACGTGGAAAGATATGGGCACTCGGCGTCGTGGTATCGGCCAAGCACTTGAGACGTCGGCCGACGGCCGGCGCGCGGATTGGACTGGAACGCGCTAGGCTAGGTGCTTCCGGCCGCCCTCAAGCGTCTTGAGTGTGCTATGGGCGATGGGCCCAGACCCTGTCGCTTAGGTTTAGACCGGCGTCTTGGCCTCTCTGTTGTGCCTAGGTGGGGGCTGCGACGTGTTGATCTTCCGCGTAGGGCATGACCCAGAAAGTGTGTCCGCCAAATGGGATCAAGCGTGTTGGGTAAGTTGGTGCACCCTGCAGGGAAGTTAATCTATTCGAATAGCCGTGATCTTGATAACAGGACGACTTGGAGTTGTACCTTGACCTTATGACAACTAGAACCGGATACTTAATAAAACACACCCTTCCAAGTGCCAGATACAACCGTGGTCGCTCTCTCTCAGGGATACGAGGAGGGGATCGCCGGGTAGGATTATTGCTATGTGATGTTACTTGGAGGACTTCAACCTACCCTCTTCTACTTGTTGCAAGACGGAGGTGACCAGAAGCGTAGTCTTTGATAAGACTAGCTATCCCCCTCTTATTCTGGCATTCTGCAGTTCAGTCCACTGATATGGCCCTTTACACATATATCCATGCATATGTAGTGTAGCTCCTTGCTTGCGAGTACTTTGGATGAGTACTCACGGTTGCCTTGTTCCCCCTTTTCCCTTATCTCTACTTGATTGCTGCAACTGCACGATGGAGCCGAGAGCGACGCCACCGTCGATGATTTACTACTACACCGGAGGTGCCTACTACTACGCAGCAGCCCCGACGATGACCGGGAAGTAGTTTAGGAGGATCCTGTGCAGGAGGCCTGCGCCTCTTCGATCTCAGATCCCGGTTGTGCTAGCCATCTTATGGCAACTTGTTTAACTTATGTCCGTACTCAGATATTGTTGCTTCACTGACTCGTCTATGATCGAGCACTTGTATTCGAGCCCTCGAGGCCCCCTGGCTTGTATTATGATGCTTGTATGACTTATTTATGTTTTAGAGTTGTGTTGTGATATCTTCCCGTGAGTCCTCGATCTTGATCGCATACATTTGCGTGCATGATTAGTGTACGATTGAATCGGGGCGTCCATGAGATTGGTATCAGAGCCGACTGCCTGTAGGAATCCCCCTTACAACTCCTTGGCCGAAGTCGAGTCTAGACTTTACAAAACTTTACTAACATGGCTGTGCGGCCCATGGGCCCACGTCGCCATTGGGTGGTATTAGGATCTTTTACTCCTCGACCTTTACTCTGGGACTCTGAGCTCTCTTCTATTCGGGTTAAATGATTTTGCTAAAAACAAAACTAACTATAGGTTCTCGCAAGTACTTTCTCCCGGAGAGCCACTTGTTACCGATGACCGCCTGCTGCACCAGAAGATTCCGAAGATACTCTACGATGTGCTCTCGAGACTATGTGCCATCGCTTTTGCCATTCACTTCCATCGATAAATCCTTATGGATAACTACTTACACTTGCCATTCTTACGATCATTCCCCATTGATCTTGTTATTACAAGATACCCCGAAGTTTTCTCTATTGTTCCGAGAATACTTTGTGCCTACTGCCTAGCAGTTCTTTGCCACATGAATACCCCTTCAAATAAATCCTCGCACTTGTCGAGTATCCGCTCATCCCCAGTTGTTCATGTGTTTCACAAAAGTCTTCAAAATACTATTCGATCTTCCGAAAAACCTCTGGAGCCTTTGGCTCTTGAAATTCTTGCTTGCTCGCATTATGGTTAATCCCATAAGTCTCGTAGTCTTATTGACATTCCTTGTCATTATCATTTTGGGTCTATTGACTCAATATGTTTGCGAATACACGCAATCATCATTGATCCTTATAAATTACCTTTCCGGCTGAGCTGCCATTCTTTTAACTGGAATTGGTTCTCGACCAATCCAATTGTCGTTGATTGTACCCCTAAGTCTATTCAGCTTATCCATTCTTGATCAGAGCATTTGCTCCTGATCCCTTGATTTGAAAATCATAATTACTTTGCTAATTAAGCGTTGAACTATTCAGCTGTTCTATAAACCGATGCATTTGCAATCTTACTTCCTCGATTGGGTATCGATACTCATATCAGCCCCATTGTGGATCGCCATATCCACCGTTGGATTATTATCCGATCGTGTCCTTCATAATTAATCACTTTGTGAGTTCTTTCTCCGATACATAATGCCTTTGGTAAATTGTATCCTTTCCTTTTGTCAACCATGCTCGCTTTCGAGTTGGTGATATTTACTCTTGAAGCTTATGGTATATGTTCAGAAGAAGCCCGATGGGATTGAACCAACGCCTTCCCTCATCGGTGTGAACCCGAAAGATTTCACGAGTCATACTTATCTGGTATTGCACCGGTAAAACTTTCAACAACTAATGTCATCTTGAAATACGAGAGGTGAATGGAAGATTATGCATTGAGGAAGTGGGAGTCGACCTTGAACTTTGTGTTCATGCCCATGGACGCGATGTATATCCTATCATGGAAGCTTCTTGTAGTAATAACTATTTCCTTGATAGCTAACATATGGTATCTGTGAATTGATCCCTTGCAACCGTGGTTCCGACCATGATTGTTCTTCTTTGATTCCATTTCTCGGACAAGTTAAAACAATTGTCTTCTATGGATCAATACACCAGTCCAACCTTTACTTTGACCTTGTGTCGAGTATTACCCCCCCTGGTATCTCGAGATTATCATGGAACTGCATAACTTTTTATGAGTTCATCAAGTACTACCTTCCCACTGATTCCATTTTTTCACGGGCTCTGAGTTATTAAACACTCAAAGACACCGATAACTGAACCGAGTCCGCACTACGGTTCAACAACTCTTCAGTAAGCTTATATAACTACGAGTTTGTACCCGATCACGCCATTCCTAGCCTGTTTGGCTATATCATTGTCGTGACGATTCTACCTGTGCTACCTGGTCCTTATTCTCGGAGCACCAATTTGCGATTTATAGCTAAGCTTTACGCCGATTTTCCTCGTCATACCCTTTCACCTTAAACAACAAGCTTGAGTTCGAGTTTGTGTCAGAATCGTGGTTCCAATAACCTCTTGCTTCATCATTCCTCGACTTGATGTCGTCATTTGGTTGATTACATCTGCATGAAATCTCTCGACAAATGTGTCGTGATCATCATCAACCTTATGAGCTCTTCCAGGAATTCAATTGAATTCATGATGGGTAATACCATCCTTGCCCCTCGATGATTCCTGTTCTCATCGACCACTTTATTGCCTTCCGTTCAACACAACTTGTTCGTGTTTTGTGTAAACCTTGAGATCCCTGCTACCCAGCAGTTGATCTTCCTTACCTCGGAAGTATTACCATCACTTTTTGTCAAGAATGTGGTGAGAATTTCACCACCTCTTAAGAATTCTTGATATCATAATACTTCTTGCCATCTTCGTTCATTCCTTGGTCCCCGTGTTGTTTTCAACCGGAATACCGACAATTGAGCTATGACGTGTGAATTCAAAACTTCTAGCAACCCTATTGCTTTGAAGTGAATGGGCGATAGTTCATTCTAAGTCTTTCGATAATTGAATCACCATTCTAACATTGGCCGTGCAACCCAATCCATATTTCGGGTGCACCATTCAACCAATGTTTAATTATGTATGTTTTCCTCGAGCATATCCCATTATATCATTTGATCTAACAAATGTCATCTTCTTGTTCACATTATCGTGGAAATCCATCCGTTTGGAATTCTCGATGAATTGTCGCCGAGCCCATCAGCCACCTTCTCATCCGTCTTTGGTTTAATGATGAACTATTGCTTGATAACCCGCTCCCATAGTTCATTTCTCGAGAATCTTGCAATGTCATTTCGCCGATTTGTGTTGCACCTTTTCCTCTCGGACCCCCTGAGTCTGAGGTATCATGACACCAATTGGATATGAATCTCGGTCAGATATGATGGTTGGGATAACTTTCCAAGAGTTATGATGTTGATCCTTTGATGACCCGGTAACATGATGTCATGCCTAGCACCCCCCCCCCCCGCTGGAGGACCTATCCTTATAGATTCCTTTTCAGCAAGGTTATCCATTCACCCATGAGGAAATTGTAAGACTTATTCTACAAGTTATTCCTGATGGATCCTTCGTGTTTCCAGAGTCTGATCTTCACATGAAGACCATGTCAATGCTATCTCGAAGCATGTCAATGGTACTCCGATTTTCAACAGGAACATTTGAAGCACGATGCTAAATTTTATTTATCATTTATCCTAACACCGTTGTATGGGTAATGTCATGATATTTCTCTCCCCTTTCCTGAAGGGTTTTCTCGTTATATCCTATCATGGATATCATGCTCGCTTGTCCTTGGGAAGGATTTACCCTTAAAGATGTGTTTAAACACATTTTCCTTTCCATTGTTCTGTTTAAACATAATAATCACTTTTCCTTTCCATTGGTTTGTTTAAACCTTCTTGTGATCTATATAATATAAGCGATAATATCCTCGCTTATGTAAACACCTCATTGTACCATCTTGTCTAGTGTAACCTGTTACTATTGTTGATGACATTCCGGTAGCCACCGATGGACGAGAACTTTGCCTATTGTTCCGCCTCGTTCAACGGCGTGAAATGGTTCTCTTCGTCCCTACGCCCTTGGTATCGATGTTGTTGCCGACATATCTCGACAAGGCTACCCTTTGACACGCCTTACTATCATGACCGCGCAAAATGTCGGCCCCCTTCTTACTTTAACCCACATGGTGGGCCCATAACCCACAGTTTCACAGGATCGAAACCTGACTGTCCTGTACACCCCCTATTCCCAAAGTTATTCCTCGCACGTGGCCTCGTATGTAATTCACGGGCCACCGTCCTAGTGATCTATATTCTCGTATCGACGCAATACTTACTCTCGCTACTCAACCCCTTCTCACTCTGGTTCAGACTTCGAGCAACTATCTATCCGCTTGGAACCTCTTATTGTACCTTCGTACCTTACTCTCGATGTATTTCATATGGTCAACTCGAGAGATAATCTTATACTCATTCATTTGTTACCCCAGATTGTTTCCCTCAAAAGCATTATGTTGTAGTGAGCTGCCCCTTATCCTTTCGTACGTACGATGGAGTTCCTGAAGAAATGATGACAAGTTTATCATGATGCATTGGAATAAAGAATTGAAGACATCAACGAAAGGGATTAACTTCTTCGAGAAGATCCGTTAGAATATCGTAACCAGAACTTTCCCCCTTACTCCCCTCTTAAATCTCGGGACGAGATTTCTTGTAGTGGAGGAGAATTGTGACGCCCGGATAATCATGCTACAGTAATCTCATGTTGATGGTGCCATGTCACCTCTATCACTGTAGTTAATCTCGGGTTAATTCAAAACTGTTTCAAAATTCAAATTCAAATGTATGATAGCAATAAAAGTTTTCAAAAATTAAAACTAAAATGTTCGGGGGTTGTCAAATAATACATAGGTAATTATGGTGGAGTAAACACATTTTTATAAAATGTCTAAGAAATTTAAAATGAGTTAAAACAGAAAAGAAAATAAATAAAAGAAAAGAAAATACAAAAGAGAAAAAAACTAAACTAACAAAAAAGGAAAGAAAGAGAAGCTCCCCCCCTGCTGGACCGCGGCCCAGCTGGCCATCGGGCCAACCAGGCCGGCCCAGGTCGGCCCCCACGCCCTCTCCCTTATCCACTAACCTCCCCCCCCACTCCCCACCGACAGCCTCCACTTCCCCCCCCCCCCGAAATATCCCCTCTCCCCCGATCTGGATCGGGAGGAGACCACCGCCGTTCCCCCCCCCCCGAACCACCCAACGCCGGCGCTCCGCCGGCCCCCACCCGCATCGCCGCCGTCGCCTCGTCCCGTCACCAACCCCGAGGCCGCCGGATCGATCCGCGCCGCCCCTCACCGATTGGGCGCCGCCGCCCGAAGCCCGCGCAACCGCCGCCGAACGCCGCCTCCTCGACCTCCTCCTCGCCGGTCCTCCCCGACCGTCCCCGAGCCCACTGCCGTTGCCCTACTCCCCCCCGTGAGCTCCCTCCTCTCCCTTCTCCGTCACCGGCGCCGTACCCCCTCGTTACGTCGTCGCCGCCCGCCAGGGCATGCAGCGCCCGGCGCCCTGGCCGTCTGTGGCCGCACCACGCCACCGTGGCCCTCGCGCCCGTGGCAGCGCCCTCTTCCCCAGTCGGGCCGCCGTCCGCGCCGGTCGTGACCGCACCCGGCCTCCTCACCCTCCGTGACGCCCCTCCCCTGCCCCGCTGCAGTGATCCGTGCTCCCCGCCTCTCCGTGGCCGCCCGGCCACCACCACGACGGGCCTCGCCCCGCTTCCCTTGCCGGCGCCAAGGCCCGCCACGGCCGCTTCACGCCCGTTCAGGCGGCGCCCGCACCAGGCCGATTTGCCCCATGGGCCACTGACCACAGGGCCCCGCCCCATAACGTAAAAAAAGGAATTAAATATATATATATATATATATATATATATAATTAATAAAAATAAAAATGATTTAATAAAATTAATTATTAATTAATTAAGTTAATTAATCCGGATTAGATTAACCTAATCACTAATTAGATTAACTAATCTGTAATTAAACTAAACAGAGAATGACAGGTAGGTCCCACTGGACCCACACGTCAGGTTGACCAGGTCAATGGTCAACGTTGATCGCCGACATCACCTCGATGTCATGCCGACGCCGCCTTTTACTGCTGGATAATGTTGGATTAAATAATTAATTAAATTCCGAAATTAATAAAATCTTTAGAAAATCATATCTTTTAATCCCTAACTCGCATTAAAATATTTTCAACATGAAAGTTGCTCGAACGCATTTAGACGAATCCGGATACGCAGTCCGTTCGTCCGCCACACCCCCTAACCTATCGAACTCGCAACTTTCCCCTCCGCTCCTCGCCGAAAACACGAAACACCGGGATATTTTCCGGATGTTTCTTAACCGGTACCACCTCATACGACGTTAGGGCACGCCTAGCATCGTTACTTGTCATGTCATGCATCGATATGCATCTGTTTACATGTTATTCATTGTTTCTTCCCCTCTTCTCTCCGTAGACTACGAGACCGGCCGCTGCTGCTTTGCCCGGTTCGACCTACGGAGTTGACGACCCTCTCTGTTGCCCGAGCAACCAGGCAAGCCCCCTTGATCACCGAGATATCGCCTATTCTACTCTATACCGCTTGCACTAGAGTAGTGTAGCATGTTACCGCTTTCATTATACCTATCCCGATGCATAGCCTGTCCTTGCTACTCATTGTTACCTTTACCGCAATCCTACATGCTTAGTATAGGATGCTAGTATTTCCATCTGTGGCCCTACATTCTTGTCCGTCATTGTATATACTATCGGGCCGTGATCACTCGGGAGGTGATCACGGGTATATACTTATACTTATACATGATACATGTGGTGACTAAAGTCGGGTCGGCTTGTGGAGCACCCGCGAGTGATTCATGGATTGGGGGCTGAAAGGACCTTTGTCCCGACGGCCCTCTGGATGGATCTTTGTAGCGGAGGCGGCAGGCGAGTTGAGACCGCCTAGGTGAGAGGTGGGCCTGGCCCTGTTCGGCGTCATGGATACTTAACACGCTTAACGAGATCTTGGTATTTGATCTGAGTTGGCTACGAGCCTATACGCACTAACCAACTACGTGGGAAAGATATGGGCACTCGGCGTCGTGGTATCAGCCGAAGCACTTCAGACGTCAGCGACGGAGCGGCGCGCGCCGGATTGGACTGGAACGCCTGCTAGGCTAGGTCTACTTCCGGCCGCCCTCGCAACGTGCGGGTGTGCTATGGGCGATGGGCCCAGACTCCTGTGCGCTTAGGTTTAGACCGGCGTCAGGCCTCTCTGTTGTGCCTAGGTGGGGGCTGCGACATGTTGATCTTCATGGCCGGGCATGACCCATGAAAGTGTGTCCGGCCAAATGGGATCAAGCGTGTTGGGTAAGTTGGTGCACCCCTGCAGGGAAGTTAATCTATTCGAATAGCCGTGATCTTCGGTAACAGGACGACTTGGAGTTGTACCTTGACCTTATGACAACTAGAACCGGTTACTTAATAAAACACACCCTTCCAAGTGCCAGATACAACCGGTGGTCGCTCTCTCTCAGGGATACGAGGAGGGGATCGCCGGGTAGGATTATTGCTATGTGATGTTACTTGGAGGACTTCAACCTACCCTCTTCTACTTGTTGCAAGACGGAGGTGACCAGAAGCGTAGTCTTCGATAAGACTAGCTATCCCCCTCTTATTCTGGCATTCTGCAGTTCAGTCCACTGATATGGCCCTTTACACATATATCCATGCATATGTAGTGTAGCTCCTTGCTTGCAAGTACTTTGGATGAGTACTCACGGTTGCCTTGTTCCCCTTTTCCCCTATCTCTACTCGATTGCTGCAACTGCATCGATGGAGCCCAGGAGCCAGACGCCACCGTCGATGACGACTCCTACTACACCGGAGGTGCCTACTACTACGTGCAGGCCGCCGACGACCAGGAGTAGTTTAGGAGGATCCCAGGCAGGAGGCCTGCGCCTCTTTCGATCTGTATCCCAGTTTGTGCTAGCCATCTTATGGAAACTTGTTTAACTTATGTCTGTACTCAGATATTGTTGCTTCCGCTGACTCGTCTATGATCGAGCACTTGTATTCGAGCCCTCGAGGCCCCTGGCTTGTATTATGATGCTTGTATGACTTATTTATGTTTTAGAGTTGTGTTGTGATATCTTCCCGTGAGCCCCTGATCTTGATCGTACACATTTGCATGCATGATTAGTGTACGATTGAATCGGGGGCGTCACAGAACTCAAGCATGGAATCTCTACAACTGCATTGGTGCATGACGCTGGAATGTTTGGAAATTCATTACTGCAGTGCGCTCATCTCACTAGAGGGCTTGCGATCCCTCCTGAACCTTAAGCATTTGGAAAAACTCGGTTCCCCTGCCTTGGGTTCCCTTACCTCATCGGAGAGTTATGGGCCAACTGAGGGAATTTCAAGCCACAACTATGAGTTATTCGACGCACTGGAAAGTCTCGAGGTCCATGACCTGTCTCCCCTTAACACATCATTCTGCAAGGGCCTCGCATGCCTCCGAAGCCTAACACTTACTTTGTCGGATGAAATGAGACTAACAGATGAGAAAGAGAGAGCTCTTCTGCTCCTTAGGTCCCTACAAGAGCTCCATTTTAAGGATTGTGGACTCGTAGATCTTCCAGCGCGGTTGTGCATCCACCCTTCTCTCAAGACGTTGAAGATCATAGATTATAATCTCATTGCAGGGCTTTCGAAGGAGGGCCTCCCACCTTCGCTGGAAAAACTGGAGATCTACGACTGCAGCATCAAGTTATCAAAACAATGCAGATCACTTGCAACAGTGAAGCTAGAGGTCAAAATTGATGGGATCTATGTGGTTGCTTGCTCAATATCTTTATATGGTATACTTCTACCATATATGCCCAGTTTTTATTTTTGGTTAAACAAAAAATTGTACAATTATATGCTATTGGAGGGATTGCCCAGGCAATCCCTGTCGTGGGTCACCTGTTGCGGTACTTATATTTAAAGGGAGGGAAAACTGCTTAACACATTTTTCTTGTGATATCAACAGGTTTGGTTTCAGTTCAGAACCTTATTCTCGCGTAGTCATGATAACGGTGCTGTACAATCATAATCTCAACATTTGTTCTCTTATGTATTTCGGAAATCAAACTGGGGATATATGGTGTGGGAAAGGCCTAGTGTTTTCTCTATCATATCAAAACTTAAAGCTTCACGAGGTAAATCATGTATTTCTTATGTTCATATATTATTCATCTCATGTTTTTAAGGTCCTTGAATGGATGCAAAAGTTAGGTCCACAGATGTTGGGTGACCGATTTAATAATCAGGCCACGTCACATGGCCCCACCAGCAGACAACAAATTTGAATTTACGCATTTTTAGACTTGGGGACATAACCCATCTGCTTTTACCACATTGTTGCACTGAATGTATGCCACATGCATGGTAGTTCCTATAATTGTAAAACTATTACGGTTAGTGCCTGGCTTAAGATGACCGAATTGAACCCTATTCATCTGAGTAACTTTTGTATCATTTGTTTGCATTGTGTTTTTGTGATGGGCATGTTGATGCTTGGAGCGTATTGGGTTATCAGTTCACATAGTCGGCTAGTCACACAAACAACATATCTGATCGTACTTATTCCCTCTGTAAACAAATATAAGAGCATTAAGATCACTAACGCAGTGTTCCAAATGCTCTTACATCAGTTTACAAAGGGGGTAATACTGAAGTACTTAGGGCATCCTTGTTTCCCTACAGAACTTATGATTCAAGAAAGGGAAAATTGCTAAGCTATTTGTTTCTCTCTTATGGGTATGAAACACTGCATGTGTTTGATTTTTCTTCGGGGGCTCACCCTCACGTGGTTATCCCTAATTATAAAAGATCAAACACACCAATTTCATCATATGTGTATACTTTGTTGTGATGTTGCTTTATTTATAAAGCGGGACGAAAACCTTTTTCGAGAGAGATTTTTCATAGTCTCTTGGGTTACACAAGTTGATTTTTTTAAGGATTATACATATTGACAGGCAAAGGAGGACGAAAGTCAAACTGAAATGCTGCCGTGCGGCAATTTCAGAAAACATTGATGTGGTGACCATTTCACAAAAAAACATTGACATGGCACCAAATTCAGAAATTCAGTCGTGGCACGAAATTATAGCTCCTCGCCCAACGCCGAGTATACCTTCTCCACGTCAGGGTCGTCTGTGTACGCTTGCCATCATCACATGTAACATGTAGGATATCTCTATGATATTTACATTAATGTGGCAATCTCGTGACTTCACGCATCAAGTCGTGACGCGCAAGCCACTTAAGATTACAACATATAATCATCTCATACATAACATCATTATCATGACGAGGGCTATACCACATCATATGCATACTCTGCAAAACCAAGTTAGACATCCTATAATCAGTTTTAGCAAATTCTACTTATGTCGTTAACCAGTTTTAACAAATAGTACTAGATGCATATTTCCATACAATTAAGGCGATGTTCTTGATGCTAGATTAATTTTTGGAGTGTGTGAGGGAAGAGACTTAATTACAAATCTATAGCCCCACACTAAACTTCATCTAATACGTGTGACCCCCTAAAAGACTATCCATCTTCGGCACCCTCTTCTGTACGCGATGGTTCACTATTCTTGACTATGATGAAGCCTAAGAAACTATTAGCAGATCATCGACAGCCAGAGCCGATCGATTGTCAGAACCTTGTAACAAAGCTACATCGTATTGTCGATGAACTGAAACAAAGCAACACTCGTGGCAAGCAAAACAAGAACATCAAACCCTCCCATCCAGATGTGATCTAAATCGCAACCTACACCTACTCATATGACTTCTCATGATGCCACTGTTGGGAAATGTAGTAGAAAACAAAAAATCGTGCCTATGCACACCCAAGATCAATATGAAGATGCATAACGGGTTGGGATCACGATCTTTACCGTTACCGAGTTGCAAGGATAGAAGAACGTGTCGGTGTAGATCGTACTTGGAGTCCCTCGAACCGTCGATGAACGATCCAATGAACTGTCCATGAATAGTCCCTCTAGTCGAAGACCGAAAGCACGGTCCCTCTACTTGGTTGGAATTATGCAGCCTTCACGGTCCGGAGAATTAGAGGGAGGAGATCAGAACCACACTGGGCTTCTAATTATTAGGATTACAGAAACTAGACCCAGCTCTAATTAGTCAAGTAGGACCAACTAGAACTAGAACTAGAAGAACTAGAGGAGGCCCCAAAACTTGTATATCCCAATAAAGCAAAAAAACCTAGTATATATAGGTTAGAGGAGAGGGAGAGGGCTGATACGTCTCCAACGTATCTATAATTTTTTATTGTTCCATGCTATTATATTATCTGTTTTAGATGTTTAATGGGATTTATTATACACTTTTATATTATTTTTGGGACTAACCTACTAACCCAAGGCCCAGTGCAAATTGTTGTTTTTTTGCCTATTTCAGTGTTTCGCAGAAAAGGAATATCAAACGGAATCCAAACGGAATGAAACCTTCGGGAGCGTGATTTTTGGAACAAACGTGATCCAGCGGACTTGGAGTGGATGTAAAGAAACGAATGAGGAGGCCACGAGGCAGGGAGGCGCGTGAAGGAAATATGCCCTAGAGGCAATAATAAAGTTATTATTTATTTCCTTATTTCATGATAAATGTTTATTATTCATGCTAGAATTGTATTAACCGGAAACATAATACATGTGTGAATACATAGACAAACAGAGTGTCACTAGTATGCCTCTACTTGACTAGCTCGTTAATCAAAGATGGTTATGTTTCCTAACCATAGACATGAGTTGTCATTTGATTAACGGGATCACATCATTAGGAGAATGATCTGATTGACATGACCCATTCAGTTAGCCTAGCACTTGATCGTTTAGTATGTTGCTATTGCTTTCTTCATGACTTATACATGTTCCTATAACTATGAGATTATGCAACTCCTGCCATCGGAGGAACACTTTGGTACTACCAAACGTCACAACGTAATCGGGTGATTATAAAGGAGTACTACAAGTGTCTCCAAAGGTACTTGTTGGGTTGGCGTATTTCGAGATTAGGTTTTGTCACTCCGATTGTCGGAGAGGTATCTCTGGGCCTTCTCGGTAATACACATCACATAAGCCTTGCAAGCATCACAACTAATGAGTTAGTTGTGAGATGATGTATTACGGAACGAGTAAAGAGACTTGCCGGTAACGAGATTGAACTAGGTATTGGATACCGACGATCGAATCTCGGGCAAGTAACATACCGATGACAAAAGGAACAACGTATGTTGTTATGCGGTCTGACCGATAAAGATCTTCGTAGAATATGTAGGAACCAATATGGGCATCCAGGTCCCGCTATTGGTTATTGACCGAGAATAGTTCTAGGTCATGTCTACATAGTTCTCGAACCGTAGGGTCCGCACGCTTAAGGTTTCAATGACGGTTATTATGAGTTTATGTATTTTGATGTACCGAAGGAGTTCGGAGTCCCGGATGAGATCGGGGACATGACGAGGAGTCTCGAAATGGTCGAGACGTAAAGATCGATATATTGGACGACTATATTCGAGTTCGGAAAGGTTCGAATGATTCGGTATTTTTCGAGTACCGGTAGTTACGGGAGAAGCAATGGGCCTTGATGGGCTTTAGTGGGAAGAGGAGAAAGGGCCAAGGCTGCTGCGCCCTCCTCCCTCTAGTCCGAATTGGACTAGGGAAAAGGGGCCGCCACCTCTCCTTCTCCTCCACTTCCTTCTCCCTTCCTCCTCTTGGTGGACTCCTACTAGGACTTGGAATCCTAGTAGGACTCCACATCTTGCGCGCCTCCTCCCTTGGCCGGCCACCTCCTCCTTGCTCCTTTATATACGGGGCAGGGGGCACCCCATAACACACAAGTTGATCTACGGATCTTTCCTTAGCCGTGTGCGGTGCCCCTTCCACCATATTCCACTTCGGTCATATCGTCATGAGCTTAGGCGAAGCCTCGCGCCGGAGAAGTCATATCGTCATGAGCTTAGGCGAAGCCCTGCGTCGGTGGAGCATCATCATCGTCACCACGCCGTCGTCTTGTGGAACTCATCCCCGACACTTTGCTGGATCGGAGTCCGGGATCGCCATCGAGCTGAACGTGTGCAGAACTCGGAGGTGCCGTCGCTCGGTGCTTGGATCGGTCGGATCGTGAAGACGTACGACTACATCAACCGCGTTGATATAACGCTTCCGCTTTCGGTCTACGAGGGTACGTGGACGGATACTCTTCCCTCTCGTTGCTATGCCATCACCATGGTCTTGCGTGATCGTAGGAAAATTTTTGAAATTACTACGTTCCCCAACAGTGGTATCAGAGCCTGTTTTTATGGTTTGATGTTATTTGCACGAGTAGAACACAAGTGAGTTGTGGACGATACAAGTCATACTGCCTACCAGCATGTCATACTTTGGTTCAGCGGTATTGTTGGACGAGACGATCCGGACCAACCTTACGCGTGCATTTCCACGCGAGACCGGTTCCCTCGACGTGCTTTGCACATAGATGGCTTGCGGAAGACTGTCTCTCCAACTTTAGTTGAACCGAGTGGCTACGCCCGGTCCTTGAGAAGGTTAAACGGAGTCTATTTGACAAACTATCGTTGTGGTTTTGATGCGTAGGTAAGATGAGTTCTTGCTTAAGCCCGTAGCAGCCACGTAAAACTTGCAACAACAAAGTAGAGGACGTCTAACTTGTTTTTGCAGGGCATGTTGTGATGTGATATGGTCAAGACATGATGCTAAATTTTATTGTATGAGATGATCATGTTTTGTAACCGAAGTTATCGGCAAATCGGCAGGAGCCATATGGTTGTCGCTTTATTGTATGCAATGCAATCGCGATGTAATGCTTTACTTTATTACTAAGCGGTAGTGATAGTCGTGGAAGCATAAGATTAGCGAGACGACAACGATGCTACGATGGAGATCAAGGTGTCGCTACCGGTGACGATGGTGATCATGGACGGTGCTTGAAGATGGAGATCACAAGCACGAGATGATGATGGCCATATCATATCACTTATATTGATTGCATGTGATGTTTATCCTTTATGCATCTTATCTTGCTTTGATTGACGGTAGCATTATTAGATGATCTCTCACTAAAAATTATCAAGAAGTGTTCTCCCGAGTATGCACCGCTGCGAAAGTTCTTCGTCTTTGAGACACCACGTGATCGGGTGTGATAGGCTCTACGTTCAAATACAACGGGTGCAAAACAGTTGCACACGCGGAATACTCAGGTTATACTTGACGAGCTATGCATATAAGATATGACCTCGAAACACGGAGACCGAAAGGTCGAGCGTGAATCATATAGTAGATATGATCAACATAAGATGTTCACCAATGAAAACTACTCCATCTCACGTGTTGATCGGTTATGGTTTAGTTGATTTGGATCACGTGATCACTTAGATGACTAGAGAGATGTCTATCTAAGTGGGAGTTCTTAAGTAATATGATTAATTGAACTTTAATTTATCATGAACTTAGTCCTGGTAGATTTTTTGCAAATTATGTTGTAGATCAATAGCTCGCGTTGTTGCTTCCCTATGTTTTTATATGTGTTCCTAGAGAAAATTGTATTGAAAAATGTTAGTAGCAATGATAATGGATTGGATCCGTGATCCGAGGTTTATCCTCATTGCTGCACGTAAGAATTATGTCCTTGATGCACCGCTAGGTGACAGACCTATTGCAGGAAGCGGATGCGCACGTTATGAACGTTTGGCTAGCTCAATATGATGACTACTTGATAGTTTAGTGCACCATTCTTAAACGGCTTAGAATCGGGACTTCAAAGACGTTTTGAACGTCATGGACCATATGAGACGTTCCAGGAGTTGAAGTTAATATTTCAAGTAAATACCCGAGTTGAGAGATATGAAGTCTCCAACAAGTTCTATAGCTAAAAGATGGAGGAGAATCGCTCAACAAGTGAGCATGTGCTCAGATTGTCTCGAGTACTTCAATCGCTTGAATCAAGTGGGAGTTAATCTTCCGGATAAGATAGTGATTGATAGAATTCTCTAGTCACCATCACTAAGTTAGTAGAACTTCGTGATGAACTATAGTATGCAAGGGATGACAAAAGTAATTCCCAAGCTCTACGTGATGCTGAAATCGACGAAGGTAGAAATCGAGAAAGAGCATCAAGTGTTGATGATTGAAAAGACCACTAGTTTCAAAAAGCAAAGGGAAAGAAAGGGGAACTTCAAGTAGAATGACAAGCAAGTTGTCACTCCCATGAAGAAACCCAAAGCTGAACCAAAGCCTGAAACTGAGTGCTTACAATCGCATAGGAAATGGTCACTTTGGAAGCAGAAATACCCCAAATATTTGGTGGATAAGAAGGATGGCAAAGTGAACAAGGGTATATTTGATATACAGGTTATTGATGTGTGCTTTACTAGTGTTTATAGTAGCCCCTGAGTATTTGATACTTGTTCGGTTGCTAAGATTAGTAACTTCGAAGCAGGGAGTTCTGAGAATAAATAGAAACTAGTTGAAGGGAAGTAACGATGAGTGTTGGAAGTAGTTCCAAGATTGATATGATCATCATCGCACACTCCCTATACTTTCGGGATTAGTGTGGAACCTAAATAATTGTTATTTGGTGTTGAGCATAAATATGATTTGATCATGTTTATTGCAATACGGTTATTCATTTAAGTAAGAGAATAAATTGTTGTTCTGTTTACATGAAAAAAACCTTATATGGTTACACACCCAATGAAAATGGTTCATTGGATCTCGATCATAGTGATACACATATTCATAATATTGGAACCAAAAGATGCAAAGTTAATAATGATAGTGCAACTTATTTGTGGCACTGCCGTTTAGGTCATATTGGTATAAAGCGCATGAAGAAAACTCCATGCTTTGATGGACTTTTGGAATCACTTGATTATGAATCATTTGATGCTTGCGAACCGTGCTTTTTTGGGCAAGATGACTGAAACTCCGTTGTTCGGAACAATGGAACGAGATACTGACTTATTGGAAATAATACATACCGATGTATGCGATCCAATAAAGTGTTGATGCTCGTGGCAAGTATCGTTATTTTCTGACCTTCTCAAAGTGATTTGTGCTGATGTGGGTATATCTTCTTGATGAAACATAAAGTCTGAAATAGTTGAAAAGTTCAAAGAATTTCAGAGTGAAGTAGAAAATCATCGTAACAAGAAAATAAAGTTTCTGCGATCTGATCGTGGAGATGAATATTTGAGTTACGAGTTTGGTCTTCAATTAAAACAAAGTGGAATAGTTTCACAGCTCACGCCACCTGGAACACCACAACGTTATGGTGTGTCCAAACGTCATAACCGTACTTTATTTTGATATGGTGCGATCAATGATGTGTCTTACCGATTTACCAATATTGTTTTGGGGTTATGCATTAGAGACAGCTGCATTCACGTTTAATAGGGCACCATCTAAATCCGTTGAGATGACACCGTATGAACTATGGTGTAGCAAAGAAACCTAAGCTGTCGTTTCTTAAAGTTTGGAGTTGTGATGCTTATGTGAAAAAGTATTTCACCTGATAAGCTCGAACCCAAATCGGAGAAATGCGTCTTCATAGAATACCCAAAGGTAACTATTGGGTACACCTTCTATCACAGATCCAAAAGCAAGATATTTGTTGCTAAGATGGATCCTTTCTAGAGAAGAAGTTTCTCTCGAAAGAAGTGAGTGGGAGGAAAGTAGAAACTTGATGAGGTAATTGTACCTTCTCCCTTATTGGAAAGTAGTTCATCACAAAAATCAGTTCTAGTGATTCCTACACCAATTAGTGAGGAAGTTAATGATGATGATCATGAAACTTCAGATCAAGTTGCTACCAAACCTCGTAGGTCTTCCAGAGTAAGATCCGCACTGTAGTGGTACGGTAATCATGTTCCGGAAGTCATGTTACTAGACCATGATGAACCTACGAACTATGAGGAAGCGATAATGAGCCCAGATTCCGCGAAATGGCTTGAGGCCATAAAATCTGAGAAAGGATCCATATATGAGAACAAAGTGTGGACTTTGGTTGACTTGCTCGATGATCAGCAAGTCAAGTTAAATAAATGGATCTTCAAGAGGAAGACAGATGCTGATAGTAGTGTTACTATCTACAAAGCTCGACTTGTCGCAAAAAGGTTTTCGACAAATTCAAAGTGTTGACTACAATGAGATTTTCTCAAACTGTAGCGATTCTTAAAGTCTGTCCGAATCATGTTAGCAATTGTCACATTTTATAAAATCTGGCAAATGGATGTCAAATCTACATTCTTTAATGGATTTATTAAAGAAGAGTTGTATATGATGCAACCAGAAGGTTTTGTCAATCCTAAAGGAGCTAACAAAATGTGCAAGCTCCAGCGATCCATCTATGGACTGGTGCAAGCATCTCGGAGTTGGAATAAACGCTTTGATAGTATGATCAAAGCATATGGTTTTATACAGACTTTTGGAGAAGCCTGTATTTACAAGAAAGTGAGTGGGAGCACTACAGCATTTCTGATAAGTATATGTGAATATTGTTGATCAGAAATAATGTAGAATTATTCTGCAAAGCATAAAGGAGTATTTGAAAGGAGTTTCTCAAAGAAGGACCTCAGTAAAGCTGCTTACATATTGAGCAGCAAGATCTATAGAGATAGATCAAGACGCTTGATAAGTTTTTCAATAAGTACATACCTTGTCAAGATTTTGAAGTAGTTCAAAATGGAACAGTCAAAGAAAAGTTCTTGCCTGTGTTGCAAAACGTATGAAATTGAGTAAGACTCAAATCCCGACCACGGCAGAAAATAGAAAAGAGAATGAAAGTCATTCCCTATGCCTCACCATAGGTTCTATAAAGTATGCTATGCTATGTACCGGACCTATTGTATACCTTGCTCTGAATTTTGCAAGGAGTACAATAAGTGATCTAGGAGTAGATCATCGGACATTGGTCAAGAACATCCTTAGTGAGGACTAAGG
This sequence comes from Aegilops bicornis, assembly GCA_021605145.1. Taxonomy (NCBI): domain Eukaryota; kingdom Viridiplantae; phylum Streptophyta; class Magnoliopsida; order Poales; family Poaceae; genus Aegilops; species Aegilops bicornis. The sequence continues at coordinate 696,077,648 of CM038669.1, forward strand.
AAATATTTCTCGATTATGGAGGTGATAAAAGAGCCCGTCGTAAAGAGTTACATCGATGCAAGCTTTTTACACTGATCCGGATGACTCTAAGTCTCAATCTGGATACATATTATAAGTGGGAGCAATTAGCTAGAGTAGCCCCGCGAGCATTGTAGACATAGAATATTTGCAAAATACATACGGCTCTGAATGTGACAGACCCGTTGACTAAGCTTCTCTCACGAGCAAAACATGATCATCCCTTAGTACTCTTTGGGTGTTAATCACATAACGATGTGAACTAGATTATTGACTCTAGTAAACCTTTTGGGTGTTGGTCACATGACGATGTGAACTATGGGTGTTAATCACATACGATGTGAATATTAGTGTTGAATCACATGATGATGTGAACTAGATTATTGACTCTAGTGCAAGTGGGAGACTGAAGGAAATATGCCCTAGAGGCAATAATAAAGTTATTATTTATTTCCTTATTTCATGATAAATGTTTATTATTCATGCTAGAATTGTATTAACCGGAAACATAATACATGTGTGAATACATAGACAAACAGAGTGTCACTAGTATGCCTCTACTTGACTAGCTCGTTAATCAAAGATGGTTATGTTTCCTAACCATAGACATGAGTTGTCATTTGATTAACGGGATCACATCATTAGGAGAATGATCTGATTGACATGACCCATTCAGTTAGCCTAGCACTTGATCGTTTAGTATGTTGCTATTGCTTTCTTCATGACTTATACATGTTCCTATAACTATGAGATTATGCAACTCCCGTTTACGGAGGAACACTTTGGTACTACCAAACGTCACAACGTAACTGGGTGATTATAAAGGAGTACTACAAGTGTCTCCAAAGGTACTTGTTGGGTTGGCGTATTTCGAGATTAGGTTTTGTCACTCCGATTGTCGAAGAGGTATCTCTGGGCCTTCTCGGTAATACACATCACATAAGCCTTGCAAGCATCACAACTAATGAGTTAGTTGTGAGATGATGTATTACGGAACGAGTAAAGAGACTTGCCGATAACGAGATTGAACTAGGTATTGGATACCGACGATCGAATCTCGGGCAAGTAACATACCGATGACAAAAGGAACAACGTATGTTGTTATGCGGTCCGACCGATAAAGATCTTCGTAGAATATGTAGGAACCAATATGGGCATCCAGGTCCCGCTATTGGTTATTGACCGAGAATAGTTCTAGGTCATGTCTACATAGTTCTCGAACCGTAGGGTCCGCACGCTTAAGGTTTCAATGACGGTTATTATGAGTTTATGTATTTTGATGTACCGAAGGAGTTCGGAGTCCCGGATGAGATCGGGGACATGACGAGGAGTCTCGAAATGGTCGAGACGTAAAGATCGATATATTGGACGACTATATTCAGAGTTCGGAAAGGTTCCGAATGATTCGGGTATTTTTCGGAGTACCGGGTAGTTACGGGAGAAGCAATGGGCCTTGATGGGCTTTAGTGGGAAGAGGAGAAAGGGCCAAGGGGCTGCTGCCCCTTCCCTCTAGTCCGAATTGGACTAGGGAAAAGGGGGCCGGCCACCTCTCCTTCTCCTCCACTTCCTTCTCCCTTCCTCCCCTCTTGGTGGACTCCTACTAGGACTTGGAATCCTAGTAGGACTCCACATCTTGGTGCGCCTCCTCCCTTGGCCGGCCACCTCCTCCTTGCTCCTTTATATACGGGGGCAGGGGGGCACCCCATAACACACAAGTTGATCTACGGATCTTTCCTTAGCCGTGTGCGGTGCCCCCTTCCACCATATTCCACTTGGTCATATCGTCATGAGCTTAGGCGAAGCCCTGCGCCGAGAAGTCATATCGTCGCGAGCTTAGGCGAAGCCCTGCGTCGGTGGAGCATCATTATCGTCCACCACGCCGTCGTCTGGACGGAACTCATCCCGACACTTTGCTGGATCGGAGTCCGGGATCGTCATCGAGCTGAACGTGTGCAGAACTCGGAGGTGCCGTACGTTCGGTGCTTGGATCGGTCGGATCGTGAAGACGTACGACTACATCAACCGCGTTGATATAACGCTTCCGCTTACGGTCTACGAGGGTACGTGGACGGATACTCTTCCCTCTCGTTGCTATGCCATCACCATGGTCTTGCGTGATCGTAGGAAAATTTTTGAAATTACTACGTTCCCCAACAGCGCGCCCCCCACCCTCGTGGGCAACTTGTAGCTCCGCCGACCTACTTCTTCCTCCTATATATATCCACGTACCCCGAAAACATCCAGGAGCACCACGAAACCCTATTTCTACCGCCGCAACCTTCTGTACCCGTGAGATCCCATCTTGGGGACTTTTCCGGCGCTCTGCCAGAGGGGGAATCGATCACGGAGGGCTTCTACATCAACACCATAGCCTCTCCGATGATGTGTGAGTAGTCTACCTCAGACCTTCGGGTCCATAGTTATTACCTAGATGGCTTCTTCTCTCTCTTTGGATCTCAATACAAAGTTCTCCTCAATCTTCTTGGAGATCTGTTCGATGTAACTCTTTTTGCGGTGTGTTTGTCGAGATCCGATGAATTGTGGGTTTATGATCAAGATTATCTATGAACAATATTTGAATTTCCTCTGAATTCTTTTATGTATGATTGGTTATCTTTGCAAGTCTCTTCGAATTATCAGTTTGGTTTGGCCTACTAGATTGATCTTTCTTGCAATGGAAGGAGTGCTTAGCTTTGGGTTCAATCATGTGGTGCTCGATCACAGTGACAGATGGGGAAACGACACGTATTGTATTGTTGCCATCGAGGATAAAAATATGGGGTTTATATCATATTGCTTGAGTTTATCCCTCTACATCATGTCATCTTGCCTAATGCGTTACTCTGTTCTTATGAACTTAATACTCTAGATGCATGCTGGATAGCGGTCGATTTGTGGAGTAATTGTAGTAGATGCAGAATCGTTTCGGTCTACTTGTCGCAGACGTGATGCCTATATACATGATCATGCCTAGATATTCTCATAACTATGCACTATTCTATCAATTGCTCGACAGTAATTTGTTCACCCACCGTAATACTTATGCTATCTTGAGAGAAGCCACTAGTGAAACCTATGACCCCCGGGTCTATTTTCTATCATATTAATCTCCTGTCAACTAGCTATTTCTGTCGCCGTTTATTTTGCAATCTTTACTTTCAATCTTTATCGTAAAAATACCAAAAATATTATCTTATCATCTCTATCAGATCTCACTTTTGCAAGTGGCCGTGAAGGGATTGACAACCCCTTTATCGCGTTGGTTGCAAGGTTCTTATTTGTTTGTGTAGGTACATGGGACTTGCGTGTGGCCTCCTCTTTGGATTGATACCTTGGTTCTCAAAAGCGAGGGAAATACTTACGCTACTTTGCTGCATCACCCTTTCCTCTTCAAGGGAAAACCAACGCATGCTCAAGAGGTAGCAAGGGCAGCCACCAAGGAGGGAAAGTCCCTCCTTGGGGCGTCAGCCAATGGGGGGGGATTCCTCTTCCATAAGGGGGGGGGGCTCCTTCACTTGGGCCAAGTTTCCTTCTCTTGTTTGGCCTTTTCAGGCCCGTGTGTATTAAATTAAATATAAAAGTGTTCTAAATATTTTTAGACTCTTTTATATATAATTTAAGAGCCCCGGAAACATTTTCCGCCTATATGTTAATTATCGGTAATACAGGCATTACCTGATACTCTTCGAAACCCTTTCGGTGACCCCGAAACGATTCTGGATCCTCTCAAAATTATTCCGAATATTTATGAAACAACTCCACAAATATATTCTCATCACCCTCGCCCTACTAACACTCGGTAGATCGTGATTTCCTTAAGCTTGTGATCCGGTAGGCTTGATAACTCACAAACATGAACAAAACCCCTTTCGTTCAATGACCGGTAGAGGAATAGTGGACTTCCATATTGACCCCTATGAGCACACAAACACTACTAGGGAAAACCCTAATAGTAGCGCGGGTTTTGATGCTATCAGCAGCGCGGGTAGCCGTGCTACTACTACGACGCTACAGCTAACAGTTAGTAGTAACGCGGTCTAAACCCGCGCTACTACTGTTGACTATATCAGTAGCGCTTTTCTGGAATGCGCTACTATTAAATAGCTGTAGCGCTTTCCTGTCCCCGCGCTGCTGTTGTATCTTTCATCATTTTTTCCTATTTCCTACCCCGTTTCAATAAACTGTAATTTCACATATACCAGATAACAATATCATTAACCACAATACCATATAGTCATACAGTAGTCATACAATATCATAAAGCATTATAGGTACTCATATATAGTCAACATGCATCCTCACATGAATATAGCATATATGATAAGCAGTACTAGGTAGTCTTCTAGCCACACATATATAACAGTTTTACTAGGTATATATATAGTCATACAGCCATACACACATATGTAGTTCTATATGATATCGACGACGATCATCATCCTCAAGCCTGGGCGGTGGGTATTCCTGATAGTAATTAGGATGGCATGTCCAACACAAAGATTCTTGCCAACGAGGAAGCTCTTCCACCAAATCGAGCTTAAGTGTGTGCGACCGTCCGTGTCCACGCCGTAAGTACAGGTGGTGACGGAGCCCCTTGCGGTAAGGCGTATTCCAACTGAGCCTTCTTCATCAGGCTCGATACCTGATAACCCACAAGTATAGGGGATCACAACAGTTTTCGAGGGTAGAGTATTCAACCCAAATTTATAGATTCGACGCAAGGGGAGCCAAAGAATATTTGAAGGTATTAGCAGCTGAGTTGTAAAATTCAACCACACCTGGAGATTAATTATCTGCAGCAAGGTGATTAGTAGCAAAGTAGTATGATAGTTTTGATAGTAGTAATAGCAACAATGGTAACAGTAATAGTGATAGCAGTAATTTTGTAGCAAGTGTAACAGTGATGATAACTGTAGTAACTTAGCAAGAACAATATAAGATAAATTCGTAGGCATTGGATCGATGACTTGTTCACTACTAGGGAAAACCCTAGTAGTAGCGCTCGTTTTTAAGCTAGTAGTAGCGCTTGTGCAAGCGCTACCACTAAGGCGCTACAGCTAACTGCTACGTCTTGAGCTTGCGTTGGTTTTCCCCGAAGAGGAGAGGATGATGCAGCACAGTAGCGTAAGTATTTCCCTCAGTTTTTGAGAACCAAGGTATCAATCCAGTAGGAGGCCACGCGCAAGTCCCTCGTAGCTGCACAAAACGATAGCTACTCGCAACCAACGCGATTAGGGGTTGTCAATCCTTCACGGTCACTTACGAGAGTGAGATCTGATAGAGATAATATTTTTGGTATTTTTGGTATAAAGATGCAAAGTGAAAAGTAAAAGGCAAAGTAAAAACAAAGCAAGTATATAAGTGATGGAGATTGATATGATGAGAATAGACCCGGGGGCCATAGGTTTCACTAGTGGCTTCTCTCAAGAGCATAGATATTCTACGGTGGGTGAACAAATTACTGTTGAGCAATTGACAGAATTGAGCATAGTTATGAGAATATCTAGGTATGATCATGTATATAGGCATCACGTCCGAGACAAGTAGATCGAAACGATTCTGCATCTACTACTATTACTCCACTCATCGACCGCTATCCATGCATCTAGAGTATTAAGTTAAAAACAGAGTAACGCCTTAAGCAAGATGACATGATGTAGAGGAATAAATTCATGCAATATGATAAATACCCCATCTTGTTATCCTCGATGGAAACAATACAATACGTGCCTTGCAACCCTTTACATCCTTTGGGTAAGGACTCCGCAAGATTGAACCCAAAGCTAAGCACTTCTCCCATTGCAAGAACTACCAATCTAGTTGGCCAAACCAAACGGATAATTCGAAGAGACTTGCAAAGATAACTCAATCATACATAAAAGAATTCAGAGAAGATTAAAATATTATTCATAGATAAGCTGGATCATAAACCCACAATTCATGGGTCTCAACAAACACACCGCAAAAAAAAAAGATTACATCGAATAGATCTCCACAAGAGAGGGGAGAACATTGTATTGAGATCCAAAAGAGAGAAGAAGCCATCTAGCTACTAGCTATGGACCCGAAGGTCTGAAGTAAACTACTCACACTTCATTGGAGGGCTATGGTGTTGATGTAGAAGCCCTCCGTGGTGGATGCCCCCTCGTGAGCTCCTAACAGGCCCCAAGATGGGATCTCGTGGATCTGAGAAGGTTGCGGTGGTGGAATTAGGTTTTTGGCTCATGTTCTGATCGTTTGGGGATACGTAGGTATATATAGGAGGAAGGAGTACGTCGGTGGAGCGTCAGGGGGCCCACGAGGCAGGGGGGCGCGCCCTCCACCCTCGTGTCCGCCTCTGGCACTTCTTGGAGTAGGGTCCATGTCTCCTGGATCACGTTCGGTTGGAAAATCACGTTCCCGAAGGTTTCATTCCGTTTGGACTCCGTTTGATATTCCGTTTCTTCGAAACACTGAAATAGGCAAAAAAAAACAACAATTCAGGTTGGGCCTCCGGTTAATAGGTTAGTCCCAAAAGTAATATAAAAGTGGAAAATAAAGCCCAATATAGTCCAAAACAGTAGATAAAGTAGCATGGAGCAATCAAAAATTATAGATACGTTGGAGACATATCAGGCATCCCCAAGCTTAATTCCTGCTCGTCCTCGAGTAGGTAAATGATAAAAAAAGAATTTTTGATGCTGAGTGATACTTTGGCATAATTTCAATGTAAATCTTCTTAATCATGGTATGAATATTCAGATCCGAAATATTCAAGACAAAAGTTCATATTGACATCAAAATAATAATACTTCAAGCATACTAATTAAAGCAATTATGTCTTCTCGAAATAACATGGCCAAAGAAAGTTATCCCTACAAAATCATATAGTCTGGCTATGCTCCATCTTCCCCACACAAAGTATATAAATCATGCACAACCCCGATGACAAGCCAAGCAATTGTTTCATACTTTTACATTTTCAAAACTTTTTCAATCTTCACGCAATACATGAGCATGAGCCATGGATATAGCACTATATGTGGAATAGAATGGTGGTTGTGGAGAAGACAAAAAGAGGGAAGATAGTCTCACATCAACTAGGCGTATCAACGGGCTATGGAGATGCCCATCAATAGATATCAATGTGAGTGAGTAGGGATTGCCATGCAACGGATGCACTAGAGCTATAAGTATATGAAAGCTCAACAAAAGAAACTAAGTGGGTGTGCATCCAACTCGCTTGCTCACGAAGACCTAGGGCATTTTGAGGAAGCCCATCATTGGAATATACAAGCCAAGTTCTATAATGAAAATTTTCCACTAGTATATGAAAGTGACAAAATGAGAGACTCTTTATCATGAAGATCTTGGTGCTACTTTGAAGCACAAGTGTGGTAAAAGGATAGTAACATTGTCCCTTCTCTCTTTTTCTCTCATTTTTTATTTGGGCCTTTTCTCTTTTTTATGGCCTCTTTTTTTTCGTCCGAGTCTCATCCTGACTTGTGGGGAATCATAGTCTCCATCATCCTTTCCTCACTTGGGACAATGCTCTAATAATGATGATCATCACACTTCTATTTTTCTTACAACTCAACAATTACAACTCGATACTTAGAACAAAATATGACTCTATATGAATGCCTCCGTGATGTGCAGGATATGCAATGAAACATGAGTGACATGTATGAAAGAATTATGAACGGTGGCTTTGCCACAAATACGATGCCAACTACATGATCATGCTAGCAATATGACAATGATGGAGCGTGTCATAATAAACGGAATAGTGGAAAGTTGCATGGCAATATATCTCGGAATGGCTATGGAAATGCCATGATAGGTAGGTATGGTGGCTGTTTTGAGGAAGGTATATGGTGGGTGTATGATACCGGCGAAAGGTGCGCAGTATTAGAGAGGCTAGCAATAGTAGAAGGATGGGAAAAAGTGCATATAATCCATGGACTCAACATTAGTCATAAAGAACTCATATACTTATTGCAAAAATCTAGAAGTTATCAAAGCAAAGTATTACGCGCATGATCCAAGGGGGATAGATTGGTGGGAAAAGACCATCGCCGTCCCCGACCGCCACTCATAAGGAAGACAATAAATAAATAAATCATGCTTGAGTTCATCACATAACGGTTCACCATACGTGCATGCTACGGGAATCACAAACTTCAACACAAGTATTCTTTAAATTCACAACTACTCAACTAGCATGACTCTAATATCATCATCTTCATATCTCAAAACAATTATCAAGCATCAAACTTATCTTAGTATTCAACGCACTCAAAAGAAAGTTTCACATATCTTGAATACCAAGTATATTAACATTAAGCAAATTACCATGCTATTAACGACTCTCAAAATAATCTAAGTGAAGCATGAGAGGTCAAGTTTCTTTAAAACAAATCCACCACCATGCTCTAAAAGATCTAAGTGAAGCACTAGAGCAAAAATTATCACGCTCAAAAAGATATAAGTGAAGCACTATGAGCAAACTATCAAGCTCAAAAGATATAAGTGAAGCACATAGAGTATTCTATCAAATTTTAATTCATGTATGGCTCTCTCAAAAGGTGTGTACAGCAAGTGATTGTGGTAAACTAACAAGCAAAGACTCAAATAATACAAGACGCTTCAAGCAAAACACTTATCATGTGGTGAATAAAAATATAGCTCCAAGTAAATTACCGATGCAAGTGGACGAAAGAGGGGATGCCTTCCGGGGCATCCCCAAGCTTTGACTTTTTGGTGTCCTTGGATCATCTTGGGGGTGCCATGGGCATCCCCAAGCTTAGGCTCTTGCCACTCCTTGTTCCATAATCCATCAAAAGAATTCACCCAAAACTTGAAAACTTCACAACACAAAACTCAATAGAAATCTCGTGAGCTTCGTTAGAGAAAGAAAACAAAAGACTACTTTAAGGTAATGTAATGAACTCATTCTTTATTTATATTGGTGTTAAACCTACTGTATTCCAACTTCTCTATGGATTATAAACTATTTTACTAGCCATAGATTCATCAAAATAAGCAAAGAACACACGCAAAACAGAATCTGTCAAAAACAGAACAGTCTGTAGTAATCTGTCACTAACGCAAACTTCTGGAACTCAAAAATTCTACCAAAATTAGACGATCTGGAAACTTTGTTTATTGATTAGCAGCAATTGGAATCAGTATTTTATCACTTCCTGGCAATTCGGGCACTGAGCGCAAAGATTCTGGAAATTACAGCAAGATCAAATAACTATCATCCAAGAAGATCCAATAGGTTCAACTTGGCACAAACACTAATTAAAATATATAACCACATCTAAAAAGAGTCTAGATGGATTATTTATTCCTAAACAAAAGCAAAAACAAAAAAACACAAAATAAAATTGGGTTGCCTCCCAACAAGCGCTATCGTTTAACGCCCCTAGCTAGGCATAAAAGCAAGGATAGATCTAGGTATTGCCATCTTTGGTAGGCAATCCATAATTGGCTCGCATGATAGATTCATATGGTAATTTTATTTTCTTTCTAGGGAAGTGCTCCATGCCTTTCTTTAATGGAAATTGGAATCTAATATTCCCTTCCTTCATATCAATAATTGCACCAATCGTTCTAAGGAAAGGTCTACCAAGAATAATAGGACATGAAGGATTGCAATCTATATCAAGAACGATAAAATCTACGGGCACATAATTCCTATTTGCAACAATAAGCACATCATTAATTCTTCCCATAGGTTTTTTGATAGTGGAATCCGCAAGATGCAAGTTTAGAGAGCAATCATCAAAGTCACGGAAATCTAGCAAATCACACAAAGTTTTGGGAATAGTAGAGACACTAGCACCCAAATCACACAAAGCATGAAACTCATAATCTTTAATTTTAATTTTGATAGTAGGTTCCCACTCATCATAGAGTTTTCTAGGGATAGAAACTTTCAAGTCAAGCTTTTCTTCATAAGATTGCATCAAGGCATCAACAATGTGTTCGGTAAAAGCCTTATTTTGACTATAAGCATGAGGAGAATTTAGCACGGATTGCAACAAGGAAATACAATCAATTAAAGAGAAAATTTCATAATTAAATTCCTTGAGATCCAATATAGTGGGTTTAGCAACATCTCGATTTTTATTTCTTTCAATCCCGCTTTTATCAATTTCATCATCAAGATCTAAAAACTCCGAATTCTTAGAACGCCTTCTAGGTAAAGGAAGATCATATTCAGTTTCATCAAGATTCATATTGCAAATCAAATATTTAATGGGGGACACATCAATAACTTTTAGATCTTCATCTTGATTTTCATAGGAATTGGAAGAACACGCTTTAATAAAGGCATCTTTGGAAGCACGCATCCTAGCGGTTCTTTCCTTGCACTCATCAATGGAAATTCTCATGGCTTTGAGAGACTCATTGATATCATGCTTAGGAGGAATAGATCTAATCTTTAAAGAATCAATTTCAAGAGAAATTCTATCAACGTTCCTAGCTAAATCATCAACTTTAAGCAATTTCTCCTCAAGCAAAGCATTAAAATTCTTTTGTGAATTCATAAACTCTTTAACACTACTCTCAAATTCACAGGGCATCTTATTAAAATTTCCATAAGAGTTGTTGTAGGAATTTCCAGGATTATTAGGATAATGCCTAGGATTAAAATTCCCTCTATAAGCGTTGTTACCAAAATTATTCCTACCAACAAAATCCACATCCATAGATTCATTATTATTATCAATCAAGGTAGACAAAGGCATATCATTAGGATCAGAAGAAACACTCTTAGTAAATAATTTCATAAGTTCATCCATCTTTCCACTCAAAACATTGATCTCTTCTATCGCATGCACTTTTTTATTAGTAGATCTTTCAGTATGTCATTGAGAATAATTAACCATAATATTATCTAGGAGTTTAGTAGCATCTCCTAAAGTGATTTCCATAAAAGTGCCTCCCGCGGCCGAATCTAAAAGATTTCTAGAAGCAAAATTCAATCCGGCATAAATTTTTTGTATAATCATCCATAAGTTCAAACCATGAGTAGGACAATTACGTATCATTAATTTCGTTCTCTCCCAAGCTTGTGCAACATGTTCATGATCAAGTTGCTTAAAATTCATAATATCGTTTCTAGAGAGATAATCTTAACGGGAGGAAAATACTTAGAGATAAAAGCATCTTTGCACTTGTTCTATGAATCAATACTATTTTTAGGCAAAGATGAAAACCACGCTTTAGCACGATCTCTAAGGGAAAAAGGAAATAGCTTCAATTTAACGACATCATTATCGACATCTTTTTTCTTTTGCATATCACATAAATCAACGAAGCTATTCAGATGAGTAGCGGCATCTTCACTAGGAAGGCCGGCGGATTGATCTTTCATAACAAGATTCAACAAAGCAATATTGATTTCACAAGATTCAGTATTGGCAAGAGGAGCAATCAGAGTGCTAAGGAAATCATTATTATTGGTATTGGTGAAGTCACACAATTTGGTAGCATCTTGAGCCATCGCGACAAACAAGCAATCCAACACACGAGCAAACAAGCGGACGAGGAAAAGGCAACGGGAAAAAGAGGAGGAGATTGGGAAAGAGAGGGCGAATAAAATGGCAAGGGTGAAGTGGGGGAGAGGAAAACGAGAGGCAAATGGCAAATAATGTAATGCGAGAGATAAGGATTGTGATGGGTACTTGGTATGTTGACTTTTGCGTAGACTCCCCGGAAGCGCCGTAAATCCTTCTTGCTATGTCTTGAGCTTATGCGTTGGTTTTCCCCAAGAGGAGAGGATGATGCAGCACAATAAGCGTAAGTATTTCCCTCAGTTTTTGAGAACCAAGGTATTAATCTAGTAGGAGGCCACGCCCAAGTCCCTCGTACCTGCACAAAACGATAGCTACATGCAACCAACGCGATTAGGGGTTGTCAATCCCTTCACGGTCACTTACGAGAGTGAGATCTGATAGAGATAATATTTTTGGTATTTTTGGTATAAAGATGCAAAGTGAAAAGTAAAAGGCAAAGTAAAAACAAAGCAAGTATATAAGTGATGGAGATTGATATGATGAGAATAGACCCGGGGGCTATAGGTTTCACTAGTGGCTTCTCTCAAGAGCATAGATATTCTACGGTGGGTGAACAAATTATTGTTGAGCAATTGACAGAATTGAGCATAGTTATGAGTATATCTAGGTATGATCATGTATATAGGCATCACGTCTGAGACAAGTAGATCGAAACGATTCTGCATCTACTACTATTACTCCACTCATCGACCGCTATCCAGGATGCATCTAGAGTATTAAGTTAAAAACAGAGTAACGCCTTAAGAAAGATGACATGATGTAGAGGAACAAATTCATGCAATATGATAAATACCCCATCTTGTTATCCTCGATGGCAACAATACAATACGTGCCTTGCAACCCTTTACATCCTTTGGGTAAGGACACCGCAAGATTGAACCCAAAGCTAAGAACTTCTCCCATTGCAAGAACTACCAATCTAGTTGGCCAAACCAAACGGATAATTCGAAGAGACTTGCAAAGATAACTCAATCATACATTAAAGAATTCAGAGAAGATTCAAATATTATTCTTAGATAAGCTGGATCATAAACCCACAATTCATCGGTCTCAACAAACACACCGCAAAAAGAAGATTACATCGAATAGATCTCCACGAGAGAGGGGGAGAACATTGTATTGAGATCCAAAAAGAGAGAAGAAGCCATCTAGCTACTAGCTATGGACCCGAAGGTCTGAAGTAAACTACTCACACTTCATCGGAGGGGCTATGGTGTTGATGTAGAAGCCCTCCATGGTGGATTCCCCCTCCGACGGAGCTCCGGAACAGGCCCCAAGATGGGATCTCGTGGATACAGAAGGTTGCGGCGGTGGAATTAAGTTTTTGGCTCCTGTTCTGATCGTTTGGGGCTACGTAGGTATATATAGGAGGAAGGAGTACGTCGGTGGAGCGTCAGGGGGCCCACGAGGCAGGGGGCGCGCCCTCCACCCTCGTGACCGCCCTGGCACTTCTTGGAGTAGGGTCCAAGTCTCCTGGATCACGTTCGGTTGGAAAATCACGTCCCCGAAGGTTTCATTCCGTTTGGACTCCGTTTGATATTCCGTTTCTTCGAAACACTGAAATAGGCAAAAAAACAGCAATTCTGGGCTGGGCCTCCGGTTAATAGGTTAGTCCCAAAAGTAATATAAAAGTGGAAAATAAAGCCCAATATTGTCCAAAACAGTAGATAAAGTAGCATGGAGCAATCAAAAATTATAGATACGTTGGAGACGTATCACTAACTAGTAGCAGTAGCGCTGGAAAGGAAGCGCTACTACTATACCTAGTTAGCAGTAGCGCTTTTCTATAGTAAGCGCTACTGATAGTACTAAGTAGCAGTAGCGCTTCTTCTGAAAAGCGTTGTTGCTAACTTTTCCTGTATTTTAAAAAATACAGCTTATTTTCGTTGTGGTTTTATATACAGTACTTTCATCATATGATTTTATGACCATGATTAGTTATTATATATAATAGTGGGTGAAATAAACATGGAGTAGATTCAAGTGGAGGCAACATGTGGTGCATGTCGAAAGTACTACTAATCCAAACTTGATCTAGTTTGGATTAGTAGTACTTTCGATGTGCACCACATGTTGCCTCCACTTGAATCTAATCCATGTTCATTTCACCTACTGATATATATATATATATATATATATATATATATATATAATAACTCATCATGCTCATATAACAACTTAGCATCATGCATCATCAATCATAATAATAAATAACTTATCATTGGTATCATAATAACAAGTCATACTCATCATCATCGATCATACAACTTCTACTCGATACCACATCATCATCATAGTCATCTAACCAATCCTACTTAGTTGTTCTTACCACATGATCATGAGTATTAGCTAGGACCTACTACCTTCTCCTAGGTAAAATAGCATAAAACAAGATAACCCCTAACTCTCCATTATGGAGAATGGAGATTATCCTGTCTCCAATTCTTGCCTTTCGCACAATCTTGCTTCCAAGAACCTTCTTACGACTGTGCATACATTTTTTTCATTCTTTGATTACCACCATGTGTTCACCGGTTTTGGAAATCCAATATGGACAGGTTAGACTCGTAGGATGACCTCGTTGTATGTTCAAAACATCAAGGCGACCATTCTGATACATCAAATGAGGCACACAATCCATCGGGATTTTCTGTTGAAAAACATAGTAATAACTTCGTAGTTAGCAATGTAGTTCAGTTTTAGAAGTATGCAAAACATGCACGGATGTCGTAATAGTAAAAAATCTTACCAGGGCATCCCCATGGAAGTTACTGTGGTTCAACACATGCACTAGTGGCACGTATTGACCATAATTTGGAGGAGTATGATAATAGGTATTGTAATTCTCAAGGTCAGTACAAAATGCAATCAGATGTTTTTTCTCCTAATAAGTTAATTCGAAGCCATCAGTGTAGTGGGTTTTGTCTACCATCTTCCGCACATTGTTTAAAAAATGAAAATAAGCTGTCAATGAAAATAAGCTGTCAATGAAAATAAGCTGTCAACTATTTTGAAATAAACAATATAAATTAGTTAATAACTATGTTTGAGATACTCACATAGCGGTAGAATTGGAAGCGTATCAACAAGGACCCAAATGTCAATATTATCTTGCTCGATGTCAGGATCACCAAGATCCATGGTGACAAGCATATCCTCATAAAAACCATACATCTTGCAAAGTGCTTCCCAATTTGGGCAACCAAAATGGGTTACGCTATGAGAATTGTACAGATTTACTTAAAATTCCATACCATGATGGGTCCTTAGGTGAATTTTCTTTGTTTTGAAACTTTCATGGTCTTCAAAACCCATCCTCTCCAAGACATAGCGTCTTGCATGGCATGGGATAAGCTAGTCAAATTGTAAAAGATGAAAATTACACGTTGAAATAGTTGAAGTCGTGCTTAATTACGAAAAAACACTTGTCGTCGTTGCATACCGTTTCAACATCAAAGGTCTCCTGGAGCTTAATGCTGAAGCACCGATCTTCGTCCAGGTGAGGCCTGTCGCACAGACCTTGGTCGTCGTTGCACCAGTCACACTCCCCCGGGAGACTTTCGTCGTCTGAGTATGACATTTCCTATGTTCATAATTCAAAGATTAAACTTGTACAATTAAATATATGTACTACAAAAACTAAGTTAGATCATTATTATTCATCACGGGTTGACTATCAGTCTGTCGAGTCTTTTCTTGAAAACTCTCAGCTCACGTGGTGTATATATTCGACCATCGGTGATGGTAGCTCCTCCTTTCGTTCCCGAGTGCATTACACCAAATTGTCTAGCACACGGGAACGAAGGAGAAGCTACCCCACGACAACAGTCGAGGATTCTTCGCCCTCTCATATATGATGGAGACTCTCCTCACCGATTCCTCTCTCGACATTTGCGACCATCGGTGATGGTCGTTACTCCTCCTTCCCCTAGTGCATAACAAAGGTCTAGCACAAGGAGAAGAAGGAGAAACGACCCCACGACAACAGTCGGGATTCTTCGTCCTCTCATATATGGTGGAGCCTCGACAGACTTAAAGTCAACCCGAAATATCGTTTAATTATCTTTCTAGAAAATCTAGGCCACTCAATATTTCCTACATATTCTAGCACAAGTCATGCCAAAATTCACGGAAAAATCCGGCATGGCCTTTGCTAAAAAAGGACATATCGAGCGCCTGAAATTTGCCAAAACGGAAATTAATCAACACTCCGGCAAAACATAGGCCACTCGGAGGTGTAACCTACAAACATGACCGCCACTTGGGCAAGCACATATCCTATTTGAGCAACACCAGATAGACCTGATTTTATCGTCATCATATGAGCATTCAAACTTGATGGTCATTGCATTTCAATGGTTGAAAATATGAGCAAAAACATTTCAAAATATCTTATAGGACTCATATTGACATGGAGATTTGGCTGGTCTCACCTCGAGATCGGAGGGGGTCGGTGACGGGGACGACAGCGAGGATGATGGAGGGGATCCTAGATTTCTGCAAAAACAAAAACCCTATAAGCTATCAACTAATCAAATGCATACGCCTTGCATAGTGCTCTCCAATTTTAGCATTCAAAGTAGGAGTAGTTTTCAATTTGAGCATTCAATAAGAAAAACCAAATCGTAAAATAAATTAGTATTCAAATTAGCATGCATTCAATAATGAAAACTACATCATCTATTGCGTCCGTACATCATCGAATATTATCACTATAATACACTTGAATAGTATCATACATGTAGCATCGCTAATACAGCTAGAACTGTAGTGCCCGACAGGTATCGGCGCTGGCGATGGACACCCAAAGAGAAGGAACCATCACAGGATCATAGCTCCAGTGAGATCCCTGAAGAACCTGCCAGGTATTGTCGAATCTGCCCTCCAACACAACCATGTAGCGACCGACGTGCTCGTCCTCCTCGCTAACACGGTGACATACCACCTCCGCGGTGTCCGGAAGCCTCGGCACCGTCACTGGCCCACGCCCGCCACCAAACAAGGTTCGGGTCAACGACGGATCGATCCTCACCAAGTTGCGCCTCGGAAGGTAGCACCTCCCAAGTACCAGCCAGCGGAGCCCAGTCCCGGACATGGCCCCTCAGATCAATCAGGCCTCCTCCGCCGAGTCGACGACGAGGATGCGGGATAGGCATCGTCGACGTCGATGCAGAAATAATTGCTTTAACTAAAAAAAATAACAACAAATGTGACACCTAAAACACCTAAATTCTATTAACTACACCTAATTAAAAACCTACATTTTGAACATGATTCGATCATAACTAGGGTTCATACTGCATTATTCTAAGATTAAACACCTAAAATACCTAAATTAAATTAACAACATGGGGTGGCTGGTCTCACCTCGATCGAGGTCGGAGGGGGTCGGTGACGGGGATGATGCAGGGGCTCCTTGATTTCTGCAAAAACAAAATATAAACAGAAACATTATTATCGTCATCTTAGGACTTAGTGAAACTCCATAAGCTACATTTAATTATTCTATTCAAATTTACTTATTCAAATTTTTGAAAAATTTCCTATTCTATTCAAAAGACCTACATTTACTTATTTTTTCAATTTCATATTTTATTATATTCAAAATTTCTAAAAATTTCCTATTCTATTCAAAAGACCTACATTTACTTATTATTTTCAAATTACTTATTCAAATTTTCTAAAAACAAAATATACTAAAAACCTACATTAACTAAAAACAAAAACCTACATTTAATAAAAACTAAAACCTATTTGCAAAAAGGGGGAGGAGGAGGTTGGAGGAGGCCAGGAGGAGGAGGAAGGAGGAGGAGGAGGAGGGAGGAGGAGGGAAAGGAGGAGGAGGAGAGAGCAGGAGGGAGGAGGAGAGAGCATGAGAGGGAGGAGGGAGGAGGGAGGAGGAGGAGGGGGGCCGCCGGAGAGGGAGGAGGAGGAGGAGGGAGGAGGAGGGGGAGGAGGAGGAGGGAGGGATCAACCTTGGGGTGGAGGAGGATGACGGCGACGGTGGCGGCGACGGAGGCGACAGAGGCGATGAAACAGTGTGAGGGGGAGAGTGAGAGGATGCGCGCGCGGGGGCCGGTTTGGATAAGGGCCCTTAGTGGTAGCGCTCGTCCGTAAAAATCGCTACTGCTAAAGTCTATAGCAGTAGCGCTCTCTGTGGAAAAGCGCTACTACTAAAACTTTGATCTTATTAGGAGGGGACTGAATATATCAGTAGCGCTGGTAAGGGAAAAAGCGATGTTGCTAAGATCAATAGTAGTAGCGCTTTCTACCCATGAGCGCTACTAGTATCCCTAGCATACCAGAAACAGTCTGTCAGTTTTAGTAGTAGTGCTTTTTCTAGTTCCAGCATGCTCATATTAGCAGCGCTTGTAGTTCCAGAGCGCTACTGCTAAGTAGCAGCAGCGCTTACTATTTTACAGCGCTACTACTATGCTATTGTGCATAAGCATTTTCCTAGTAGTGGGTGCGACTGTCCGTGTCCACGCCGTAAGTACAGGTGGTGACGGAGCCCCTTGCGGTAAGGCGTACTCCAGCTGAGCCTTCTTCATCAGGCTCGATACCTGATAACCCACAAGTATAGGGGATCGCAGCAGTTTTCGAGGGTAGAGTATTCAAACCAAATTTATAGATTCGACACAAGGGGAGCCAAAGAATATTTGAAGGTATTAGAAGCTGAGTTGTCAATTCAACTACATCTGAGATTAATTATTTGCAACAAGGTAATCAGTAGCAAAGTAGTATGATAGTTTTGATAGTAGTAACAACATCAATGATAACAGTAATAGTGATAGCAGTAATTTTGTAGCAAGTGTAACAGTGATGATAACCGTAGTAACTTACCAAGAACAATATAAGATAAATTCGTAGGCATTGGATCGGTGACTTGTTGGATGATATTCATCATGAGACAGTTACAACCTAGGGCGATACGGCACTAGCTCCAGTTCGTCAATATAATGTAGGCATGTATTCCGTAAATAGTCATACGTGCTTATGGAAAGAACTTGCATGACATCTTTTGTCCTACCCTCCCGTGGCAGCTGGGTCCATATTGGAAACTAAGGGATATTAAGGCCTCCTTTTAATAGAGAACCAGAACAAAGCATTAACACATAGTGAATACATGCACTCCTCAAACTACGGTCATCATCGGGAGTGGTCCCAACTATTGTCACTCCGGGGTTGCGGGATCATAACACGTAGTAGGTGACTATAACTTGCAAGATCGGATATAGTACATGGATATAATTGTGATAACATAAACGGTTCAGATCTGAGTTCATGGCACCTGGGCCCAAAGTGACAAACATTAAGCATAGCAAAGTCATAGCAACATCAATCTTAAAACATAGTGGATATTAGGGATCAAGCCCTAACAAAACTAACTCGATTACATGATGAATCTCATCCAACTCCTCACCGACCAGCGAGCCTACGAAGGAATTACTCACTCCCGGCGGGAGCATCATGGAATTGGCGATGGAGGGTTGGTGATGATGTGTAACGCCCTCGATGCGGCTATATCTCCCACGTGTCGAAGCACGACTTAGAGGCATAACCGCATTGAAAGCAATGTCGCAAGTGAGGTAATCTTCACACAACCCATGAAATACATAAGGGAAAGAGATACATAGTTGGCTTATAGTCGCCACTTCACACAATACATAAATAAACATCCATCATCCAGATTACACTCAAGGTCCGACTACGGAACCAAAATAAAAGAAGACTACCCCAAATGCTACACAGATCCACGATCATCCCAACTGGGCTCCACTACTGATCATCAGGAAACGACACATAGTAACGACCACGTTCCTCGTCGAACTCCCACTTGAGCTCGGTTGCGTCATCTGCACTGGCATCGTCGGCACCTGCAACTGTTTTGGTAGAATATGTGAGTCACGGGGACTCAGCAATCTCACACCCGCGAGATCAAGACTATTTAAGCTTATAGGAAGGACAGAGTTGTGAGGTGGAGCTGCAGCAAGCGACTAGCATATATGGTGGCTACATTCGCAAAAGAGAGCGAGAAGAGAAGCAAGGCACGGTCGTGAAGCTAGTAGCGATCAAGAAGTGATCCTGAAACTACTTACGCCAAACATAACTCCAACACCGTGTTCACTTCCCGGACTCACGAGAAGAGACCATCACGGTCACACACGCAGTTGATGTATTTTAATTAAGGTCAACTTCGGGTTCTCTACAACCGGACATTAAACAATTCCCATCTGCCACATAACCGCGGGCACGGCTTTCGAAAGATAATACCCTGCAGGGTGTCCCAACTTAGCCCATTACAAGCTCTCACGGTCAAGGAAGGATATTCCTTCTCCCTGGAAGACCCGATCAGACTCGGAATCTCGGTTACAAGACATTTCGACAATGGTAAAACAAGACCAGCAAAGCCGCCCGACAGCCGACAAATCCCGATAGGAGTTGCACATATCTCGTTCTCGTGGCACATCCGGATGAGCAGTACGTCTGGCAACCGAGGATACCCCAAGTTGCCTCGTATGCACCGCAAGTGGCTCTAGTTTGGACCAACACTCAGAGGAGCATTTGCCCCGGGGGGGTTAAATAAAGATGACCCTCGGGCTCGCGAAAACCCAGGGGAAAAAGGCTTAGGTGGCAAATGGTAAAACCAAGGTTGGGCCTTGCTGGAGGAGTCTTATTCAAAGCGAACTGTCAAGGGGGTCCCATAAATCACCCAACCGTGTAAGGAACGCAAAATCAAGGAACATAACACCGGTATGACGGAAAACTAGGGTGGCAAGAGTGGAAGAAAACACCAGGCATAAGGCCGAGCCTTCCACCCTTTACCAAGTATATAGATGCATTAATTAAAATAAGAGATATTGTGATATCCCAAAAATAACCATGTTCCAACATGGAACCAACTTCATCTTCACCTGCAACTAGCAACGCTATAAGAGGGGCTGAGCAAAGCGGTAACCTAGCCAATCAATGGTTTGCTAGGAAAGGATGGTTAGAGGTTTGACATGGCAATATGGGTGGCATGATATAGCAAGTGGTAGGTAACGCAGCATAGGCATAGCAAAAGAACGAGCATCTAGCAAGCAAAGATAGAAGTGATTTCGAGGGTATGGTCATCTTGCCTGCAAAGTTCTCAGAGTTGTCGAAAGCTTGATCCGCATAAGCGTTCTCAACAGGTTCCTCGTTCACGTACTCGTCTCCCGGCTCTACCCAAAGCAAGAACACAAACAATGGAACCACAATAAATCACGGGCGATGCACAAACAACATGATGCAATACATGGCATGATATGCGAGATGTGAGATGCAATGCGTATGCGTGCTCCGGAAGGAAAATTATGAACAAGGCATCAACTTGGCAAACCAAGTATGCCGCTGGAAAGGTGAGATGATTTCGGTTGAAATCGATATAAAGATCACCGGAATCGAATGCACGGTTTGCAAATGGCAAGCAAAACAAGAATGGCACAAATCTGCCATTAACAGCATGATGCCACATAGCAAGCAACAAGAAATTAAGCTACTGCACCCAAACGTACCAACAAAGCATATGGCAGTGATCTACTCGAGATGCTTGACAAAAGACGAACACTGATCTACGGCTAATTCACACCATAACAGGTCCAAACAAGCATGGCAAAAGTGCGAAATATATCAGCTTCACAGAGTTAGAGAAAATACTAACATGCCAGAAATTAACATCAGGAAGGCATGTTTAGAGCAAGAAAACAACCCGCTACAGGAACAAGACATAGCAAAACAAGGCATGGCGTGAATCTACTCAAAGCATTGAACAAAAGTCCCTTACTGACCAAGAGCCAAAAGGGATCAGAAAATGTAATAGCAACCATGTCAATATAGCAAGTTCCGTTAACAGATTCAGCAAACAGGGCATGACATTGACAGAATTATGAAGGCATCTTCGCGAGCTCGATGCACTCACTATAGAGCATTTCATGATAAACTAAGAATACATCCATCAAGAAGACATGGCATAGAAGCTATACATCGCAAGAACAAAATCATAGCATACACGGATCAACTACAACAACCTTGGCAAAATTGAATACCATGTAAACAATCTGCCAGGAAACATTTTATAGCAAAAGTAGAACTCGATTGACTCAAGCTATAGCACTCCATAATTGCAAACAAGGTCATGGATGGATATAGAATAACCATATTTTCAAAACATCCTTACTGAAGTATCTCAAAATATGCATGGATCTCTCTGTAGCATCAATTTTTCATGGCATAAAAATATCAGCAGAACAGGGGCTGAAATTAGCAACATCATGAAGCCTAGTTTGCATGCTTGTGCTAGTCACCACAGAGATCACAAAAATACATGGCATACACCCCTGTAAAGATGGCATGGCATATTACAAAACACATGTAGGACTCAAGTTCATAGGATGCACACATCAATCATGGCAAAAATGACAAAAGTGCATGTTCTAATAAAAATCTGAAACTAACATCACATAGCCCTCTTCCAACAGAATTTCGGGCATCAAGATGAGCTCAAATGGAAATGATTCAATGATATGGAATGATGTACTCATCGAGGCGAACAATACGGTATGCTACACGCCCAAAACGGAGCCACGGGTGCAAAGTTATGATGCGATGAACATGCAACAAAATATCTGCAGAAAAAGACTTGGAAGAAAACCGGTGCTCGGGGAAAGTCAACCTCTAGGGTGGATCTGGATCGGTAGCGGATCGAGGACGGCGGCTCGCCGGAGCTGGTGCGGAGGAGGCCGGAGACGAGGTCGGGCCGGCCGGGCGCCGGATCCGCCGGGCGCTGGTCGGCGGCGCGGCGATGGGCGCGGCGTCGGGCGCGGTCGACGGCAATGAGGCGCGACGTCGGGCGGCGTGCGCGGCGGGGGGCGACGGCGGTCGGGCGGCGCGGGGATTTACGGCGGGGCCGCCTCGGCCCGGCAGGCTTCCGGAGGCGGCGGCGACAGGCGCTGCCGCCACGTGGCGCGCGATTGGTCGGGGGCGGCGGGCGGACGCGTCCGGCTCCGCCCGGACGTGTCCGGCGGCGGCGAGAGGAGCGGGGTTAGGGTTAGGGGTGGATTTGATCCGGAATTTCGGGGGAGGAGGTGTTTTATAGGTAGAAGGAGCTAGGAAGCTCCAAATGAGGTGCGGTTTTCGCCCACACGATCGTGATCCGACGACGGAGAGCATGGAAGTGACTTAGATGGGTTATTGGGCTGTTCTGAAGGGGTGTTGGGCTGCAACACACAAGAGGCCTTCGCGGTTACCCGGTTAACCGTTGGAGTATCAAACGACCTCCAAATGGCACGAAACTTGACAGGTGGTCTACCGGTGGTGTACCAAGGCCACTTGGCAAGCCTCGGTCCATTCCGAGAACGTTTAACACCCGCTCACGAAAAAGAGACAAGAGGGGTGCGCCGGTGCATGTAGGAGTGCCGGATTGCAAAACGGACAACGGGGAAAATGCTCGGATGCATGAGACGAACACGTATGCCAATGAGATGCACATGATGACATGATATGAGATGCAAGACATGGACAAAATGCAACATGAAAGACAAAAACCCAACCACGGAGGGAATACCATAGCACATAGCCGAAAATGGCAAGAGTTGGAGTTACAAAAAGGAAAGTTACATCCGGGGTGTTACAACACTCCACCACTACAAGAGGATCTCGTCCCGAGATCTAGGACTGAAAGAACTCCGGATATTCGGAACGGAGGTGATCCTCGCGCCCCTGTGTGGCTTCTCGGTCGGAATGGTGTGACCACTTCACTTTCAGGAATTTGATTGACTTGTTGCGAGTCTTGCGCTCGGTTTCTTCAAGAATAGCAACGGGGTGCTCATGATAAGACAGATCTTCTTGGAGATCAATCTCTTCGAAGTTGATAGTGCGCTCAGGCGTCTTGAAGCACTTGCGAAGCTGTGACATGTGAAACACATCGTGCACGTTCGCGAAGTTGGACGGAAGCTCAAGTTGATAGGCGAGGTCGCCTCTTTTGCCAATGATCTTGAAAGGACCCACGTATCTAGGGGCAAGCTTCCCTTTGATACCGAAGCGGCGAGTGCCTTTCATTGGAGAGACGCGAGGTAGACATGGTCTCCGATTTCAAAAGCCACATCACGGTGCTTGTCATCATAATAGCTCTTCTCCGCGCGATTATGCGGCTTTGAGATTCTCACGAATGACTTTGCACATTTCTTCGCTTCGTGATCAAGTCGTTGCCAAGAAGTTGGCGTTCACATCTCGGACCAATTGAGAGGAGTACGGCACTTTCGCCATAGAGAATTTCGAATGGGGCCTTGCCCGAACTCGCTGGAAGCTGTTGTTGTAGGAGAACTCGGCATATGGAAGACAATCTTCCCACTTCATACCGAAGGAAATGACACAAGCCCTGAGCATGTCTTCGAGGATTTGATTGACTCGCTCGACTTGGCCACTTGTTTGAGGATGGAAAGCTGTCTTTGAAACGAATGTTGGTGCCCATGGCCTTCTGAAAAGAATCCCAAAACTTGGAGGTGAAGATGCTTCCACGGTCTGAAGAGATCAATTGTGGAATGCCGTGCAAGGACACAATCCTGGAGGTGTATAGTTCTGCCAACTGAGCTGCTGTGATAGATTCTTTGATAGGAAGAAAATGAGCCACTTTAGTAAGCTTGTCAATGACAACGAAGATAGCATCATTTCCACGCTTGGACTTTGGAAATCCAGTCACGAAGTCCATCTCGATATGATCAAACTTCCATTCGGAATAGCAAGAGGTTGGAGGAGACCAGCTGGTCGTTGGTGTTCTGCTTTCACCCTTCGGCAGACATCACATTCATTCACGAATTGAGCAATTTCTCGCTTCATTCGAGTCCACCAATACGACTGCTTGAGGTCATGGTACATCTTCGTACTTACAGGATGAATGGATAGAAGAGAATCGTGCGCCTCGTTCATAATGACTTTACGTAGATCACCCTTTGGAACCACAATTCGATCCTCGAAGAAAAGAGTATCTTTCTCATCAATGTGGAAGCACTTGTATTTGGAAATGCCCTTGTCGATACCACGTTTCACCTTTTTCGCCATGGTATCCAGGAGTTGTGCCTCACAAATTTGGTCTTCCAAAGTAGGAGAGACTATGAGGTTGGCAAGAAAACCTTGAGGAACAACTTGAAGATTCAGCTTGCGGAAAGCTTCACAGAGATCCGGTTGGAAGGGCTTGAGAATTAAACTGTTGCAATAAGCCTTTCTGCTCAGAGCATCTGCAATTACATTGGCCTTGCCCAGAGTATATTCAATACTTGGGTTGTACTCTTGAATCATTTCGACCCATCGAGTTTGCCTGAGGTTGAGGTTGGGTTGAGTGAAGATATACTTGAGACTCTTGTGATCGGTGAATATGTCCACTTTCCTTCCCAACAAGAGATGTCTCCAAGTTATTAATGCATGGACAACTGCCGCCAACTCAAGATCGTGAGTGGGGTAGTTCTTTTCGTTGGGCTTCAACTGACGAGAGGTATAGGCCACAACTTTCTTCTCTTGCATTAACACAGCACCGAGACCTTGAAGAGAAGCATCACAGAAAACTTTGAATGGCTTGGATTCATCAGGAGGAGTTAAGACAGGAGCTGTGACGAGTTTCTCTTTGAGAGTGTTGAAAGCAACGTCACACTCGTGGAGACCAGACATACTTCACATGCTTCTGGAGGAGGTTGGAAAGAGGCTTTGCAATCTTAGAAAAATTCTCAACGAATCTTCGGCAATAGCTTGCAAGTCCAAGAAAATTGCGAAGCTGCTTGACATTCTGAGGAGGTTCCCAATTCACAACTGCAGACACCTTCTCGGGATTAACAGCGATGCCCTTGGCGGAGATGATATGACCAAGGTAAAGAACTTCATCAAGCCAAAATTCACATTTGGAAAACTTCACATAGAATTGATGCTCTCTGAGCTTGTCGAGCACCAATCGCAAATGTTTGGCATGATCCTTCTTATTCTTGGAGAAGACCAAAATATCATCGAGATCGAATTCATTGGTGTAGGGGTTGAAGATGAAGTTCATCATTCGAGAGAATGTTGGAGGAGCATTGACAAGGCCGAAAGACATGACAGTATACTCATAAGAACCAAAGCTTGTTCTGAATGCTGTCTTGGGAATATCTTGTTCACGAATGCGAATTTGATGATAACCCATACGAAGGTCAGGCTTGGAGAATACTTTAGCACCTTTGAGTTGCTCGAAAAGCTCATTGATGTTGGGAAGTGGATACTTGTTCTTGATTGTCTTCTTATTCAATGGACAGTAATCGACGCAAAGTCGGTCCGTGCCATCCTTCTTCTGGACAAAAAGAACACCACAACCCCAAGGAGATGAACTCGGTCTGATCAAACCCAGACGCTCTTGTTCATCGAGCTGTTTCTTCAATTCCTTCAGCTCATTAGGTCCAAGCTTGTATGGACGCTTGCAAACGGGTTCCGTGCCAGGCTCAAGATCGATAACGAATTCAACCGGCGGTGAGGAGGCATACCCGGAGCTCTTCTCGAAAGACATCTTGATACTCACAAACGATCGAATCGAGAGACAGCATCCAACTCGCCCTTCTCATTGAGAGAAAACAACCGAATGGTTTCATCACGAGCGGCATAGATGATCACATCCTCAGAAGAGTGTGTCAATTGAATTTCCCTGGCAGCACAATCAAGTTGAGCTTTGTGCTGAGAAAGCCAGTCCATCCCGAGAATAAGATCGATATCAGAGTCACCAAGAACAATTGGTTTAGCCAGAAATCTATAGTCGCCCATCTTGATACCGACATTCGGAACCAAAACTCTAGAAGTCATTTGCTTACCCGGGGACACAATCTTCAACGGAATAGGAATCTTTTCCGTCACAAACTCATGCTTGGCAACAAAAGGTCTCGAAATGAAAGAAAGCGATGCACCAGTATCAAATAAGACTTTTGCAGGAATATCATTAACTGAGAGATTACCCATTATCACATCTGAAGAATCCTCTGCCTGAGCTGCATTCATCATGTTCACCTTTGCATGCTTTGGATTATGCTTGACCACTGCATTGCTTGAAGATCTCACAGGAGGAGGAGGTGGAAGTCGCCTTTGGTTGAAGCACTTGTTCGCGTAGTGACCTTTCTGCTGACATTTGTTGCAAGTCACCTCTGAGAGCGGACGGTGATAAGGAGCATTTGACCTTGGAGCTTGAGAATTAGACTTGTTCTGATAGCCAGGGTTGGGTGGGTGGGAAGATCCACGACCACCTGAGTTCTTCTGCTGGTAAGGCTGACGAAACGGAGGAGAAGGAAGGTAGAACTTCTGCTGCTTAGCTGCCACTTGAGAGGAAGAAGAAGATTGAACTGCATCCCTAACTCTCTTCTTAGAAGCCTCACATTTGAGCTGGGCAGCTTCTTGCTTCAGTGCCATGTTGTAGAATTCATCATACTTTTCCGGCTCAAAAAGCACGAGAGCTAATTGCAGATCTTCTCTGAGACCACCTCTGAATTGATAGATCATACTCTTTTCATCGAGGGACATCTTGCTTAGCGAAGCGGCGAAGTTCTCGAACTGGATATTGTATTGATTCACAGACATGCCGCCTTGCTTGAGATTGCGGAACTCCTCACGCTTGCTCTCAACAACACTTTGCGGAATGTGGTGAGCTTTGAAGTCTCGGCGGAAATCATCCCAGGTAATTACACGACCTCCTCTGGAATCTTTGTATTGTTGATACCACTCGGCAGCTTGGTCCTTGAGTTGAAACGAAGCAAACTTGACAAAGTCCTTGAAGGAAATATGCCCTAGAGGCAATAATAAAGTTATTATGTATTTCCTTATATCATGATAAATGTTTATTATTCATGCTAGAATTGTATTAACCGGGAACATAATACATGTGTGAATACATAGACAAATAAAGTGTCACTAGTATGCCTCTACTTGACTAGCTCGTTAATCGAAGATGGTTATGTTTCCTAACCATAGACATGAGTTGTCATTTGATTAACGAGATCACATCATTAGGAGAATGATGTGATTGACATGACCCATTCCGTTAGCCTAGCACCCGATCGTTTAGTATGTTGCTATTGCTTTCTTCATGACTTATACATGTTCCTGTAACTATGAGATTATGCAACTCCCGTTTATCGGAGGAACACTTTGGGTGCTACCAAACGTCACAACGTAATCGGGTGATTATAAAGGAGTACTACAGGTGTCTCCAAAGGTACATGTTGGGTTGGCGTATTTCGAGATTAGGTTTTGTCACTCCGATTGTCGGAGAGGTATCTCTGGGCCCTCTCGGTAATGCACATCACTATAAGCCTTGCAAGCAATGTAGCTAATGAGTTAGTTACGGAATGATGCATTACGGAACGAGTAAAGAGACTTGCCGGTAACGAGATTGAACTAGGTATTGGATACCGACGATCGAATCTCGGGCAAGTAACATACCGATGACAAAGGGAACAACGTATGTTGTTATGCGGTTTGACCGATAAAGATCTTCGTAGAATATGTAGGAGCCAATATGGGCATCCAGGTCCCGCTATTGGTTATTGACCGAGAATAGTTCTAGGTCATGTCTACATAGTTCTCGAACCCGTAGGGTCCGCACGCTTAAGGTTTCGGCGATGCTTATATTATGAGTTTATGAGTTTTGATGTACCGAAGGAGTTCGGAGTCCCGGATGAGATCGGGGACATGATGAGGAGTCTCGAAATGGTCGAGACGTAAAGATCGATATATTGGACGACTATATTCGGAGTTCGGAAAGGTTCCGAGTGATTCGGGTATTGAGTACCGGAGAGTTACGGGAATACGTATTGGGCCTTGTTGGGCCATACAGGAAAGAAGGAAAAGGGCCTCAAGGGTGGCCGCACCCCTCCCCTTGGTTTGGTCCGAATTGACTAGGGAAGGGGCGCCTTCCTTCCTTCTCCTTTTCCCTTCCCTTTCCTTCTCTCCTACTCCTACTACCTGGAAGGTTTCCTAGTTGGACTAGGAAAGGGGGAATCCTACTCCCGGTGGGAGTAGGACTCCCCTAGGGCGCGCCATAGAGAGGGCCGGCCCTCCCCTCCTCCACTCCTTTATATACGGGGCAGAGGGCACCCCATGAACACACAAGTTGATCTACGGATCGTTCCTTAGCCGTGTCTGGTGCCCCTCCACCATATTCCACTTCGGTCATATCGTCATGAGCTTAGGCGAAGCCCTGCGCCGGTGAAGTCATATCGTCAGCGGAGCTTAGGCGGCTCTGCGCCGTGAAGTCATATCGTCGTGGAGCTTAGGCGAAGCCCCGCGTCGGTGGAGCATCATCATCGCCACCACGCCGTCGTCTTGACGGAACTCATCCCGACACTTTGCTGGATCGGAGTCCGGGATCGCCATCGAGCTGAACGTGTGCGTAACTCGGAGGTGCCGTCGTTCGGTACTTGGATCGGTCGGATCGTGAAGACGTCGACTACATCAACCGCGTTGTTATAACGCTTCCGCCACGGTCTACGAGGGTACGTGGACATACACTCTCCCCTCTCGTTGCTATGCATCACCATGATCCTTGCGTATGCGTAGGAAATTTTTGAAATTACTACGTTCCCCAACAGTGGCATCCGAGCCTAGGTTTTTATGGTTTGATGTTTTGCACGAGTAGAACACAAGTGAGTTGTGGGCGATACAAGTCATACTGCCTACCAGCATGTCATACTTTGGTTCAGCGGTATTGTGAGATGAAGCGGCCGGACCGACATTACGCCAGACGCTTACGCGAGACTGGTTTCACCGGTACGAGCACTCGTGCTTAAAGGTGGCTGGCGGGTGTCTGTCTCTCTCACTTTAGTTGAACCGAGTGTGACTACGCCCGGTCCTTGCGAAGGTTAAAACGGAGTCTATTTGACAAACTATCGTTGTGGTTTTGATGCGTAGGTGAGAACGGTTCTTGCTAAGCCCGTAGCAGCCACGTAAAATTTGCAACAACAAAGTAGAGGGCGTCTAACTTGTTTTTGCAGGGCATGTTGTGATGTGATATGGTCAAGACGTGATGAGATATAAGTTGTTGTATAAGATGATCATGTTTTGTTGAAGTTATCGGCAATGGCGAAGCCCTATGGTTGTCTCTTTGTTGCATAAGATGCAAGTGCCAAATAATTGCTTTACTTTATCGCTATGCGATAGCAATAGTTGCAAGAGCAATAGTTGGCGAGACAACCATGTGATGACACATTGATATAGATCAAGATGATGAAGATCATGGTGTCGTGCGGTGACGATAGAGATCATGACAGTACTTTGGAGATGGAGATCAAAGGCGCAAGATGATCATGGCCATATCATGTCACATATTTTGATTGCATGTGATGTTTATCTATTATACATCTTATTCTTGCTTTGATTGACGGTAGCATTTTAAGATGATCTCTCACTAATTATCAAGAAGTGTTCTCCCCGAGTATGCACCGCTGCCAAAGTTCGTCGTGCCCGGACACCACGTGATGATCGGGTGTGATAAGCTCCACGTCCATCTACAACGGGTGCAAGCCAGTTTTGCACACGCCGAATACTCAGGTTAAACTTGACGAGCCTAGCATATGCAGATATGGCCTCGAGCACGGAGACCGAAAGGTCAAGCGTGAATCATATAGTAGATATGATCAACATAGTGATGTTCACCATTGAAAACTACTCCATCTCACGTGATGATCGGTTATGGTTTAGTTGATTTGGATCACGTGATCACTTAGATGACTAGAGAGATGTCTGTCTAAGTGGGAGTTCTTAAGTAATATGATTAATTGAACTTAAATTTATCATGAACTTAGTCCTGGTAGTATTTTGCAAATTATGTTGTAGATCAATAGCTCGCGTTGTTGCTTTCATATGTTTATTTTCATATGTTCCTAGAGAAAATTGTGTTGAAAAATGTTAGTAGCAATGATGCGGATTGGATCCGCGATCCGAGGTTTATCCTCAATGCCGCATGTAAGAATCATGTCCTTAATGCACCG
Organism: Aegilops bicornis; assembly: GCA_021605145.1. Classification (NCBI taxonomy): domain Eukaryota; kingdom Viridiplantae; phylum Streptophyta; class Magnoliopsida; order Poales; family Poaceae; genus Aegilops; species Aegilops bicornis. The sequence goes on from CM038669.1 coordinate 696,108,246, forward strand.
CTAGGTGACAGACCTATTGCAGGAGCGGATGCGCACGTTATGAACGTTTGGCTAGCTCAATATGATGACTACTTGATAGTTTAGTGCACCATACTTAACGGCTTAGAATCGGGACTTCAAAGACGTTTTGAACGTCATGGACCATATGAGATGTTCCAGGAATTGAAGTTAATATTTCAAGCAAATACCCGAGTTGAGAGATATGAAGTCTCCAACAAGTTCTATAGCTAAAAGATGGAGGAGAATCGCTCAACTAGTGAGCATGTGCTCAGATTGTCTGAATACTTCAATCGCTTGAATCAAGTGGGAGTTAATCTTCCGGATAAGATAGTGATTGACAGAATTCTCTAGTCACCATCACTAAGTTACTAGAACTTCGTGATGAACTATAGTATGCAGGGATGACGAAAACGATTCCCGAGCTCTTCGTGATGTTGAAATCAACGAAGGTAGAAATCAAGAAAGAGCATCAAGTGTTGATGATTGACAAGACCACTAGTCTCAAGGAAAAGGGCAAAGGGAAGAAGGGGAACTTCAAAAGGAACGGCAAGCAAGTTGCTGCTCGAGTGAAGAAGCCCAAGTCTGGACCTAAGCACGAGACTAAGTACTTTTGCTGCAATGGAACTGGTCACTCAAGCGGAACTACCCTGAATATTTGGTGGATAAGAAGGATGGCAAAGTGAACAAAGGTATATTTGATATACAGATTATTGATGTGTATTTTACTAGTGTTCATAGCAACCCCTCGGTATTTGATACTGGTATAGTTGCTAAGAGTAGTAACTTGAAACGGGGTTACAGAATGAACAGAAACTAGTTGAAGGGGAAGTGACGATGAGTGTTGGAAGTAGTTCCAAGATTGATATGATCATCATCGCACTCCCTATACTTTCGGGATTAGTGTGGAACCTAAATAAGTGTTATTTGGTGTTGAGCATAAATATGATTTGATCATGTTTATTGCAATCTGATTATTCATTTAAGTAAGAGAATAAATTGTTGTTCTGTTTACATGAATAAAACCTTATATGGTTACACACCCAATGAAAATGGTTCATTGGATCTCGATCATAGTGATACACATATTCATAATATTGAAACCAAAAGATGCAAAGTTAATAATGATAGTGCAACTTATTTGTGGCACTGCCGTTTAGGTCATATTGGTGTAAAGCGCTTGAAGAAAACTCCATGCCGATGGACTTTTGGAATCACTTGACTATGAATCATTTGATGCTTATGAACCGTGCCTTTTGGGCAAGATGACTAAAACTCCGTTCTCCGGAACAATGGAACAAGCTACTGACTTATTGGAAACAATACATACCGATGTATGCGATTCAATGAGTTTTGATGCTCGTGGCAAGTATCGTTATTTTCTGACCTTCACAAAATGATTTGAGCAGATATGGGTATATCTACTTGATGAAACATAAGTCTGAAATAATTGAAAAGTTCAAAGAATTTCAGAGTGAAGTGGAAAATCATCGTAACAAGAAAATAAAGTTTCTGCGATCTGATCGTGGAGATAAATATTTGAGTTACGAAGTTTGGTCTTCATTTGAAACAATGTGAAATAGTTTAGCAACTCACGCCATATGGAACACCACAACATAATGGTGTGTCCGAAAGTCGTAACCGCACTTTATTGGATATGGTGCGATCTATGATGTCTCTTATCAATTTACCACTATCGCTTTGGGGTTATGCATTAGAGACAGCTGCATTCACGTTTAATAGGGCACCGTCTAAATCCGTTGAGGCGACACCGTATGAACTATGGTTTAACAGAACCTAAGCTGTCGTTTCTTAAAGTTTGGAAGTTGTGATGCTTATGTGAAAAAGTTTCATCCTGATAAGCTCAAACCCAAATCGGAGAAGTGCGTCTTCATAGAATACCCAAAGGAAATTGTTGGGTATACCTTCTATCACAGATCCGAAGGCAAAAACATTCGTTGCTTATAAATGGATCCTTTCTAGAGAAGGAGTTTCTCTCGAAAGAAGTGAGTGGGAGGAAAGTAGAACTTGATAAGGTAATTTGTACCTTCTCCCGAATTGGAAAGTATTTCATCACGGAAATCAGTTCCAGTGATTCCTACACCAATTAGTGAGGAAGCTAATGATGATGATCATGTAACTTTAGATCAAGTCACTACCGAATCCCGTAGGTAAACCAGAGTGAGATCCGCACCAAAGTGGTACGGCAATCCTGTTCTCGGAAGTCATGCTACTAGATCATGACGAACCTACAAACTATGAAGAAGCGATGGTGAGCCCAGATTCCGCTAAATGGCTAGAAGCCATGAAATCTGAGATGGGATCCATGTATGAAAACAAAGTGTGGACTTTGGTTGACTTGCCCGAGGGTCGGCAAGCAATAGAAAATAAATGGATCTTCAAGAGGAAGACGGACACTGATGGTAGTGTTACTATCTACAAAGCTCGACTTGTCACAAAAAGGTTTTCGACAAGTTCAAGGTGTTGACTACAATGAGATTTTCTCAAGCAGAAGCGATGCTTAAGTCTGTCCGAATCATGTTAGCAATTGCCACATTTTATGAAATCTGGCAAATGGATGTCAAAACTACATTCTTTAATGAATTTATTAAAGAAGAATTGTATATGATGCAACCAGAAGGTTTTGTCAATCCTAAAGGTGCTAACAAAATATGCAAGCTCCAAAGGATCCATCTATGGACTGGTGCAAGCATCTCGAGTTGGAATACATGCTTTGATAAGTTGATCATAGCATATAGTTTTATACAGACTTGCGGAGAAGCCTGTAATTACTAGAAAGTGAGTGGGAGCACTACAGCATTTCTGATAAGTATATGTAAATGACATATTGTAGATCGGAAATAATGTAGAATTATTCTGCAAAGCATAAAGGAGTGTTTGAAAGGAGTTTTTTAAAGAAAGACCTCGGTGAAGCTGCTTACATATTGAGCATCAAGATCTATAGAGATAGATCAAGACGCTTGATAAGTTTTTTCAATGAGTACATACCTTGACAAGATTTTGAAATAGTTCAAAATGGAACAGTCAAAGAAAGAGTTCTTGCCTGTGTTACAAGGTGTGAAATTGAGTAAGACTCAAAACCCGACCACGGCAGAAGATAGAAAGAGAATGAAAGTCATTCCCTATGCCTTGGCCATAGATTCTATAAAGTATGCCATGCTGTGTACAGATCTATTGTATACCCTACCTTTGAGTTTGGCAAGGAGTAAAATAGTGATCTAGGAGTAGATCACGGACAGCGGTCAAAATTATCCTTAGTAAAATAAGGATATGTTTCTCGATTATGGAAGTGACAAAAGGTTAGGTAAGTAAAGGGTTACGCCGATGCAAGTTTTGACACCGATCCGATGACTCTAAGTCTCGATCTAGATACATATTGAAAGTGGGAGCAATTAGCTAGAGTAGCTCCGTGCGAGCATTGTAGACATAGAAAAATTGCAAAATACATAACGGATCTGAATATGAAAGACCCGTTGACTAAGATTCTCTCACAAGCAAAACATGATCACACCTTAGTACTCTTTGGGTGTTAATCACATAGCGATGTGAACTAGATTACTGAATCTAGTAAACCCTTTGGGTGTTGGTCACATGGCGATGTGAACTATGGGTGTTAATCACATGATGATGTGAACTATCGATGTTAATCACATGGTGATGTGATCTAGATTATTGACTCTAGTGCAAGTGGGAGACTGAAGGAAATATGCCCTAGAGGCAATAATAAAGTTATTATTTATTTCTTTATATCATGATAAATGTTTATTATTCATGCTAGAATTGTATTAACCGGGAACATAATACATGTGTGAAAACATAGACAAACAAAGTGTCACTAGTATGCCTCTACTTGACTAGCTCGTTAATCGAAGATGGTTATGTTTCCTAACCATAGACATGAGTTGTCATTTGATTAACGAGATCACATCATTAGGAGAATGATGTGATTGACATGACCCATTCCGTTAGCCTAGCACCCGATCGTTTAGTATGTTGCTATTGCTTTCTTCATGACTTATACATGTTCCTCGTAACTATGAGATTATGCAACTCCCGTTTACCGGAGGAACACTTTGGTGCTACCAAACGTCACAACGTAATCGGGTGATTATAAAGGAGTACTACAGGTGTCTCCAAAGGTACATGTTGGGTTGGCGATTTTCGAGATTAGGTTTTGTCACTCCGATTGTCGGAGAGGTATCTCTGGCCCTCTCGGTAATGCACATCACTATAAGCCTTGCAAGCAATGTAGCTAATGAGTTAGTTACGGAATGATGCATTACGGAACGAGTAAAGAGACTTGCCGGTAACGAGATTGAACTAGGTATTGGATACCTACGATCGAATCTCGGGCAAGTAACATACCGATGACAAAGGGAACAACGTATGTTGTTATGCGGTTTGACCGATAAAGATCTTCGTAGAATATGTAGGAGCCAATATGGGCATCCAGGTCCCGCTATTGGTTATTGACCGAGAATAGTTCTAGGTCATGTCTACATAGTTCTCGAACCCGTAGGGTCCGCACGCTTAAGGTTTCGATGATGCTTATATTATGAGTTTATGAGTTTTGATGTACCGAAGGAGTTCGGAGTCCCGGATGAGATCGGGGACATGACGAGGAGTCTCGAAATGGTCGAGACGTAAAGATCGATATATTGGACGACTATATTCAGAGTTCGGAAAGGTTCCGAGTGATTCGGTATTTTTCGAGTACCGGAGAGTTACGGAATACGTATTGGGCCTTATTGGGCCATACGGGAAAGAAGGAAAAGGGCCTCAAGGGTGGCCGCACCTTCCCTTGGTCTGGTCCGAATTGGACTAGGGAAGGGGCGCCTTCCTTCCTTCTCCTTTTCCTTCCCTTTCCTTCTCTCCTACTCCTACTACATGGAAGGTTTCCTAGTTGGACTAGGAAAGGGAATCCTACTCCCGGTGGGAGTAGGACTCCCCTAGGGCGCGCCATAGAGAGGGCCGGCCCTCCCCTCCTCCACTCCTTTATATACGGGGCAGAGGGCACCCCATGAACACACAAGTTGATCTACGGATCGTTCCTTAGCCGTGTGCGGTGCCCCCCTCCACCATATTCCACTTCGGTCATATCGTCATGAGCTTAGGCGAAGCCTGCGCCGGTGAAGTCATATCGTCATGAGCTTAGGCGAAGCTCTGCGCCGTGAAGTCATATCGTCGTGGAGCTTAGGCGAAGCCCTGCGTCGGTGGAGCATCATCATCGCCACCACGCCGTCGTCTTGACGGAACTCATCCCGACACTTTGCCGGGATCGGAGTCCGGGATCGCCATCGAGCTGAACGTGTGCAGAACTCGGAGGTGCCGTGACGTTCGGTACTTGGATCGGTCGGATCGTGAAGACGTCTGACTACATCAACCGCGTTGTTATAACGCTTCGCTTACGGTCTACGAGGGTACGTGGACATACACTCTCCCCTCTCGTTGCTATGCATCACCATGATCCTTGCGTGTGCGTAGGAAATTTTTTGAAATTACTACGTTCCCCAACAGTCCTCAGGTCTGACATTGCTACATACAAAATGTTTGCAGATGTCCACAAGCCAATCGTCGGCGTCTGTGGCCTCGGCACAGAAGCTGAAAGACTTCGGCTGATTAGCAAGGAACTGATTGAGGGTAGCGGCGCGGCTGATTGTTGCCTTGGCCTTGATTTCCTTGGTTGCCTTGCCCTTTGGGTGCGCTCTTGCAAGAGTTGCAAAATCATCTCGAGCATTTGCGTTGGTGGCTGCCATGATAGCTTGCCATGCCTCCGGAGGCGGAGGTGGAGGTGGAGGGTTCGACTGACTCCCATCATTGCGTTCCGGATTCAGACGCGTTGGCGGAGCCATCCTGAAGAGGGTGACATCTGTTAGCATCTTGATAGACAGATAGACAAGTTGAATCAATGGATAGAAATTGCAACATATAGTCTACACAATAAACATTTGAACAAGGATGAAAGAATGAATTCCAAAAGCTAACATCACACGTCCATTAAGGTGAGAAGCCACTTGATTAAGGGTTGATGAAAAAAAAACAAGGTATGACTGGAACAAATAAGTGGTAAGGATTACCCAATCGCAAACCAAATATCTGTGGGAAGAAATGCTAAGAGATACTTGGATCCCACCTATAAACTCCCGAAACTTTCTGGTTATGCAATCAGGTGTTGGGGATACAGGGGACACAAAATATATCACCCAAACTAACAATACCTAGATCCAGCTGTATCCATCTGTCAACACATAACCAAGAAACCTTCGGAAATCGTGTACCTCGACCTTCGAAAAGCATCCGTTATACGAGTCATGGCAATACTCGCGAGCTCTCCCCAGTACTGGGTTATCGGGGTTATCTCATCAACAACTATACAAAAGAGATTTTCGATGTCGGCAAAGCTCGTGTATTCCAGAACTGCAACGATAAAATTGTGATGACAACACCTCGAGCTCAACTCCCCGGGACACCGCCACAACCCCTAAATGTCGAGGCACCAAGAACAATGTTCTCGCCACAAAACCATCGAACGATTCCAAGATACCCGCGTGATCCAAAAAAAAATTTTTTAGTGAAATTTGAGGAGAGGAGAGTCAAAACTTCTACGTCGGGAGACCTCACCAGAGCGCATTTAAGGGACTGGGGAGTAAAAAGAATCCTACTCTCCGATATATATAATCCTAAGACTCAAAATATTTTTGTTCTAGACTCAACAACGCTAGCAAACAATCAAGCAGGGGCTCCTAAGTCGGGATGGCTCTGATTACCAACTTGTAACGCCCTCGATGCGGCTATATCTCCCACGTGTCGAAGCACGACTTAGAGGCATAACCGCATTGAAAGCAATGTCGCAAGTGAGGTAATCTTCACACAACCCATGAAATACATAAGGGAAAGAGATACATAGTTGGCTTACAGTCGCCACTTCACACAATACATAAATAAACATCCATCATCCAGATTACACTCAAGGTCCGACTATGGAACCAAAATAAAAGAAGACTACCCCAAATGCTACACAGATCCCCGATCGTCCCAACTGAGCTCCACTATCGATCATCAGGAAAAGACACATAGTAACGACCACGTTCCTCGTCGAACTCCCACTTGAGCTCGGTTGCGTCATCTCGTGACCGCATCGCCGGCACTCGCAACTGTTTTGGTAGAATCTGTGAGTCACGGGGACTCAGCAATCTCACACCCGAGATCAAGACTATTTAAGCTTATAGGAAGGACAGAGTTGTGAGGTGGAGCTGCAGCACAGCGACTAGCATATATGGTGGCTACATTCGCAAAAGAGAGCGAGAAAAGAAGCAAGGCACGGTCGTGAAGCTAGTAGCGATCAAGAAGTGATCCTGAAACTACTTACGTCAAACATAACTCCAACACCGTGATCACTTCCCGGACTCCGCCGAGAAGAGACCCTCACGGTTACACACGCGGTTGATGTATTTTAATTAAGGTCAACTTCTGGTTTTCTACAACCGGACATTAACAAATTCCCATCTGCCTCATAACCGCGGGCACGGCTTTCGAAAGATAATACCCTGCAGGGGTGTCCCAACTTAGCCCATTATAAGCTCTCACGGTCAACGAAGGATATTCCTTCTCCGGAAGACCCGATCGATCTCGAATCCGGTTCACAAGACATTTCGACAATGGTAAAACAAGACCAGCAAAGCCGCCCGACAGCCGACAAATCCCGATAGGAGCTGCACATATCTCGTTCTCGTGGCACATCCGGATGAGCAGTACGACGGCAACCGAGGATACCCCAAGTTGCCTCGAGGCGGCACCGCAAGTGGCTCTAGTTTGGACCAACGCCGAGGAGCATTGGCCCGGGGTTAAATAAAGATGACCCTCGGGCTCGGGAAAACCCGGGGGAAAAAAGGCTTAGGTGGCAAATGGTAAAACCAAGGTTGGGCCTTGCTGGAGGAGTCTTATTCAAAGCGAACTGTCAAGGGGGTCCCATAAATCACCCAACTGTGTAAGGAACGCAAAATCAAGGAACATAACACCGGTATGATGGAAAACTAGGGTGGCAAGAGTGGAAGAAAACACCAGGCATAAGGCCGAGCCTTCCACCCTTTACCAAGTATATAGATGCATTAATTAAAATAAGAGATATTGTGATATCCCAAAAATAACCATGTTCCAACATGGAACCAACTTCATCTTCACCTGCAACTAGCAACGCTATAAGAGGGGCTGAGCAAAGCGGTAACATAGCCAATCAACGGTTTGCTAGGAAAGGATGGTTAGAGATTTTGACATGGCAATATGCGTGGCATGATATAGCAAGTGGTAGGTAACACATCATAGGCATAGCAAAAGAACGAGCATCTAGCAAGCAAAGATAGAAGTGATTTCAAGGGTATGGTCATCTTGCCTGCAAAGTTCTCAGAGTTGTCGAAAGCTTGATCCTCGTAGGCGTTCTCAACAGGTTCCTCGTTCACGTACTCGTCTCCCGGCTCTACCCAAAGCAAGAACACAAACAATGGAACCACAATAAATCACGGGCGATGCACAAACAACATGATGCAATACATGGCATGATATGCGAGATGTGAGATGCAATGCGTATGCGTGCTCCGGAAGGAAAATGATTTCGGTGAGATGCACAAACCAAGTATGCCGCTGGAAAGGTGAGATGATTTCGGTTCAAATCGATATAAAGATCACCGGAATCGGATGCACGGTTTGCAAATGGCAAGCAAAACAAGAATGGCACAAATCTGCCATTAACAGCACGATGCCACATAGCAAGCAACAAGAAATTGAGCTACTGCACCCAAACGTACCAAAAAAGTATATGGCAGTGATCTACTTGAGATGCTTGACAAAAGATGAACACTGATCTACGGCTAATTCACACCATAACAGGTCCAAACAAGCATGGCAAAAGTGCAAAATACATCAGCTTCACAGAGTTGGAGAAAATACTAACATGCCAGAAATTAACATCAGGAAGGCATGTTTAGAGCAAGCAAAAAACCTGCTAAAGGAACAAGACATAGAAAAACAAGGCTTGGCATGAATCTACTCAAGGCACTAAACAAAAGTCCCTTACTGACGAAGAGCCAAAAGGGATCAGAAAATGTAATAGCACCCATGTCAATATAGCAAGTTTCGTTAACAGATTCAGCAAACAGGGCATGACATTGACAGAATTATGAAGGCATCTTCGCGAGCTCGATGCACTCACTACAGAACATTTCATGATAAACTAAGAATACATCCATCAAGAAGACATGGCATAGAAGATATACATCGCAAGAACAACATCATAGCATACACGGATCAACTACAACAACCTTGGCAAAATTGAATACCATGTAAACAATCTGCCAGGAAACATTTTATAGCAAAAGTAGAACTCGATTGACTCAAGCTATAGCGCTCCATAATTGCAAACAAGGGCATGGATGGCTAGAGCATAACCATATGTTCAAAACATCCTTACTGAAGTATCTCAAAATATGCATGGATCTCTCTGTAGCATCAATTTTTCATGGCATAAAAATATCAGCAGAACAGGGGCTGAAATTAGCAACATTATGAAGCCTAGTTTGCATGCTTGTGCTAGTCACCACAGAGATCACAAAAATACATGGCATACACCCCTGTAAAGATGGCATGGCATATTACAAAACACATGTAGGACTCAAGTTCATAGGATGCACACATCAATCATGGCAAAAATGACAAAAGTGCATGTTCTGATAAAAATCTGAAACTAACATCACATAGCCCTCTTCCAACAGAATTTCAGGCATCAAGATGAGCTCAAATGAAAATGATGCATTGAGATGAAATGATGTACTCATCGAGTCGAACAAAACGGTAGGATACACGCCCAAAGCGGAGCCACGGGTGCAAAGTTATGATGCGATGAACATGCAACAAAATATCTGCAGAAAAAGACTTGGAGGAAAACCGGGGCTCGGGGAAAGTCAACCTCTAGGGTGGATCTGGATCGGGCGAGCTGATCGAGGACGGCCGGCGGCTGCTCGCCGATGCTGGTGTGGAGGAGGCCGGAGTCGAGGTCGGGGCCGGCCGGGCGCTGGTCGGAGGCGTGCAGGCGATGCGGGCGCTGGCGGCCGGGCGCGGTCGACGGCAATGCGGCTGGCCGGCGCGCGGCTGGGCGGCGGGCGGCGGGGGCGGCGCGGTGCGGACGGCGGGCCGCCTGCCCGGGCGGGCTTTAGGAGGCGGCGGCGATGGCGCTGCCACGCCACGTGGCGGCGCGATTGGTTTGGCTGGCGGCGGACGCGTCGCTCCCGCCGGACGTGTCCGGGCGGCAGAGGAGCGGGTTAGGGTTAGGTGGATTTGATCCGAATTTCGGGGAGGAGGTGTTTTATAGGTAGATGGAGCTAGGAAGCTCCAAATGAGGTGCGGTTTTCGCCCACACGATCGTGATCCGACGACGGAGAGCATGGAAGTGACTTAGATGGGTTATTGGGCTGTTTTGAAGGGGTGTTGGGCTGCAACACACAAGAGGCCTTCATGTTACCGGTTAACCGTTGGAGTATCAAACGACCTCCAAATGGCACGAAACTTGACATGTGGTCTACCGGTGGTGTACCAAGGCCACTTGGCAAGCCTCGGTCCATTCCGAGAACGTTTAACACCCGCTCACGAAAAAGAGACAAGAGGGGTGCGCCGGTGCATGTAGGAGTGCCGGATTGCAAAACGGACAACGGAGAAAATGCTCGGACGCATGAGACGAACACGTATGCCAATGAGATACACATGATGACATGATATGAGATGCATGACATGGACAAAATGCAAAACGAAAGACAAAAACCCAACCACGGAGGGAATACCATAGCACATAGCCGAAAATGGCAAGAGTTGAAGTTACAAAAAGGAAAGTTACATCCGGGGTGTTACATGATGAAGAACGAAGATCCCCCTCATCCGGGGTGCCCCAAACGGACTCCAGATCTGGCCTCTCGATGAAGAACAGGGGGTAACGGCGGCTCCGTCTCGTGGATCGCAATAATTCTTTCTCCCTGGTTTTTTTTTCTGAAAAAATAGAATTTTATAATGTCGGTTTTAGGGCCTGCGGGGTCACCAGGTGGGGACAACCCACCTGGACGCGCCAGGAGAGGGGGGCGCGCCCTGGTGGGTTGTGCCCACCCAGGTGCCGGCGGAAAGAATCGCGTCATGGGGTCTGTTGGGGGCGCGAGTTACCACCAACGCATAGCTCGTGCAACCGAAACGCAGAGCAAGATCCAGATCGAGGAAAACCTATGAACACACCACCGCCTCCTAGCACACAACCAATGGATTCGGACATCCCCACCGACGGGAGCCCCGCCAGACACCGTGCCTCTGCCTACGTCGCACGGGCTTCGCCCGATGGACGCCCTCCGGCGGCTGCGAGGAGGAGGACCGAAGGGGGCGAGGCGTCGGGCGGCGAAGCTAGGGCCCAGCGTCGTGGGGAGCGAGGCTAGAGAATTGAGGGTGATAATCTGTCTCGCTAGCATCTGATTGAACGGGACATGTGGAGTCTGTGATCCTAGAGGGTAGTATGTCACGCCTCGAGTGGTTGTCAAAGTTCCGGGTTGCAGAGCCAGCCATGGAAGCGGATATGCGGCTTTAGCCACTGGAGAAGTGGAATACAACGGCTTGGGATAGACATTATGTGCTCTTTGTTTATCTTTTATCATATGCTCTTGGTTGACCTTTTATTATGTGCTCTTTCAAGTGACCGGCCCCTAAATGTAGTCATATTCATATTAATTAACCACAGTTAAACAAACGAGACTGGTATTTAAATTTGAGAAGGGAAGGTAGTTGTCACAACAACATATATCATCATGGAAAAAAAACATAATATTGATTTTTACCGTTTCTGAGGCAACAAGTCGCCACTAAAAACCATTTGATTTAAGCATAAGATTGGTGGAGGAACAAAGGAGATGAAAATATGTTAATCACACAGTTATCAGTATCAACAGGGAAATAACTATCTTTAAGCCAACCAGGACATAGCAGTAGCTTGGCTTCCATTCTTAAAATCAAATGAAGTTTACCAAAAAGTAGTTTTGGTCCAAACCTTGGAGCAGGTCTCCAAGGCATTTCTCCCAAACCCAGCCTTTTTCAACCCAACTAACTCTCTCTTTTTTTTCTTCCATGTCGATCTTTATTTGAGCTAAAACGGAATCAACCTCAAACGGCTCACGATTATTACAGCCCAGGCCTTGGATGCAATATGATACCGACATATAAGGACACATTTATTTTCTTTGTCAGCCCTTAAAAATACAACACCTCCATCACAACAAGACCCTCATTTGCCCAGGAAAATTATGCCCTAAAAGCATCTTGTTCCCGAGCACTCATAGCTCTCCTCTCAGATGAGTACTACAGAACAGTAATTTAATAATACAGCTTCACCTGCAGGTTTCAGAATGTGCAATTCACCGCTTATGTTTTTTTTTTTGAAACGGAATTCACCGCTTATGTCAACCATAGCAAACTTAGCATTACTCTTCATGACGGCAATGGATTAATGCTAGCAGTCACATTTAACATCACAATTTGTTCTCATGCATGGATTACAGCTTCACTTCCTTTTTCATCTGGTCTTCACGTCCAGCACTAAAACATTTGCTCGAGGCATGCGTATACATACACAACTTGATTTAGAGTACAGTCTACAGGAAGAAATGAAAACATCCTCCTCTGGGAAGCGGAAGAGGAACGGTAACAAAACGGCGCCCCATCTAGAACTTGAAGTCCTTCTTTTTGGATGATTTCCCGTCCTTCTCGTGCTTCCTCTTCCTCTTGCTCGCGTTCTGCAAATCGGAGAGGGGGAAAAGATTCAGCTCGACGAAAGTTGGTATTTGCTTCTGGCTCAACAGATACACAAGACTGCTCGTGAAAACATACCTCCGCCACCATGTCGCTGAAGTCTTCCTTCTGGTTCCGGAGCTTCTCCTCCTCCCGGGCTTCTTCATACCTGTTTCATCATTTTAAAGGGAAGGCATTAACGGTTCAACTCGTGGCTACTGACAGGCAAAGCTTGGCAGACGCGGGGGAGAGGTGGTCTTACTTGGCTGCCAGAACATCGTCCATAACTTCGAGCTCCTCGGGATGTATGGTGACGTCCACTTTGTCGGACTTTTGATTCTTGAGGAGATCAACCTGCAAAAGACAACCACGAAGGTGTGTCAATGAATCATCGAGCATGTGCACGGTATGGGAATGCTTGTATACTTGGGGCAAGGAATGTAAAAGCTCACCCTTTTAACCCCAGCCTTATCCTGTGCCCCAACCACATACCTGCAAAAACAGCAAGATAGAAAATGAGTTCTCCACAGGATTGAAACAGGAATCTATCAGAAATTATTGATTCAAAAATGAGTTCTCTGTATGGCTGAAACAGAAATCCATTGGAAATTTTTTTGTAGAGATGACTAGGTTGTATTAGAGTTGCATACGTATGGCTTGACCCATAGAGGGTTCCAGGTGCGATTTTCTCCTCCTTCTGCTCAAGAACCTTCAGATGAAAAAGAACAAATTGTTGGTTATGAACTGCAATAAGTAAGCCAAACTAAAGCTCTATAATAAGATTTGGCCTGAAATGCCACAAAACTGAAGCTAAGCCCTTACCTGGTATAACTGCTTATCTGTTGGCCTTTCAGACTCTTTCCTCTGTTGCTTCCGAAGATCAATGACGTCAGGTGTTTCCACGCCAGTGGGAGTGCTATAAACAGAACAAGAAGAGGCGTCAAAACATAGTTCCCTTAGGGAAGAACCTAAGCTAGTCATCAAATAATTATTCTAGAAATAACCTTGACATGGTGTCGACAGACTGCATGCCAGCTTCCATGTCTTCATCTTCCATTAGTTCCTCCTCCTCTTCCTCCTCATCATCTTCCTCCTCCTCCTCTTCCTCCTCCAAGTCTCCCCAATGCTTGCTGCGGTCAACAGGCTCCTCCTGGAATACAATGCAACACAAGTCAGTTAACTAGTAGAACTGCAGTTCAATTTCAAGAAAAATTAGCCGATCAAACATACATCATAATTAGGTTCATCCAGCTGTAGGATACCAAAAACATCTCCATAGAGGGGGCGTCCATGCTGTTAGCCAAAACAGATAAATAGATCAGAAAAGAAATTTATTTTCATTACAGATGCCACATTTAACTACAGCCGAGCCCATGAAAAGCACATTTGTTGTAAATTACCTCATCCACAGGAGGCTTTCCCCATTCCCCGGGCCGGTAACCAAAAGTAGCACCAGGAGGAATTGGGGCATTCAGACCAGGAATCTTCAGTGAAGGATAAGAGGGCGGAGGACCATATCTCTGCCAAAATTATTTGATGTCAGTTGATATAGCTGGCCAATAACAAGAGATCAGTCAACCAGAAGACCAGCTACCTGGACCTTTTTTCTTCTTAAAAAGAACAATACCTGCATGTTTATAAGCCATGGAGGCGGTGCACCTTCTGGCATACCAAGAGCTTCTTTAAGTTCTCGGGACAGCATACCTGGCTTCATTTCCCTGAGTTTGACCTGTTGAGTTCATACATGTATTATGCTCGGTGAGCCAGGTTTGAGAACAGACATATGGATGTCCAAAACAATTATCAGTTATCTCTGTTTCTGACATTAAGAAGAGAGCGAAGCAAAAAAGTACCTCAAACTCTTTCCCTTCGTAGTAAAGGTCACCATGACTAGTCAATTTTGGTTTTGTTTGATATTTGAAGAAGGCGTCGTGTAAAACCTGCACATAACAAAATTACGGTGAGACTTCCATCCTGCACATTCAGAAGTTAACTCATGTCTAAAATTTGAACATATGGAAGAAACACATTGTACTTATCAGCTATGATATTTTTCACGTGTACATTATCAGTATTAGTGCCTAAGTGGCAGGTAATTAAACACCTGGCAAACATATATGCATGTAGAGAAGTATAGCACAAGGAGAAAACGCAGGCATGTGCTTGTATGTGCAACTATAATCAGGGGGCAAATAAATAGTGCTGTATCCATCTTGCACATTATGGAGAACATACAAATATATATGGCATGTGCTTCTATGTGCAACTCAGATTGGCCTCAAGAGGAATTAACTGACCTGATAATCTATATCCATCTTGCCCATTTTTGGCTGCATACGCTCCCGCTGCTTCTGCTTCAACTTTTTGCTATCCTCTTTCTCGATATATGCCTGAAAATGCATTTGGAAAGGTACTTAGATTTTTTCCATCTTGCCCATTTGTGGAATAAAAATTAGAAGTGACAATAAAACAAAACTCCTGAAGTTACCAAGTTGACAAGGGAGATACAATGTCCATAGCATTGCTACCAAGGACCAAGATATTAACATACCTGTCTAATTTTTTCTATTCCAGTTGCAGCAATGAAGTCAGGAAGTTGGAAAGGTTGTTTTTCGATACCTCTCTTACCCTGAAAGAAACAACATGATGATGTAAAATCTATTCGACAAGATATAGATAATAAGAAGCAAAGCATAATTTCATGTTTTGGAGATATATAAAAAAGTTGCAAAGGCCTGGGCAAATGATATACTCCCTCCGTTCCAAAATAGATGACTCAACTTTATACTAACTCTAGTATAAAGTTGAGTCATCTATTTTGGAACGGAGGGAGTACTTGTATAGGCAAATAAAGGAGGACCAAAGGTCAAGATCCTAGATGGACCTAAATGTCTTTCAAGGGAATGCTTAGCATGAATCAACTAGATCAAGCACATTAGCATTCATACTATCACTCAAGTACAGTACCACCAAGACCTTGCTCCCAGGAAGTTGCAGCATCCCTGCAAGAATTATTTATCTGTATAAGAGGGAGGGGAAAAACCTTAAAAGACTTTATGTTCCCTCCCCTCTCCTAATAAGACCCATCCCATGGCACTTCGTAATGAGTTACACTAGCATATCCGTGCTGGCCCGAACAGTTGCAGTTATGGGCTTACACTTCTCAATGATGCAAGGATAAACCGCATGTGTGCTCGACATTGAGTGAATTCGGGCCTGGCATATTAGTCTGTTCCTTGGCCCTTATGTTTGTTTGAAAAAAGAAAACTTCTGTAACAATACATGAAGGCATGCAGTGTTTGTTCAATGACAGATATTAATTGAGGGAGATGCTCCAACACTTTTATTCAAAGAAAACTGATGATCTGTTTGCATCTGCCTACCACTCCACTACTAACAACAATAAATTATGATTGTGTGGTTGACTTCTCAGAGGAGCATCCAAGTACTCATTACGAAATTATGCAGAACAAGATTACTCATGACTCATGGTACATGTATTACAAACCTGCAAGAATTTCCTCTTTTGAGACCAGTGCCTTGGGACAGGTACTGTGTTCCTGTAAGACTTCAGATAGACAAGTAACTTGGGGTCTGATGCAGTCGCATCCCATACCTGGCAGGAGGAGCATAATTACATCAGTTGAAGCAAATCCGTAAACAATTTTACACTGCTAATGGTAATGAGTTAAAGAAGATTGCACGCAACAAATAGTTTAGTGATACTATCTCATCTTATGTTCACACCACCATACAAGCTGCATGGGTACACGTGTGTGCATGCTGTCATGACCTTTAATAAGAGAAATACTATATCTCCTTAGAACTGTGAAAGGTGAAAGTTGCTGGCACATTTTTCTAGCAACCCAGCCTAAGATTAACTTTCTAAGTTGCAGTGAACCTAAATACGGATTATTTACTAGCAAAGTGTGTTGTTACAAACTGCACAGCCAATGGAAACTGCATGACCAGACCACAATAGTACAACTTGAAACAAATTCTCCAATGTAATTTTAGTTATATCAACAAGAGGTGATGGTAAAAGTTGCTAGCACAGTTTTCTAGCAATCCAGCCTAACATAACCTTTTAGAGGTGAAGTGTGTTGTTACAAAGCCTGCAGCCAATAGCAACTGTATGACCAGACCAAATTCTCGATTGCAATTTGAGTTATATCAGCTAGAGATCATTGGTAGTGGTCAGATCACACTAGCATTGGCAGCCTTTGGCAATGCAAACGCTAGATGGACAAGTGCGGTAGGATAGGATGCTGCATCAACACATCCATTCAAAGTAACACAGGGACATCACATTGCCAGCACACTTGGTTCACAACAAAAGATAAGGAGGGGGGTGGCTTACTTCGACGACGTCGGGCCTGTTGCATATCTGCTTCAGCTCCGCAATCTTCATCCTTTGCTCCAGCTACAAAACACAAACCAAAACAGCAGAATTCATGCTTAGCGCCTTCTACGAAACCACAACAATCGCTCATAAAAAAACAGGTAATTCAACAATGAGGCAGACAGTCAGAGAGAGAAACGCAAACCTTTTTCTTCTTGTTGGAGATCCCCCCTTCCTTCTTCTGCTGGGTCTCCTGCTCGTCGTCGTCCGAGTCGGACCCCGACCCCTTCTTCGCCGCGTCGGCGGCCTCGTCCTTCTTCTCCCCATCCTGCCAGCACAAAACTCGTCAAACCATCGGTCCACTGAAGGGCAGCTAGAACTAGAGAGATTCATAGGTAGGGTTTTGCTTGGTAATCGACGGGGTCCGGTACCTCGGCGGCGGGGGTCTCCTTGAAGGTGAACTTGTCGAAGATGCTCTTGAAGTCGGCGAGGAGGCCGTCGGCGAGGTCGGGCTCCTCCGGCACGTACTCCACCTCGATCTCCACCTGCGCGCACAGCCAAACCAACCCAGCGTCAGCGTCAGAGAGACCGTCGCGAGCCCCACCCGAGGAAACCCATCCACGTACCGGGGGCTTGGAGTCGGGCTTGTCCTCCTCGGCATCTGCGGCCGCGTCGGCGTCGGAGGCGGCGGCGTCGGAAGCGGGCGCCTTGCTCTTCTTCTGCTTCCGGCGGCGGCGGCGGCGCTCGCTCTCGCGCGACTTCTTCTTGTCGGCGGCCGCGGCGGCGGGGGCGGGGGCGGGGGCCGGGGCCCCGTTGGCGAGGTCGGAGCTAGGGTCGGCGGCCATGGCGGTCGGCGATGGGGAGGGGGAAGGGCCAGAGGGCTCCGGGGTCAAGTAAAGTTAGCCACAGCGGCTCTGGGTCGGTCTGCTGGCCTGTTGAGGCCCAAACGATTTGGCCCAGTTCTCCGCCGACACGGACCGAGCTGCTTTCTTGCAGCCGCGACACGGCGGATGCTCTAATCCCCGCGCAGGCCGGGGAATAGCGATCAAAACGAGCACCTGGTTACGACTGTAAACCTTCCCAGACCGCTTTATCCATTTCCCTGTGTTTTTTCTTGCTTTTTCTTCTTCTTTTTTCATTTTCCTTTTCCTTTCATTTTATACTCTATTTAATCTAAAGAATTCGAGAATATTTTTGGGTCGAAGACCATACTTGACATAAAATTCAAGTTCGAGAAGTTTTTTAAAACATTGTGATTTTTAAAATCACAAACCATTTTGATTTCATGAAAAACAATTCATACCATGAACATTTTATAATTCGTGATCGTTTATTTTAAATTTGGGGACATTCTTTGAAATTCGAGAACAAATTTGCAAGTTCATGAACATTTCCTAAAATCATGGAAATTTTTAAATTCGTGAACATATTTTTAAATATAGGAACGTTTTTCAAATGCATGAACTTCTATTAAAATCCTGGCACATGAAATACATGAATATTTTCAAAAATTCGAATATTTAAAATTTGAGACCATTTTTGAAATTCAAGAAAAAAATAATTTTTTCATTTTTGTAAAAATCGGGTAACATTTTTCAGACTCGTGCACATTTTTCGAAATTCAAAATTTGTGATTATTTTTTAAATCAAGAATATTTTTAATTCGCAAACAATTTGTATTTTTATAACATCTTTTGAAATCATGAAAAATTTCAAAATTTTGTATGAAAAATGAATTTCAAAATAAATCAAAATCCCAAATATTGGGGCTTATGACCATATTTAGAAGTTAAAAAGAGCAACGACAAAAAAATATAACGCATAAAAAAACAGAGGCGCCCCACCCAGTACTTGGACCGGCACAGAGGGCGCGCACGGGAGAGGGTGCACGATTGCTCGATTTGCGCTATGCAGGGAATAGGACATTTGATTTCAAAGCATGTAAAGATGAATGAATATACCTGACATATTATCTATCTACTATCTGCGTACGTTATATATCATATATATAATAAATCCACCGTCATAGTTTGAAGGGACATCAGACTGAAAACCGGTCGACATTCATTCTTATTTTGGCTCTTATTTTGCAGCCAATTATAAGCTGACAGGCACTAAGGCCCTGTATGAGTATGACCGATGTATGTGAACTTCCCGCCCAAAAAAAAAATGTCTGTGTCAGCCAACGCCCTGCAAAATGGCATTTTCGGTTATCCATTGAGTTGATTGATAGGTCAAAACAAATTAATACTCGACCAGTGGACAGACTTTGAGCAACATTACCCACACAAAAAAAAGAACTTTTACCACATTAATATTGCCAGCCTGAATGTGCTCGGGATAACCATGTAAGCAGCAAGCTAGGGCCTGGAGTCTGCTGCTTAATTTTCCCATATAAAAGTCCATTCCATTTAGCTGCACAAAATGACACATACTCAAATGCAGTCTAATGAGAAGGCCAGAATGACTAGAAAAAACACACATTCTCAAAAGTTGAATCACAAACCATCCACGGCTCGAACCAACCACAACACCGCAATCTTCAGTTTAACCTTACCGAAGCGACCGAATCGTAAGCGGGCAAAAATTGTGAGGAGAAGAACATACCGACGACCCAAAATTTCTTTCATTCTCCGGTTGCACCCGCCCATGCAGCGGCACTCAGGCTCCAGGGAACACAAAGGCATCAGATCAACCCCCTTTTCAACCGCTAAGGAAAAAGGTGCCATAAACAAGTGCACCTAATACACAACCATGGGTTTAAACCCAATACATAAACCCTACATTAACACACGGATCCTCTGGGACAAGCTCCAGGAACACAGATCCTACAGTAGCACACACATAACCAATTCATTACAAGTTTTTTTTCGCTCAGAAGACAGAAGATACAAAGAGGCGCCCGCCCGCATTCCACGGCCGATCAAGTTACATCTAGCGGCGGCCTCGGGCCTTTGGCCTCCCCTTCTACGCCACACAAAAATAAGAAGGTGTCATCAGATTGCCAATGCTTTGACTGGCATTCTCCAGAACTAAATAAGAGCATAAAGGTATAACATATGTTCAGAATAAGAAGCAATCCAACGAACTGAATTTGTAATCGGTTACAAACAAACGCAACAGAACATCTGAAAACATACAACTGTATTATTCAGTCTTGAGATCATTTGTCCCTAGGGTTGAAAGAATCAGCCAATAGGCCATTAAGAAAAACAAGACAGACAGACTAGTAATTTCCACTTAATTATTAGTAGGCCTTGTTTGGTGCGAATAAAATAAAATGTTTCCTTCCAAGGGGTTGTTTTGATTTCACATCATATTGCTTTCACGTAGAAAACTATGCAAAAGAAGCTCATTATCCTATTTTTGGGGCCCTGGGGGATTATGTTAACAACTTCCTAGCTAGGGATTAAACTATTTGGCATCCTAATTGATGATGTTCCTAAAAATGCTAAACCAGGTCCATGTCCCAACTCCCAAGCCTAAACCTGACCATGACCCGGACCAGCTATCATTGTCATCGCTAATACAAAAAAAGAATCGCATAGTATATAGTAGTTGCTAGTTTGAAAGCCTTATGCCAAAAGATTACACTGAGTTGAATTTGGTTCGATAGGAAAGGGATCCGAGTTGACTTGAGAAGGCATGATCGCTCTGAAAGCTGAAACTAGCCATGGATAGGGGTGCGTGGAAGCTAGCTATCCATGTGCCAGTACCACGAGTTGGTTGCGAGATTGTTGAACCAGTATGGGCCCTAGCCCATCAAGATCTGTCTCTTGGGCCCAAGCCCATGAGAGGTGCTGACCTAGAAGAAGAGCCCCACTTCCCCCTGCCCCCGTGTGAGCCGCCATACACAAGAGGAACTTCACGCGAGTCACCAGACACCACCTGCTCTCCTCTCTGTAGGTACTCTCCCTCTCGTCTCAACATGGTATCAGAGGCCAGCAACGGTGGGGCCTAAGGAGATGGCGGCGACGTCCGGCGAGGTGGCGGCGGATCTGGCGCGCGCGTGGGAGGCTGCGGTGAGCTGCACGCATGAGAGACGCGGGGAGCGGGCTGGCAGAGCTGCGTGGGCGGCTGCTGCTGCTTCTTGGACCGGAGGCAGAGCCCCTGCTCGAGCTGTTCCTCGTCCTCGGGCGGCTGCAGAGGAAGAGGAGCTGCTCGGGGTGGTTGCCGGGCGTCGTGTCCGAGCGGAGAGTAGAAAGGGAGAGATCGGCGGAGAGGAGCTGCTTTGGGCGTTGTGGTCCTGGAGGCTGCGTGTTTCTTCTTCTTGACTCTGTTGCTCCCTCTTCTTTGGTCTTCTTTGAGGGGAGAAGGAAGAGGAGGTGCTGGAGCTTGTTTCTGCGAGGAGCTGCCGGTTGGAAAGAGAAGAAGAGGTGTTGTCAAGCTGAGCTGCTGCTGGTTGGAAAGAGAAGAAGAGGTGTTCTTTGAGTTTTGTCTTGTCGCTTATCCCGCCAAACAATGGCTGAACCAACTGGTCTTGCCGAGGCTTTGGAGAAGCTCGCTAAGATCCTCATGAGTCCAACTCTGGGGCCATCGTTCCTCGACAGAAGTGGCTCAAAAGCTTGAAATGTCGCCCCTGGACATGAAGCTAGAGGGGCAACAAATTATTTGAGCTGGTCCAGAGGGCTTTGTGGGCTGTGGAGCGAAGGAGCTTGATGGATATTTGTTGGGCAATCGTTGTAGAACCAAGGGACAAGAGTAGTCACGAGAGGGCAAGAGGTGGAAGGTCATCCACTGTACTTATGGTGTGGTTGTTGAACTCCGTGGTGCCCTCCATTGGGCGCCTGTGGAGGGGCTATCCTCACCGCCGAGATATGGAAGATTCTGTCCACTCAATACTCGCAAGGGCAATGTCATGCTCATTGCTCAGATTGAGGACAAGATTAGGTTGCTGCGTCAAGATGATGGCATGTCAGTGATGACATACGTGGCAGGACTGCAGGCTCTGTGGGCTGACCAGGATAACTGTGATCCCTTGGAACTCTATGATGCGGCTTCAATCGAGTCAGGGCATAGGTGGATGGCACGCAGGCGTGTGCTGAAATTTTTGGCTGGCCTCAAAGGTTGCTTTGATGGCAGGAGGCTTCCCTGTTGCACCAACCTAGTCTGCCTACCATTCCTGAGGCTATTGCAGCGATGACTCAAGAGGAGGTGCGCCCATCCCTTGAGCATGCAGACATGAAGGTTGTGCCAGCTTCGACATTTGCAACACTTGGCGCATGGAGTGGGAGATCCCACCAAATGTCATATCTGTGGGGAGGTAGGTCACTGGAAGAGAGAATGTCCAACTCGTGGCAGAGGCAGGGGATATAACAAAGGGGGAACAGGCAGAGGTAGAAGTGCTAGAGGCAGAGGTGGATACTGAAAGACCTCGTGGGGCCAGGCTTCTAGAGGTAGAGGTGGCTACTCAGGACACTCAGGGGGTCGGAGGGCTCACATGGCCGTTGCAGGAGACACTGGGACGTCCAAAGGCAAAGATGTAGATGATGTTGTCTATGGAGACTTTGCTCACTGGGCCTCCACTGATGAAGGTAATCCGGAAAGAGCATCTCTTGCTACTAATGAGAGTGCTCCAGAGTGGGTTCTTGACTCTGGAGCATCTAAGCATGTTGCTAGTAACTCCTGTGTGTTCGAATCTTACACTAAGCATCCTCCCTCTCACACGGGCACTATACAAACGACTGATGACACAAAACAACCAGTCATAGGGGTTGGTACAGTAAAGTGTACTCCGACCATTTCCCTATCGTCAGTTCTACATGTGCCAGCCTTTCCTGTCAATTTGGTCTCTTTCAGTGCACTCATTGATCAAATGGACTGTCGTGTGATCCTTGACAAGTTCGGTTGCTTGATTCAGGTGCGACAGACGAGCCAGACGGTTGGGACTGGCACCAGGCGTAGGGGGCTCTGGTACATGGACCAGGAGGTGCAGTCGGACTTGGTGTGTGCTGCGACCATGGAGGATAAGGAGAAGCGGCGATGATCCATCCTTTGTAGGATGGGGCATGTATCTTTTGATAAGATGAGTAGAATATTTCCGGATGTTATGTGTGGAATAGGCAAAGGCAAGCTGACATGTGATGCTTGTGAATATGCAAAACACACACGGGCCTCATATGTGAGTAAGGGGCTTAGGAGCATATCTCCTTTTATGCTTATTCATTCGGATGTATGGACTAGCCCAGTGGTGTCAATGAATGGGAAGAAGTATTTTGCTACCTTTATTGACTGCTATTCTCGCATGACTTGGATTTACTTGATGCGTCACAAGGATGAGGTGTTTAGCTGTTTTCAGAACTTCCATGCTCTTGTAAAGAACCAGTTTAGTGCTGGTCAAGGTGCTCGGGGCCGGACAATGGAGCAGTATGTGAACAACATTTTTTGGGCTTTCATGGCTGACCATGGGATTCTTCATCAAACTTCATGTCCGGACACCCCCACTCAGAATGGAGTGGCCGAACGGAAGAATCGTCATGTTCTTGAGGTTGCTCGGTCGTTGATGTTTACCATGAATGTGCCTAAGTTCTTGTGGGATGCAGTTATGACAGCCACATACTTGATCAACCGAACACCTTCCAGGATACTTGGCATGAAATCTTCGTCTGAGTTGATCGTTGGAGATAATAAGTTTGTTGTTCCCCCAAAGTTGTTTGGCAGTATCTGCTTTGTTCGTGATCATCGACCATCTGTTGGCAAGCTTGATCCTCGGGCAGTCAAGTGTGTCTTTCTGGGATACTCATCTAGTCAGCAGGGGTATAAATGTTGGTGTCCCTCTGAAAAACGCAGGTTTGTAAGTATGGACGTTACATTCAGGGAGTCTGAGCCATTCTATGATGATCCGACTGATCTCAGTCTGCTGTTTGCAGAGCTTGACCACCTACACCATGTGCATGATGGTCAAGAGGGGGAGAAGGATGTGTCTCATACTCACAGTGATTCTGTGGACATTAACACTGATAATGATGTGCAGGCTCAGGTTCAACCAATAGTGGGTACAATTCCGGTTAGTACCATCACTGATGATGATGTGCGGGCTCATGTCGAGCCAACTGTCGATACACTTAAGATTGGTGCTCTCCAGGTTCCTGTTCGGGATCGATGGCAGACGAATACCCTGGTGTACTCTCGGCGGCAACCACAAGTGCAGGGGGAGCAGCAAGGCAGGGAGGCAAGAGTGCAGGGGGAGCAGCAAGGCAGGGAGGCAAGAGTGCAGGGGGAGCAGCAAGGCAGTGAGGCAAGAGTGCAGGGGGAGCAGCAAGGCAGTGAGGCAAGCTCATCTGACACAGTGGAGCTGTCCATTGCATTGCGAAAACCTACACGTGAAGCGGCAAGGAAGGGTGAGGTAGCAAGGAAGGCTCTCCCAAAGGATGATGCTTGTGATGACCTTGATATTGGCAATTTTGTGTCTTACAAGGCTTTGTCACCTTCATATAAGGCGTTTGTTGCCTCTCTGCAAACTGTGTCTATCCCTAGGGATTGGAAGGCTGCAAAGCAAGATCCGAAGTGGCGTGAATCGATGATAGAGGAGTTAGAAGCATTGAAAAAAAACAAGACATGGGTGCTAACCACATTGCCGGCAGGAAAGAAAGCGATGAGTTGTAAGTGGATTTTTCTTTGTGAAGCAGAATCCTGAGGGCAAGGTGGAACGGTATAAGGCTAGATTGGTCGCTAGAGGATACAGTCAAACTTATGGAATTGACTATGATGAGACATTTGCTCCAGTTGCAAAGATGAACACGGTATGGGTATTGGTCTCGTGTGCTGCAAACTTTGGGTGGAAATTGCACCAGTTAGATGTCAAGAATGCCTTCTTACATGGTGACTTGAAAGAAGAGGTATACATGGAGATACCGCCAGGTTTTGGCACAGAACAGACTACGGGGAAGGTATGCAGGCTGAAGAAATCCTTGTATGGTCTGAAGCAATCGCCGAGGGCATGGTTTGATAGGTTCAGACGAGCTGTTTGGAATATGGGGTATGGCCAATGTAATGGTGATCACACGGTGTTCTATAGACACACTAATAAGAAGATCACCATTGTTGCGGTATGTTGATGATATCATCATCACTTTGGAGATGATGAGGAGGAAATAAAGAGAGTGAAGGGGTGTCTGAGCAAGGAGTTTGAGGTAAAAGACTTAGGAAATCTAAAGTACTTCCTTGGCATAGAAGTGGCTCGGACAGAGAAGGGAATATCTTTGTGCCAACGAAAATACACCTTGGATCTTTTGAGTGACATGGGCATGATGGGATGTCGTGCAGCCCCTACTCCAATTGAACAAAATCATCAAGTAACAGCACAATCAGGTGAGCTAGTGAATAAGGAAGATTATCAGAAGCTGGTTGGGAGGTTATTGTACTTGTGTCATACCAGGCCTGACATTACGTATGCCGTGGGGGTGGTGAGCAGATACATGCATGAACCAAGGAGTGGGCATCTTGATATTATTCACAGTAATCCTGAGATACTTGAAGGGGACTCGGGTAAAGGGTTGTGGTTTGCAAAGAGTGGACATCTTGAGGTGGATGGCTATAGTGACTCTGATTGGGCTAGCTGTCAAGATGATAGACGATCAACTTCAGGCTACTGTGTGTTTGTGGGAGGAAATTTGGTGTCATGGAGAAGCAAGAAACAGAATGCTGTGTCTAGATCAACAACAGAAGCTGAATATAGAGCATTATCTCAAGGGTTGTGTGATATGCTCTGGGTGAAGCACCTACTATGCGAGTTGAAACTCTTGAGGAAGGGACCCTTAAGGGTGTGGTGTGACAATCAGTCAGCTATAGCCATTGCTAATAACCCAGTTCAACATGATAGGACGAAGCATGTGGAAATTGATCGCTTCTTCATTAAAGAGAAACTTGATGCTGGGATCATCAGCCTTACTCATGTCAGCTCTGGGCAGCAGTTTGCAGATTGCTTGACAAAGGGACTGGGAACAAAGGACTGTAACTAGGCGTGTGACAAGATGGGGACGATAGATATCTACCACCCATCTTGAGGGGGAGTGTTGAACCGGTATGGACCCTAGCCCATCAAGATCTGTCTCTTGGGTCCAAGCCCATGAGAGGTGCTGACCTAGAAGAGGAGCCCCTCTTCCCCCTGCCCCCGTGTGAGACGCCATACACGAGAGGAACTTCACGCGATTCACCAGACACCACCTGCTCTCGTCTCTGTAGGTACTCTCCCTCTCGTCTCAACAGAGATCTTAGGGGTTTAAGCTCTAGCCTACCCCAACTTGTTTGGGACTAAAGGCTTTGCTGTTGTTGTTGTTGCTGCTGCTGGCCTGCTGCTGCTATGTAATTAACAAGGTTCACAACTAAATTGGTTAATATCGTAATCATACCGTGTGAATTTGCGAAGATGAAGCGCGAGCCTGGCCTCTGTGACGGCGAGTAGTTGGGGAGGGTGCTGAGGAAGAAGATGGCTCGGCGGCGAGGCAGTATGCGCCAAGACCTTTTGCTACAACATTAGGAACAATTAAGGAATCACATGTGATAAAAGATTACAATGATTCATCTAGACATCCGTTAGTTTGGAAGAATAAAGTGAACTACGCAACAGCGAAAACAATGGCAATACCTGGAGCGTAGAAACTTGCGTAAGGAAAAATGGGCCCTGTAGTATGAACTTTATCAAGTTCCAGCTCAATCTTCATCATGGACTTGAGATTGATCATGTAGGTGCTATCATACCCATCAATGAAGATCACATCAGCATCTTCAGCATAGCCAGCTAGATTCGCTAGAAAACACATTGGCCCAAAAAACTCCACCAGATCAATGACCATGCGACGTTCCCATGATACCACCCTGTTAACTACCCTTGACCACAAATGGAGATTTGAATCCTTAAGTCCGGCTAAACCAAGAAGACCATCCTCGGTGGGTATGATGATAACCTGCTTCTCGTAGCTATGTGGCAACTTCTCAACTAAATCCAATCTATGCTTATCCAGATCGAACTCGATGATGCGATCGTTGTGCAACAGCCAATAGAGTGTGTTCCCAACAAGAGCCGTCGGCAACATGGCAATAGATGAACCTGGTATAGGAATTGAAGTGATCTCACCCCAGACACCAGTCTCAGACGAGTAGACGCAGCCAGACGTGATGAAATCAACCTTGAACACAAGCACCACAAGGACCGAGCACGAATGGCTGTCGCTGTGTCCAGCCATGCAGAGAACCGTGCAATTGTATGTGGCCTGCTTGGGGAGGCACCTAGGATACGTCAGGCAGATCATGTCACCAGTGACGAGGTCCCAGACAAGCAGCTCCTTGTGGCGCACAGATAGCTCCCTGTAGTGCGCAGATTCCAAGAGGGCATGACCATGGCGGCAGTCCAAGACCGACCAATCGGCATTGGATATCTCGGCAGCAGTGGAGACCGCGAAGGCGTCAGCGATGGGAGTGAAGAACGGAAGCCACGGCTGGTTGCTGAAGAAGCCAAGCACGGGAGGAGCCCCCCCGTGGAACTCGCTGAAGTAGCGGAGGAAGCGGGCATCGTGGATGAGGTTGCACCAGTGCTTGCAGACTTGAGAAGCGCGGAAGAGGTGGATGGGCTCAGGCTGAAGGCGCACGAGGATCTCCACGAGGAGGTCGTCCGGGAGAATCTGTAGAAGATAGGCGTTATACCTGAAATGGCCATTCAATAGTGAGTGAAGTTGTCAGGAAGTATATATTCAATATAATAAGTCCATTTGTACACTCACAGAGTATATAAAGTCTAGTAGTAATACCAATTTCGTGTTGACGATGTAGATAACCATTTTTTAAACAAAGATGATCAAATTGCAAAGTCAATAAATGTATAAATCTAATTGCACAGAACCTATCGAAAACCATAAGTCATATAACAAATAAACGGAATTTAGACAGGTAATTACAGTTTACAGAGAAAAGTGGGCGGAGGAAGGCATGAAGAAAATAAAATAAACAACAGCAAGCTAAACAGTAAAATGTGAGACTGCATGGAGGCATGATAAAGATCACTGAAAACGTTCTCATGGCCATGGTACAGTTAAACCAGTACTCCCATGTGCATAGCCCATGCAAAAGATCGGCTCCGCCAGTTCGTCTGATGCCCTGCTATGGCACGCATCTGGCGGTCCATTGGGATAAATAAAACCTTCCGTCTCCGCCTTCGAGTGCATCTGGGAAACCCCCACGCCGACAAGAATGGACGACAAGCTCACGCCCTTCATATTACTGATCGTGTTGTGCAAAAATATGTGATGCTAGAAACGCCAAGATCTTCAGGCAGATTAATCACTCTACAACCAAGTAATTGTTGATGACCTCATGTTATGGACCAATCGGTTCAAAGTCGTAAACGATAAAGCCTTCGCCGGTTTGTGGCGGGACTAGTTTGGATTTCTTATTGGGCTGCATTGGATTTTACTTATTTTCTGTAACCAAACTCTCTCTCCCGCGCGCGTAGGTAGAGCGGTGACGACCAGGACGACGCCGGCTGCCTTTAGTCAGCAGCAACAATACCCATTCTCACAATATATGTTTGAATGCTGTTGGTCCAGGCAAACCTAGCTTCTAAGTCTTGGTTCCACACTTTGAGCGGAGGGGGCAGGGGGGTGAAGCTTTACCTCGTGGGTGTGGCTGCAGGGGAGGCGGCGGCGCGGCCCCGACGAGCACTGGCGCGGCGGCCGCTTGTGCCTCGCTGCCGGATGGAGGCGTCCTGGGGGAGGGTGGCCGCTGCAGGGAGCGGTGGCGGCGGAGGCGGAGGCGGCGTCTCGGATGACCGTGCGGCTGCGGGGGAGGCGGCCCGATGGAGGTCCGGTACCTCGGCGGCGGGGGTCTCCTTGAAGGTGAACTTGTCGAAGATGCTCTTGAAGTCGGCGAGCAGGCCGTCGGCGAGGTCCGGCTCCTCCGGCAAGTACTCCACCTCGATCTCCACCTACCCACACGGCCGGTTCTCCGCCGACACGGACCGAGCTTCTTTCTTTCCAGCGGATCCTCTCTGATCCCCGCGCAGGTCGGGGAATAGCGATGAGAACGCGCACCTGGTGTTCAGTGGGTCGAGGAAGAGCAATGCTACACGCACGGATATTTTTACTGGCTATTACGGAGTGGCTTAGCTG
Source organism: Aegilops bicornis (assembly GCA_021605145.1). NCBI lineage: Eukaryota > Viridiplantae > Streptophyta > Magnoliopsida > Poales > Poaceae > Aegilops > Aegilops bicornis. Next base: position 696,137,508 of record CM038669.1, read on the forward strand.
GCTGATTTTGACTGGATAGAAATAAACGCACGGGCCCACCCACGCTGAAAATCAGGGGGGAAGAGAAGAGTAGGTTGGAAAGAGCCCGTATTGCTAAGTAAACTGCCCGTGTGTCTAGGATTTTCGGTCGAGGAATACCATTTTTTTCATATCACGAACACTTTCTAATTCGTCACAATTTAATTCAATTTGTGGGACATTTTTTGAGATTCCAAGACATTTTTTCAAATCATGGAAAATTTTAAATTCATGAACATCTTTCGAAATAGAGGAACGTTCTTCAAAATGCGTGGACATTTATTAAAATCCTGGCAATATTTTCGAAGCACATTAATGTTTTCGTAATTCAAGAACTTGGGAACAACAATAACAATAACAAAGCCTTTAGTCCCAAACAAATTGGGGTAGGCTAGAGGTGAAACACATAAAATCTCATGACTAACTCATGGCTCCGGGACATGGATAGCAAGCTTCCACGCACCCCTGTCCATAGCTAGTTCTTTGGTGATACTCCAATCCTTCATGTCTCTCTTAACGGACTCCTTTCATGTTAAAATTCGGTCTACCCCGACCTCTCTTGATATTCTCCGCACGCTTTAGCCGTCTGCTATGCACTGGGGCTTCTGGAGGCCTGCGCTAGATATGCCCAAACCATCTCAGGCGATGTTGGACAAACTTTTTTTCAATTGGTGCTACCCAACTCTATCTCGTATATCATCATTCCGAACTCGATCCTTCCTCGTGTGGTCACACATCCATCTCAACATACGCATCTCCATCACACCTAACTGCTGAACATGTCGTCTTTTAGTCGGCCAATCCTCAGCGCCATACAGCATTGCGGGTCGAACCGTCGTCCTGTAGAACTTGCCTTTTAGGTTTTGTGGCACTCTCTTGTCACAGAGGATGCGAGAAGCTTGGCGCCACTTCATCCATCCCGCTTTGATTTGATGGTTCACATCTTCATCAATACCCCCATCCTCCTGCAGCATTGACCCCAAATATCGAAAATGTGTTCTTCTGAGGCACCACCTGCCCATCAAGGCTAACCTCCTCCTCCTCACACCTAGTAGTACTGAAACCGCACATTATATACTCAGTTTTAGTTCTACTAAGATTAAACCCTTTCGGTTCCAAGGTTTGTCTCCATAACTATAACTTCCCATTTACCCCGTCCGACTATCGTCAACTAGCACCACATCGTCCGCAAAGAGCATACACCATAGGATATCTCCTTGTATATCCTTGTGATCTCATCCATCACCAAGGCAAAAAGATAATGGCTCAAAGCTGACCCCTGATGTAGTCCTATCTTAATCGGAAAGTCATCAGTGTCGACATCACTTGTTCGAACACTTGTCATAACATTATCGTACATGTCCTTGATGAGGGTAATTTACGTTGCTGGGACTTTGTGTTTCTCCAAGGTCCACCACACATGACACTCCGCGGTATCTTATCATAGGCCTTCTCCAAGTCAATGAACACCATATGCAAGTCCTTCTTTTGCTCCGTGTATCTCTCCATAAGTTGTTGAACCAAGAAAATGGCTTCCATCGTCGACCTCCCAGACATGAATCCAAACTGATTTTTGGTCACGCTTGTCATTTTTCTTAAGCGGTGCTCAATGACTTTCTCCCATAGCTTTATTGTATGGCTCATCCGCTTAATTCTACGGTAATTAGTACAACTCTGGACACCCCCCTTGTTCTTGAAGATTGATACTAATATACTCAGTCTCCATTCTTATGGCATCTTGTTTGCCCAAAAAATGAGGTTGAAAAGCTTGGCTAGCCATACTATCGCTATGTCCCCGAGGCCTTCCCACACCTCAATGGGGATACAATCAGGGCCCATTGCCGTGCCTCCTTTCATCCTTTTTAAAGCCTCCTTGATCTCAGACTCCTTGACCTCAAGAACTTGGGAACCTTTTTTGAAATTCAAAAACAAAAATTGTGAATGTTATTTGAAATCGAGAACACATTTTGAAACTCAAGAACTTTTTCTCAAATTTGAGGAAAAAAATTGAAATTCACTTTTCTAAAATTTGAGAACATTTTTTGCAATTTAGTAGCATTTTTAAAATTCATGACATTTTTTGAAATTCAAAAACAAAAAATGTGAATGTTTTTTGAAATCGAGAACATTTTCAAATCCGTGAACAATTTGTAAATATTGAGAACATCTTTTGTAATCATGAACGTTCTTACAAATTTGTAAGAAAAATGAATTTCAAAAAAATGAAATCCCAAACATTGGGATTCATGACCATTTTTCTAAGTTAAAAATAGCACAAAAAACAAGGACTCCACACCCGGTACTTGGGCCGGCCAATGGGAACGCTTTTCTGCACATATGACAGGTGGGGCCAGGCACCCTTTGATCGAGAGAGAGCAAATTCATTTATCAACACCTCCGTCTGGTCAGATGCAATGAGAAGTATGTATATATATGGAATAGCCCATTTCTCAACCAGTGGAAATTTGCTTATTATGTATACATAATTATGTTCCTTTGATCAGAATAATACATTTCTCAACACCGCCAGGCACAAGGTCTTTTGTGCAAACAAACGAAGGCCATTTGATTTGGAGCATGTAAAGATGAATGAATTTCATGGTATTGATATTTAGTTTGCCTGTGAAATAGTATTTCTGCTCATGCTACATCTTTTTATGTGCTACTTGCTTGAGTCACATAGTTGAACTTCTGGTTTTAGTTATTGCTTGTTTTAATGAAATTTGGTTGAACTTCTGTTCTACGCATTTGTTTTACTGCTTTGTTATAAATTGTTGAACTTCTGGACATTCATCTTATATGTAGTAGCCCCTTTGGTGTAGATTGTTCTATATTTAGTATGTAAATTGTAGATTGTTTGTTGTGTTTACTGCTTTGTTAGGTATTGTTGAACTTTTGGGTATTGGTAATTGATTTAAAAGTAGGACTCCCTTTGGTGTAGTATTGCAGATTAGAAGTCAACTGCCTTTTTACTTGCAATTTTTTGTAGTTGGTGATGAATTGAATAGTTCTGGTAAAAATGCCTGCGATCAAGATGGAGCTTCAGAAGTTAATACTGATGCTCCAATATCTGATGCGGCTAAATCACCCATTTTTCCTTTGACTGTGATTGCTGAGGTTGCTTTGAGCCTTGAGAATATTTCAAGCCTCGAGGATCTTGCTTCTGCAGCTCTTGCTTCACCTAGTATGTGCAACTCCTTTTCTTTTCATTTTAAATTCTCGAGCCATGTTTTTTTAACTTGTTCCCGCCGGTTGTATTTTTTTGTTCCTGACTTTTTTTATTTTTTGCTTTGCTTTTTTTGTGTTCTTGCAGATGTGTCCACAGAGGAGGAAGCTGTGAGCACCATAAATGATGTTCTATCTGAGTTGGATTTATCAGAAAACACTGCTGCTGCCGAGCAAGGGGCTCCGTCAGTCAAAGGTTCTGATTCCGTTCCGGATCCTTTGTGCTCTCTTCAGATGTCAGAGACGCAGTCGCAGTCTGTTGATGGCACCGAACCTATCACGTAACCTGAGGATGTGCCTCTTCAGCTTCTTCCGGAGGACCAACGCAAGAGGAAGAGCAAGAAGATTTTCACAAGAAGAGGGCAGCCCGCCTTCAGAAAGGTTCTTGACGGTGTCCTGGACTAGGGGGTACTCACCATGTCGTCCCCCGATCAGTTAGATTGGGCCGAGGACCCCTAGGGCCGCATACTCATGGGCCAGTCTGGACAGCTGCCGCATACAAGGAAGATTTCACAAGACTTGGCGATCAAGACAAGGACTCCTCCCCCACCGGCGTATTCGGCTAGGACTCTTGTTATCCTAGGCCTCTGGTGCATTATATAAACCGAGGCCAGGCTAGTCAATAGACAATCTTATATACAACAATCATACCATAGGCTAGCTTCTAGGGTTTAGCCTCCTTGATCTCGCGGTAGATCTACTCTTGTACTACCCATATCATCAATATTAATCAAGCAGGAGTAGGGTTTTACCTCCATCGAGAGGGCCCGAACACAGGTAAAAACACCGTGTCCCTTGTCTCCTGTTACCATCCGCCTAGCGATGATTCGGGACCCCCTACCCGAGATCCGCCGGTTTTGACACCGACATTGGTGCTTTCATTGAGAGTTCCGCTGTGTGTTCGGCAAAAGGTCGATGGCTCGCCTGCAGATCAACTGCGACTTCGGCATCTTCGTCACCAGCTCAACTGGTCACCTTGGTTCGACTAAGGGCTGCGCCCTACCTCCGATCGTCATGTTCGGATGAGGGCCTTCATCAACATCAACTCCGATCTCTATCAAGATCATGGAGGAGTCATCCAGGAGCCCGGGGCTCAACGTCAACATTGCCCTCGGGCGGCCGTCTTTTTTTACGGACAGCGGACTTGTGTCCGCCGCCACCGCCTCCTCAAGTGTCGTTTTAATGATCGCTTCGGTGGAATTGTGCGGAATTGAGTCTACAACAATCCTGGAAAATTTCGTCGAGTTTTGATGGAGGAATCTGGCAATCTCCGATATCTGGAGCCGCATTGAATCTGGACGAGAATCCGGACGAGTTTAGGGCGTGGTGTCCAGCTTCTGGCTCGGACCTCCTTTGGAAGATCCAACCGTTGATCGGCTGCGGAATTCCTATATCTACCACCCCTCAAAATTTCAGCTCGATCCGACCGTCCAAACTTCAGGAACCTTCCGATTAGTGCATCACTTTTCGGATCTGTTTTCTGCGCGAAAACGAATCTGACCCGAGTTCGTCTTTTTTATGAACGGGATTTCGGACATCCTTTTTGAAGGAAGTTTTGTATGGGGTATTGTGTTTTGTTTCCGAACACATCCCACTAACTTTACAATCTTTTGAACATGATCTTCAACATCATGCTGGTGTCAAACCAGTCCGGCAATATTGCTCCACGGCTGCCGACCTGCGCTAGACACGTCGTCACTTTGTTGAGCCACGCTCAACTTCTTCGGATCATCATCTCGGCAAGCCGAACAAGAGTCCGGCATCGCGGAGGATAAATCATCACCAACATCGCCGCCCCACGGATTACACGGAGCGGGCACACCTGCATCGCTGCACGGTCACTTCATCAAGCCGGCATCGACCACGTCACGACCTGCATCGGCAGGGCCGCACTGTTGCTTTTTCAAGCTGGTGTCCATCATGCCGACCTACTTCGACTCATCGGCTGACACCGAGGCTTCATCACGTTAGCTGGACCGGGAGCTTCATCATCTCTTCATCAGCCTACCCCGGAGACTTCGGCGTCACTAGCCGACCAGCTTCATCACGTTAGCTGGACCGAGGGCTTTGCCTCGGCGAGCCAACCCTTATCAGCATCGTCATGTCGTCGCTTTATCACCCGTCAAGCAATGGGTGTGCGGATCGAGTCCCAACTTTGGGAATCACCTTTCTTCAGATTGCTACAACAAATAAACCAGGTGCTATTAATCCTAGTATTTTTTGCTTGTTTGGGTTCATTTTTCCCAACGAATTATTACTCTGGTTTGTCCATCACATGTACGCAGGTCTATCAAATGGTGGCCGCATTAACGACGGTCGCATGGTGGTTCGGTCAGTTTCCGTACATAGTCCGGCGAACGCCGCATCCGGAACTCGAACCGGCCTGTGAATTCAGGCTTTGCCATGCCATTACCGCATCACGCCGCCGCCCTGCATCGACATTGACTTCGGCGCCAGGCCATATTTCTTTTATTACTCACTTTGCATAAATTATTTATTATGCAACGATTTTATTATTATTATTATTACTATTATCTCTGGTTTGCACTATTTTTTGTGCACAGGAAAATGATCCAGCCGGACTATATCCTTTGGCGTCACCTCGGCTGGACGGGGGGCTTCGTCAACACTTCATTACCCCATGCAGGGACTTGGCATCACTCTGCCGTCCTGCATTGACCGTGCTATGTCACCACTTCGGAGTGCTGAGCTCTTTGCTCCGCCACCTCGGGACCGGCTTGGGGGATGGAACCTTGTCCCGCATCAAGCTCGGACCTCGTCGTCAATACCGAACACATTAACCAGCTAAGTTGCCTTCATACTCAAAGTTTTAAATTTTTAACTTGTGTTCGGCTCGACCAAGCATTATACTTTTTTGGAAAAAAGTTGCTTGTAAAAATTTTCCTTGTCCCAACTTTGTTTGTGACGCGGAAATTCAAATACCCCGTTTACTTGGGGGCTTCCTTCATGAAGCTTTTTTCCTCTTGCATATGATTATAATTATGCGGCCCGTTCCTTGTTGTTCGTGTATTACATACAATATGCACCATATTGACTTAAGCGATTTGCAAGCTGGGTTGCCTGGCTCACATGCTTACCCTACGTTCCCGATTGTTCGGCTAGGGAGTAAAGGGAGCACCTCTGCGATTGTCACGACCGGGTCCTCCGAGCTCTGACCTCAGACTGGGTGAAGCCGAAAGCTAGCGCTCTTATTGTTTTCAATCATAGTAGGCACACAACGGAACTCATGAGTACAAAAAATCTATTGCACAAGTCTCATATTAATAATGAGCACCGAAGAAAGGTATCGGTGGGGTACTATTTTCTTGAAGATGCTTCTTACACTCTGTTAAGTAATATAGTATAAGTTCCTTGAGCGCCGCTTTATGCATTACAGCCTTATGGCCTGATTGCCTGGTTATCGGAAACACCGTCGATATTCTCGGCAATTGAGTACATAACACTTTTCGCCCTTGACGAAGAGGGAGAAGCCGACGGTCGGTTAAGACGCGTATAAAGTTCGGGTGAACATAGATATGATATAAGTACTTCGGTACATACAATCATTCTTTTACCCAAGTCACTTGGGGGCTCTTATGTTTTTTTGAGCCATTTTATAATAAGTGTTTTTCTTCTTAGTCGTTGCAAAGTTATTATTATTATTTATTATCACTCCTTTTTTTGACACGAGTGTGCGGTCACTAGCCGGGGAGCCTAATTTCTCTCTCAAAACCTCTAGAGTTTAGTTTTCTAAACTGGCCTAATGAGAAGTACCCCGCCTTCAGGATGGGAGACTGAAGCCGTAGGCTGACCCGGCAAGTCTTGAGATAGGATGTGTCATGTTAAAGCACGGCAGAAGCACTTTTTTCTAAAGTCCAATTTTCGGATTGGCACCGAACACTTGATCTTGTTCGGACGTCATGTTTTTACTGACGTTTTTTGGTTTTCCAAGCTTTTGGCACTTTTAAACTATTTGTGTGTTTTCAGCACAAGTCTCATGATCTGCAACGCCGGACACCTTTAGAGATTCGGCAAAAACATTCTCGGATATTGCTATATATGCATCGGTTTCGAATTGTGTCTTTGGTCAATAGTTGGGTTGCCCGACTCCTGCGCTTGCCTCCTACGTTCCGCTTTGTTCGGCTAGGTGTGCAAAGGAGAACCACTGCGATTGTGCTTCCAGCTCGCATGGTCAAGCACCTCAGTGGAGAAAGCCGAAAACTCACTGTCACAATAGGTGTAAACTGGTCAGCGATCTGATGACTATATTAAATGACATGCCATTCATAACATTGGCCGAAGTGTTTCCGGCTTGACCTCGACTGTCGCCGAACACTACCGGAGGCTAGTAACTGGCCTCCCAAACTAAATCCTCAATATTTTGCTCTTACATTAGAGCTGAGGTTTCATGATCATGCTTAGCATGACAACCCAAAGAAAGGAACCGATAGCGGGACTATTTTCTTTGGAAGACATTTCCTATGTTAAACAGCAATATAACATATCTCTCTGCGTACCTTTGTTTATAAAACCGTATGGCCAGATTGCCTTGTTTGTCGTGAATCTTTGCCCTCATAAAGGCTTTATAAAGTAGGACAAACACTCCTCGGCTACTGGCCGAGGAGGTTGAAGCCGATGGTCGGTCAACAAAGTCTTGTACAATGCGGATCCGAGCATTAATGACATAAAGTACTTGGATACATTGAGTCATTACACATTTTTGTGATTTTACTATGGATATCGATCCTTAATTGACCACCCGTGCCGCATTAAGGCTCGGGGCTCTTGGGCTTCGGGCTTATTATTTACAAATATTAAAGGGCACATCAATCCCACGATCTGGTGTTGCCACCCGACCCGATGTCTCGGGGCTCTTGCATTGCCTGTTCTATGCAAAAACATTAAGTGCAATACAGTTTCGAGGAGATTTTGATCCTCGGGTTGGTCGGCCGCACCCAACCCGAGTCTCGAGGATCGAAACACGCCGCTTTTGTGTCCCAAGTATTCTGCCGAAGCTAGGAATTGATCCTCGGGCCGATTTTGCAAATCAACTTTGAGTCTCGTGACTCTTGGGATCAGCGGTCTTATGTCATCCTTCGTGTGCATCTCGGGTTTTAGACCGATACGCACCTTGAGGGCTCTTGGCTATATATCTCGTCGGAGAATAAATTGCATCAATAAAAACATTGACCAAAATCAGCCCATGACCGAGGTTCTTAACCACCTCGGAAGCAGTTCAGCATATAGCTCGGAAGCAAGTGGCTGGCTCCATAGAGGGCATATACGGCATAAAGCACGGCTAAAAACCTTCAAACTTCTATGACCCAAGGTCATTTAAGACACATCTGATACAGTCAGGCGTTGGAGCTCGGATACATAGTCCGGCGTTAGAGTGGGAAGCGATCCGGCATTGGTTCTCGGCTGCAAAAAATACCTCGAATGTCGTCAGGCGTTGGAGCTCGGACGCAAGTGGACGCTGAAGACCGGGAACAACTTCAAGCCCGAGGCGTGGCCTAAAATTAACAAGGCATTAAAAAAGGCCGGAAACTTAAAGGGGCTCCTCGGATACCCGACGTGTAAACTCGTCGAATGCATTTCGGCGATCCTCAAGATAGAAGATGAGAAGATTTGTTGAACCAGTTTTCAAGACCGGTTCAGGGGGCTACTGACGTTGTCCTGGACTAGGGGGTACTCACCACGTCGTCCCCCGATCAGTTAGATTGGGCCGAGGACCCCTAGGGCCGCATACTCATGGGCCAGTCCGGTCAGCTGCCGCATACAAGGAAGATTCCACAAGACTTGGCGATCAAGACAAGGACTCCTCCCCCACCGGCGTATTCGGCTAGGACTCTTGTTATCCTAGGCCTCTGGTGCATTATATAAACCGAGGCCAGGCTACTCGATAGACAATCTTATATACAACAATCATACCATAGGCTTGCTTCTAGGGTTTAGCCTCCTTGATCTCGTGGTAGATCTACTCTTGTACTACCCATATCATCAATATTAATCAAGCAGGAGTAGGGTTTTACCTCCATCGAGAGGGCCCGAACCTGGGTAAAAACATCGTGTCCCTTGTCTCCTGTTACCATCCGCCTAGACGCACAGTTCGGGACCCCCTACCCGAGATCCGCCGATTTTGACACCGACAGTTCTCATGTCCCTGAATTGTTGATTTTGCTGAGCTCACGGTTGGGCATTGCTCTGTTGCTGAGGAAGACGTGCCGTGTGGCACTGATGGCACGGTTGTCCCTGTTAAGAAGAAAATCAAGAAGACCGCTGCGAGGAAGCTTGTTGTTGGTGAAGTTACTCCTTGGAGGAGCCCACGTGTTTCAAGGCCTACAGAACTTGCTGAAGATGAAGGGCTAGGCCTTGGTGGCACGCCACACCGTAGTCCTTGTGTGCTTGCCACTGCCGCGCCTATGATACCTCTTGAGCACTGCGTTGGTTTTCCCTTGAAGAGGAAAGGGTGATGCAGCAAACTAGCGTAAGTATTTCCCTCGGTTTTTGAGAACCAAGGTATCAATCCAGTAGGAGGCTGGGCTCAAGTCCCTTGTACCTACACAAACAAATAAGAACCTTGCAACCAACGCGATAAAGGGGTTGTCAATCCCTTCATGGCTACTTGCAAAAGTGAGATCTGATAGAGATGATAAGATAATATTTTTGGTATTTTTATGATAAAGATTAAAAGTAAAGATTGCAAAATAAATGGCGAAAGAAATAGCTTGTTGACGGGAGATTAATATGATGGAAAATAGACCCCGGGGCCATAGGTTTCACTAGTGGCTTCTCTCAAGATAGCATAAGTATTACGGTGGGTGAACAAATTACTATCGAGCAATTGATAGAATTGAGCATAGTTATGAGAATATCTAGGTATGATCATGTATATAGGCATCACGTCCGTGACAAGTAGACCGACTCCTGCCTGCATCTACTGTTATTACTCCACACATCGACTGCTATCCAACATGTATCTAGAGTATTAAGTTCATAAGAACGGAGTAATGCATTAGGTAAGATGACATGATGTAGAGGGATAAACTCAAGCAATATGATATAAACCACATCTTTTTATCCTCAATGGCAACAATACAGTACGTGTCGTTTCCCCTCATCACTTTGGGATCGAGCACCGCAAGATTGAACCCAAAGCTAAGCACTTCTCCCATTGCAAGAAAGATCAATCTAGTAGGCCAAACAAACTGATAATTCGAAGAGACTTGCAAAGATAACCAATCATACATGAAAGAATTAAGAGGAGATTCAAATATTGTTCATAGATAATCTTGATTATAAACCTACAATTCATCGGATCTCGACAAACACACGGCAAAAGAAGATTACATCGAATAGATCTCCAAGAGAATAGAGGAGAACTTTGTATTGAGATCAAAAGAGAGAGAAGAAGCCATCTAGCTAATAACTATGGACCCGAAGGTCTGAGGTAAACTACTCACACATCATCGGAGAGGCTATGGTGTTGATGTAGAAGCCCTCCGTGATCAATGCCCCCTCCGGCGGATCGCCGGAAAAGGCCCCAACAAGGGATCTCGCGGGTACAGAGAGTTGCGGCGGTGGAAATAGGGTTTTGGCTCTTGTTCTGATGTTTCCAGGGTATATGAGTATATATAGGCGAAAGAGGTGGGTCAGGAGAGGTACGAGGGGCCCACGATGGGGGCGCCAGGCGGTAGCGCCCCCTGCCTCGTGGCCTCCTCGTTGATTGCTTGACGTCCACTCCAAGTCCTCTGGATCACGTTTGTTCCGAAAATCACGTTCCCGAAGGTTTCATTCCGTTTGGACTCCGTTTGATATTCCTTTCCTTCGAAACACTGAAATAGGCAAAAAAACAGCAATTTGGGCTGGGCCTCCGGTTAATAGGTTAGTCCCAAAAATAATATAAAAGTGTATAATAAAGCCCATTGAACATCCAAAACAGGTAATATAATAGCATGGAACAATAAAAAATTATAGATACGTTGGAGATGTATCAAGCATCCCCAAGCTTAATTCCTGCTCGTCCTCGAGTAGGTAAATGATAAAAACAGAATTTTTGATGTGGAATGCTTCTTAACATAATTTTCAATGTAATTCTTTTTATTGTGGCATGAATATTTAGATCCGAAAGATTCAAGGTAAAAGTTTAATGCTAACATAAAAACAATAATACTTCAAAAATGCTAACCAAGCAATTATGTCTTATCAAAATAACATAGCCAAAGAAAGCTTATCCCTACAAAATCATATAGTTAGGCCATGCTTCAATTTCGTCACACAAAAGCGTTCTCATCATGCATAACCCCGATGACAAGCCGAGCAATTGGTTCATACTTTTTAGCAGCGCTTCAGCCTTTTCAACCCTTACGCAATACATGAGCGCAAGCCATGGATATAGCACTATGGGTGGAATAAAGTATAACGATGGGGGTTATGTGAGAAGACAAAAGGTAGAAAGTCAAATCGCACCTTGTGGCGGCTAATTAATAGGCTATGGAGATGCCCGTCAATTGATGTCAATGAGAGGAGTAGGGATTGCCATGCAACGGATGCACTAGAGCTATAAATATATGAAAGCTCAACCAAAGAAACTAAGTGGGTGTGCATCCAACTTGCTTGCTCACGAAGACCTAGGGCATTTTGAGGAAGCCCATCATTGGAATATACAAGCCAAGTTCTATAATGAAAAATTCCCACTAGTATATGAAAGTGACAACATAGGAGACTCTCTATCATGAAGATCACGGTGCTACTTTGAAGCACAAGTGTGGAAAAAGGGTAGTAACATTGTCCCTTATCTCTTTTCTCTCTCATTTTTTCTTTTCTCTTTTTTTCTTTCTCCATTTTTTTCTTGGGCCTTCGCTTTTTTTTTCTTTGGCCTCTTTTTTATTTAGTCTGGAATCTCATCTCGACTTGTGGGGGAATCATAGTCTCCATCATCCTTTCCTCACATGGGACAATGCTCTAATAATGATGATCATCACACTTTTATTACTTACAACTCAAGAATTACAACTCAATACTTAGAACAAAATATGACTCTATGTGAATGCCTCCGGCGGTGTACCGGGGTATGCAATGAATAAAGAGTGACATGTATGAAAAATTATGAATGGTGGCTTTGCCACAAATATGATGTCAACTACATGATCATGCAAAGCAATATGACAGTGATGGATCATGTCATAATAAACGGAACAGTGGAAAGTTGCATGGCAATATAACTCGGAATGGCTATGGAAATGCCATGATAGGTAGGTATGGTGGCTGCTTTGAGGCAGATATAAGGAGGTTTATGTGTGATAGAGCGTATCATATCACGGGGTTTGGATGCACCGGCGAAGTTTGCACCAACTCTCAAGGAGAGAAAGGGCAATGCACGGTACCGTAGAGGCTAGAAAATTGTGGAAGGTTGAGAGTGCGTATAATCCATGGACTCACATTAGTCATAAAGAATTCATATACTTATTGCAAAATTTTATTAGCCCTCAAAGCAAAGTACTACTACGCATGCCCCTAGAGGGATAGATTGGTAGGAAAAGACCATCGCTCGTCCCCGACCACCACTCATAAGGAAAGCAATAAAAGAACACCTTATGTGTCAAAATTGTCGCACAACTTTTACCATACGTGCATGCTACGAGACTTTCCAACCTTAACACAAGTATTTCTCAATTTCAGAATTACTCAACTAGCGCACTCTAATATTACCACCTTTATATCTCAAAACACTTTCAAGTATCAAACTTCTCATGATATTCAATGAACTCAATATGGAAGTTTTTATTATGCTCATCTTGGATGTCTATCACATTCGGATTAATTTCACAATTAAAGTAAATTACCATGCTGTTTAAGACTCTCAAAATAATATAAGTGAAGCATGAGAGATCCATAATTTCTATAAAATAAAACCACCACCGTGCTCTAAAAGATATAAGTGAAGCACTAGAGCAAAAACTATATAGCTCAAAAGATATAAGTGAAGCACATAGAGTATTCTAAATAATTCCGAATAATGTGTGTCTCTCTCAAAAGGTGTATTCAGCGAGGATGATTGTGTTAAACTAAAAATCAAATACTAAAATTATACAAGACGCTCCAAGCGAAACACATATCATGTGGTGAATAAAAATATAGCCCCAAGTAAAGTTACCGATGGACGAAGACAAAAGAGGGGATGCCTTCCAGGGCATCCCCGAGCTTAAGCTTTTGGTTGTCCTTGAATTTTACCTTGGGTTGCCTTGGGGATCCCCAATCTTAGGCTCTTGCCAATCTTTGTTCCGTAATCCATCAAATATTTACCCAAAACTTGAAAACTTCACAACACAAAACTTAACAGAAAATCTCGTGAGCTCCGTTAGCGAAAGAAAACAAAACACCACTTCAAGGTACTGTAATTAACTCATTCTTTATTTATATTGGTGTTAAACCTACTGTATTCCAACTTTTCTATGGTTCATAAACTCCATTACTAGCCATAGATTCATGAAAATAAGCGAACAACACGCGGAAAACAGAATCTGTTAAAAACAAAACAGTCTGAAGTAATCTGTAACTAACGCAAACTTCTGGAACTACAAAAATTCTAAAATAAATTTCTGGACGTGAGTAATTTATCTATTAATCATCTGCAAAAAGAATCAACTAAATAGCACTCTCCAGTAAAAAGTTGTAGCTAATCTCGTGAGCGCTAAAGTTTCTGTTTTTTACATCAAGATCGCAAAGACTTTCCCGAAGTCTTCCCAAAGGTTCTACTTGGCCCAAACACTAATTAAAACACAAAACCACATCTAAACAGAAGCTAAATGAATTATTTATTGAATAACAGCAAGTAAAAATATTGGATTGTCTCCCAACAAGCGCTTTTCTTTAAAGCCTTTTAGCTAGGCATAGATAATTTTAATGATGCTCACATGAAAGACAAGAATTGAAGCGCAAAGAGAGCATCATAAAACACATGACAAACACATCTAAGTCTAACATACTTCCTATGAATAGGCATATTATAGCAAACAAATTTTCAAGGCAAGCAAAAACTAGCATATGCAAGGAAGAAGAAAGTGAGAATAACAATCTCAACATAATGAGAGGTAATTTAGTGACATGAAAATTTATACAATCATATTTTCCTCTCTCATAATAATTACATGTGGGATCATAAGCAAATTCAACAAAATAGCTATCACATAAAATATTGTCAACACGCAAAGTTGACACTCTTCCAAAATAGTGGGATTAACATCAACTAAAGTCATGACCTCTCCAAACCCACTTTCAATATTATTGCAAACATTATTATCAATCTCATATTCATCATGGGGCTTAATAAATTTTCAAGATCATGAGAAGAATCACCCCAATCATGATCATTGCAACAAATAGTAATCATAGCAAAACTAGCATCCCCAAGCTTAGGGTTTTGCATATCATTAGCACAATTGACATTAATAGAATTTATAATAATATCATTGCAATCATGCTTTTTATTTAAATATCTATCATGAATCACTTCATAAAGCACTTCATCACAATTTTCAGATTCATGGATTTCAAGCAAAACCTTATAAAGATAATCTAGTGCACCCAAATCACTAGGAATTGGTTCATCATAATTGGATCTCTTAAAAAGATTGGCAAGTGGACGAGGATCCATAGATCTTAGGTTCTCTGTTTAGCAATAAATACACAACTATTCCAACCAAACGAGCAATTGAGCCAAGTAAGACATCAAGGAAAACGAAAAGATGAACGGAAAGAGAGGGCGAATAAGACGGCAAGGGTGAAGTGGGGGAGAGGAAAACGAGAGGCAAATGGCAAATAATGTAATGCGAGGGATAAGAGTTTGTGATGGGTATTTGGTATGTCTTGACTTGTGCGTAGACTCCCCGGCAACGGCGCCAGAAATCCTTCTTGCTACCTCTTGAGCACTGCGTTGGTTTTCCCTTGAAGAGGAAAGGGTGATGCAGCAAAGTAGCGTAAGTATTTCCCTCAGTTTTTCAGAACCAAGGTATCAATCCAGTAGGAGGCCACGCTCAAGTCCCTTGTACCTACACAAACAAATAAGAACCTTGCAACCAATGCGATAAAGGGGTTGTCAATCCCTTCACGGCCACTTGCAAAAGTGAGATCTGATAGAGATGATAAGATAATATTTTTGGTATTTTTATGATAAAGATTAAAAGTAAAGATTGAAAAATAAACGGTGAAATAAATAGCTTGTTGACGGGAGATTAATATGATGGAAAATAGACCCGGGGGCCATAGGTTTCACTAGTGGCTTCTCTCAAGATAGCATAAGTATTATGGTGGGTGAACAAATTACTGTCGAGCAATTGATAAAACTGAGCATAGTTATGAGAATATCTAGGTATGATCATGTATATAGGCATCACGTCCGTGAAAAGTAGACAGACTCCTGCCTGCATCTACTACTATTACTCCACACATCGACCGCTATCGAGCATGCATCTAGAGTATTAAGTTCATAAGAACGGAGTAATGCATTAGGTAAGATGACATGATGTAGAGGGATAAACTCAAGCAATATGATATAAACCCCATCTTTTTATCCTCGATGGCAACAATACAATACGTGTCGTTTCCCCTACTGTCATTGGGATCGAGCACCGCAAGATTGAACCCAAAGCTAAGCACTTCTCCCATTGCAAGAAAGATCAATCTAGTAGGCCAAACCAAACTGATAATTCAAAGAGACTTGCAAAGATAACCAATCATACATAAAAGAATTCAGAGGAGATTCAAATATTGTTCATAGATAATCTTGATCATAAACCCACAATTCATCGAATCTCGACAAACACACCGCAAAAGAAGATTACATCGAATAGATCTCCAAGATAATCGAGGAGAACTTTGTATTGAGATCCAAAGAGAGAGAAGAAGCCATCTAGCTAATAACCATGGACCCGAAGGTCTCAGGTAAACTACTCACACATCATCAGAGAGGCTATGGTGTTGATGTAGAAGCCCTCCGTGATCAATGCCCCCTCCGACGGAGCGCCGGAAAAGGCCCCAAGATGGGATCTCATGGGTACAGATAGTTGCGGCGGTGGAAATAGGGTTTTGGCTCCTGTTCTGATGTTTCCAGGGTATATGAGTATATATAGGCGAAAGAGGTCGGTCAGGAGAGCTACGAGGGGCCCACGAGGGTGGGGGGCGCGCCCAGGGGGGCAGGCGCGCCTCCCTACCTCGTGGCCTCCTCGTTGATTGCTTGACGTCCACCCCAAGTCCTTTGGATTACGTTTGTTCCGAAAATCACATTCCCGAAGGTTTCATTCCGTTTGGACTCCGTTTGATATTCCTTTCCTTCGAAACACTGAAATAGGCAAAAAACAGCAATTTGGGCTGGGCCTCCTGTTAATAGGTTAGTCCCAAAAATAATATAAAAGTGTATAATAAATCCCATTCAACATCCAAAACAGATAATATAATAGCATGGAACAATAAAAAATTATAGATACGTTGGAGACGTATCAGCCTACACCTTCCCCGCTTGGTGCTGGTGCATCTTTTATGAGGAAGAAATGCGGCGTTAAGCGCAAGGTTGCACCTGCAAAGGTCAACAAGGGTGTCAAGAAGTGTCCTCGTCTTAATCCAGAGGACAAGGATGATGTTGATTTCAACGCTGATGACGAGGGTGACGATGATGATGTTAGTCAGGTATGAATGTCTCATGTTTACTGCTTTTGAGAGCATCTGTAGATTTTTTGTAGTTTTTTTGTTTTTAGCACTGCCTTGGCGTACATAGCTGACCTTCTGCTTCATATGGACGAATAAATTAGCTGAACTGCTTTGCTTTTATGGTGTTACTGCCTTTGTGTACATAGTTGGACTTCTGGATATATACATGTAGAAATTAGCTTAACTTACTGGTATACATGTTTTAATCTTGCCTTGGTATACATGGTTGAACTTACGCTTTGTAAATTTCCAACATTTTGAAAGCATGATAACTTGTGGTCATACATGGTTGTACTGCCTATGTAGATATAGGTGGACTTCTGAAATGTACTGCGTATGTAGGAATTAGTGGAATTTTGGTGTAGCTTGTTTATCTCATTGTTCTGCCTTTTTTCCTTGTCATTGTATTTTTTTTTCAGTATCAGCTTGTGGAGCGGCCTGAGAGGAGGAGGAGAGGAGGCAAACCCCCCAAAGTAGGTGGCCAAGGAGGAGATGAGGCGAAACGTTTTAACAAGACGGTTCGCTGCTCACTGAAAGAGGTCAAGACGTGTGCGAAAATGCTACAACTTAGGCACCAGACGAGGGTTATCAAGGCTGGTTTTGGATGTGTGTTTGACTTGGAGGTTGATTCGAACATTTCTCGTCCTGTGATGGGCAACATCTACATGAGGATTGACCCTACAACCATGATTCTGGACATGGGTGCGGATAACAAGGTTCTACGTATTACAAGTAATGCTATTCACCATCTGTTTGGATTCCCTCAGGGTAATCGTACCCCTCCTAGGCCCTCGAATGATGGGTTTGATGATGCTGTTATGAGGCTGAAGGGCAAGCTTGGGTACGCTAGGAGTGACGACATCAAGACAAAGGATCTGCGGAATATCCTCCAGGAACTTGTGAAGGACGAGACGAAGGATGATCTTGCTCTGCAGGTATTTTACCTGATTGTCTTCATGAAGGTGGTTATTCCTGGAACGTCTACACGAGTGTCCAGGGAGGCAGCAATGGCTAAGAATCTTGTGTTTGAGGATATGGCAGATATGGACTACTGCAAGTTGGTTGTTGATGATATTCGAAGTGTTGTTGTTAGGTATCAGCAAGGTATGAGCAGAGGAAAGCTGTCACAGGCTGTGCCATCACGCCGCTTCTTATGTATCTGGACTGCCTCATCATTGGCAAGACGCCTAATGTTGACTTGAGGACCCCTCGCATCAATTTCATGGATTAGGCCAAGCTTCTTGAGCTTGCTGCGGCTGACTTGGTCAAGAAGGGTGATGATGACCCAGCCAACTAGGTGTTTGGGAGACTGCCTATGAGTGTTTATATGCATCATTCTTTCCTGTGTAGTTTAACTTGAACTTTTGGTATTGTCTTGTATATCTTTGTTCCCATTCCTTCATTTCTTTTCTGACGTGTTGACTTTTGTTTTTGTATGCAGTGGAAGACACAGGCTGAGGTTGTGTTCTTTAGGCATATCGAACGTCCCGTTCTTTCTATGCCTCGTGCCGCTGGCCTAGGGAGTGGAACTTCTCCAAGATTTGAATTCTCCCGGGATGTTAATACTGGTGCCCCCCCTGTAGATCCAGGAGGTTCTTCTACCCGTGTGAGTGCTGCAGGTGGCGTGTCTTTCGAGAGTTTTTTTGAAGCTGCGAATGTTTCCCTTGTTAAGATTGACGGTCTTCTTGAAACTGTTTGTGGGGAGTTGGCCCGTGTTCCGTCAACTGTTGAGCGTCTTAGTCGCGTTGATGGGATTCTTCCTCCCGGGCACGGTTTTGATGCTGAGTCTTCAAGGGAGGTTTTGTCAATTGAAGCTAGATATCTTGAAGAGATTTGTCAGAGCACTTCCCACCTCCGGGCTAGCTTTGTGCTGTTCAAGGAAATGCAGGATGCTCGTTGCAAGCCTTTTGAAGATGAGGCAAGTGTTGCTGTGAGACAGATTCAGAGGCAGGATTGTGTTCGTTTGAGTCGTGAAGGAGGTCACGTGGAGCATATCGAAGAGGTTTGTTTATGTTGGCCTTTGGACATTTCTTTGCACTAATGTTCATTGTTAGCTTTTCAGTAATTACTATTTTTAGTCACAGGTGACCCTTGTTGATTTCACGTGTCGTAAAGTCTTTCTTTTTAGCACCAGTGTTTCCTAGTTGACCTTCTCTGTTTATAGCTGTTGGGGAACGTAGTAATTTCAAAAAAATTCCTACGCACACGCAAGATCATGGTGATGCATAGCAACGAGAGGGGAGAGTGTTGTCCACGTACCCTCGTAGACCAAAAGCGGAAGCGTTAGAACAACGCGGTTGATGCACTAGTGCAGAACCGGGCAATAGCACCGGTTCGTAAGGCCCTTTAGTGCCGGTTTAGGAACCGGCACTAAAGTGTGGGCACTAAAGCCCCCCCCCCCTTTAGTACCGTTTCAGCACGAACCGATGCTAAAGGGCCACCACGTGGCACGAGCCAGCTCCGGGGGCCGGGAGCCCTTTAGTACCGGTTGGTAACACCAACCGGTACTAAAATGTTTGGGGGGCGGTTTTGGTTTTATGATTTCTTTTTCATTTAATTTTGTGTTTTCCATTTTAATTCTTTTTCGTTTCACCCTTGATATATATATAATAACTCATGCATGCTCGCATCATACATCATCATATATAATAACAAGTCCTACTAGCTAATTAATCAAGCATCATCATACAACTTCTACTCGTTACTAATAATAAGTCATACGATCATCATCCTCATAGTCATCGAACCCAACCCTACATAATTGTTCTTAGCACATGATCATCGATGTCGGTAGGATCGGACCTAAACACACTTAAGGTAAAATAGCATAAAACAATATAGACCACGACTCTCCATTATGAAGAATGGAGATCATCCATCTCCAATTCTTGCGCCTCGCTTCCTTTTGCTTCCAAGAAGCTCCTTACGACTGTCCATACATTTTTCCATCCTTTGATTGTCATGTCTCCACTTCTTTTAGAAATCCGGTATGGACAGTTGAGATTAAGTAGGATGACCTGGATATATGTTCAAAACACGAGCGCTGCCGCCATTCTGATACATCAAATGAGGCACACAATTCTCTGGGATAAGCTGTTGAAAAACATAGTAATAACCGTAATTAGCAATGATGTACTAGTTTTAGAAGTACGCAAAAGATGCACGGATGTCGTAATAGTAAAAAAACTTACCAGGGTATCTCCATGGTAGTTACCGTAGTTCAACACGTGCACTAGTGGCACGTATTGACCATAATGTTGAGGAGTTCGATTGTAGATATTGTAATTCTCAATATCATTACAAAATCCAACCAGATGAGTTTTCTCCTTGTAAGTTAACTCAGAGCCATCGGTGTAGTAAGTTCTATCTACCATATTCTGCACATTCTTTGATACTTCAAAATAAGCTGTCAATGGAAATAAGCTGTCAACTATTTTGAAATGAACAATATAAGTTCTATTAATAATTAACTATGTTTGAGAAACTCACATAGCGGTAGAACTGGAGGAGTATCAACAAGGACCCAAATGTCCAAATGGCATGGGATCAACTATACTCGAATTGTAAAAGATGAAAATTACACGTTGAAATAGTTGAAGTCATGCTTAATTATGAAAAAAAACACTTGTCGTTGCGTACCGTTTCAACTTCGAAAGTCTCCTCGAACTTAATCTTTGAGCGCCGACCATCGTCCGGTGAGGGCTGTCGCACTCACCTCGATCGTCGTCGTGGCACCGATCGCACTCCCGGAGACTTTCGTCGTCCGATGATGACATTTCCTATACGTTCATAATTCAAAGACTAAATTAGATCATTATTATTCAAATAATCATATGCCTATGCCTTGCATATAGTGCTCTCCAATTTGACTAAAAAAGAAACTAGTTCTATTAATTTTCTTGCTAAAAATAAACTACTTCAACTAGTTCAACTACTAAGCACTTACTATAAATAGAATAATGTAGTACTTACTCAAAATAAACAAGTTGCCCTCTAACTAAGTCCATTAAACACTTTCTAACATAATAAAAATTCTATGACCAAAATTACAACAAAAAAATTCATAAAAATTCTATGAAAAAAATTCTATGAACTAGTTATATTAACTTTTTTATCTAATTCATCTAACATTCGACATTAATCTAACATTTATATAAACTCAAAATATATAAAAAATTAAATAAACAAAAAAACTCATTAACAAATAATATTTTAATTAGATCATCAAATATCAGATACCTAAATTTTCTTACTAAAAATAAACTAGTTATATTACTTATTGAACTAGTTCAAATCTCATATACCTAAATAAACTAGTTCGACAATTTTCTTACTAAAAATAAACTAGTTATATTAATTATTCAACTAGTTCAAATCTCTAGTTCGACAATTTTCTATCTAGCTAATTCATCTAACATTCAATCATCTAATTAACTTTTCTAAAAAACAGAAAATAAGTAAAAAAATGTGTGTGTGTGTGTATGTGTATGTGTGCATGCATTATGCGTATATGTGTGTGTATATGTGTGTGTCCCCCGCGCCGCCCGTCGTCTGGCGAAGCGGCCCGTCTGGCGAAGCGTCTGAAGCGGCGGCGTCGTGTCGCGGCAACGACGGACGGCGGCGAGAGCGAGAGAGCGTATACAGCGGCCAGAGCAGCGAAAAGCGGCGCTGGAGTTCGGGCGGCGGCAGCAACGGCAACGACGGCAGCGGCGAGGGCAGCAACGGCAACAGCGACGGACGATAAGCGGCGGCGGCGGCAACGACGAAGCGGCGAGAGGTTGAGACGAAAGAAGTAGAGATCTAACTGATTTTTCGCAAGTTTTGTATATATAGGAGAGGCCTTTAGTACCGGTTGGAGCCACCAACCGGTACTAAAGGCCAACTTTGGCCAGGCCAAGAGGCGGGAAGAGCAGGCCTTTAGTACCGGTTGGTGGCTCCAACCGGTACTAAAGGGTGGTCTTTAGTACCGGTTGGAGCCACCAACCGGTACTAAAGGCCTTGCGCTGCCACCCCGCAGTTCGCAAAGTTTAGTCCCACCTCGCCGGGCGAAGGGCAGCCGCACTGGTTTATAAGCCCAGTCGCGGCTGCCTCTTTGAACTCCTCTATATAGCAGGCTTGTGGGCCTAATTTCTCCGCGCTGCCACAATGAGTCTGCTGGGCCTTTAGGGCCTGTAATTGCACGCCTTTGTGGCGTAGCAGCCTGAGGCAGCGCCCCAATTTTTTATATTTTTTATTTTCTGTTTCTTCTATTTATTTCTTCGTAGTTTTTGTATAGTTTTTCTTTTCTGTTATATTTATTTGTGAGTAGTTTTTCATCTAGTTTGCCAAAATTCAACATTTTCAGAGTTCATTTTGTAGTGATTTTCAATTTCACGGTCATTTTGTGAGCGATTGAAAAATAGCAAATATAATTTTTTATTTTCTGCTTTATTTTTCTTGATTTATTTCTGAGTAGTTTTTTTTCTGCTATATTTATTTTCTTCTATTTATTTCTGAGTAGTTTTTTATATAATTTTTTCTTTTCTGCTATTTTTCTTTTCTGCAAAACTTGATGGTCAAAGTCTGGAGTTATAACCAAAGTTTTAAAAAAAGAAATTCTGGTGTTGTAATAAGTTTTAAAAAATAAAATGCCTTTGTAACACATGAGTTTAATTTTGTCAGAAACCTGACTACTTCGAAAGAGATTGTTCAGTTTGTAAACGAAGTGCATCCAATTTACGCCGTAAGCCTCTCTACTTTCTTGCACATGCTATGTGGGTGAAATGATGATACCATGCCAAGTTTCAACTTTTTCAGAGTTCATTTGTAGTGCTTTTCAATTTCCAGGTCATTTAGTTCTCAAAACAAATCATTGAATGCATGAAAAATAGCAAATGAAGGCAGAAATGGTTGAAAGTTGATGGCGTCGCTTTGAATGGTGCATCTTGAGCATAAAAATATAAGAGCATTTACATCATGATCTTATATTTCTTTACAGTCTAAATTGTCAATATGATCTTATAACATAAAAAATACTTTGATCATCAACGATCTTTGTGTGTACAATCTGAATTGTCAATATGAGTCATCAACGATTTATAAACCGATGAAGACTCATATTGCGGCCACAAATTCTACACATAGAGTTCAATGAAGACCAAGTGCTTGTGATAGTTTGAGTAATAACATATTTAAGGTGGTAAAAGGCGTGTTAGGGGAGCGAGGTGGGACTCAAAACAGCCTGCCACAACGTCATTAGTACCGGTTCGTGGTTCGAACCGGCACTAAATGGTGATGGTGGGGCCATAGCGACCGCAGGCTGATACAGCCTCTTTAGTACCGGTTCGTGGTACGAACCGGTACTACAGGTTCGCCACGAACCGGTACTATTGATCGCCGCCACGAACCGGCACTAATATACACATTAGTGCCGGCTCTAATGCAAACCGGCACTTATGTGCTTCACGTTTGACCCTTTTCTACCAGTGATGTAGTCGTACGTCTTCATGATCCGACCGATCCAAGTACCGAACGTACGGCACCTCCGAGTTCAGCACACGTTCAGCTCGATGATGATCCCCGGACTCCGATCCAGCAGGGTGTCGGGGATGAGTTTCGTCAGCACGACGGCGTGGTGACGGTGATGATGTTCTACCGACGCAGGGCTTCGCCTAAGCACCGCTACGATATGACCGAGGTGGAATATGGTTGGGGGGGGGGGGGGCACCGCACACGGCTACGGAACGATCACGAAGATCAACTTGTGTTGTGTCTAGAGGTGCCCCCTTGCCCCCGTATATAAAGGAGCAAGGGGGGAGGGGGCGGCCGGCCTAGGAGGGGGCGCGCCAAGGGGAGTCCTACTCTCACCGGGAGTAGGACTCCCTCCTTCCTTGTTGGAGTAGGAGAAGGGGAAAGAGGGGAAGAGGAAGAAGGAAAAAGGGGGCTGCGCCCCTTGTCCAATTCGGACCAGAGGGGGGGGGGGGCGCAGGCCTCCTTCCTTTTGGTCTCTCTCCGCTATTCCCGTATGGCCCAATAAGGCCCATATACTCCCCGGCGAATTCGCGTAACTCTCCGGTATTTTGAAAAATACCCGAATCACTCGGAACCTTTCGAAGTCCGAATATAGTCATCCAATATATCGATCTTTACGTCTCGACCATTTCGAGACTCCTCGTCATGTCCCCGATCTCATCCGGAACTCCGAACTCCTTCGGTACATTAAAACTCATAAACTCATAATATAACTATCATCGTAACGTTAAGTGTGCGGACCCTACGGGTTCGAGAACTATGTAGACATGACTGAGACACGTCTCCGGTCAATAACCAATAGCGGAACCTGGATGCTCATATTGGCTCCCACATATTCTACGAAGATCTTTATCGGTCAGACCGCATAACAACATATGTTGTTCCCTTTGTCATCGGTATGTTACTTGCCCGAGATTCGATCGTCGGTATCTCAATACCTAGTTCAATCTCGTTACGGCAAGTCTCTTTACTCGCTCTGTAATACATCATCCCATAACTAACTCATTAGTTGCGATTCTTGCAAGGCTTAAGTGATGTGCATTACCGAGAGGGCTAAGAGATACCTCTCCGACAATCGGAGTGACAAATCCTAATCTCGAAATACGCCAACCCAAAATGTACCTTCGGAGACACCTGTAGAGCACCTTTATAATCACCCAGTTACGTTGTGACGTTTGGTAGCACACCAAGTGTTCCTCCGATAAGCAGGTGTTGCATAATCTCATAGTCATAGGAACATGTATAAGTCATGAAGAAAGCAATAGCAACATACTAAACGATCGTGTGCTAAGCTAACGGTATGGGTCATGTCAATCACATCATTCTCCTAATGATGTGATCTCGTTAATCAAATGACAACTCATGTCTACGGCTAGGAAACATAACCATCTTTGATCAACAAGCTAGTCTAGTAGAGGCATACTAGTGACACTGTTTGTCTATATATTCACACATGTATTATGTTTCCGGTTAATACAATTCTAGCATGAATAATAAACATTTATCATGATATAAGGAAATAAATAATAACTTTATTATTGCCTCTAGGGCATATTTCCTTCAGTCTCCCACTTGCACTAGAGTCAATAATCTAGTTCACATCGCCATGTGATTTAACATCAATAGTTCACATCTTTATGTGGTTAACACCCATAGTTCACATCGATATGTGACCAACATCCAAAGGGTTTACTAGAGTCAGTAATCTAGTTCACATCACTCTATGATTAACACCCAAAGAGTACTAAGGTGTGATCATGTTTTGCTTGTGAGATAATTTTAGTCAACAGGTCTGTCACATTCAGATCCATAAGTATTTTGCAAAATTTCTATGTCTACAATGCTCTATACGGAGCTACTCTAGCTAATTTCTCCCACTTTCAATATGTATCTAGACCGAGACTTAGAGTCATCTAGATTAGTGTCAAAACTTGCATCAACGTAACCCTTCTGACGAACCTTTTGTCACTTCCATAATCGAGAAACATATCCTTATTCCACTAAGGATAATTTTGACCGCTGTCCATTGATCTACTCCTAGATCACTGTTGCACTCCCTTGCCAAACTTAGTGGTAGGGTATGCAATAGATCTGGTACACATCATGGCATACTTTATAGAACCTATGGCTAAGGCATAGGGAATGACTCTCATTCTATTTCTATCTTCTGCCGTGGTCGGGTTTTGAGTCTTACTCAATCTCACACCTTGTAACACAGGCAAGAACTCTTTCTTTGACTGTTCCATTTTGAAAGTCTTCAAAATCTTGTCAAGGTATGTACTCATTGAAAAAACTTATCAAGCGTCTTGATCTATCTCTATAGATCTTTATGCTCAATATGTAAGTAGCTTCACCGAGGTCTTTCTTTGAAAAACTCCTTTCAAACACTCCTTTATGCTTTGCAGAATAATTCTACATTACTTACGATCAATAATATGTCATTCACATATACTTATCGAAATGCCAGTAGTGCTCCCACTCACTTTCTTGTAAATACATGCTTCACATGAAGTCTGTATAAAACTATATGCTTTGATCAACTTATCAAAGCGTATATTCCAACTCCGAGATGCTTGCACCAGTCCATAGATGGATCGCTGGAGCTTGCATATTTTGTTAGCACCTTTAGGATTGACAAAATCTTCTGGTTGCATCATATACAACTCTTTCTTTAATAAATCCATTACAGAATGCAGTTTTGTTTATCCATTTGCCAGATTTCATAAAATGCGGCAATTGCTAACATGATTCGGACAGACTTAAGCATAGATACGAGTGAGAAACTCTCATCGTAATCAACACCTTGAACTTGTCAAAAACCTTTTGCGACAATTCTAGCTTTGTAGATAGTAACACTACTATCAGCGTTCGTCTTCCTCTTGAAGATCCATTTAATGTCCCACCGATCATTGGGCAAGTCAATCAAAGTCCATACTTTGTTCTCATACATGGATCTCATCTCAGATTTCATGGCCTCAAGCCATTTCGCGGAATCTGGGCTCACCATCGCTTCTTCATAGTTCGTAGGTTCATCATGGTCAAGTAACATGACCTCCAGAACAGGATTACCGTACTACTCTGGTGCGGATCGTGCTCTGGTTGATCTACGAAGTTCTGTAGTAACTTGATCCGAAGTTTCATGATCATCATCATTAACTTCCTCTCTTGTTGGTGTAGACATCACTGGAACTGATTTCTGTGATGAACTATTTTCCAATAAGGGAGCAGGTACAGTTACCTCATCAAGTTCTACTTTCCTCCCACTCACTTCTTTCGAGAGAAACTCCTTCTCTAGAAAGGATCCATCCTTAGCAACGAATGTCTTGCCTTCGGATCTGTGATAGAAGGTGTACCCAACTGTCTCCTTTGGGTATCCTATGAAGACACATTTCTCCGATTTGGGTTTGAGCTTATCAGGATGAAACTTTTTCTTATAAACCCTAAATTTTAAGAAATGACAACTTTGGTTTCTTGCCAAACCACAGTTCATAAGGTGTCATCTCAACGGATTTAGATGGTGCCCCTTTTTAATGTGAATGGAGTTGTCTCTAATGCATAACCCCAAAACGATAGTGGCAAATCGGTAAGATACATCATAGATCGCACTATATCCAATAAAGTGCGGTTACGACGTTCGGACACACCATTATGCTGTGGTGTTCCAGGTGGTGTGAGTAGTAAAACTATTTCACATTGTTTTAACTGAAGGCCAAACTCATAACTCAAATATTTTACCTCTGCGATCATATCGTAGAAATTTTTATTTTCTTGTTACGATGATTCTCCACTTCACTCTGAAATTCTTTGAACTTTTCAAATGTTTCAGACTTGTGTTTCATCAAGTAGATATACCCATATCTGCTCAAATCATCTGTGAAGGTCTGAAAATAATGATACCTGCCGCGAGCCTCAATATATTCATCGGACCACATACATCGGTATGTATGATTTCCAACAAATCTGTTGCTCGCTCCATTGTTCCGGAGAACGGCGTTTTAGTCATCTTGCCCAAGAGGCATGGTTCGCAAGCATCAAGTGATTCGTAATCAAGTGATTTCAAAAGCCCATCAGCATGGAGTTTATTCATGCGCTTTACACCAATATGACCTAAACGGCAGTGCCACAAATAAGTTGCACTATCATGATTAACTTTGCATCTTTTGGCTTCAATATTATGAATATGTGTATCACTACGATCGAGATCCAACGAACCATTTTCATTGGGTGTGTAACCATATAAGGTTTTATTCATGTAAAACAGAATAACAATTATTCTCTAACTTAAATGAATAACCGTATTGCAATGAACATGATCAAATCATATTCATGCTCAACGCAAACACCAAATAACACTTATTTAGGTTCAACACTAATCCCGAAAGTATAGGGAGTGTGTGATGATGATCATATCAATCTTGGAACTACTTCCAACACACATCGTCACCTCACCCTCAACTAGTTTCTGTTTATTCTGCAACTCCCGTTTCGAGTTACTACTCTTAGCAACTAAACCAGTATCAAATACCAAGGGGTTGCTATAATAAACACTAGTAAAGTACACATCAATAACATGTATATCAAATATACCTATGTTCACTTTGCATCCTTCTTATCCGCCAAATACTTGGGGTAGTTCCGCTTCCAGTGACCAGTCCCTTTGCAGTAGAATCACTTAGTCTTAGGCTTAGGTCCAGACTTGGGCTTCTTCACTTGAGCAGCAACTTTCTTGCCGTTCTTCTTGAAGTTTCCCTTCTTCCCTTTGCCCTTTTCTTGAAACTAGTGGTCTTGTTAACTATCAACACTTGATGTTTTTCTTGATTTCTACCTTCGTCGATTTCAGCATCACGAAGAGCTTGGGAATTACTTTCGTCATCCCTTGCATATTATAGTTCATCATGATGTTGTACTAACTTGGTGATGGTGACTAGAGAATTCTGTCAATCACTATCTTATCTGGAAGATTAACTCCCACTTGATTCAAGCGATTGTAGTACCCAGACAATCTGAGCACATGCTCACTAGTTGGGCGATTCTCCTCCATCTTTTAGCTATAGAACTTGTTGAAGATTTCCTATCTCCCAACTCGGGTATTTGCTTGAAATATTAATTTCAATTCCTGGAACATCTCATATGGTCCATGACGTTAAAAACGTCTTTGAAGTCCCGATTCTAAGCCGTTAAGCATGGTGCACTAAACTATCAAGTAGTCATCATATTGAGCTAGCCAAACATTCATAACGTCTGCATCTGCTCCTGCAATAGGTCTGTCACCTAGCGGTGCATCAAGGACATAATTCTTCTGTGCAGGAATGAGGACAATTCTCAGATCACAGATCCAATCCGCATCATTGCTACTAATATTTTTCAACACAGTTTTCTCTAGGAACATATCAAAATAAACATACGAAAGCAAAAACATAGAGAAGCAATAACGCGAGCTATTGATCTACAACATAATTTGCAAAATACTACCAGGACTAAGTTCATGATAAATTTAAGTTCAATTAATCATATTACTTAAGAACTCCCACTTAGAAAGACATCTCTCTAATCCTCTAAGTGATCACGTGATCCAAATCAACTAAACCATAACCGATCATCACGTGAAAATGGAGTAGTTTTCAATGGTGAACATCACTATGTTGATCATATCTACTATATGATTCACGCTTGACCTTTCGATCTCGGTGTTAGAGGCCATATACGCATATGCTAGGCTCGTCAAGTTTAACTTTGAGTATTCTGCGTGTGCAAAAACTGGCTTGCACCCGTTGTAGATGGACGTGAGAGCTTATCACACCCGATCATCATGTGGTGTGCAGGCACGACGAACTTTGTAGCAACGGTGCATACTCGAGGAGAACACTTTTATCTTGAAATTTAGTGAGAGATCATCTTATAATGCTACCGTCAATCAAAGCAAGATAAGATGCATAAAGATAAACATCACATGCAATCAATATAAGTGATATGATATGGCCATCATCATCTTGTGCTTGTGATCTTCATCTCAAGCACCTCCATGACCACCATCGTCACCGGTAGCGACACCTTGATCTCCATCGTAGCATCGTTGTCGTTTCGCCAATTTATGCTTCTACGACTATCGCTACCGCTTAGTGATAAAGTAAAGCATTACAGGGCGATTGCATTGCATACAATAAAGCGACAACCATATGGCTCCCGCCATTTGCCGATAACTCGGTTACAAAAGATGATCATCTCATACAATAAAATTTAGCATCATGTCTTGACCATATCACATCACAACATGCCCTGCAAAAATAAGTTAGATGTCCTCTACTTTGTTGTTGCAAGTTTTACGTGGCTGCTACGGGCTTAGCAAGAACCGTTCTTACCTACGCATCAAAACCACAACGATAGTTTGTCAAGTTGGTGCTGTTTTAACCTTCGCAAGGACCGGGCGTAGCCATACTCGGTTCAACTAAAGCTGGAGAAACTGACACCCGCCAGCCACCTGTGTGCAAAGTACGTCGGTAGAACCAGTCTCGCGTAAGCGTACGCGTAATGTCGGTCCGGCCGCTTCATCCAACAATACCGCTGAACCAAAGTATGACATGCTGGTAAGCAGTATGACATGTATCGCCCACAACTCACTTGTGTTCTACTCGTGCATATAACATCAACGCATAAAACCAGGCTCGGATGCCCTTTGTTGGGTAACGTAGTAATTTCAAAAATTTCCCTACGCTGCGCAAGATCATGGTGATGCATAGCAACGAGAGGGAGAGTGTTGTCCACGTACCCTCGTGAACCCGAAAGCGGAAGCGTTAGAACAACGCGGTTGATGTAGTCATACGTCTTCATGATCCGACCGATCCAAGTACCGAACGTACGGCACCTCCGAGTTCAGCACACGTTCAGCTCGATGACGATCCCCGGACTCCGATCCAGCAGGGTGTCGGGGGTGAGTTTCGTCAGCACGACGGCGTGGTGACGTGATGATGTTCTACCGACGCAGGGCTTCACCTAAGCACCGCTACGATATGACCGAGGTGGAATATGGTGGAGGGGGGCACCGCACACGGCTAAGGAATGATCACGAAGATCAACTTGTGTTGTGTCTAGAGGTGCCCCCTGCCCCCGTATATAAAGGATCAAGGGGGAGGGGGCGGCCGGCCTAGGAGGGGGCGCGCCAAGGGGAGTCCTACTCCCACCGGGAGTAGGACTCCCTCCTTCCTTGTTGGAGTAGGAGAAGGGGAAAGAGGGGAAGAGGAAGAAGGAAAAAGGGGGCTGCGCCCCTTGTCCAATTCGGACCAGAGGGGGGGGGGGGGGCGCAGGCCTCCTTCCTTTTGGTCTCTCTCCTCTATTCCCGTATGGCCCAATAAGGCCCATACACTCCCCGGCGAATTCACGTAACTCTCCGGTACTCCCAAAAAAAATACCCGAATCACTCGGAACCTTTCCGAAGTCCGAATATAGTCATCCAATATACAATCTTTACATCTCGACCATTTCGAGACTCCTCATCATGTCCCCGATCTCATCCGGGACTCCGAACTCCTTCGGTACATCAAAACTCATAAACTCATAATATAACTGTCATCGTAACGTTAAGCGTGCGGACCCTACGGGTTCGAGAACTATGTAGACATGATCGAGACACGTCTCCGGTCAATAACCAATAGCGGAACCTGGATGCTCATATTGGCTCCCACATATTCTACGAAGATCTTTATCCGTCAGACCGCATAACAACAGACATTGTTCCCTTTGTCCTCGGTATGTTACTTGCTCGAGATTCGATCGTCGGTATCTCAATACCTAGTTCAATATCGTTACCGGCAAGTCTCTTTACTCGTTCTGTAATACATCATCCCGCAACTAACTCATTAGTTGCAATGCTTGCAAGGCTTAAGTGATGTGCATTACCGAGAGGGCGGAGATACCTCTCCGAGCAATCGGAGTGACAAATCCTAATCTCGAAATCGCCAACCCAACATGTACCTTCGGAGACACACAGAGAGCACCTTTATAATCACCCAGTTATGTTGTGACGTTTGGTAGCACACAAAGTGTTCCTCCGGTAAACGGGTGTTGCATAATCTCATAGTCATAGGAACATGTATAAGTCATGAAGAAAGCAATCGCAACATACTAAACGATCGTGTGCTAAGCTAACGGTATGGGTCATGTCAATGACATCATTCTCCTAATGATGTGATCTCGTTAATCAAATGACAACTCATGTCTATGGCTAGGAAACATAATCATCTTTGATCAACAAGCTAGTCTAGTAGAGGCATACTAGTGACACTCTGTTTGTCTATATATTCACACATGTATTATGTTTCCGGTTAATACAATTCTAGCATGAATAATAAACATTTATCATGATATAAGGAAATAAATAATAACTTTATTATTGCCTATAGGGCATATTTCCTTCAATAGCAACTGAACTTCATTGGCTACAACACCTGAACTTCTGTGATTTCAATAACTGGCCCTTTTTTCCCTTTTGTATTAGAGTAGTTTGATATCTGACCTGCTATGTTTAGTGTATTTGGACTTCTAGTATGTGTCAGTGGTCATGGCTGACCTTCTGTGATTATGTAATGTGAACTTCTGCTGATTAGGTATTTGTGTTCTACATTTTTTTGTAGGCTGTTGATGATGGTGCTAGGGTTGAGGAGGATGTTTCACCTGTGCATGAACCTGCTCCCTCGAGTGATGTATTAGTTGATGAGCTTCATGGCAGTGAAAATAAAGTACCATTTTTCTTGTCCATTTATCTCATTTTTAAATCTTACTTGTTTGTGCATTTTATCACTATGTGCCCTTTTTGTAATGACTTTCTGTTTTTCACTGCAGATTGATGATGCTAGTGTTCCTTCAGAGAAGGTTGCACACAAGTCCTTGTCAGGCACCGGCTGCTCCGACGGGGTGGACCCAACTGAACCTCAGTCGTCCATTGGCGCTGAGGTTTCTGATGCTGAGCAGGGCAGGAAAGCTGAGGTTTCTGATGCTGAGCAGGGCAAGATAGCTGGAGATATCATTTTGGAGAAATATCCCATTGAGGCTGCTGTTGAGGCTGGTGGTAGTGCTGCTGCATGCCCGGAGAAGTCTCCTGCAGCAGAGCCATCAGTTGCTGTTGATGTTGTTCAAACACAACCAACAATTTTTGTTGTTTCAGATTCTCCAGTTGCTCCAGCTGCTGCTGGTGTCCTCCCGACGACGCTGCAATGTCTACTGGAGTTGATGATGAAGAGACTGAAAGCAATGGCTATGGAGAGGAGGTTGATTATTCCAGCGCTGCCACTGGTCTAGGCAAGAATCCATAAAGAGAGGATCATGCTTCTCTCTTCTTTCCCCACCCCCGTCCATTTTGTTGTTT
Organism: Aegilops bicornis; assembly: GCA_021605145.1. Taxonomy (NCBI): domain Eukaryota; kingdom Viridiplantae; phylum Streptophyta; class Magnoliopsida; order Poales; family Poaceae; genus Aegilops; species Aegilops bicornis. The sequence continues at coordinate 696,170,323 of CM038669.1, forward strand.
GTTTCTGTGCGTGTTATCCATGTGAACTGCATGTGTGGTGCAAGTTGAACTTCTGGTTTGTGCTTTTGTCGTGTGGTCTGTAAATAAAGTTAAGTGAACCTATTTTTATGTGGGGGGAGGTTTGTAATGCATGGGTTATTATGTTTTCTGGTGTAGCAGCTGAGATGTGCTTGTGTTTGAATGTTGTGATTGAATGTTGCTATTAGTTAAACTGTCGTGAATCTATGTTCTTTGAATGTTGCCCTTAATTTCTATATCTTTTGCTTGGCAGATAGCGACCTTGCTGTTGTTCAAAAAGAGGTTGATGACTTTTATTTCAGTGTAACTAGCCTTAAGAATGATCGTTCCATGAGGGGAGTGCAGCTGGTCAATATTTACATCCATCTACCCCTTGTTAACTGCGTGTGGTTTCGTACCTGAACTTCTTTACTCTATGTTACTGAACTTCTATTTTTTACTTCCACAGTCTTTGAACTTACGGCCTTTTGTATCTTTTTGTTGTGATATAGCTGAACTTCTGTGCATGTATGTGTTATGAATTTCCTGAGTTTTTGATGCTGAACTTGTTTTTACTTTCTATTGCTTGTTTTAGATCAATGATTATGTTCCAAAACAAGGAGTGTGAAGCTTCTGTTGAAGATGTCGCAATATCTTTTGCTTCTCACGGAATGCTTCGATCTAATGTGGCTGAGGTTGCACTCTACTGTCTACGTGTGAAGTACCAGGGATCGGATAAACTCATCCTGCCGTATTGGGTTTGTGTAAGTACACCATATAGTGATTTATTTTGTGTTTTGTTCCTTATCATTTTAGTTAAAACTTGTTTATCTATTTTTTTATTTTCATATGTTGGTGTTCTCTGCATTATTTTAGGACAAGATTTTGAGAGGTCAATTTGATTCCCGTGTGAGGAAGTACTTCTTGGCGACTGGTCCAGATAGCATGGATGCACATGGTTCTGTATGCAATATCTTGTTTTTTGCCTCTGTATTAGTTTTGTACTGCGATCCCACTGTGTTAATATTGTTTTATTTTTCTTTGCACCATTTGATATTAATTCTTAGTTTTTAATGATTCGTGTCTTTATGTCGCTTCAGGTTGTTTTCCCCACTTTTGACCCGCCTGAAATTCCCGCTTCCATGGGTGGTGTTGGTCATTGGGTTTCGATATATCTTGACCTGAAGAATTCAAGGTTCCAGCTTCTCGACTCCTATTATGGACCAGACGATGACTATGCAGTACGCTTGTTTCGGTGGATGACCGATGACATCAAGAAGCTTTGGAGCGATGCCAGCAATGACAGGGAGACACCCTTTAGTCCTATTTCCATCGACCATTTCGCTTTGGATTGGATTTATGTCCCCCATCAAACTAACAAGTATGAGTTCCACTTTTCTTTTTATCACTTCTGTTTAACTGTAGTTGTACTTAATCTGCGACGTCTTTTATTCGTTGGCTTCCTTTTTTGTTCTAACACCATTCTTTTTTGTGTTTGATGGCAGTATCGACTGCGGATTCTTCATGCTTACGAATGTTAATTCATTTCACGATGGGGTTCTTGCAAATTATTCCCATGAAAATATCGCGGATATCAGGAAGACGTGGCTGTACTCAATCGCTTCTTCTAACCTGTTTGAGAAAGACTTCCAAGCTTTGTTTGGCTACTTCACATGTAAGTCTTGGAACTTGGACTGCTTACCTGTACTGCATGTTTTGTTTTACATGAACTTCATTTTTTCTTGAACTTGAACTTCTGCGTGAGATCTGGCTGGGCTGCTGTTTTTAGATGGAGAGGAGCATTTCTTGTACATGAACTTCATTTTTATATTTATTATTTTGCTTGTTTGTTTTGTTTCAGTATTTTTTTGCTTCCATTGCTTAATTGGGCACGAGCATTTCTTCTACTTGAACTTTAGAGATGATGCCTTTCTATGCTTTTGTTAGGTGTAGTTGAATGTTTTCTAGTTCATCAGTTTATCTTGAACTGTGCCTTTGGTTGTGCCTGAACTTCATTTAGTTTTAAATGCAACTAATTTTTTTAGGTCAGCTTGAGTAGTAACCATGTCATCTATATTAGTTGGACTACACATTGTGCTGTGCCTGAACTTCAGTTATATTTTAATGGAGTTTTTTCATCTTCCTTTTGCTTGACAATGGATCCATTGGACTTGACCGATTACCACTACTCATTCCTTGGGTCATAAGAATACCAGCCCAGGGAGGAATCGGTGAGTACAACTCTGAGAGAAGATGGCAGACCTCGAACACTTATCCCTTCCATGTTGGGGAAGCATGCTGGTGGTATTTGTGGTACTCCCAAAACCCCTTGCTCCAGGAAGGTTGGTGCAGTCGAAGCAGCTGAAGCAGAAGTGATTTCGTCGAACGATGATTTTGAGAAGATTGCTTACCCGAAGAATGATAAATCTGCTACTAGTGCTGTTGTTGGGAGAGATGGGAAGAATGCTGTCATCACCAAGAGGAAACCGGCAGTTGATTCTGGCAACATAACTTCCTCCAAGAGAGCATCAAGATTGCCTTTGAAGTGGCGTTCTGCTGTCGCTCCCCTGAAGAAGTACAGTTACCCTCATCTATCCGAGGCCCGGAGGTTGAAACAGTATGTGTTTAGTGAAGACGGTCTAGAGAAGTATTCTGAGTGAGTTTTCTTCTTCTTAACTTTGTTGCTGCCAGAGATGCTACTTTGTGTCTGAACTTCTGTTGTTGTAGTATGTGGACTTCTATTCATTTATCCCCTGCCTTGGAGTTATAGTGTCTGAACTTGTGTTGTTATAGCATCTGAACTTCTGGTTGTTATAGTATCTGAACTTTTATTCATTTCCCCTTGTTCTGAACTTCTGTTTGTTATTGTATCTGAAGTTCTAATATTTTTCCCCATCCTTTTAAATCTGCAGCACAAGCTACTACATGTTTACCATCCCTGGGAATGTGATTGACCTCACATGACGTGTAATTTATACTCTTTTCGGTGAAGGGCAGCAGATGGAAGGAGACGTAATGGACTATCTGATAAATTTGTGGAAGGATAATATGGAGACCTCTGATATATTCTCTTGTGCTGACAGGGTTGTACTTAGTCCCTACTTCATACATGTTTTAGTTCTTTGCACCCCTATCTCCCTTTTTTGCTCTAGTTTTGGTGTAGTGGCAATTGGGAGGTGTTTTAATTCTGTTTTTGTGAATGCACAAGATCGCCAGAGTATGATTTTTCACCGCAATAGTTCCAAAGTTTGATGCAAAAATTCGGCTAAACTCCTCCCAATGTTTGTTCGCAAGGGAGAAGACCTTCTTAACGCAAAGCTAGTTAGGTTTTCTTAACTCTTGCTTTTTTAATTTTTATGTACATCCTTTTGATGAGTTTGTCAAGAAGTTTTTGTCCATGCAGGTTGTTCAATACGTATGCTTTATAGTTTGTGTTCACCGTTTCTTTCATTTTTGGCAGGTTTTTTTGATACTATTCAAGCCAATTGGCCCAATGGCGCACTACAGTGTGTATGTGCTGAATAGATATCGTGGGAGCATTGACATCCTTGATTCACTTTCTTACATTGATATGGAAATGTCATGAACAAGTTTCCACAGAGACTGCCAAAATATCGTGAGTGTTTCTTAGCCTGAACCTCCTTTCATATTCTCTTGTTTGACACAGGTTATTATGCCTTTTGTTAACAAAATATGTTTCTGTCTCTGTTGTGGTAATACTGCTTGAACTGACTATCATTTGACAGTTGAACTTCTGCTATTTGTTTAGCTGGATCTTATGTAAGTGTTGCTTTTTATGTACTTGAACTTAACTATTTTGGTTAACGTGTTTTTGACTTCGTCTTATTTGTTATTTCTAGTAGATCAAGAGATTTGTTGGGTTGCTCGAGGAGGTGTATGGCAAGGCTACGTACAAAGCGAGCAAGCAACCTAACTGAGTGACTATTGCAAAGAGGCCGACTTTTATTGATGTTCCAAAGCAAAAGAATAATGATTGTGGTTTCTTTGCCGTGAAGTTCTGCTTTTCATATGGTGGCGATGAGCTTGTTGAAGATTTTGGTGATGTGGAAGTATGTTTTGTCGTTGTTCTTGTCTCATCATCCTTTTCATTTTTCTTGTGTGTTTTTGCTGAGACGCTCCTGCTGTTGTTTTAGTTATCCGTTACTAAACCATCGTTCATTTCTTGTTTGCAGGCTGCTGCAGATGACTGGAAGTTTGAGTTCATGCACACTCTAATGTTTAGCGAGAAGAATGAAGTCATGCGTGCAGAGCTCCCTAAAGAGATCCAGTCCTTGGGCCCGTGAATTCGAAGCATTAGTTTTCAGTATTGATTTGAGTTCGTACAGATTTTAGGTTTGATAATGGTTGGAACGATTCCGTAAAGATTTGGTTTTAAGAATGTTTTAGTGATTTGTGTATCTATAGCTGCAACACTATTGCTTATGTTATTGTGGACAAATGTATTTGGTGTGAAGAATGATTTGGCTTGTGAATTTCAATGTACTGCATCGTTTTCAGTATCCATGTGTTGTATGTTTTCCCCCCAACAGGTGTTGCTGAACTTCTCCCTCGGCTATGGTTGAACTGCTTGTTTTTTTGTGTTGTTTATTTTTGTGCCCCAACATATGATATTTTGATTTGAACTTTTGCTTGAGATCTGGCTAGGCTGCTGGTTTCAGATGGATAGCATTTTCTGTGTTGTGTAATGTATTGTTATTTTTCAACGCAACCATTACGTAGGCTTTTGCATAGAATCTATATTTGTTTTTTTGTGATTTTTCAACTGCAAATGGATTTCAACTATAACTTTGTGCAAAAATATTCTCATACACTCCTTAACTTTTCTTTATGTTTTGCCGGCATTGTACATGAACTTCTGCACATATCCAAACAAAACTTCATATCTGAGCGCGTTGTCTTACGCTTGCTAACCTAAGTTCATACGGCAAAACTTTATTTTTTAAGCATATTTTTTCCTACATCGATTTTATATACCAGAACTTCTTCTGTAAGCTGACCTGAACTTCAAAACTGTATAATTATTTGCTGGTTGCTCTATTATGAAATACAACACCAGCACGTCCTGCCATAATATACCAGAACTTCCACTGTAATGTTACTTGAACTTCATAGTGTATATTTTTCATTTTTATTCTTGCTTGCACTTAGCATGGAATACATCACCAGCACAGCACTTCCTCTCATAATATAGCAGGACTTCTGCAGTAATATTACTTAACTTCACACTGTATATTTTTCATTTTATTACTGCTTGCTCTTTCATACTTTACATCACCAGCACCTCCTCTTATACTAAACTAGTACTTCTGCAGTAAGCTCACATGAACTTCTACTGTATAATTTCTTTTAAACTTCATCATTAAAAGTTCGAGTAAGCTTCTCCTAAGATACTTTTTCAAAAGTGGAATAATATTTCTACAGATTGAGATGACATAAGTTTGCTTTTTTAATTGACCAAGTCTAACTATTCATCAGCCTTGCGCTCCTCCTAGGCTTTGGTTGTATTGGTTTTTTCTTCACATGTACCTCTTCCTCTTCCTCTTCATCGTCCTCTTCCTCTTCATCATCCTCTTCCTCTTCCTCCTCGCATTCCACTTCCTCTTCCTCTTCCTCTTCGTCTTCGTCTTCTTCGATGGTGTCTTCCTCTTCCTCCTGTTCTTCTTCAACTATTTTCTTTTTGCTGGCTCTAGTTTTAGCTTTCTGTTTCTTTTCTGGTCTTTTGCTTGTCTTTTCAGCATCTGCGCGCTTCGGGCATGTTCTTGCATTGTGTGGTTCATACTCCTTGCATATGCTACAAAGCCTGCTACTTGCTTTCTGTGGGTGTGGTCCCTTGCTTTCTAGAACTTTGGGCTGCTGTTTTTGAACTTTGGGTTGCTTGACCTCCTCGGCATCGTTTCCTTCTAAGAGTGTTGGACATGTGAGTTTGTTGTGTCATGCAACCTGTTTGCACACACTACACTTCCTGTGTCCAAGTGGCACTCCGTTCTCATCGATCATGAGCACTCTTTCTGCAGATGGTGCCTTTATTTGAGCTCTTTTGTCACTTTTCATAGCTGCATAAATTTTCTTCCTACCCTTTGTTTCAGAGTAGAGCGGCAATTTCATCGTCTGCTCCTGCCGTTGCTGCAATAATTGGTCAACATCCTGCTTGCATTGGTTTGCTTGAGCAGCTGTCTGGAGCTTTTCAGCTTCATAATAATGAAGGTCATCTTCAATTTCAGCATCTTCTTCAGCCATCCTTTCGTCAGCATCCGCTCAATTTGCTGAATGTATTGCATCAAGCTCTTCCACGAGCCTCTTGAGAACATAGACGGTTCTGTCATATTGCTGGTCACATCTCATTGCTTTCTTGTTAACCATCAAATTTAGCTGCAGCAAGGTGTCTTGTTTCGATAGTCTTGAGCTGCCATCCGATGCAGTTGTGTTGTAGTCCCTTGTATCAAATGTTGGTTATGATCTTGCAGTCTTTGTGTACCTTTTTAGGATATACTTGTGTGGAAATTTGTCAGGCTTCAGGTAGTCTAGTATGTTCATGATGTGAAGGCAGAACAGGCCTGCATTTTGTGATGAATGCAGAATTAAATATCTTTGTGAGCCAGCAATGAGTTTCATATTTTTTTGATATGATACTACTATTTTAGCTATTTAATGAGTTTGTTTTTCCGCTGACCTGTGTGTGTCCAAATCTTGCATTCACACTCGTATATTTCATTCTCTGGGTCAGGTACAACTTGGAATTCATGCTTTCACCAGGAAAATCTTTCTTCATCATCATGGCCAACCTTGTTGTGGTAGTACACAAGGTACTTAGTGGGCTCTGCTGTAGGTTTTGCGCGAAATAGCATGGCTTTTCTCATCCTAGTCCTCATCTCGGTGTACAAGGCTCTCGTGTACTTGATAGACATGTCTTCCTCGTAGCCGTAAGCTGTTTTTGTCATAGGATTGGTCTACACATGTCAAAAAATAAGATTATAGTCGAAGCAGAGTCATGGGTTTCATTTTTTTAAATTCAAAGTGCACATGTCGAAGGAAAACACAATATGATGGGGTTGTTTTTTTGTCTTCATACCATGCTGGTCATTGTCTGCTCGTTCTCCTTCTGCACCCGAGTTTGTATGCAAGCATTTACCCACCTAGCAAACTTGTGCAGGTTCTGGGTCCCCTTGACAAACCCTTTCTTGAGCACGTGGTTCATGCTCTCGCTTCGTTGTGTGGAAGTCATTCTAGCACAGAAAATTTTCTTGTAATATGCTGAAATCCACATTTTTCTATCACTTCACAACTGTATCATCATCTGTTCTTTCTCCAGGTTGTACTTGTGCACGAGTTCAGCCCAGGCAGCTTCAAACTCCGTTGGCATCAGTGGCCAGTTTAATATAGCTATGAACTCCTCTTTGAATGTTTTATACTTTTTGTACAACAATGCGAGGTATTCCCTGTACTTCTTCATGATGTGCCAACGGCATAGCTTGTGGACGGTGTTTGGAAATGATTGTGGTATAGCTTTCACCATCGACAGGCACTGGTCTGCATGAATTAATAAAATGAAATTTGCTTCTATTTGCACTGATGGTGAATTTATGTTGTACAAGTACTTGAACTTCACATGAGCAGTATGACTATCTAAAAATGTCACATGTATTTTTTCTTACAACAGTGTTCTTGAACTTCTGTGGTACCAGTGCTTGAACTTCACATGTAGCAGCAGGACTACCTAGTAGTGTCACACTCAGAATTTTCTTAAAGCAGTGTTCTTGAACTTACGTGGTACCAGTGGTTGAACTTCACATAAATAACTATATTTTTCTGAACATGTTAAATATATTTTTTCTTACACCTTTTGTCCTTTGAACTTCTATGATTCCTGTATTTGAACTCCACATTCATAACTAATTATTTTCTAAACATTTGATAGATAATTTTGCTTTCTTTGTACTGTTAGTTGGACTTCTGTGCTAACATTGGTTGAACTTCTTGCTTTACATTATTTTCAGATAAAACCAAATATACCCAGTACAGACCCATAGGCTGAAAAGATGATGAAACTTGTAGAGTTTTTTTAACTCACCTGTTAGAATGCAAGTTGGGCATGAATGTATCGAACAACCACTTGAATGACTTTGCATCTTCATCTCTGATCAGGACAACAGCAAATATTGTTGACTGCAAGTGATGGTTTGTTCCAACAAACACTCCGAGAGGCATATGAAACCTGTTGGTCTTGTAAGTTGTGTCGAATGTTACGCAATTGCCAAAGTCTTGATACGCTCCTCGACAGCTTGCATTGGACCAGAAAATGTTTTTAATTGAGTTGTCCCTGTCTACTTGTATGTCATAGAAAAACTCGTCATTGATTGCTTTCATGTCTTTGAAGAATGAAACAAGTTTCAATACATCATCCAAATCATCTTTCCTTGAATTCATGGCTTTCCTACAAATTACAGGCAAACATGCATTTGTTATTTTTGCCAGCAAAGGGTTGTGACTTAGGATGCTATGTACATTGCAGTATGTGGATGTTTGAATACTTACTGGTTTAGTAGGTCTCGTCCGGTCATGCTTAGGAAGTAGCTCCCATCTTCATTTTCGCATAAAGATGGACATGATTGTTGTGTGCTTGACATCATGGTACTGCAGGAGCTTTACGTACTCCAAAATAGTGGGGTCATAATTCTTGTGTGAGTGCAAGAATACCAGCATGTCGTCAGTTTGCATGAGTTGGTGATTATGATTGTACTCAATGTCCACTGCCACGCATGTGTTATCCTCCTGCACCTTCACCCTCATTCTTGCTTTGCAGCCTGTCCTCTGCGATGTTTTGTTTCGCTGCCTGTCAGCCTCTGAAACAGAAGTTGTGTGTTTTCCTTGGAACGCGCAAACAAAATACTTGTGATTGTCATTCCCTCCCGTCTTCCTGATTCCAAAACCAGCGTGTCTAGTGTATCTGTTATAAAATTCCCTTGCTTTCTCTACATCTTGGAATCGCATCTTTTGTCTTGGTATTATATAATCCGGGAGATCCGGCATCTGTAGAAAAAGAAAAAATAATCCAAGCGGCACGTTAAAATGCAGTCTATGAATTTCTTATCCTGGAGGGAGCAAAAAATTTGCAGATAATACAAGATGCGTATATAAATATTTTTGTTTCACTTACGTGCGTGTATGATCGCAACTCCACCGGAGTCTGCTGCTGTCCCTTTGGGATGGGGCACGGCGGAGTAATCATAGCAGGATGCAGGAGTGGATCACGAGGAGGAAGGAGAGCTGAAGATGGCCTCTCTCTTGTTTGCGTCCTTTTTGCTTGAGGTGGTTGTGGAGGTATTGCCATCCTGGTATTGGTTTGCTCTTTTGTTTTGTGAAGCAATCCATATACCTTATGTCCCGTACAATTCTGACTTGTAGCAGCAGCAACAGGAGGATCCAACGGTGGTAGTGTGCAGAGCACTCTCCTCCGTGTGTGTGTTCCTGTTGGATTTGTCCTGGGATCATGTTTAGTTGCTTCGCTTTGCCATTGATGAGGCACACCAGCATAACCTCCAGAGTTACACGCAGGACTTGAGCTAACCCCTCCTCCATGGGCGTGCTTTGGAGTCTGCTGGTGGATACAAAGAATCCGCAGGGGATTTTCGGCGTCACCCAATTAGGTGGAGGCACAAAGTTGTGCGGATAGTGCTGTGACCCAGCATCTTGGAAGTTTCCATGTGTTTCGGGTGTCATCCATTTTTGGACTCGAGCAGGTTGGCAATGATGTTGGTGCGTTTGTGGTGTGACCCATTGAGTGGGATGTGCAACGCGTACATGCTTAGGATTGTGTACTTGGTGCTAGGAACTTCTAAGCTTCTTCATTCGTCTCTCGTCTTGCTGACATAAAAGAAAAAAAATGTTTATTAGCACACAAGTTACATCTGCATATACCTTTGTAACTGAACTTAGCATTATTTGCAGTCTGAACTTCTGATATAAAAGTGGTGTTCATGTACATATTTTTCCCCTAGGACAGGCATCACACTCTTAACTGAGCTGAGCATCTGCCAATACTTCTGTACCTGAACTTAGCACCCTTCACAGAATGAACCTCACATTCTGTTAATTCTACACTATTTGATTACTCATATGTACCTGAACTGAGAACTATCGACACCCTGAACTTCTTGTTTGCAAAGGGGAAATACTGTCTACAGTAAAGAAAAAGACTGAACCTTCATGACTTTGAATGCTTGAACCACTAGTGCATACCAACCTGGCCTTCATGTGATCATATGTATGTTTTTCCTTTTATTTTTTGCGCACAACCAGTTACGTACCAACCTGAACTCTAGCACACTTACTAGTTGAACTTCACATGGGTTTTCACATGTGAATGCAGGCAAGGGTTCTTTTGTTTGTAGCCTGGACTGAGGCTCACTTACTAGTTGAACTTCACATGGCTTTTCACATGTGAATGCAGGTAGATTTTCTACTGTTTTGTAGCCTGGACTGAGGCTCACACACTGCCAGAACTTCACATGGCTTTTCACACTACCAGAACTTCACATGGCTATAAGAAAATAACAGGCAGAAGGAAGTTCAACCATACCCTGGCTAGAAGTTTGGCCAACCTTTTTTCAGCAGTAGATAGGCCACCTTGAGAGCAATTCGTCGGGGAGCTAGGAGAGGAATTGCATGACAATCCTTGTCTTGCAAAGGGCGCGAAGTTCATCTGCACGAAGAAAGAAGGTCAGGCAAGGCAAGATTGAAGGAGAAGACAAGTAGAGTGAGGAAGTTCATCTACCTTTGGTAGATTTGAAGGCGTCGCTGATGCGGCCTCCGCCGCCGAGATGCTTCCTTGGCCGTGACGTTCGCCGTAGCTTACGTCGGGGCCGTCATCTGCTCTTCTAATCCGTCGGGCGGTGAGGATGGACCGAGGAGGAGGCTTCCCGAAGTCCATGGCGACCGTTTGTCTCAAAAATCCGGCGGCTTCGCCGGCTCCAGGCGACGCGAGCTCCCTCGCGTCGGCGTCCGCCGTCTCTCGCTCGCCGGAGGGGTTGGAGACATCTAGCTCGCCGGAGAGGTCGATCGCAGTGTCGGAGCTGGTGTCGCTGCTGGAGCCACAAAAGTAGATGGCATGGCGACAAGTCAGGAAAAACCAAACTTGACATCTCATGCAACTAAAACCCGGAAAACTAGGGACATTAAAAAATATTGAAATTAGAAAGATCTGTTTAAAAAATAGAAATGAAGATGTGATTCGAGGGATATATGTGGGAAAAATGCATGCAATATTTGAAACCAAAAAATGTGGGAAATACTAGAGTCTAGAGGTAAGTAAATGAACACTATGGATGATCTATGAATTTACAGAGATGAACAAAGGATGTGGACAAGGTCCACGTACACAGCGGACCAAACGACATGGTTTTCTGATCCCTTGGAACCAAACGACACGTTCGAGTTTTCTTGTTTGAAAGGGTATAAGCGCAACCTCCTCTAATATTTTCGCTCCTATATATGGGCCGGCCCTGGTACGGCGCTATATTCCCGATGCTTCGAGCCCCTTCCCCAAGCACTATCCAGAATATTCCGACTCGTCGAACCGTGTTCGTCCCTCTACAAATACCCTCTGCTCGGCCGTCAACAACAGAACCCCAACATAATCGTGCGCATAGCCAGACAAAACAACCACCTAGATCGATCTCTCCCAATCTCTGCCGCGAATCAATGGCGTTCTTTGGCTACGACCCGTACGACTACGGCTATGGCTACCCCGCCTCGCCCTACAGCTACGATCCCTACTACCACCGCCCCGCTGCCGCCGATGCCTTCTTCCACGACGCCGAGCAGCTGATGACGGAGCGCCTGCGCCCCGCCCGCCGCAGAGCCCCGGCGCGGCACGACGACGCCTTCTTCCCTGGCTACGGTGCCGCCGAGCCGGCTGCGCGGACCACGGCGCGTCCCAGACCCAGCAGCGGGTCCCCGAAGAGCTGCCCGGACTACTTCGAGATTGAGGTCACGGGCGACTCCAACTCTCCGCCGGTTGTGCCGAGGAAGCCGGCGCCTTCAGCGGAGGAGGCCGCGGTGAGGGTGCAGGCGGCGGTGCGCGGGCTGCTCGCTCGTCGCATGGTGCGGGAGGTGCGCATGGTGGAGCGGCTGGCGGAGGCCGTGGCCGCGAGGGTGGCCTCCGAGGCGGAGGCGCTCCGCGCGGACGCCCGTGCGCGGATCGGGCTCGGGGAGGAGCTCATGCGGCTGTTGCTGCGCCTCGACGGCGTGCGTGGCGCCCGAGAGTACCGGAGGCGGGTCACCAGGCGCGTGCTCGCGCTCCAGGACGCTGTTGACGCGCTCGAGGCCGCGCCTGCGATGGTGACCGCCGATGCGCCGGAAGTTCAGGATACAGAGGAAGAAGCAGAGAGCGGGATTGAGCTGGATCTGCCGGTTGAGGACAATACTGCGTCGGATTTTCTGGCTGCCGAGACAACCGATACTGCGGCGATGGAGGTTGATGCAGCGAGTCCCGTCGTCGTCGACGAGGCCGGGCAAACCGAGACCGAACTGGTGGCGGAAGGTGAGAAGGCCTCGGAGGCGGAGGGCGAGTGGGAGATGGTGGCGACGGGGGACGGCGACGTCTTCACCGGCGAGGAGGATCCTGCACCACCCAAAGCCCAGCAGCAGCAGCAAGAACAGGCACAGGAGGAGAAGAAGACAGTGACCACCGACGGGCTGGACATGAAGAAACTGATGGAGATGGTGGCGGTGCTGTGCGAACGGAGCACGCAGCAGTGCGAGCTCATCGGGGCCCTGGCCGAGCGGGTGGACACGCTGGAGCGCGCTGTCCGGCGGGTGGAGGAGGCCGATCGGCACCGGCGGAGGAACAAGAAGACCAACAAGGACGGCAAGAAGAACACAAGTAGCTTCTACAGCGACTAGATACGATAAATAGATAAACGATCTGTCTTCGATTAGATTTTTTTCACGAGTCTTAGTTTGGTTTTGTAATCTTTAATTTGCTTCGATTCCATTAGTTATTGTGTGAACAATTTAGATTGTGTCAGCAAATTTCATTAGTTTTAGTTAAATCGTGTGATTTTACAATCTTGGATTTGTGGAGCAATCTGTATTTGATTGAGTTTTTCTTGCGTTTTAGTTCAGCTTTGCAATCTAAAGTTAAGAATGTTTTGTCACTCTTTAGATTACTACCAAAGATAACCATACCAAATAATTGGCTGGCCAAAAGGGATTTGGCGGTTGTTTGGATTGTTATATTGGCTGGCCAACGAACCCAGGGCGTTCCAGCGTGTAAGTTCCGCCAACACGCGGGCAAGACCAGGGCGATCTTTCTTGGGCTCTGCATGCAATTAGAGAGATGCTCGGTTTGATTTTTGAAGGGATGCAATACAGCCGCAAGATAGAACTGATTATGTTAACAAATCACGGGGCACGGGCAATCCTCACTCAAAAATATACGTGGGCCTGGGTGATTAAAAACTACATGCAACTTATCTTTTAAAAAAGGAACCTGCAGTATGGTGTTGTGCAAGATTAAACGCCCCAATGGCTGGTGTGTCATTCTTTTGGCGACTTCCTTTTTCTTATTGACCGCATCTAATTTTTCAGGCTATATACCTTCTCAATTGTATAATATGCCGGTTCAGTCTCTCGGAGGTGCTCATAGGGGTAGGGTGTGCGTGTGTGCGTTCATAAGGGTGAGTGTATGCGCGTGTATATGAGCGCTTGCGTCTGTGCTGATGCTCAAAAAAAAGTTAAAAAGAAATTAGATGCAACTAAATATTTCCTCATTATGCCAGCTGGTCATAAACCAAACAAAGATCTTTTTTGCCAAAAATTTGGTGGATGTTATTGGCCACAATCCAAACAACAACAACTTGCCATCTGTGATCATCACAACAGCCCCCAAATTTTATCATGCCAGCTAGTTGGGGCACAGTCTGTTCAGATTTTTCATTATGATCATCACAACGCCAACCAAGATTACATGCTAAGTTCATCCTAGAACAGACCAAAACACAAGAGAATTATCAGACCAAAACCATGTTACATCCAACCATCTGTGAAATTTCATCTACATATACAGTACAAGAAAACAGTGTACATCTTTTACAACTTTGCACCGACACTTGTATGCACACATGCCTAAAAACTACCTCTCTATCCTAGTCTATCTGATGTGTAGTCTTATTAATTGTGTATCTAGCAAGAGGAGAAAAAGAATCATCTCCGTATAAACGAATCTCAAAATGAGGGGTGAGGTTTAGCAGCGTTGGCACTGAATATCTGGATGTTACACACAACAGCTCTTCGGGCTTCAGGTTTCAGGGTTCAGCCCATGTGGAATCTGACGGATTGGTAGTTGTTCGACAGCTTGGGCAGCTTGATCACCGCAAGCACTCCGGCTGCCAGTAAGAAGACCGAAGCCAGGGCGAAGGCGGGGACGTTCCCTCCCCCAAGAGCTTGTCCCATGGGCCCGCTCCGAGTGAGACTACTATCTGCAAAGTAGAATGCGGTCGACAGTCATAAAGGTCAAGACATGATCATCAACGATGCATGGCATAGGAGATCGTTCTAGGTACAAGGGTCGACCTGAGGAGCGACGATGGCGAGATTCAGAACTCCAGTTGCCAAACCTGGACATGGGCAGACATTCTCAGTCGAGAAAGACCAACTGAAACACACAGTAAAGAAGCAAACACCGGCGACACAAACCTTTTCCGCCTCCTGTTCCAGTAGTCAGCTCAACAGTCACGGAGAACGGAACATTGTAAGTGATCTGTATATGCAAGAGCAGACAGTATAAGACATCTTCCAGCTGCATTAAAAGAAAGTGTTGAGGGTCTGGTACTAACCGAGAGTGGCAATCCGAGAAGAGAGAAAAGAATCAGCGCTGAAGTCTTTACTGTTTTATCTGCCCCGACAATATGTTGAAGCTTGCTCGAGTACAGGTCATAGGAAATCCAACTTCGTATTGTTGTAGCCAACATGCAGGCAAACACTATGAAGTTGCCGATTGCCCAAACCAATCTTGCACCAATCATCCGGCATAATGGATCGATAAGGAAAGAGCCAATCCCAAGGAGGACCTACATGAACGAAACAAATGTTACCGCCACTAACTAAAAATATCTTGGCACTTACAACGAACTGCAATGCTTTTAAACCACCACAAACCATGTAACTAAGCTATCAAAGTATTTGTAGTATCTAGTATGACCTATGAAGCTGCAGTGTTTGTTCAAGTATACATTACCAAGAATGGCAGGAACTACCCTAGATGTACAAAAAAATTAGTAAACAAAATTGATCACAGGCTCTTACTGAATTCAATAGCAAACCAAATGCCCCTTCTCGGACACCATGGAGTTGTACGAGAAGCATTTATGACATTTAATTGTTCATCAGGAAAGCTATCATCAATAGGTAGTGGGTCATCAAGAACATTTTCTAACCTAGACAAGTTGTCTGCAACGGGGTTCTCAGCTCCCTTCCTATCAATAATATGCAAATCAAATTCTTGTAGCAAGAGAACCCATCTAATAAGTCTAGGTTTAGCATCTTTCTTTTTCATAAGATATTTAATAGCAGCATGATCGGTGTGAATAATTACTTTAGAATCAACAATATAAGGTCTGGACTTATCACAAGCAAATACAACTGCTAAGAATTCTTTTTCAGTAGTAGCATAATTTCTCTGGGCATTGCCTAGAGTTTTACTAGCATATTGAATAACATTTAATTTCTTATCAACTCTTTGCCCTAGAACAACACGTATAGCATAATCACTAGCATCACACATGATTTCAAAGGGTAAATTCCAATCAGGTGGCTGAACAATAGGTGCAGAAATCAATGCTTTCTTAAGTATTTCAAATGCTTCTACACAACATCATCAAAGACAAATGGTATATCTTTTTGTAATAGATTAGTCAGAGGCCGAGAAATTTTTGAGAAGTCCTTAATGAACCTCCTATAAAATCCAGCGTGACCAAGGAAGCTTCTTATACCTTTGATGTCCTTGGGACATGGCATCTTTTCAATAGCATCAACTTTAGCTTTATCAAGTTCAATACCTCTTTCAGAAATTTTATGCCCCAAGACAATGCCTTCATTAACCATAAAGTGGCACTTTTCCCAGTTCAAGACAAGATTAGTTTCTTCACATCTCTGCAAAACTTGATCAAGGTTGCTCAAGCAATCATCAAAAGAGGATCCATAGATGGAGAAGTCGTCCATGAAAGTCTCGCAAATCTTGTCACAAAAATTAGAGAATATAGCCATCATGCATCTTTGAAAGGTAGCAGGTGCATTACATAAACCAAAAGGCATACATCTATAAGCAAAAGTACCGAAAGGGCAAGTAAAAGTGGTCTTAGCTTGATCATCAGCTGACACAGGTATTTGAGAGAAACCAGAATAACCATCTAGAAAGCAAAAATGTGTATGTTTGGATAATCTTTCTAGCATTTGATCAATAAAAGGTAAGGGGTAATGATCTTTTTTAGTAGCTTTATTTAATTTGCAGAAATCAATTACCATCCTATAACCTGTAATAATTCTTTGCGGAATCAATTCATCTTTATCATTGGGAACGACAGTAATACCTCCCTTCTTAGGGACACAATGGACAGGACTTACCCACTAACTATCAGCAACGTGATAGATTATACCTGCCTCAAGGAGCTTTAGTATTTCCTTTCTTACCACTTCTTTCATTTTAGGATTCAGCCATCGTTGATGATTAATAACTGGTTTGGCATCTTTCTCCAAATTTATTTTGTGTTGGCATAGAGTGGGACTAATGCCCTTAAGACCATCAAGAGTATATCCAATAGCAGCACGGTGCTTCTTCAGAGTTTTCAATAATTTTTCTTCCTCCTTCTCTGAAAGGTTAGCACTAATAATAACAGGGTATATCTTCTTTTCATCAAGATAAGAATATTTAAGAGTATCAGGCAATGGTTTAAGCTCAAACACGGGATCACCCTTGGGTGGAGGAGGATCCCCTAGGATTTCAACAGGCAAGTTGTGTTTCAGAATTGGTCCCTGTTTAAAGAACACTTCATCTATTTCCCTTCTTTCATTCATAAACATATCATTTTCATGGTCTAGCAAATATTGTTCTAAAGGATCACTAGGAGGTACGACAATAGAAGCAAGACCAATAATTTCATCTTTACTAGGTAATTCCTCTTCACGGTGTTGTCTACGAAATTTAGAGAAGTTGAAATCGTGAGACATATCACCTAAACCAATAGTAACAACATCCTTTTCGTAGTCTATCCTAGCATTAACAGTGTTTCAGAAGGGTCTACAAAATATAATGGGACAAAAGCTATCTTGTGGGGAACCAAGAGCAGAAAATCAGCCAGATATTTAGTTTTCCCACATAGGACTTCAACATCTCTAACAATTCCCATGGGTGATATAGTATCTCTATTGGCAAGCTTAATTGTAACATCAATTTCTTCTAACTCAGTAGGTGCAATATCATGCATAATTTCTTTGTATAAGTCAATAGGTATTGCACTAGCACTAGCACCCATATCACACAAGCCATGATAACAATGATATCCTATTTTAACAGAAATAACAGGCATGCCTACCACAGGTCTATGTTTATCTTTAGCACAAGGTTTAGCAATTATAGCAGTCTCATCACAGAAATAAATAACATGCCCATCAATATTATCAGCCAAGAGATCTTTAACAATAGCAATATTAGGTTCAACTTTAACTTGCTCAGGAGGTGTATAAGTTCTAATATTGCTTTTACGAACCACAGTTGAAGCTTTAGCATGATCCTTTATTCTAACAGGGAAAGGTGGTTTCTCAACATAGGCAGTAGGAACAATAGGATCATTATAAGTGATAGTCTTTGCTTCAACTTTAATAGGTGCAGCTACTTTTACTTCTATGGGAGGATGATATTTAAACCACTTCTCCTTAGGGAGATCAACATGAGTAGCAAAAGATTCACAGAAAGAAGCTACTATCTCAGAGTCAAGTCCATATTTACTGCTAAATTTACGGAAAACATCGGTATCCATAAAAGATTTAACACAATCAAACTTAGGTGTCATACCTGACTCCTTACCTTTGTCGAGGTCCCAATCTTCAGAGTTGCGTTTAATTCTTTCCAATAAATCCCATTTTAATTCAATAGTCTTCATCATAAAAGAGCCAACACAAGAAGTATCGAGCATGGTCCGTTTGTTATCAGAAAGCCGAGCATAAATTTTTTGAATAATCATTTCTCTTGAGAGCTCATGATTGGGGCATGAATATAGCATTGACTTAAGCCTCCCCCAAGCTTGAGCGATGATTTCTCCTTCGCGAGGCCAAAAATTATATATATAATTGTGATCACGATGAACAAGATGCATAGGATAAAACTTCTGATGAAATTCCAATTTCAATCGTTTGTAGTTCCATGATCCCATATCATCACATAGCCTATACCATGTCAATGCATCTCCCTTAAAAGATAAAGGGAAGACCTTCTTCTTGATAACATCATCGGGCATACCGCAAGGTTAAATAATCCACAAACTTCATCCACATATATTAGGTGCTCATCAGGATGTAATGTTCCATCTCCTGCAAAAGGATTAGCTAGCAGTTTTTCTATCATACCCGAAGGAATTTCAAAGTAGACATTTTCATTTTCAGTAGGTTCAGTAGGTTCAATAGGTTGAGGAGCAACTCTTTGCTCTACTGGTCGGGGTGAAGATACCCCGAACAAGCCCCTCAGAGGATTACTTTCCATAGTAACAAGTGACAATAAATTTCAGCACACTATATAAATTTTTCCTTACCAAATTCCACCTACCAAAGGCGCTTCACTCCCCGGCAAGAGCGCTAGAAAAGAGTCTTGATGACCCACAAGTATAGGGGATCTGTCGTAGTCCTTTCGATAAGTAAGAGTGTCGAACCCAACGAGGAGCAGAAGGAAATGATAAGCGGTTTTCAGTAAGGTATTCTCTGCAAGCACTGAAATTATAGGTAACAGATAGTTTTGTGATAAGATAATTTATAACGAGCAACAAGTAACAAAAGTAAATAAAGTGCATCAAGGTGGCCCAATCCTTTTTGTAGCAAAGGACAAGCCTGGACAAACTCTTATATAGAGAAAAGCGCTCCCGAGGACACATGAGAATTATCGTCAAGCTAGTTTTCATAATGTTCATATGATTCGTGTTCGGTACTTTGATAATTTGATATGTGGGTGGACCGGTGCTTGGGTGCTGTACTTACTTGGACAAGCATCCCACTTATGATTAACTCCTATTGCAAGCATCCGCAACTACAAAAGAAGTATTAAGGTAAACCTAACCATAGCATGAAACATATGGATCCAAATCAACCCCTTATGAAGCAACGCATAAACTAGGGTTTAAGCTTACATCACTCTAGCAACCCATCATCTACTTATTACTTCCCAATGCCTTCCTCTAGGCCCAAATAATGGTGAAGTGTCATGTACTCGACGTTCACATAACACCACTACAGGAGAGACAACATACATCTCATCAAAATATCGAAAGAATACCAAATTCAGATTACTACTAATAGTAAGACTTCTCCTATGTCCTCAGGAACAAACATAACTACTCACAAAGCATATTCATGTTCATAATCAGATGAGTATTAATATGCATATAGGATCTGAACATATGATCTTCCACCAAATAAACCAACTAGCATCAACTACAAGGAGTAATCAACACTACCAAAGAACCTCGGTACTAATCCCAGACTTAGAGACAAGAATTGGATACAAGAGATGAACCAGGGTTTGAGAGGAGATGGTGTTGGTTAAGATGTTGATGGAGATTGGCCCCCTCCCGATGAGAGGAGCGTTGGTGATGACGATGGCGATGATTTCCCCCTCCCGGAGGGAAGTGTCCCCGGCAGAACAGCTCCGCCGGAGCCCTAGATTGGTTCCGCCTCGTGGCTGCGGAGTCTCGTCCCGAAAGCTTGCTTATGATTTTTCTTCAGATGAAAGACTTCATATAGCAGAAGATGGGCACCGGAGGGCCAACAGGGGGCCCACGAGGCAGGGGGTGCGCCCAGGGGGGTAGGGCGCGCCACCCACCCTTGTGGCCAGGGTGTGGTCCCCCTCTGGTATTTCTTCTGCTCAGTATTTTTCATTATTTCCAACAATAACTTCCGTGGAGTTTCAGGACTTTTGGAGTTGTGCAGAATAGGTCTCTAATATTTTCTCCCTTTCCAGCCCAGAATTCGAGCTGCCGACATTCTCCCTCCTTATGTAAACCTTGTAAAATAAGAGAGAATATGCATAAGTATTGTGACATAATGTGTAATAACAGCCCATAATGCAATAAATATCGATATAAAAGCATGATGCAAAATGGACGTATCACGCGTCCGCCGCACCACCAGGTCGCTCTCCGGCGGCTCGCTCGTTCCGGAATCCTTGGCCACTCACTTGCCTCTACTGGTTTTGGGTGCCATGGCGGCCGCGGGGGGCAAGGAATGAAGGATGGCGAAAGCACGGTGGCATGAGTGAAGGCAAGAGCTTGAAAGAGAGGAACAAGGGGACGACGGTTCCGAGATTGGGGAAAGCACGGAGGGTAAATGAGCAGCGCGCCCGCGGTTATTCCTTTTTACGGGGAAGGCGTGGGCCGCATCTTTTCCCATTAACTGCGACGTGACGCATGCGTGCGGGAACCTCCCCACGCATGAGCCCCACGTCACACACGACCCTCCATGTTGCGCGTTCAACATGGGTCATGGGGAAGTGCAGCGGACGAAACAGTTAGTACGGTGGAAATCCGCCCCACCTGCCCGCGCATCGTCCTGGGCCTGGCCCAGCAACGCGCCGCGCTTATGTGTGGCCCAGACCCGGGGGCTCCTGTCGGTGTACAAAAGTAGGGGCTCTCCTTTTGAACCCTTTATTTGTGCACGGGCAGTCAGAGCCACGTGGCACGGCCACACTTAGCAGCGCAGAGGACGGAAGCCGGAGAGAAGCCAAAGCACAAGACAACCAAGGCAACGCCAAGACAAGAAACACAGGAGGACAAGTGGGCGAGGTAGACTCCCTCGGCAAGATCCTTGCCGAGGCAGCCTCCGTAGCCCCGGCAAGAGCCTTGCCGGGGCAGCCTGCCCGATGCTAGCCGACCAAGCCACCCTTGAGCCCACGGGTTCCAACCTAACCAACTACATTGGAACCAAGGCTCAGGAGGCGCCTCTGTGGTGGCATGCTGATCTTCGTCAAGATCATAAACATGTGAAATCAGATGAGGACCAGAAGACGGTGACCCTCGGTGGGATCCTGGCCGAGGAAATCCACAAGACCCCCGGCAAGCGCCTTGCCAGGGATGACTGCGACGCCACGGCAAGACCCTTGCCGGGCCCCTGGCAAGACCCTTGCTGAGGGCATCAGCGGGGCCACTGCCAGGGCCGCACCAGCCAAGACTCCACCGCCGTCCCAAAGCAGCTGCTAGCCCAACCAGCTGGGCAGGCACCTGCATGGCGACGGGCGGCCTCTACACCGACTCAGCAAGCACCTGTGTGGTGGCATGCAACCCTTCGTGAAGGCTCGACCACCGCGTTAGCCCAGCAGCTTGCCAACGTGGCGCCGCGACACCTCGTCAGCTCGGACGGGTCTCAAGGCCAGGTGAGGCGGCGACAGCTGGGACGTGCTTCCTTGCCGTCCCCGATAAAGCAAGGGGGA
The DNA here is from genome assembly GCA_021605145.1 of Aegilops bicornis. Taxonomy (NCBI): domain Eukaryota; kingdom Viridiplantae; phylum Streptophyta; class Magnoliopsida; order Poales; family Poaceae; genus Aegilops; species Aegilops bicornis. The sequence continues at coordinate 696,192,023 of CM038669.1, forward strand.
CACGTCGGCAGCGCATTAAATGCGTTTGTCCTACGGTTCCAGAGGATAGGCTTATCAACTGTAGACCTTTCCACCTCCTGTGTGCCACTGTGGCAACCCCTTTTGCCTATAAAAGGACGCTCGAGGCGACCAGGAGAGGGATTCGACTCTTTTGGGCAAGTTGCATCCCGTAGCTAGCACAAGAACAGAAGAACACTCAGTACATCCACCAAAGCAGGACTAGGGTATTACGCATCTTCGCGGCCCGAACCTGGGTAAACGACCCGCGTGCCTCCTGTCAGACCTGCTCTTTGCACAACCTCGCGCCCGCCGACCGCAGAAGGGATCCAAATGACCCCATAGGTATCTTTCCCACCGACAGATTGCATCCTCCGCGGTGCGTACGAGGATTTGAACGCATGCCCGGTATGTGGTGCATTGCGGTATAAGATCAGATGAGATGACCCTGGTTATGTTGAGGGCGAGCGGCCCAGGAAGAAGGTTCCTGCCATGGTGATGTGGTATGCTCCTATAATACCACAGTTGAAATGTCTGTTCAGAAACAAAGAGCATGCCAATTTGATGCGATGGCACAAAGAGGACCGTAAGAAAGGCGGGAAGTTGAGAGCACCCGCTGACGGGTCGCACTGGAGAAAAATCGAGAGAAAGTGGGGGGGGGGCTTTGCAGGTGACGCAAGGACGTATGGTTTAGTCTAAGTGCAGATGACATTAATCTTTTTGGGGAGCAGAGCAACAATCATAGCACCTGGCCCGTGACTCTATGTATCTATAACCTTCCTCCTTGGCTGTGCATGAAGTGGAAGTTCATTATGATGCTAGTTCTCATCCGAGGCCCTAAGCAACCCGGCAACGAAATTTATGTGTACCTAAGGCCATTAGTTGAAGAACTTTTACATATGTGGAATGGAAAAGGTGTACGTGTGTGGGATGAGCAAGACCAGCAGGAATTTGATATACATGCGTTGTTGTTTGTAACCACCAATGATTGGCCTGCTCTCAGTAACCTTTCAGGACAGACAAACAAGGGATAACACACATGCACACACTGTTTAGATGACACCGACAATATATATCTGGACAAATGCAGGAAGAATGTGTACCTGGGGTATCGTCGATTTCTTCTGACCAACCATCAATGTTGAAAGAAAGGCAGACATTTCAAAGGCGAGGCAGATCACCGGAAGAAGCCCGCCGTCCGTACTAGTGATCACATACTTGCTATGGTCAATGATTTACAAGTAATCTTTGGAAAGGGTCCTGGCGGACTATCTGTTCTGGATGACGCTAAGGGACGCGCACCCATGTGGAAGAAGAAATCTATATTTTGGAACCTACCCTATTGGAAAGACCTAGAGGTCCGCTATGCAATCAACGTGATGCACGTGATGAAGAATCTTTGCGTGAACGTGGTAGGCTTCTTGGGCGTGTATGGGAAGACAAAAGATACACCGGGGGCATGGGAGGACCAGCAACGTGTGCACGAAAAAGACGGCATGCCTCCAAAGCAGTATGAAGGTCCTGCCAGTGACGCTCTTACCAAAGAAGAGATGAAAAAATCTTCTTTGAATGCTTGCTTAGTATGAAGGTCCCATCTGGCATCTTGTCCAATATAAAGGGAATAATAAATATGGCAAAGAAAAAGTTCCAGAACCTAAAGTCTCATGACTGCCACGTGATTATGACGCAACTGCTTCCGGATGCATTGAGGGGGCTTCTACCGAAAAACGTTTGACTAGCCATTGTGAAGCTATGTGCATTCCTCAATTCAGTCGCTCACAAGGTGACCGGTCTAGAAATTCTACCAAGGTTAAGGAGTGATTTGGCGCAATGTCTTGTCAGTTTTGAGCTGGTGTTCCCACCATCCTTCTTCAATATCATGACGCATGTCCTAGTTCATCTAGTCGACGAGATTGCCATCCTAGGCCCTGTATTTCTACACAATATGTTCCCCTTTGAGAGGTTCATGGGAGTCTTAAAGAAATATGTTCGTAACCGTGCTAGGCCAGAAGGAAGCATCTCCACGGGCCATCAAACAGAGGAGGTCATTGGGTTTTGTGTTGACTTCATTCCTGACCTTAAGAAGATTGGTCTCCCTCAATCACGGTATGAGGGAGGCCTGACCGAAAAAACACGCTAGGAGAGGACTCAATAATATGTAGGGACAGACATTCTTGGTCTCAAGCACACTACACAGTTCTACAGAAGTCTACCTTGGTGACCCCGTATGTCAATGAACACAAGAATATTCTGCGCTCCAAACACCCGGAGCAGTGTGAACACATCAGGACTTTTGGCAGTTGGTTGCAAACACGTCTCATGGGTAAAACTCTATTTCTGATGAGCTGTACTCATTGGCCAGGGGACCATCTTCGACTGTATTAACTTACAAAGGGTACGAGATAAATGGGAATACATTTTACACAATTGCCCAAGATCAAAAGAGCACCAACCAAAACAGTGGTGTCCGCTTGGATGCAGCAACCAAGAGGGGAAAGGACACATATTATGGTTACATAGTGGACATATGGGAACTTGACTATGGACATGATTTTAAGGTCCCTTTGTTTCAGTGCAAATGGGTCAATCTGTCAGGAGGCGGGGTCCAGGTAGACCCACAGTACAGAATGACAACAGTGGATCTGAACAATCTTGGGTACACAGACGAACCATTCATCCTAGCCAATGATGTGGCGGAGGTTTTCCATGTGAAGGACATGTCTACCAAACCGAGAAAAAGAAAAGATAAGGAAGCGAATACATCATACGATGAGCCAAAGCACCACATAGTTCCTTCAAGAAAAAGAGACATCATGGGAGTGGAGGACAAGACAGACATCTCTGAAGATTATTAAAAGTTTCATGAAATTCCTCCCTTCAAAGTCAAGGCTGACCCAAGCACCCTGTTAAACGATGTAGATTATCCATGGTTACGGCGCAATAAGCAAAGGACACAAGCAAAGAAAAAGTGAAGACTTTCTCTCCACAACTATTATGATGATGCCTTTGATCTAGAATATCACTAGAGCTACATGTGAAGAAATGAAATGACTTTTGTAACAGATGAGTTTTCGTATGAAACCCTGATACTTTGGAAGAGATTGTCCATTTTGTACAAGACGTGCATCCAGTTTTTGCTGTAAGAGCATAATTGGTTTGCTACCAACATTTGGCATTGCCAATATTTGGCAAGCCAACATTTGGCAAAATCAAAAGTTGCCAACATTTGGCAACTTTTTATGAGATTGGCAATAAGAATTGGCAAGCAACCAATCTCTAGCCAATATTTGGCAGTTGCCAAAATTTGGCATGCCAACTTTTGGCATCAAACCAATTATGCTCTAAACCTCTCAACTTTTTAGCACATGCTATGTGGGTGAAATGATGATACATTACCAACTTTCAACTTTTTCAGTGTTCATTTGAAGTGCTTTTCAATTTCAGGGTCATTTAGCTCAGAAATCAGTAAATGCATGAAAAATACCAAATGAAGTCAGAAAGGGTTGAAATTTGATGATGTGGCTTTGAATGGTGCATTTTGAACACACAAAAAGTCTGGAGTTCAAATAAGTTCAAAAAAATGAAATCCCTTTGTAACAGATGAGTTTTCATCCGAAACCCTGATACATCGAAAGCGATTGTTGATGTCTACTATGCAACTTTATTCTTGTAGACTCGTGTTGGGCCTCCAAGCGCAGAGTTTTGTAGGACAATAGCAATTTTACCTTAAGTGGATGACCTAAGGTTTATCAATCCGTGGGAGGCGTAGGATGAAGATGGTCTCTCTCAAACAACCCTTCAACCAAATACAAGAAATCTCTTGTGTCCCCAACACACCCAATACAATGGCAAATTGTATAGGTACTCTAGTTCGACGAAGAGATGGTGATAAAAGTGTAATATTGATGGTAGAAATATATTTTTATAATCTGAATAAATAAAAACAGCAAGGTAGCAATTTATAAAAGTGAGCACAAACGGTATTGCAATGCTTAAAAATGAGGCCTAGGGTCCGTACTTTCGCTCGTGCAATCTCTCAACAATGCTAATATAATTGGATCTTATAACCATCCCTCAAAGTGCGATGAAGAAACCAATCCAAAGTTCCTATCTAGCGGAGAACATAAGACGGAATTGTTTGTAGGGTACGAAACCACCTCAAAGCTATTCTTTCCGATCAATCTATCCTAGAGTTCATACTAAAATAACACCAAAGAAAATTCAGATTCGTAATATTCAATCCAACACAAACAACATCAAAGAGTCCCCAAGATTTCTACCTGAGAAACAAAGACAAGAACGTGCATCAACCCCTATGCATAGATTACCCCAATGTCTCCTCGGGAATCCGCGAGTTGAATGCCAAAACATATATCAAGTGAATCAATATGATACCCCATTGTCACCACGAGTATTCATATGCAAGCCATATATCAAGTGCTCTCAAATCCATAAAAGTATTCAATCCGATAAAACAAAATCTCAAAGGGAAAACTCAATTCATCACAACACGATAGTAGGGTAAAACACCATATGATCCAACTATATTAACAAAGCCCGCGATAAATCAAGATCGTGACATCTCAAGAACACGAGAGAGAGAGAGAGAGAGAGAGAGAGAGAGAGAGAGAGATTAAACACATAGCTACTAGTACAAACCCTCAACCCCGAGGGTGGACTACTCCCTCCTCATCATGGTGGCCACCGGGATGATGAAGATGGCTACCAGTGATGATCTCCCCCTCCGGCAGGGTGCCGGAACGGGGTCTAGATTGGTTTTCGTGGATACAAAGGCTTGCAACAGCGGAACTTCCGATCTAGGGTTACCACGAAGGTTTTTGGAATATTTGGGAATTTATAGGGCGAAGAGGCGGTGCGGGAGGCCACCGAGGTGGGCACAACCCACCTGGGCACGCTTGGGCCCCCAGGCACGCCCTGGTTTGTGGTGCCCCCTCGAGGCACCCCCAGGTGCTTCTCTGGCCCACTGGATATTTTTTGGTCAATAAATCCACAAAAAGTTTCACGGTGTTTGGACTCCATTTGATATTGATTTCCTGCGATGTAAAAAACAAGCAAAAAACAGCAACTGGCACTGGGCACTGGGTCAATAGGTTAGTCCCAAAAAATGATAAAGTTGCTATAAAATGATTGTAAACCATCCAATAATGATAATATAACAGCATGAATACTTCATAAATTATACATACGTTGGAGACGTATCAGCGTCCCCAAGCTTAATTCCTACTCGTCCTCGAGTAGGTAAATGATAAAAGAAATAATTTATGAAGTGTGAATGCTAGCAAACTGCATAAGTTTGAACAATGATAATTTCAATCACTTTCCCTAGCATCATAGCAGCAACTCTTTCTCATAAAACTCATCATGACAAAGTAGCAACCAATTCAGATGTTAAGGTTCAAACAATGAATTCTCTTGAAACTCAACAACCTATATTCTTAGTCACCAAACAATTTCAATTCAACTTATTCAACAGAGTCTAAGTAAGAGCTCCACATACTCAACCATCATATAGTCTTCTATGATTGCTAACACCCACCGCATACACATAAGCAAAACGTTTCAACCGGACACATAGAAAGATAGGAGCTTATAATTTCACCTCCCAACGTATTCACCTCATGGGTGATGTCAACAATAATAACTCATGCTACCCATATCCAATTGGATATATGTGCCTAGATCTTTCCTCACCACATGATGCTTGCCAAAAGAGAAAAATAAAAAGGAATAGAGAGAAAAACTTTGACTTTTGCATGAAAGTAAATACATAAAATTAAAAGGTAGGCCCTTCGCAGAGGGAAGCAGAGGTTGCCATGCACTTTTTGTTCGTATGATCAATCCCTTAGTGCAAAAGAACATCATGTTATATTGCCCCTTATGATAGCAACCTTTATTATGCAGTCTGTCGCTTTTATTCTTTGCCATCACAAGTTCGTACAACGCTCATCTTACACTAAATGATCTAACACTTTTAGAAGCAATTTTTATTGCCTTATTGCACCGATGAAAACTTACTTGAAGGATCTTACTTAATCCTTAGGTAGGTAAGGTGGACTCTTGAGAATAAGATTTGGGTTTAAGAGTTTTTTGATGCACAAGTAGTATCTCTACTTGGTGCGGAATTTTTGGCTAGAAAAGATGGGGGGCAAGCACCACATGTTGAAGGATCTATGACAATATAGCTTCTATGTGAATATGAACAAAAATAAATCATTAAGTTGTCATATAATATTTTGATGGGGGCTCACAATCACAAAAGATTTCCAAGATATTGTATTTGCATGTGAAATTTATCTTCCTTCTACTAATCATTCATGAATTGCTTGTATGACCAATATTGTGATTGTCAAGCTTCAAAAGGTTTCACTTTCTAAATCCAATGTGAAGCTACCACTAGGCATGATATGAACATATAATTTCAGCTTCATTATATTCAATTTATTCAACAATTTACTCATAAGATATAAGTGAAGCACAAGAGTAAATGACAAACTACTCCAAAAAGATAAAAGTGAAGATCAAGCGAGTAGTTAAGTAGATGGGTAGCTAATTGAGGACTCTCTCTTATTTAAAACTTTCAGATCTAAGTATTTTATTAAAACAGCAATCAAAACAAAACAAAATTACATTCCAAGAATAGCACAACGCATGTGAAGAAGCGAAAAACTTAGGCTCAACCAATACTAACCGTTAATTGCTAAAGAAGAAAGGTGGGATGCCTACCGGTGCATCCCCAAGCTTGGATGCTTGAGACTTCTTGAAATATTATCTTGAGATGCCTTGGGCATCCCCAAGATTGCGCTTTTTTTCTCCTTAATTCCTTTTATATAACAGTTTCCCTAAATCTTAAAAACTTCATCCACACAAAACTCAACAAGAACTCGTGAGATAAATTAGTATAAATCAATGCAAAACCTTATCATTCTCTACTGTAGCAAATCACCAAAATTATTATTCAACATTGCATACTAAATTCCTCGGCATATTTAATACTCCTATCCTCAAATAGAATCATTAAACAAGCAAACATATGCAAACAATGCAAACATAACAGCAATCTGCCAAAACAGTACAGTTTGTAAAGAATGCAAGAGTATCAATACTTATTTAACTCCAAAACTTATGAAAAACTACCATAGTGTAGAAAATTTATCAGAGCTTATTTATCAAAAAAAAATCAGCATTTTATCACTTTCTGACTTTTCTAGGGAATTTTTGCAACAACGATCAACTTTCTGTTTTCAAACAGCCACATATGGACTTGCAAAATAAGCATGGCAAAGGCTATACTTGACATTTTTATTAAAATTAAAGATGCAAAACATTATTCTAAATAACAACAAGAAAATCCTAACAAAATAATATGACGCTCCAAGAAAAACACATATCATGTGATGAAAGAAAATATAGCTCTAGGTGAGGTCACTGATAATGTTGGAGACGAAAGAGGGGATGCCTTCCCGGGCATCCCCAAGCTTAGTTGCTTGGATCTTCCTTGAATATTACCTTGGTGTGCCTTGGGCATCCCCAAGCTTAGGGTCTTGTCACTCCTTATTCTCCTCATATCCACATCTCACCCAAAACTTGAAAACTTCAATCACACAAAACTTAACGGAACTTCGCGAGATAGGTTAGTATGATAAAGAGCAAACAATTTCACTTTGGTACTGTCCAAGACAAGATTCATAATTGTTTCCACACAATGCCTACTGTAGCATATCATTTCCACAATTTATATTGAGCAATATAAGTCATAGAAACTAGGAAACAAGCAAACTATTCATTGAAAATAGAATCTACCAAAAACAGAACAGTCTGTAATGATCTGGACATCAACCATACTTCTGCTACTCCAAAAATTCTAAAAAAAATAGGAAAGCCTCGGAAATTTGTATATCAATATTTTTCAAAAAGGATCATGATTTTATCATGCTTCTGTGAATTTTGAAAATTACTTTACTAGGCGCAAACGTTTCTGTTTTTCAGCAAGATCAAATCAACTATCACCATAGACCATCCCAAAGGTCTTACTTGGAACTTTACTGAAACAAAAGCTATAAAATATGATTAATACAGTAGCATAATAATGTGAACACACAAAAACAGTAGGTAAAAGTGTTGGGTTGTCTCCCACCAAGCGCTTTTCTTTAATGCCTTTTAGCTAGGCATGATGAGTTCAATGATGCTCACTTAAAAGATAAGAATTGAAACACAAAGAGAGCATCATGAAGCACATGGCAAGCACATTTAAGCCTAACACACTTCCTATGCATAGGGATTTTGTGAGCAAACAATTTATGGGATCAAGAATCAACTAGCATAGGAAGGCAAAACAAATGCAACTTCAAAACTTTCAACATATAGAGAGGAAACTTGATATTATTGCAATCCCTACAAGCACAAGTTCCTCCCTCATAATAATTTTCAGTAGCATCATGAATGAATTCAACAATATAACTATCACATAAAGCATTCTTTTCATGACATACAAGCATAGAGAGCTTATTACTCTCCACATAAGAAAATTTCTTCTCATCAATAGTAGTGGGAGCAAACTCACCAAAATAACTATCATGAGAGTGAAAATTAAAATCATGATGACAAGTTTCATGGTTATCATTATTATTTATAGCATACATGTCATCACCATAATCATCATAGGTAGCAACTTTGTTATCGTAGTAAATTGAAGCCTCATTCAAAATGGTGGATTCATCACTAAATAAAGTCACGACCTCTCCAAATCCACTTTCATCATTATAATCATCATAAATAGGAGGCATGCAATCATTAACCTCAAATCTTGGGGGACTAAAATAATCATCTTCATCAAACATAACATCCCCAAGCTTATGGCTTTGCATATCATTATCATCACGGATATTCAAAGAATTCATACTAACAACATTGCAATCATGCTCGTCATTTATACCAAACATTCTATTGAATTCTTGTTCTATCAATTGAGCACAATTTTCCTTTCCATCATTTTCACGAAATACATTATAAAGATGAATAATATGATGCAACATCAATTCCATTTTTTGTAGTTTTCTTTTATAAACCAAACTACTGATAAACAAGAAACTAAAAGATTCGATTGCAAGATCTAAAGATATACCTTCATGCACTCACCTCCCCGGCAACGGCGCCAGAAAAGAGCTTCGTTGACAGGATGTGAGTGCCGCTTACCTAACGTCCCTGGCAATGGTGCCAGAAAAGAGCTTGATGTCTACTAAGCAACTTTATTTCTTGTAGATTCGTGTTGGGCCTCCAAGCGCAGAGTTTTGTAGGACAGTAGCAATTTTCCCTCAAGTGGATGACCTAAGGTTTATCAATCCGTGGGAGGCGTAGGATGAAGATGGTCTCTCTCAAACAACCCAACAACCAAATACAAGAAATCTCTTGTGTCCCCAACACACTCAATAGAATGGCAAATTGTATAGATGCACTAGTTCGGCGAAGAGATGGTGATAAAAGTGTGATATTGATGGTAAAAAAATATTTCTATAATTCGAATAAATAAAAACAGCAAGGTTGCATTTGACAAATGGTATTGCAATGCTTAAAAATGAGGCCTAGGGTCCATACTTTTGCTAGTGCAATCTCTCAACAATGCTAATATAATTGGATCATATAACAGTGCGATGAAGAAATCACTCCAAAGTTCCTATCTAGCGGAGACCATAAGAGGGAATTGTTTGTAGGGTACGAAACCACCTCAAAGCTATTCTTTCTGATCAATCTATCCTAGAGTTCTTACTAAAATAACACCAAAGCAAATTCAAATTCGTAATCCAACACAAAGAACTTCAAAGATGCCCGAAGATTTCTACCGGAGAAACAAAGAGAAGAACGTGCATCAACCCGTGCGCATAGATTACCCCAATGTCACCTCGGGAATCCGCGAGTTGAATGCCAAAACATATATCAAGTGAATCAACATGATACCCCATTGTCATGATGAATATTCATATGCAAGACATATATCATGTGCTCTCAAATCCATAAAAGTATTCAATCCGATAAAAAGAAATCTCAAAGGGAAAACTCAATTCATCACAACAAGATAGAGAGGAGAAAAAACCATATGATCCAACTATATTAACAAAGCCTGCAATACATCAAGATCGTGACTGCTCAAGAACATGAGAAAGAGAGAGAGAGAGAGAGAGAGAGAGAGAGAGAGATTAAACACATAGCTACTAGTACAAATGCTCAACCTGAGGGTGGACTACTCTCTCCTCATCATGGTGGCCGCTAGGATGATGAAGATGGCCACTTGTGATAATCCCCCCCTCCGACAGGGTGCCAGAACAGGGTCTAGATTGGTTTTCGTGGATACAGAGGCTTGCGGTGGCAGAACTTCCGATCTAGGGTTACCCCGACGGTTTTTTGAATATTTGGGAATTTATAGGGAGAAGAGGCGGTGCGGGAGGCCACCGAGGTGGGCACAACCCACTTGGGCGTGCCCTGGTGGGTTGTGCCCCCCTCGGGGCACCCCCCAGGTGCTTATCTGGCCCACTGGATATCTTCTGGTCCAAAAAATTCACAAAAAGTTTCGCGGTGTTTGGACTCCGTTTGATATTTATTTCCTACGATGTAAAAAGAAGCAAAAAACGACAACTGGCACTGAGCACTGGGTCAATAGGTTAGTCCCAAAAATGATATAAAGTTGCTATAAAATGATTGTAAAACATCCAGGAATTATAATATAACAACATGAATACTTCATAAATTATAGATACATTGGAGACATATCAATTATCCATTTTGTATACGAAGTGCATCCAGTTTTTGCCATAACCATCTCAACTTTTTAGAACATGCTATGTGGTGAAATGATGACACCATTCCAACTTTCAACCTTTTCATAGTTCAGTTGAATTGGTTTTGAATTTCAGGGTCATTTAGCTTGAAAAATCAGTAAATGCATGAAATATACCAAATGAAGTCAGAAAGGGTTGAAAATTGATGATGTGGCTTTGAATGGTGCGTTTTGAACACACAAAAAGTCTGGAGTTCAAATAAGTTCAAAAAATGAAATCCCTTTGTAACAGATGAGTTTTCATCCGAAACCCTAATACTTGGAAAGAGATTGTCCATTTTGTACACGAAGTGCATCCTGTTTTTGCCATAGCCCTTTCAACTTTTTAGCACATGCTATGTGCGTGAAGTGATGATACCATGCCAACTTTCAACCTTTTAGAGTTCATTTATAGTGTTTTTAGCTCAACTTTCAACCTTTTAGTTTCAATTATAGGGTCATTTAGCTCAAAGATTGAACTAATAGCAAAAAGAATGAACTAGAAAACTTTTATGAAACTCTAATAGCAAAAAGAATGAACTAAAAATAATCAATTAAAATGGTCTGTTATGATCAACTAAAACGAAACAATAATATTCTTCAATAGCAAAAAGAATCAACTAGAAAGCTTTTATAAAACTCTAATAACAAAAGGAATCAACTAAAAAGAATTTTATAAACCTCTAGTATTTCTGAAACTAAAATTATACAAAATTTATGCAACTAAAATTATCAAACAATTTTTTGTTCAAAACATTAATGGCAAAAAGAATTTTCATAAAGAATTTTTTTTGGAAACTTTAATAGCAAACTAAAATAAGAAAATATGTTTTGATTGAAACAGACATTTAAAATAACCTAAAAATTACCAAATTGAATATAATGATAAAACAAAGTAATATTAAATAGCAGGAAAAAGAATCACTCAAAATTTATTTTTATAGTAAAGTTATTCACAAACTAGTGATTCACACAAATTTAAAAGAATTCAAATTTAAACTATTCAAATTTGAAAACTAATGGCACTAACAGAAACTTTATAATTTTTGTGAACTAAAAGCAAAAAGAATCACTGAAAAATTGTAAGTATTTAGCTGTAAGTAGAAACTAAAGAAAATAAATAAATCAAAAAAGAAAACAAATAACAGAAAAAAATGCTGCCTACTTGGGCACCATGGCCTGAATACGACTAGAAACCCAGCTAGTTGGGCCAGGATTCAGGCCTCCAGTAGGCCTAGTAGGCCCACAGGCAGAGGAGTGTGTGATTAGGCCCGTAAGCCTGCAGTTGAGAGGAGATCGAGAGGGTTGGCATAGCAGCGCTTATAAACCACTCTCGAGCCCTCCCAGCTAGCGAGGTGGGACTAAACATTTGGGCCCGGGCAGCACCACCCTTTCATCCCGGTTTGTGGCACAAACCGGGACCAATACCCACCTTTGATCCCGGTTGGTGGCACCAACCGGGACCAATGCTACCCTTTGGTCCCGGTTTATGCCACCAACCGGGACCAAAGGTCTATGCTTCCCGCCTTTGTGCTGATGAAAAGAGACCTTTTGTCCCGGTTGGTGGCACGAACCGGGACCGGGACAAAAGGTGTGGGTATATAAACAATACTTAGAGATTTTTTTAGTTTTCATCCGCCATTTGCCCCGATGACGCCGAGCTCATCGACCCCGCCAGGCTGCCCCGACGCCATCCGTCGCCCCCGCCGTCGTCGTCGCCACGCCCCTGACCTGTCTTCACCGTCGCCGTCGTCGTCATGATCGTCGTCATCGAGCCAGCGGCCCTGCCCCGCCCCGAGCACGCCCGCCCGCGCCCCTGCCCCGGCCCGCCCCCGCTGTCACCCTCGCAGTCACCCTCGCTGGCCGCCACCGCTGTGAGCCGCCGCTGCCCCGGCTCTCTCCTATTCATAGCATTTGTTTTGTTCATATATGTATTTTTTTGTTCATATAGGTGGCCATACGATGTATGTATGACGTATGAGGATTTTTTTAATCATTTATATGTTGATGTATGTATGAAGTTTTTTTGTTCATAACATGTGTGGATATGGATCTAATTTAACGCTCCGATCTGTCTAAAACGCCCGTCTTTTCTGCAGTAAACATCATATGTGCATATTGAACTACCTGTAAATTTGTGCATGTTGACCCGGTTGGACTGTGTAATATGTCCAAATGGTCTGCTCTTCATGCTCTACAAGATGGTTGAATTTTAATTAATGTTAGGATTCATATTGATTCCATTATCATCCTTGAAAAAGTGCTAAGTGATATTAAGTGCAGAAAACTGCCGTAACATTTCATTTTGTCTTTTTCATAGCATTTTGTGTGATTTTATTTTGAGAAACATGACTACATGAATTAGGAGCTTAATCATGTCATATTTGCAATGATGTGATCCATTCTTATGATACTAACCTTTTGTGACTAGCACAAGCTTGCAAAGTGGTCTACTCACTGGTTGCTGTTTTCAGAGACTTGTAAATTCTGCTAAGTCTAAATCTGTTATATTATGATGCCATGTTTACTTGATGCTACCATCAAATATATGCATATTTTGGAGATGTTCAGAAATCATGTTTTAAAGACCATGTTATGCTCTATCTATGCATGCCCTTCTTTGCAATATTGGCCTACTGTAGCTTGTTCTTTTCATGCTCTCAAATTGCTTAAAAATATATCTGTCAGCCTGTTAGCAGTAAGTTAATTTTGCAAAGTGCATAGTTAGTGTTTTGTGCATCCTATGATCATATTCTTGACATGAGTAGATGCACAAACATGCCATCTTACTGTTGGACCTCGCTGAAGGAAAATTTCACCCTATCGCCAGAGGAGGATCCAAATAACCCAGTTATAGAGCCAAAGGTCAAGGCATGTGCTCTTAAGAAGATGGCAGATCTATTCAGGAGGTGGAAGAAAGAGTTGAACACAAAGTTTGTCGACAAATGGGAAGACTCCAGAATTCACCGGCCGATATGAGAAGAAAAGAAATCACTAGCCCGCATTCATGACCTACAAGACATCAGATAAGGGTAAGAAAATGTCAGAGACAACAAGGTAAATGCTGCAAAGAAGCAGTATCACCATCACACGGGGTCAGGTGGCTACCTCAATGCCAGGCTATTGTGGGACTAAGCAGAGAATGACCTGCTTGCTAAAGGGGTCGAACCAACGACATTGAACTGGCCAGACCGTTCAAGGACTTGGTTCTTCGGGGTTGGGGAACTTTGGACCCTGAAACAGGGGAGTGCCGTTGGATGGACGAGTAACTTGAAATACCCATCAAGAAGCTTCAGGAGTATATCACCGCAGCCCAGCAAGGGACGTTCATTCCCGACAGAGAGAAGGACGAGCTGACTAAGGCCCTCGGGAATCCTTAGCACCCTGGACGAACACGAGGCACACCAGGCTCCGTTCCTGGGGCAGAGGGTTACAGAAGCCGGGAGAGAAAGAGGAAAGCGGAGCTGAGCTCAATGCAGAAGATCAATGCAAGACTACTAAAGCTAGAGGAACTTGAGAACCAGCGAGCTGCCGGCCAACCATCTCAGCGGCACGAAGCTACCCCGCCATCTCGGCGGAGAAGCAGCATGGCTTCCACGGAGCTCGTTCATCCTAACTTCACGACTCCTAGCTACCCCATGGATACTATCACGGAGGCTCAACATTGCCAGCTTATGACGAAATGGCAGAACCTCACTTTGAAGGCGGCTGTTGGCTCTGTTGCACCTCCTCAACCTAACGGAACTTTTCACTCCCGTCTGATTCCACATGGTTATGTTGTTGTGACGGTGGATGAAGTAATGGAGGGATTCGAGGAGCTCGAGCTTGACCAACCTACAGGTGAAGGGGACAATCAGCTGGGTTATGCTCTGAGGAGTACATGTCTATGGCAGAAGGAGTAAATCAAGCTTCCAAACTGGACGCCTCCGCCTCCTCCTCCTCCTCCGGCGAGTCAAGGCACTCTGCCTCCTCCTCCTCCGGCGACTGATCAGGGCACTCCGCCTCCTTTTCCGGCTCCTCCGATGCATGAGGGCACTCCGCCTCCCCCTACACCTCCTCTGGCGCGTCCGAGCAGTCCGCCTCCTCCTCTGCCTCGTCAGAAACGACGAAAGACAGATGCCGCCGCTCTAGCTCCTCCGCCACGTCGGAGCACTCCGCCTCGTAAGCAACAACGAAAGAGACACGTTGCTGCTCCGGCGGCTAGCAGTACAAGAAGAGGCCGGAGGCAATTCAGATATGGTCCATCTCTCAAGGCTCCGGAAAAGTTACCATACGAGAGGACCGAGAAGGAAATGCGGAGATCTGTGAAGCCCAAGTGAGGGACTTTTTTGCAAAGAAACCACCACCTCCAAAGGAGATGATAGATCCGATGAAAGCAAAGCGCGCTATCGATGCCCTGAAGCGACCACCACCGCCTCCGCCGGATTCCAACTAGGTCCGCTGTCTTAAAAAGACATATTAAGATGCACGGGACTCGGGAACTACTTCTAGTGATAAAAGTTTAGCAGAATGAAGAAGTGCAAAAAAATACCCCAGCTTGATGAACAGGAGAACCAATTGTGCTCCCCGCTCAAGGTGTCTAGCAATATCGACGCTAATTATCCGGGTGATGGTGCCCGGTACCGATCCTGCTGATTACTTGAGCGATGATGTAGATTTTGAAACAATGGAGGTGGACGAATTCAGATAGCAGTACGGGCAGACTCTCGTCAAACCTGATCATCCTCCTCAAACAAAGATGATGTGTAGATTCCATGAATGGTACATGAAAACATGCAGCGAGTCTGGGAAGGATACTTTGACGCTGAGAATTAAAGAGGAGCACGAACTCGTTGGAATGGATCTGTTGTCTGTTGAATTTGATGAGTTATTCCAGTTTTACAATCAAAAGGACCTCAACAAAACACTCGTGACTTGCTACTGTCTGTAAGTACTACTTCTGTAATTAAGTCTCTATATATAGCTCAACTCTTTCATTGCATGTGTATATATAATTATCCTCACTATATTATGCAGATTGAAGATCGTCGAATGCAGAAAAGCACAAATCTATGACATTGGGTTCATTAACCCAAATATCATACATGAATGGACGGTTCAAAAGAATCACACAGAAATTGAGGACAACTTGCTACAATCATTTCTTAAAAATCAAAGCAAAGATAAAATACTCTTTCCTTACAACTTCAAGTGAGTGTTACTGTCTTGTGCATATTCGGTTTCCCTTATTACTCGAGGTTATAGTAATGTAACTGATGAGTTACGCATGCGTCTTGAGGTTCCACTTTATTCTCCAGGAGATTAAGCTTGACTGGGAGTAGCAACCGTCTTAGACTCGAGACGAAAAGATCCCCAGGACTATGCAGACATGACTGAAATGCTCCAGAAGTAAGTTAAATCGGTCATTATCGCACCATATTGGCAACTTTGTTCATTTATGGATATCAAGTAATTATTTTCTTTGTCTGGCAGGGGTTGAAAAGAGTTCACCGTAATTGTTTCGGGACTTCCGAGGGAGCTGCGATTTACACACCCGAAAGTAAGTACTACTACCTAGTTCCGCGCATCTCCCATTGATTCTAGTTTCATCAATACCATTTATCATGCTTGATTATCAGTTTGATTGAACTCTATTTCTCGTAAAGTGCTTGTGGCAGGAAGGCGGGAATAATTTTTGTGGATACTACGTTTGCGACTTCATCTACAACGCGACCTCTCTGTGGGGCTACTCTTAAAAACAATATCAAGTACGTAAACAATAATGTTCAAAATTTTATTTTATTACCATCATTTGTGTTGAGTTTCATTCATATATATGTATTCACCCCCTTCTTTAAATTAGGTCTGGCAGATGCGTAATGACCTCCTACCACATGATCGCATACGAGAAATGCAAGAGGAATTGGCGGGATTCTTTCTTGAGCACGTCATAATAAAGCCGGAGAATACCATGTGGAAATTGGTATAGACATGAGATGTTAGGGATTGTAAGAGATCTTATATTTTATATGTGTAGCTAGTAGCGTCGGATAGATATACGAAAACTTGTTGTTTGACCAATATGTCAGAGAAAGAGAGGTCACTCCTCTCTGTATATGTTCATGACGATCTTGTGTAATTAATGGTTCCTTCATTTGCTTATAGCTAGCGTGTCGAGTTCTCTCTATATGTATATAGTAGCTAGCATTGACCAAGCACGGAGAAAGAGAGGACACTTCTCTCTATTAGCTAGCTAACACAATATATGAAACCCCTAAATTAACACTCCAAAAACCCCTAACACTACTAGGGAAAAGGCTAGCAGTAGCGCGGGCTTTAGGTGTATCAGTAGCGCGGGGAGTGGCGCTACTAATAAGGTGCTACAGCTAACACATAGCAGTAGCGCGTGCTCACCAGCTCTACTGCTACACAAGTGTAGCATCAGCGCGCTTAGTGGAAGCTCGCTACTGCTAGTAGCTCTAGCGCTCGGCTGGACGCCTGCTATCGCTATCGCGGCGCTGCTGCTAACTTTCATACACTCGCTACTGCTAATTTTAGTAGTTTTTTGGTTTTTTTGGCATATTTGTTTTGTATTTGAACAGGCTTTATAGAAGAAACTTTAGCACATACAAATTTCATCATGATACACATACAAATGCCTGCGGGACCACAAATGTAATCATAGCATATACATACAAATAGTCTCATCATAATCATCCAACACAAAGTGGTCTCTCGTCATCATCTCGAAAATAGCGATACAAGTCTCGATTACTTGCAAATACATCATCATCCATCTAAACAATGATATACGAGAAGAGCTATCACTTTGAGTACATGAGTTCGTATCCCTCTCTCGCATGAGCGTGAACCTAAACTAACTATTGCACAGCCGCTCGGAAATCGGAAACCGGTACACACTGGGCACGACACTCCGGCCACTTGTCGTATATATACTCCTGTCGTAGCACTTATTCACCATCGATGAACTATGCACCTGCATCGTCACATGAGTCGATGATATGCAACATATATATATAGTTGAGCAACAGAAAGAGACAGACTTGGCAAAAATAGAAACAACATATCATAAGCATAAATAACAAAGTTCATCGTACCCCAAAATGCCCTAACTAGAGTGATTTTCGCTAGTCGAGGAGGAGGACGGTTTAATTACATCACAAATAAAGTTCCACCGTGCATAACTCAAAGTTTTGTCATACAGAAAGTATGAACTAAACGGACACATTATCATATATCGACAATCACTCCAACATGTCGTTCCATCCATCCATGTCAGGGAGATAGTCCCCGAGCCTAGTGAAAGGCTTCAGGTCGAGACGCTGAGCGGCTACCCATGTTCGGACGTCTTCCCGCGACATTTGTCCTTCTTCGTAGAACATCCCTGTTTTTTCAAGACCTCCTTCATGATGATTTGGGCAAGTTCGCTGGATGTGATAGAACTCGGCTCGAAGTCGATGATCCTCGATATCTCCTACGTTCTTTGCCCATTGCAGAATATGGGCATCGCCGGATGTAGGTGACATGCGAAGGTTCTGGTGATCCCGTCTGTACTCCAGCATGTGGTGAAGGACATAGAATCCATCATTAAGAGAATCGTTCGGTTGCTGGATGCAGCAAAAGTCGGTCTTATGGCCGAAGGCGAGCCTGCCGCCCCTTCTCTTCTTGTCCCTAACCTCTCCACCCCTTGCTTGGTAGTAAAACATAGCACTGTCGAGAACATTCTTGATGTGGGCGTAATCCTTTTTGTGAATGTTCTTCGACGAGTCCAAGTAAAGAGCGTGGGAGAATCGGGGGTATTGGATGATGAGGACGGCGCGCCCGCCGCTGCGCAAAATAAGTACACCTCAAATTACTTAGCCTCCACCGTGCAAATGAATGATTGAAATCGAAGGAAGGATAGCAGCGCGGATGACTTACACGGGATGATAAGGCACGAGAATCGCCTCCTTGTCCTTATTGGCGAGCATGAAATTGACGATGTATTCCCTCGCGTATACACGGTGCTCTGCGCAGACTCCCAAGAAGCCCTCGTGCATGTAGTACGGGTCAGCGACACAGATATGAGATATCTTCTCAAACCCGATGATGTAGTTCATGTGCAAGGCATAAAGGCGGACAAACGTAAAATCCAGCTTCTTCATGTGAAACATGTCGAATATGTAATCGAATCGGAGGAAGAACTTATCCATGGGAAGCTGTCGACGTCATTTACATTTGCCGCGAAACGTTAACCACATAGAGTGGGAATCCTGGATCTGTCGAGGCGATGAGGCCTTTCTCTACCCGCAGCACATCGTCATGAAGTCTCCTTAGATTGCCGAATCTGGCCCCTAGCACTCTTTCAGGTAGGATTGGTTGACCGGGGATATGCCATTTATCCGCATCGGGGATATCTATACGGTCCTGAAGCCGAGGCTGCTGAGGCGGCTGGATCATAGAATCAGCTTTTTTTCCTTTCCTCGCTCTCTTCCTAGACTTCTTTACTACTGGAAGGTCGTCCATAATACGTTGAGACGGCAATTCAGGCACCGACTCATGACGCTCAAACCCTGAGGAGGCGCCAGTATAGACATACTGTTCAGCGCCACCGTCGTCCTCATCCTCATCCATGGCAACGTCATCAGCAACTAATGGAGCCTCCTCCTTACCCCGTCCGCTATCATCCAACCCGACACCCGGCGCTAGTTGGGTAGGTGGGGTGTTGATGTTCATACCTTGCTGAGGCTGTGTGCTCGTGGGTGTGCTCCCGATCGCCTCCAGACGAAGCAGACTCTTTGGCCACAACAGGACCCACCCATTGCAACAATCACCAAGCCGCCACGGTGTCTCCTCGTCATCCACCAGTAGTATTGGAGGAGGCAAATTCTCGTGGCCCGGTTCGACACTGGCCACGGAAACCTTGAAGACGTTCGGGGGGATCGGCCGGCTGTGGAACAATGGTTCCTTCGGCACCATTATCGTCGCCTTCCTCACGTCCACCTTCTCGTCGCTGATGGTGTACAATATGGTGCACGGGGTTTCGTCGGCCTACAAAGAAAAGTCTGTGACGTGAGACATCCGAAAGGCAACGAAAACGGGAGATTATACATTTATATTGAAGGGGGCCGGTGTGACAGATACCGTGAGGGCGCGTCGAGCTCAGCCAAAGACGGCACCGCCGAGCACGTCCGGTCAGGGGAGTCAGCGGGAGCAAAAGGGAGCAGGAGCGGGAGCAGGTGCGGGAGCAGGTGCTCCCAAGAAGTCAGCAAGGGGAAAGTCCTCTGCATTTGCTTCTGGATTTTGCCTTGTCCAAGTGAAAACGCCCGTCACCAAGGAAGTAGACAAATCTGCAACCACCTGTTTTGCGGCAGCTACCGCTGTTCGATCGCCTCGAGGTGATTTCTTCTCAACCGCAATCTCAACCTTCTTGTCGATGTTTTCTTCAGTTAACCTCCGTCTTTCCTTTCTCTCCTCCATGGTCTCACGGTAGTACTTCTTCCACGTGGCGCCGTCTCCAACACCGTGCACGCGTCCATACGACGGTCGAGTATCCACCGGTTGTTGTTTCAATATGTTCGACGCTAGGTTGAATGGAGTGTCCCATTTGGGCCTCGCCAATGCCTCAGACGGCGAGTCGCTTTCGGCCGCAATCCGGTGCTGCTCTCTCTGCAAAAGGCACAAGGATCGTTTACAAATATGACTAACGTGTGCAGTCGAATTGATCAGAAACTAAAATTACCAGCAGTCTCATGAATTCCGTAATGACCGGTGTTGTCTCGTAAACCTTCTTCACTGGGTCCCAATGGTGCGGGCCCTCGGGCGTCACGCCTCCTGCGGACGGTGAAATCCGCCAAGGGGTCCAGGATGCCCAGACTCGCGGCTTCAGCGTCTGCTTGGCCCATTTGGACCTCTTTCCGCCGTAACCACGACTTCCGAGGTGGTGGCTCCCAATGTTCCTCTCTTGAAGCCCCTTCATGTACTTAGACTTTTTTTTGGCAGCTTCGGCCTCGCAAGCCTCCTTGAATATTTGAAACTGCTCTTCCATGATTGTTGGATTATCCTTTACAATCTTGGAGTAGGGTTCCTTCTTGTCGATGATCCTTGCTTTCACTCGAGTTTTCCAGGCGGCCAACGCGTCGCTAAACTTGGTCATGGCGTGTTTGTTTATCTTCTTCATTGCCGGGTCCTCGTCTGGATCTTCATAATCCTTCTCATTCCGGCCTGGGAACAAGAATATCTGGTGAAACTTCTTTAGGAGGGAGCTCCTCATATTTTCTATCTTTTGTAGTTCTCATCGTTGATGGTGGCGGTTGTCCGTACGATGCAGCCTATTTGATTGCGATAGCATCGACGCGCTTCCTCGGGCGCCTTTGGCTCAAAAATGCCGTCGTCCACCTCCGTGACCACCAGTCTAGTAGTCCTGAGTTTGTTAGGAAGCCGCTGCCTCTTTGCTTTCGGTTCTACTGATGCAGCTCCGCTCCCGAGGCAGCACCGGTCTCGGATCTCAGCGCCGGTCTCGATGCGGTCTCGAGTCTCAGCCCGGTCTCGGCCTCAAAGACTGGTCTGCGTGTCGGACTCAGTCCCCGATGCCACCGGTGGGCCCAGCAACAACATCGGTTGATCGTCGGTAAGGCTAAAAAATTCATCTGCCGCCCGGTAGACGTCGTCACAATCATCAGAACCCTGTCCTTCATCGTTGCTAGCCATGTTTCCTATGATTAAATCTAGTCAATTAATTCTAGACCTAATAAAATGATGAATAATGACATAAAAAAGCCCTATTGTTTTGCAGGAACGTTGACTCCTTCTTGGTACGGCAAATCCCGGGCACTCGATATGTCCTAGTTTGTAGCACAAGTCATGCAGAAATTCACGGAAAATTTCGGCATGACCTTTCCTAAAAAGTGGACAAATCGAGAACCTGAAATTTGCCGGAACGGAAATGAATCAACATTCCGGCAAAACATATATAGGCCACTCAGCTTCATTTAAACAACAAAGCCACTTGGGCACAATCGAACCACTTCAATGAAAAGATTGGTACCTGTCGGTGACTAGTAGTGTTGATTACATCTTGTAGTTGACGCTAGATGATTTATTTGGTGGAATATTATATGTTCAGATCCATTATGATATTTATTACTCCTCTGATCTTGAGCATGAATATTATTTGTGAGTAGTTTCCCTTATTCTTGAGGCCACGAGGGAAGTCGTATTGAGAGTATTCATGTGAATTTGGTATTCGTTCGATATTTTGATGATATGTATGTTGTGATTCCCTTAGTGGTGTTATGGGAACGTCTACTACATGACACTTCACCATCTTTGGGCCTAAGGGAATGCATTGTGGAGTAGTTATTAGATGATGGGTTGCTAGAGTGACAGAAACTTAAACCCTAGTTTATGCGCTACTTCATAAGGGACTGATTTGGATCCATATGTTTAATGCTATGGTTAGATGTTATCTTAATTCTTCTTTCGTAGTTGCGGATGCTTGTGAGGGGGTTAATCATAAGTGGGAGGCTTGTTCAAGTAAGAACAGCACCCAAGCACCGGTCCACCCACACATGAAATTACCAAAGTAGCATACGCGAATCAAACCAACATGATGAAAGTGACTAGATGAAGTTCTCGTGTGTCCTCAAGAATGCTTTGCTTATTATAAGAGACCGTTCCAGGCTATCCTTTGCTACAAAAAGGATTGGGATAGCTTACTGAACCTATTTTTACTATTGCTACTTGTCACTTGTTACAAATTATTTTGCTATCAAACTACCTGTTACCGACAATTTCAGTGCTTGTAGAGATTACCTTGCTGAAAACCGCTTGTCATTTCCTTTTGCTCCTCGTTGGGTTTGACACTCTTACCAATCAAAAGGACTACGATTGATCCCCTATACTTCTAGGTCATCATACATCAACCTTGCTGCCCTTCCGATGATGTGTGAGTAGTTTACCACAGACCAACGGGTCCATAGCTAGTAGCTAGATGGCTTATTCTCTCTCTTTGATTTTCAATACAATGTTCACCTCGATATTACTGGAGATCTATTCGATGTAATCTTCTTTTGCGGTGCGTTTGTTGAGATCCGATTAATTGTGGATTTATGATTAGATTATCTATGAATATTATTTGAGTCTTTTCTGAACTCGTGTATGCATGATTAAGATAGCTTTGTATTTCTATCCGATGTATTGATTTGGTTTGGCAAACTAGATTGGTTTTTCTTGCAATGGGAGAGGTGCTTTGTAGTGGGTTCATTCTTCTGGTGCTCATACCCAGTGACAGAAGGGGACATGAAACGTATTTGTATTGTTGCCACTAAGGATAAAAAGGTGGGGTTTATTCATATTGATTGGATCTATCCCTGTACATCATGTCATCTTGCTTAAGGCGTTAATCCGTTCTTGTTAACTTAATACACTAGATGCATGTTGTATAGCGGTCGATGTGTGGAGTAATAGTAGTAGATGCAGGCAGAAGTCGGTCTACTTCACACAAACGTGATGCATATATTCATGATCATTGCCTTGGATATCGTCATAACTTTGCGCTTTTCTATCAATTGCTCGACAGTAATTGTTTACCCACTGTATGCTTCTTTCAAGAGAGAAACCTCAAATGGAAACTATAGCCCCTGGATATATTCTTATCATATTATTTTCATATATATAAAACCAAAAACACAAAAAAATACCTTGCTGCAATTAATTTACCTTTACTCTATTTTGCACTTTTACTTATATTTTATACCTGTCTCTATTAGATCTCATCCTTGCAACTAACCGTGAAGGGATTGATAACCCCTTTTTCACGTTGGGTGCAAGTATTTGTTTGTTTGTGTAGGTGCAATCATTGGGGACTTGTGTGTTCCTCCTACTGGATTGATACCTTGGTTCTTAACTGAGGAACATGCGTATCTCTACTTTCCTGCATCACTCTTTCCTCTTTAAGGGAAAAACCAACACAAGCTCAAGAAGTAGCAAACACCTCAATGCACGTTGATCGGGACACCAATAAGGTTGTGCAAGATGAGTGCGAGAAACAGGTGATCACAGGGGCCAGTCAAAAAGGCCGGAAGGTAAAGAGGGCCAGGGATGAGAACCGTCAAGTGCAAGTTGTGACAGTAGGGGAAGGAGCTAATGGTGGAATGAAGCGTGGGGTGGTAGAGATGGATACAGAGGAAGAGGGAGATAGTAAAAGCAGAAGTTAAACATGGCTGTGGCAGAGGGTACCAAGAGTACAAATAGTGTGGAAGCGGGGCTGCAGGTATACCTCCGTGAGGACAAATGAGAATATTATCTTGGACCGGCCGGGGGCTCGGGAACATGTCGGTAGTTCGAGGGCTTCTGGAGCTCCAGAAGAAGGAAGATCCCGATGTTCTTTTTCTTTGTGAAACTACGATGAATAAAATAAAGTGGAGAAGCTCCGACACACGCTGGGGATGCCACATCTGGTCTATAAAGCTTGTGAGGGTAAGAGTGGAGGGCTGGCAATGCTCTGGAAGAGGGAGGTCAATTTGAGTCTGTGTTGGCTAGGAAGGATGCACATTGATGTGACGACTGGAGAGGAGGATGGTTACAGATGGAGATTAACAAGTATCTATTGGGAGCCAAGAATGGAGCACAAGGAGGATACATGGTGGTTGCTTCACACTTTACATCATCAAGAAAAGCTACTATGGGTGTGTATGGGTGATTTCAACGAGATCCTCTACAACTTCAAGAGGCAAGGTGGTGTGCCCAGAGCGCAAGTTTGCATGGATCGATTCCGTGATGCTTTAAATTTTTGTAATTTGAATGACCTCGGATTTGATAGGGATGTTTTTACTTGGCATAATAATAATTACCGTTTGGATAGGTATATTCGTGAACGCCTTGATAGAGTTGTGGCAAATGTGCCTTGGTGTATGAGATTTCCACGTTACAAGGTACCGAATGGGTGCCCGGAACATTCTGATCACGGGCCTGTAATTCTGGATGTGCATGGTGCTGTTCGGCATAGCCGTCCCAAGCAAAATAATTTGAATAAGAGATTTGAAGCCCGATGGTTACTAGAGGATGGTTGTCAAGATATTTTAGTACATGCCTAGGAGGAAGCTGCCCAACATGGCGATGTGAAGGTGTTGGAAAGGCTAAAGGAAGTAGCTAAAAGTCTGGACGTGTGGAGTAGAGAGGTCCTAGGTGATTTGCAGAAGAGGATCAACAAACTCCGGGTGGAGGAATCTTGATGCAGGACGTGTTTGGTTGCCTGCATAAGCCTCGACCAGGCCCGCGCGGGAAGGATCCAACCTGTTTGGTAGCCCGCATACACTATTGGGCCTGCACCGCATGCTTCTTAAAGCACCTCTGGGCTTGGCTCGCTGGAAACGCAAAGATTGGCACTTTCTCTGGAGCCAGGCCGAGCGGAAGCGCAGCGAGCGGACCCCTGTACGAGGAGAAACGGGAGGGATGCGAGGTTTTTACGTGGTGTATTCTTCAACCTCCAGTAAGCTCTTCTCTAATCTCCTCTCTTCCATACCCCTCTAATATACACAACGATGCTTCGATTCGTGGTAAGCTCTACACGAAAAAGATGCATACGATGCTACGGTTCCATTCAGACGATCGGTTTGTAGTTTCGTCGACCGTACATGCTCAATTTCTTGTTCCCATTTGGAGCTATTTTGGACGATTTTTGTCAGATTCGTCGCGCATGATCGATTGTTTGAAATTTCCTTTGACCAGCAGCCTAATCTCGCAGTTCTGCACAACATTCGTGTTGCAAGTTTCCTGTTTCAATGATCTTAGATGAGAAGACCTACATATTTCTCATGGATGTACATATGGATATGTGTGCTATGATTTAAGACACTACCTAATTCCTCTAGCCGGCGTGGTTTCTCTTGATCTCCTCTCTCGCATCTTGCTGTGGTAGCGTCATCGTCGCTGTCGTTCATCTCGGCCTTCTCCCCATGATCCTACTGCAGTTAAGCCACCATGGCGCGCACACTGACAGGGTTCTTGTCCTCTGTTCTCTACCACAGACGGGGTCGATCATCTTGGCCTCGTTTCGGCATCCTCTTTCTCGTCCTACTACACTAGAGTCATTTTCAGTGTCGATCATCTCAGCTCCTCTCTCTCTCGTCCTACTACACTGGATGCCATGGCGTGAGTGCATTTCTCCTCCATTGTCCACTATCTTTGCGCGAGCTCTCCAACGAGTTCGCCGGCGGGGTCGCTCGTCCATGACTCCGTGCTCGTCATGTCGGACACGGCGCCATGGTCACTGTCCACCGTAGTCGCCATGGTCCGGCGCACACTGCATTTCTTCTCCCCCTTCCTCTGCTAGCTCTTAACCATGTGTGCTAAGTATAAGTGCTAGCTCTTAATCATACCCCATTCGGGCAACCAAATAGCGTGTAGTTGTATGCGCCGAGACAATGCAGACAAACAAATAACATGCCAAAGTTGATCCCCTAATGCAGGAAGTCCATATGCAGGCAACCAAACAACTTGAAGATGCCGCATATGAGGCTATTTTTTCAGAGCCAGGCTGGGTTGAGATGTGTATGCAACGTAGTGATTTAACAGAAGCTAGCGTTAGGAAGGAGCAAGCTATACGGTTCAAAGTCAACGGTCCATATTTCCTCATACCCCTTCATAAGAAAAGGTAGGATGGCCTTTTTCTAAAAGTACATTGTTTTTTTAAGGGCATTAAAGTATGTCGCCTGCCTGCTGGCGTATGCCAATTGGGCCGGCCCATTGGTGACGGCTGTAGGAAGTGTGTTGTTTGCAGGATGTAAAAATGGTTTTGGATGATTTGATTGGAAACTTCCCTCTCGTTAGGGTTTCTTTCTCCCTGAGGCGATTTTGCCGCTGCCGTCGAGTCTTGCCTTTTATCCTCCGATCTCCCTCGATAGCTTAGGTTCGGCTGATCAAGGGGCGTCCTAATGTCTCCGCCCGGCCTTGACCTACTCCTAGGGTTGAGAAGAGAGCTAGCCCCCTCGATTTGCCGCCCGATAGTTTTCTCTCGGGCAAGTTTTCGATCATGGCTGCGGAAGGATCTGGCGCTGGAGCGTCCGGATCAAGCGCTGCAAGCGACCTGGAGAAGATGATGGACGAACTCGGTCTACGTGAAGAGGATCCTGACGATGTTGTCTTCGATGAGAAAGATGCGCTGCCAGAGGCTACCAGGTGGATGGCAGTGGCCCGTGTCCACATCCAAAAATCCTATAGCCAATCACGGTTCTTCAGGAACATGCGTGCAACATGCGATCTCGCACATGACGTCAAGTTTCACCCCTTGGAAGACAACCTCTACACTCTGCAAGTTTTTTGTCTCGGGGATTGGGAGCGCACCATGCAGGAAGGGCCTTGGAATTTCAGAGGCAATGCTGTCGTGATCGCACCTTATGATGGAGTCACCAAACCATCTTTGGTCAAGCTGGATACAATTGACATCTGGATTCAAATCCATGATGTTCCGGACAAGTACGCACATCTGGTGCCAGCCTTAGCAACAAAAGTGGGAGAGGTTCTGTTTGCCGAGCCTATAACACAGGATTTCACGGGAAACTTCTACCGTGTTTGGATTAGAATCAATGTGCACAAGCCTCTGAAAAACACCGTCTCAATGATCCGTGACTCGAAGCGACAGATATACAAAGTTAAGTATGAGCGGTTGCCAGATTGGTGCGCTGTTTGTGGTCATCTCGGCCATGTTCATAAAGAACATGGTGATGGCATCCATGCATCATCTGCTATGTACTTTAAGGACTTGAAGGCCACCTGGAAGATGCGAGTTGGCTCAGCTCCAGGAGGGGGACGAGTCCGCGGACGTCAAGGCCGTCGTGGTGGGGGCCTTTTGATGGTCGTGGTGATGGAAATAACAGCCATCCTGGGATGGAACCCCATGAAGACCACGATGCAGATGCTGTTATGGAAGATACAGAAGCTAACAGGAAGCGCTCCACTGCTCATGGCAATGTGGATGGTGCTTTTGTGAGTGTGGACACTGGAAACAATTTGGCTTTGACCGCCCATGTGCCCCTAAGCCCGCCTCCGAAGAAGACCCGAAGAGAGCCCGTACCAGCGCTGAGAAGGCCTCAGAGAAGAGTGGTAGGAAGAAAGGTACCATGCAAGATAACAAATCTGAAGCAAAATTGGCAACCTCCCGAGTGGAGGATCGCCGGGCACAATGAATATTCTATGTTGGAATTTTCGTGGTGCGGGCAAAGCTGCGACAATTCATGTGCTTCGCAACCTCGCGAAGCAATTTGCCCCGACAGTGCTACGCATAGTGGAAACACAAATCTCAAAAGCACGTGTCAAAAATCTTGCTGGTACTTTAGGTTTTAATCATGCTTATGTTGTTAGTAGTGTTGGCCGTTGCGGCAGAATTGGTCTTTTTCAGAATGATGGAATAAAACTAGATGTTTTTGGTTACTTCGAGTATCATATTGATGCAATTGTATCAATTCCAAATCATGATGAATGGAGAATCACTTGTGTTTACGGGGAAGCACAAGTTGGAGACAGGTACAAGACCTGGGATCTACTTAAGTTGCTCCTGGCCGCAAATACTTTGCAGTGGCTGTGCATCGGAGACTTCAATGAAGTTCTCTATCCACACGAGCATGTAGGAGTGGAACAGCCGAGACGTTCACAAATGGTTCCGGGGCGCTGTTGATATAAGTGCCTTAGCTGACCTCGGATACCATGGAAAACCTTGGACTTTTGAGAAGAAAACGGCGGGTGGAGGATATTGTCTGGTACGCCTGGATCGTCCTCTGGCGAATACAGACTAGAACTCTATTTTCCCAAAAGTTGTGCTCAGTCACGAAACTGGTGCCTCGTCGGACAACTGTTCGATTAGATTGCAGCTTGAGCCTCCCACCCCGATGCAAATAAAGAACAAGTTATTCAGGTACGAGGTGTATTGGGAGCGCCACGAGGACATTGGATCATCTCTCGAGGCCATGTGGAGTGAAGCACCAGATGGACAAACTGTTGAGAAAATGATCAGAAAGCTAAGTGACCTGTCGGCATCGCTGAAACAGTGGAGCGGTGCGACCATTGGAAGTGTTGGGAAGGATATTAAAAATTGAAAAGAGAGCTGGCCATTTTCAAGAATGACGCTCAAAGAACTTCGCCTTCACATGCAGAGATAAAAACTACAGACCGGCTTGTTGAACTAGATCATATGGAAGAGACTATGCAGAGGCAGCGGTCGCGTGTTGACTGGCTCACGGATGGGGACAAGAACACTAAGTTCTTCCAAAGGCGAGCTAGCATGCGTCGTCGCAAGAATACAATTAAGTCCTTAGAGTGCTCCGATGGGACTACAACAACTGATCCGATATAGATGGCTACTCTCACGAATGACTTCTATAAAAATTTGTTCAGGTCGGAAGGCACGACGGGCATGGGTACATTGCTCAATTCTGTTCCTGTTAGAGTTACCCAAGAGATGAATGCGGGACTGCCTGCCCCATACACAGGCGATGGGGTGAAGAAAGCTCTCTTTCAGATGTATCCCACTAAGGCACCGGGGCCAGACAGATACCCGGCGCACTTCTTTCAGAGGCATTGGGAGCTCTGTGGTACTGAAGTTACAAATCTGGTACTGTGTATACTACGTGGGGAGGAGAGCCCTGTGGTAATTAATGAAACAATTCTTGTCTTAATTCCAAAGGTTAAGGATCCTACCAATCTCTCTTAGTTCATACCTATTAGTTTGTGCAATGTGATTTACATGATTGCTTCCAAGGTTTTATCAAACAGGTTGAAACTGATTTTGCCTGATATTATCTCTGAAGAGCAATCTGCGTTTGTCCCCGGACGTTTGATCACGGATAATATTATTACCGCTTATGAGTGCCTACATTTTATGAAGAGAAATAAAGCTCAAAGAAACAGATTTCATGCTGTCAAACTGGATATAATGAAGGCGTATGATCGCGTGGAGTGGAATTATCTTGAAGCTATCATGACCAAGATGGGTTTTGCACCATTGTGTTCAGTTATGAGGATGGTAACATTGGTCAAATTTTTTGTTATGTTTAATGGTGGAAAGCTTGAGGAATTCACACCTTCAAGAGGAATCCGCCAGGGGGATCCTATTTCTCCATACCTGTTTTTGCTAGCAGCGGAGGGCGTTTCATGCCTCTTAAAAACACAAGATGGATCCTCATACCTCAGTGGAATTCGAGTGGCTCCGTCGGCTCCGCCGGTAAGCCACTTGCTATTTGCAGATGATAGCATGTTGTGTGTCAAAGCGAGCTCTGTGTGGGAGCAATGGAGTTATCTTCCTTGATGGAGAACTATTGTAATGCTTCGAGTCAAAGGATAAATCTATCAAAATCCTCGGTCTACTTTAGTAAAGGATGTCCAAACTCTCTTAGAACTGAGGTGAAGACTGCTTCGAATATCACTAATGAGTCACTTTCTAATAGATATTTGGGTATGCCATCTGATGTGGGAAACTGTAAGAATGGGACCTTCAAATTCTTAAAAGACCGAGTATGGAACGAAGTCAAGGGGTGGATGGAGAAGTTGTTGTCAGTGGGAGGAAAGGAAGTTCTAATTAAATCAGTTGCACAAGTTGTTCCTGTCTACTCGATGTCATGTTTCAAACTCCCCGGTGGTCTTTGTGAACACATCAACTCATTGATCAGGAAGTTTTGGTGGGGCAGCAAGGAAGGGAAACGGAAGCCCAGTTGGGTCTCATGGAGAGTGATGATACACCCTAAATATTGTGGCGGTCTAGGTTTCTGCGACATGGAATTGTTTAACCTAGCTTTACTAGCTAGACAAGCATGGAGGATCTTAATGGACCCAGGATCTCTTAGTGCGCGCATTTTGAAGGCTAAGTACCATGCTAATGTTGAGTTCTTGCAGGCCGAGCTAGGTTCAGCCCCTTCTCAGATATCGCGAGCCATCCTTGATGGTCGTGAGGTACTAACTCAAGGCCTTATTCGGCGGATCGGGGATGGACAGACGACGCACATTTGGCAGCAGAACTGGTTACCGAGACCAGTGAACATGAGACCAATCTTGAGCAAAGTTGCGAACCCCCCTCAGCTGGTGGGCGAGCTGATCCTGCCAAGTGTAGAATGGAAACCGTGCTGCCATTACTGACATTTTCTTGCCGATAGATGCCTCCGCGATCATGTTGATTCCTTTATGCACAAGGCACATTGAGGATATTTGGTCCTGGATACATGAAAATAATGGTGTTTTCTTAGTCTGTTCTGCATATCGAATGCTTGTGGAGACAAAAATGAGAAGAGAGGCCTAGCTTGAGGGCCGATCAGATTCTTCAAATCTGGGCAGAGAGCAAAAGTCTTGGGAGATGATGTGGAAGGTTGATGTTCCCTCAAAGGTGAAAATATTTTTATGGAGATTGGCCCAACAGTCAATTCCTACAGCTGACCTGTTACATCATCGGAATATGTCTACCACTACATGATGTGGGTTATGTGGTGCTGATTATTCTTGGCAACATTCTTTGCTTCATTGCACTGTTGCTCGATGTGTTTGGGCATTGCATGATCAGGATCTGGTGGAAGCACTGAACAATACCAAGGAACCTGATGTAAAACGGTGGCTGTTTACACTTTTGGACATACTCTCTCCAAAAGAATTCATCTTGGTAACTGTTACCTTATGGGTCTGGCACGCACGGAGGTTAGCCCTTCATGAGCATATTTTTCAGAGTCTGTTATCCAAGTATAATTTCATCATGAAGTATATCCGAGAGATTGCGGAGTGCAAACCGGAGAAAAATCAACGCGAAGTACCTCCAAATATTGTGCGCTCGTAGCAAAGATGGATTCCGCCACCGCCAGGTATAGCGAAGATCAGAGTGGATGGGGCTGTTTCACGAGATGGTATGCATGGATCTTTCAGTATTGTTTTCAGGAACTCAATAGGAGGCTACATGCGGTGCTTATGTCATTAAGATCCATGGAATAACGGGCCCGGAGACGTTGGAAGCTTTAGCCTGCCGCGAGGCATTGGCACTTGCATCAGACTTGGGCCTAACACACATTACCATTGCATCTGTTATATTATGATGCCATGTTTACTTGATGCTACCATCAAATATATGCATATTTTTGAGATGTTCAGAAATCATGTTTTAAAGACCATGCTATGCTCTATCTATCCATGCCCTTGTTTGCAATTTTGGCCTACTGTAGCTTGTTCTTTTCATGCTCTCAAATTGCTTAAAAATATATATGTCGGCCTATTAGCAGTAAGTTCAAT
Source organism: Aegilops bicornis (assembly GCA_021605145.1). NCBI lineage: Eukaryota > Viridiplantae > Streptophyta > Magnoliopsida > Poales > Poaceae > Aegilops > Aegilops bicornis. The sequence continues at coordinate 696,224,082 of CM038669.1, forward strand.
TTTGCAAAGTGCAGAGTTAGTGTTTTATGCATCCTATGACCATATTCTTGACATGAGTAGATGCACAAACATGCCATCTTACTGTTGGTTGTCTTTGCATGCCATGATATGTTGTGTGTTGAGTTAAACAAGCTTGCAAACATGCCACTAATATGATTCCTTCTTGTGATTATCTAGCTAGATCTATCTTTGCCACTAATATATACATCTCTCATGTTTGTATATTAATTGCCATGTTGTAATATTTGCAGAAACTATGGATCAAGGAGACTAAGAACAAGAAGAGTTGTTGGGGGACATGATCCGCAATGGACACGATGTCTTGTCATTTCTCAACGACACCGATAGTCTGGAAGGAGAGGATGACGGCTCCGGTGATCGAACAATGGAGGAGGAAGGACAAGATCAGGACAACTCCGGTGACCAAATGCCGGAGGAAGAAGGAGACCATGATGACGGCTCCGACGACCGAACGGAGGAGGGAGCTGTTGCAAAGTCCAGCAAGGTATATATATTTATTAAGCTTGTGCTGACTAATTGATGCATTAATTGTTTTGGTATGTACATTTATTAACGCTTCTTTCTTCTTTTATAGCCCTCTAGATCGAGCCAAACTTCGGTAACGAGACGAGGCCCAAAGAAAAGGTTGCACCAGGATGAAAGGTTCACGATCACATCACTCGCGGACGATGGCCTACCGATTGAACCCAAGCGGACCAAGGATGCTTTTGTTGCTCAGTGCGGAGCTATGGTTAGGGACACCATCCTGATAAGCATCCAGAAATGGAATAAGCCTAAGGACAACCCTGGAGTTTCTTAAGTCAAAGATAGACAAAAAGCTAATCTTTGGACCTCGCTGAAGGCAAATTTCACCCTACCACCAGAGGAGGATCCGAATAACCCAGTTATAGAGCCAAAGGTCAAGGCGTGTGCTCTTAAGAAGATGGCAGATCTATTCAGGAGGTGGAAGAAAGAGTTGAACACAAAGTTTGTCGACAAAGGGAAGACTCCAGAATTCACCGGCCGATATGAGAAGATAAGTAATCACTGGCCCGCATTTGTGGCCTACAAGACATCAGATAAGTTGAAGAAAATGTCAGAGACAACAAGATAAATGCCGCAAAGAAGCAGTATCACCATCACATGGGGTCAGGTGGCTACCTTTAAAGCCCGGCTGTTGTGGGACTAAGCAGAGAATGACCTGCTTGCTAAAGGGGTCGAACCAGCGACATTGAACTAGCCAGACCGTTCAAGGACTTGGTTCTTCGGGGTTGGGGGAACTTTGGACCCTGAAACAGGGGAGTGCCGTTGGATGGACGAGCAACTTGCAATACCCGTCGAGAAGCTTCAGGAGTATATCACCGTAGCCCAGCAAGGGACGTTCATTCCCGATAGAGAGAAGGACGAGCTGACTAAGGGCCCTCAGGAATCCCGAGCACCCTGGACGAACACGAGGCACACCAGGCTTTGTTCCCGGCGCAGAGGGATACATAAGCCGCGAGAGAAATAGGAAAGCGGAGCTGAGCTCAATGCAAAAGATCAATGCAAGACTACTAAAGCTAGAGGAACTTGAGAGCCAGCGAGCTGCCGGCCAACCATCTCAGCGGCACGAAGCTACCCCGCCATCTCAGCGGAGAAGAAGCGTGGCTTCCACGGAGCTCGTTCATCCTGACTTCACGGCTCCTAGCTACCCCATGGATACTATCACGGAGGCTCAACATTGCCAGCTTATGAAGAAACGGCTGAACCTCACTTTGAAGGCGGTTGTTGGCTCTGTTGCATCTCCTCAACCTGACGAAACTTTTCACTCCCGTCTGATTCCACATGGTCATGTTGTTTTGACGGTGGATGAAGTAATGGAGGGATTTGAGGAGCTCGAGCTTGACCACCCTATAGGTGAAGGGGAGAATCAGCTGGGTTATGCTCTGAGGAGTACATGTCTATGGCAGAAGGAGTACATCAAGCTTCCGAACTGGACGCCTCCGCCTCCTCCTCCTCCTCCTCCGACGAGTCAGGGCACTCTGCTTCCTCCTCCTCCGACGAGTGATCTGGGCACTCCGCCTCCTTTTCTCGCTCCTCCTGTGCATGAGGGCACTCTGACTCCCCCTTCACCTCCTCTAACGCATCCGAGCAGTCCGCCTCCTCCTCCGCCTCGTCAGAAACGGCGAAAGACAGATGCCGCCGCTCTAGCTCCACCGGCGCGTCGGAGCACTCCGCCTCAAAAAGCAACAACGGAAGAGAGACGTCGCCGCTCCGGCGGCTAGCATTACAAGCAGAGACCGGAGGCAATTCAGATATGGTCCATCTCTCAAGGCTCCGGAAAAGTTACCATACGAGAGGACCGAGAAGGAAAACGCGGAGATTTATGAAGCCCAAGTGAGGACTTTTTTTGCAAAGAAACCACCACCTCCGAAGGAGATGATATATCCGATGAAAGAGAAGCGCGCTATCGATGCCCTGAAACGACCACTGTCGGTGTCAAAACCGGCGGATCTCGGGTAGGGGGTCCCGAACTGTGCGTCTAGGCGGATGGTAACAGGAGACAAGGGACACGATGTTTTACCCAGGTTCGGGCCCTCTTGATGGAGGTAAAACCCTACGTCATGCTAGATTAATATTGATGATGTGTGTTACAAGAGTGGATCTACCACGAGATCAAAGAGGCTAAACCCTAGAAGCTAGCCTATGGTATGATTGTTGTATATTGTATCTCTGTCGACTAGCCTGGCCCTAGTTTATATAATGCACTAGAGGCCTAGGATAACAAGAGTCCTAGCCGAATACGCCGGTGGGGAGGAGTCCTTGTCTTGATCACCAAGTCTTGTGGAATCTTCCTTGTATGCGGCACCTGTCCGGACTGGCCCATGAGTATACGGCCATGGGGATACTCGGCCCAATCCAATTGATCGAGACGACGCGTGGTGAGTACCCCCTAGTCCAGACACCGTCGATAGCCCCTGAACCGGTCTTCAAGTTGGGGACGCCTCGATTATTCCGAACTGTTCTTCATCTTGATCGTCGGCCTTGAAAACTGGTTCAACAAATCTTCTCATCTTCGATCTTGAGGATCGCCGAAATGCATTCGGCGAGTTTATACGTCGGGTATCCGAGGAGCCCCTTTAAGTTTACGGCCTTTATCAATGCCTTGTTATTTTTATGCTACACCTCGGGTTTGAAGTTGTTCCCGGGCGGCAGCGTCCTCTTGCGTCCGAGCTCCAACGCCTGACTGCATTCGAGGTATCTTTTGCAGCCGAGCACCAATGCCGGACTGCTTCCCAGCTCTAACGCCGGACTATGTATCCGAGCTCCAACGCCGGACTGTTTCCGAGCTCCAACGCCGGACTATGTATCCAAGCTCCAACGCCGGACTATGTATCCGAGCTCCAGCGCCGGACTGTATCCGAGGTGTCGTAAATCACCTTGGTTCAAAGAAGTTTGAAGGAGTTTAGCCGAGCTTAATGCCGGAAATGCCCTCTATGGAGCCAGCCACTAGCGTCCGAGCTTTATGCCGGACTGCTTCCGAGGTGGTGCACCACCGCGAATGTGGGCGATTTTTGTCAATATTTTTGATTGGTGCAATTTATTCTCTGTCGAGATACATAGCCAGTAGCCCTCAAGGTGGGTATCGATCTAAACCCGAGATGCACATGAAGGATGACATAAGACCGCTGATCCCGAGTCACCGAGACTCGTGTTGATTTACAAAATCGGCCCGAGGATCAATCCTAACTTCGGCAGAATACTTCGACACAAAAAGTGGCGTGCTCAGTCCTCGAGACTCAGGTTGGGTGCGGCCGACCAACCCGAGGATCAAAATCTCCTCGGAAATCAGTATTGCACTTCAAATTTTCTGCATAGAACAGGCAATGCAAGAGCCCCCGAGACACCGGGTCGGGTGGCAACACGCATCGAGGATCGATGTTCCCTTTAATATTTGTAAATAATGAGCCCGAAGCCCAAGAGGCCCCGAGCCTTAATGCGGGCACGGGAGGCCGAATTAAGGATCGATATCCATAGTAAAATCACAAATTATGTGTAATGACTCTATGTATCCAAGTACTTTACGTCATTAATGCTCGAATCCGTATTCTACAAAACTTTGTTGACCGACCATCAGCTTCCACCTCCTCGGCCAATAGCCGAGGAGTGTTTGTCCTACTTTATAAATCCTTTATGAGGGCAAAGATTTACAACAAACAAGGCAATCTGGCCATACGGTTTTATAAACAAAGGTACGCGGAGAGACATGTTATATTGCTGTTTAATAGACGAAATGTCTTCCAAAGAAAATAGTCCCGCTATCGGTTCCTTTCTTTGGGTTGTCATGCTAAGCATGATCATGAAACCTCAGCTCCAATGTAAGGGCAAAATATTGAGGATTTAGTTTGGGAGGCCAGTTACTAGCCCCCGGTAGTGTTCGGCGACAGTCGAGGTCAAGCCGGAAACACTTCGGTCAATTTTATGAATGGCCCGTCATTTAATATAGTCATCGGATCGCTGACCAGTTTACACCTATTGTGACAGTCAGTTTTCGGCTTTCTCCACTGAGGTGCTTGACCATGCGAGCTGGAAGCACAATCGCATTGGTTCTCCCTTTGCACACCTAGCCGAACAAAGCGGAACGTAGGAGGCAAGCGCGGGAGCCGGGCAACCCAACTATTGACCGAAGACACAATTCAAAACTGATGCATATAGAGCAATATCCGAGAATGTTTTTGCCGAACCTCTAAAGGTGTCCGCGTTGCAGATCACGAGACTTGTGCTGAAAACACACAAATAGATAAAAGTGCCAAAAGCTTGGAAAACCAAAAAACGCCAGTAAAAACATGACGTCCGAACAAGATCAAGTGTTCGGTGCCAATCCAAAAATTGGACTTTAGAAAAAAAAAGTGCTTCTGCCGTGCTTTAACTTTGCAACGACTAAGAAGAACACTTAGTATGAAACGGCTCAAATAAACATAAGAGCCCCCAAGTGACTTGGGTAAAAGTTGACTATAAAATGTAAGGTGACATGTAGAATGCCTTCTAGCCGGATTGTAGATCGTTTGTCGTAGCGAACCTTTTCGCTTCAACCTCTGGACCCAATAGTCCGGAGTGTGTCCGAATACCCTCGCGGTTATAAAAACCGTGGCATGCGTGGAGACCAGGCGTAGGGGTCATTAGTGCTTTATCAGACAAGTGCCCAACTAGTTATGTTATATTACATGGTTAGTAAGAAACATCTTCCAGGGAGAATAGTTCCGTTAGGGGTTCCTTTCCCTGGGAGGCATGCCCTAAAGTGCATGTCCGGACTGCGAAAAGAGCAGAAAAACATCTGGGGGCAGGTAAATAAATAGGTAAGAAATCATCTTTTAGTTCACCGACCGAGTATTCCCTTAAGAATGCTAGCTTTCGGCTTCACCCAGTCTGAGGTACACATCCGGCTGACCCGGCAGTAACAATCGCAGAGGTGCTCCCTTTACCACCTAGCCGAACAATCGGGAACGTAGGGGTAAGCACAGGAGCCAGGCAACCCAGCTTGGCCAAACTTTAAGTCATATCGATGCATATAATGGTGAATAAAAGGTACATGCGGAAGTGTGACACATTTGTTGGGCATAAAGCTCGAATTAATAAGCTTCTGTTAAAGAAGCCCCCAGGTATAATGAGCGCGGGTAGCGCGTCAAGTGTATGCGAACAAAGTTTCGACAACAAAAATTTTTACAAGCAACTTTTTTCCGAAAAAGTATAATGCTTGGTCGAGCCGAACACAAGTTAAAAATTTAAAACTTTGAGCATGAAGGCAACTTAGCTGGTTAATGTGTTCGGTATTGACGACGCGGTCCGAGCTTGATGCGGGACAAGGTTCCATCCCCCAAGCCGATCCCGAGGTGGCAGAGCAAAGAGCTCGGCACTCCGAAGTGGTGACATAGCACGGTCAATGCAGGACGGCAGAGTGATGCCGAAGTCCCCTGCATGGGGTAATGAGGTGTTGGCGAAGCCCCCCGTCGAGCCGAGGTGACGCCAAAGGATATTGTCCGGCTGGATCATTTTCCTGTGCACAAAAAATAGTGCAGACCGGAGATAATAGTAATAATGATAATAAAAAAATCGTTGCATAATAAATAATTTATGCACAGTGAGTAATAAAAGAAATATGGCCTGGCGCCAAAGTCGATGTTGACGCAAGTCGTCGGCGTAATGCAATAAAGGCGTGGCAAAGCCTGGATTCACAGGTCGGTCCAAGTTCCGGATGCGGCGTTCGCCAGACTATGTACGGAAACTGACCGAACCGTCATGCGACCGTCGAAAATGCGGCCACCATTTGATAGACCTGTGTACATATGATGGACAAACCAGAGTAATAATTCCTTGGGAAAAATTAACCCAAACAAGCAAAAAGAAATACTAGGATTAATAGCACCTGGTTTATTTGTTGTAGCAATCCGAAGGAAGGTGATTCCCAAAATTGGGACTCGATCCGCGCGCCCATTGCCTGGTCGGCTAGTGACGCCGAAGTATCCGGAGTAGGTTGATGAAGAGATGGCGAAGCCCCCGGTCCAGCCGAGATGTCGAAGTAGGTCGGCGTGATGGACACCAGCTTGAAGAAGCAATAGTGCGGCCCTGCCGATGCAGGTCGTGACATGGTCGATGCCGGCTTGATGAAGCGACCGTGCGGCGATGCCGGTATGCCTGCTCCGTGTAATCCGTGGGGCGGCGATGTTGGTGATGATTTATCCTTCGCGATGCCGGACTCTTGTTCGGCTTGCCGAGCTGATGATCCGAAGAAGTTGAGCTCGGCTCAATAAAGTGACGACGTGTCTAGCGCAGGTCGGCAGCCGTGGAGCAATATTGCCAGACTGGTTTGACACCAGCATGATATTGAAGATCATGTTCAAAAGATCTTTGTTCGAAAACAAAACACAATACCCCATACAAAACTTCCTTCAAAAAGGATGTCCGAAATCCCGTTCATAAAAAAGACGAACTCGGGTCGGATTCGTTTTCGCGCAGAAAACAGATCTGAAAAGTGATGCACTAATCGGAAGGTTCCCGGAGTTTGGACGGTCGGATCGAGCTGAAATTTTGAGGGGTGGTAGATATAGGAATTCCGCAGCCGATCAACGGTTGGATCTTCCAAAGGAAATCCGAGCTAGAAGCTGGACACCACACCCTAAACTCGTCCAGATTCTCGTCCAGATTCAATGCGGCTCCGGTATACCGGAGATTGCCAGAGATTCCTCCATCGGAATTCGACGAAATTTTCCAGGGTTGTTGTAGACTCAATTCCGCACAATTCCACCGAAGCAATCGTTAAAACGACGCTTGAGGAGGCGGTGACGGCGGATACAAGTTCGCTGTCCAGGAGAACAGTACGGTCGCCCGAGGGCAATGTTGACGTTGAGCCCCCGGGCTCCCTGGATGATTCCTCCATGATCTTGATAGAGATCGGAGTTAATGTTGATGAAGGCCCTCATCCGAACATGACGATCGGAGGTAGGACGCAGTACTTGGTCGAACCAAGGTGACCAGTCGAGCTGGTGACGAAGATGCCGAAGTCGCAGTTGACCTGCAGGCGAGCCATCGACCTTTTGTCGAACACACAGCGGAGCTCTCAATGAAAGCACCAATGTCGGTGTCAAAACCGGCGGATCTCGGGTAGGGGGTCCCGAACTGTTCGTCTAGGCGGATGGTAACAGGAGACAAGGGACACGATGTTTTATCCAGGTTCTGGCCCTCTTGATGGAGGTAAAACCCTACATCCTGCTTGATTAATATTGATGATGTGTGTTACAAGAGTGGATCTACCACGAGATCAAAGAGGCTAAACCCTAGAAGCTAGCCTATGGTATGATTGTTGTATATTGTATCTCTGTCGACTAGCATGGCCCTAGTTTATATAATGCACTAGAGGCCTAGGATAACAAGAGTCCTAGCCGAATACGCCGGTGGGGGAGGAGTCCTTGTCTTGATCACCAAGTCTTGTGGAATCTTCCTTGTATGCGGCACCTGTCCGGACTGGCCCATGAGTATACGGCCATAGGGATACTCGGCCCAATCCAATTGATCGGGAGACGACGTGGTGAGTACCCCCTAGTCCAGGACACCGTCAACCACCACCGCCTCCGCCGGATTCCAACTATGTCCGCTGTCTTAAAAAGACATATCAAGATGCGCGGGACTCGGGAACTACATCTAGTGATAAAAGGTTAGCAGAATGAAGAAGTGCGAAAAAATACATCCGGGTGATGGTGCCCGGTACCGATCCTGCAGATTACTTGAGCGATGATGTAGATTTTGAAACAATGGAGGTGGATGAATTTAGATACCACTACGGGCAGACTCTCGTCGAACCTGATCATCCTCCTCAAACAATGATGATGTGTAGATTCCATGAATGGTACATGAAAACCTGCAGCGAGTCTGGGAAGGATACTTTGACGCTGAGAATTAAAGAGGAGCTCGACCTCATTGGAATGGATACGTTGTCTGTTGAATTTGATGAGTTATTCCAGTTTTACAATCAAAAGGCCCTTGACAAAACACTCGTGACTTGCTACTGTCTGTAAGTACTACTTCTGTAATTAAGTCTCTATATATAACTTAGCTCTTTCATTGCATGTGTATATATAATTATCCTCACTATATTATGCAGATTGAAGATCGTCGAATGCAGAAAAGCACAAATCTATGACATTGGGTTCATTAACCCAAATATCATACATGAATGGACGGTTCAAAAGAATCACACAGAAATTGAGGACAACTTGCTACAATCATTTCTTAAAAATCAAAGCAAAGATAAAATACTCTTTCCTTACAACTTCAAGTGAGTGTTACTGTCTTGTGCATATTCGGTTTCCCTTATTACTCGAGGTTATAGTAATGTAACTGATGAGTTACGCATGCGTGCGCAGGTTCCACTTTATTCTCCAGGAGATTAAGCTTGACTGGGAGTAGCAACCGTCTTAGACTCGAGACGAAAAGATCCCCAGGACTATGCAGACATGACTGAAATGCTCCAGAAGTAAGTTCAATCGATCATTATCGCACCATATTGGCAACTTCTTTCATTTCTGGATATCAAGTAATTATTTTCTTTGTCTAGCAGGGGTTGGAAAGAGTTCACCGTAATTGTTTCGGGACTTCCGAGGGAGCTGGGATTTACACACCCGAAAGTAAGTACTACTACCTAGTTCCGCGCATCTCTTCTAGTTTCATCAATACCATTTATCATGCTTGATTATCAGTTTGATTGAACTCTATTTCTCGTAAAGTGCTTGTGGCAGGAAGGCGGGAATAATTTTTGTGGATACTACGTTTGCGAGTTCATCTAGAACGCGACCTCTTTGCGGGCTACTCTTAAAAACAATATCAACTACGTAGACAATAATGTTCACAATTATGTTTTATTACCATCATTTGTGTTGAGTTTCATTCATATATATATATATATATATATATATATATATATATATATATGTGTGTGTGTGTGTGTGTGTGTGTGTGTGTGTGTGTGTGTGTGTGTATGTTCACCCCCTTTTTTAAATTAGGTCTGGCAGATGCGGGATGAACTCCTACCACATGATCGCATACGAGCAATTCAAGAGGAATTGGCGGGATTCTTTCTTGAGCACGTCATAAATAAAGCCGGAGAATACCATGTGGAAATTGGTATACACATGAGATGTTAGGGATTGTAAGAGATCTTATATTTTATATGTGTAGCTAGTAGCGTCGGATAGATATACGAAAACTTGTTGTTCGACCAATCTCACAGAGAAAGAGAGGTCACTCCTCTCTGTATATGTTCATGATGATCTTGTGTAATTAATGGTTCCTTCATTTGCTTATAGCTAGCGTGTCGAGTTCTCTCTATATGTATATAGTAGCTAGCGTTGACCAAGCACGGAGAAAGAGAGGACACTTCTCTCTATTAGCTAGCTAACACAATATATGAAACCCCTAAATTAACACTCCAAAAACCCCTAATCCCCCCCGCTTTCAAAAAACAAAAAATCCAGCTCCTGCCAGCTGTTGATGCATGGATGCCTTTTGGTCCCGGTTGGTGTTACCAACCGGGACTAAAGGTTCTCTCCCTGGCACCCTGCAGCGGCCACATGGAGCCCCTTCTGTCCCGGTTCATAAGTGAACCGGGACTAAAGGTTTGGGCTTTAGTCCCGACCCTTTGGTCCCGATTCCAGAACCGGGGCTAAAGGGCCTCTGGAATCAGGACAAATGGGCCGTTTTCTACTAGTGAGGACTTTCGGGACGGAGCGCCGCCATCTCGAGGCGGAACTTCGGCAGGAGCACTTTTGCCCTCCGGTGGAGCGATTCTGCCGGGGGAACTTCTCTTCGGGAGGGGCGAATCAAATCAATCATCATCACCAACAACCCTCTCATCTTGGGGAGGATAATATTCATCAACATCTTCAACAGCACCATCACATTTCAAACCCTAGTTCATCTCTTGTGTTCAATCTTTGTATCAAAAGCTCGGATTGGTACCTGTCGGTGACTAGTAGTGTTGATTACATCTTGTAGTTGACGCTAGATGATTTATTTGGTGGAATATTATATGTTCAGATGCATTATGATATTTATTACTCCTCTAATCTTGAGCATGAATATTATTTGTGAGTAGTTTCCCTTATTCTTGAGGCCACGGGGGAAGTCGTATTGCAAGTATTCATGTGAATTTGATATTCCTTCGATATTTTGATGATATGTATGTTGTGATTCCCTTAGTGGTGTTATGGGAATGTCTACTACATGACACTTCACCATCTTTGGGCCTAAGGGAATGCATTGTGGAGTAGTTATTAGATGATGGGTTGCTAGAGTGACAGAAACTTAAACCCTAGTTTATGCACTACTTCGTAAAGGACTGATTTGGATCCATATGTTTAATGCTATGGTTAGATGTTATCTTAATTCTTCTTTCGTAGTTGCGGATGCTTGTGAGGGGGTTAATCATAAGTGGGAGGCTTGTTCAAGTAAGAACGACACCCAAGCACCGGTCCACCCACATATCAAATTATCAAAGTAGCGTACGCGAATCAAACCAACATGATGAAAGTGACTAGATAAAGTTCCCGTGTGTCCTCAAGAATGCTTTGCTTATTATAAGAGACCGTTCCAGGCTTTCCTTTGCTACAAAAAGGACTGGGATACCTTTCTAAACCTATTGTTACTATTGCTACTTGTCACTTGTTACAAATGATTTTGCTATCAAACTACCTGTTACCAAAAATTTCAGTGCTTGCAGAAATTACCTTGCTGAAAACCGCTTGTCATTTCCTTTTGCTCCTCGTTGGGTTTGACACTCTTACCTATAGAAAGGACTAAGATTGATCCCCTATACTTCTAGGTCATCATACATCAACCTTGCTTCCCTTCCGATGATGTGTGAGTAGTTTACCACAGACCAACGGGTCCATAGCTAGTAGCTAGATGGCTTATTCTCTCTCTTTGATTTTCAATACAATGTTCACCTTGATATTCTTGGAGATCTATTCGATGTAATCTTCTTTTGCGGTGCGTTTGTTGAGATCCGATGAATTGTGGATTTATGATTAGATTATCTATGAATATTATTTGAGTCTTTTCTGAACTCGTGTATGCATGATTAAGATAGCTTTGTATTTCTATCCGATCTATTGATTTGGTTTGGCAAACTAGATTGATTTTTCTTGCAATGGGAGAGGTGCTTTGTAGTGGGTTCATTCTTGCGGTGCACATACCCAGTGACAGAAGGGGACATGACACGTATTTGTATTGTTGCCACTAAGGATAAAAAGGTGGGGTTTATTCATACTGATTGGATATATCCCTCTACATCATGTCATCTTGCTTAAGGCATTACTCCGTTCTTGTTAACTTAATACACTAGATGCATGTTGTATAGCGATTGATGTGTGGAGTAATAGTAGTAGATGCAGGCAGAAGTCGGTCTACTTGACACGAACGTGATGCATATATCCATGATCATTGACTTGGATATCGTCATAACTTTGCGCTTTTCTATCAATTGCTCGATAGTAATTGTTTACCCACTGTATGCTTCTTTCAAGAGAGAAACCTCAAATGAAAACTATAGCCCCCGGATATATTTTTATCATATTATTTTCATATCTATAAAACCAAAAACACAAAAAAATACCTTGCTGCAATTTATTTACCTTTACTTTATTTTGCACTTTTACTTATATTTTGTACCTATCTCTATTTGATCTCATCCTTGCAACTAACCGTGAAGGGATTGACAACCCCTTTTTCACGTTGGGTGCAAGTATTTGTTTGTTTGTGTAGGTGCAATCATTGGGGACTTGTGTGTTCCTCCTACTGGATTGATACCTTGGTTCTTAACTGAGGAAAATGCTTATCTTTACTTTCCTGCATCATCCTTTGCTCTTCAAGGGAAAAACCAACGCAAGCTCAAGAAGTAGCAAACACCCCAATGCACGTTGATCGGGACACCAATAAGGTTATGCAAAATGAGTGCGAGAAACAGGCGATCACAGGGGCCAGTCAAAAAGGCCGGAAGGTAAGGAGGGTCAGGGATGAGAGCCGTCAAGTGCAAGTTGTGATAGTAGGGGAAGGAGCTAATGGTGGAAGGAAGCGTGGGGTGGTAGAGATGGATACAGAGGAAGAGGGTGATAGTAAAAGCAGAAGTTAAACATGGTTGTTGCAGAGGGTACCAAGAGTACAAATAGTGTGGAAGCGGGGCTGCAGGTATAGCTCCGCGAGGACAAATGAGAATAGTAGCTTGGACCGGCCGGGGGCTCAGGAACAGGTCGGCAGTTCGAGGGCTTCTGGAGCTCCAGAAGAAGGAAGATCCCGATGTTCTTTTTCTTTGTGAAACTAGGATGAATAAAAATAAAGTGGAGAAGCTTCGACACACGCTGGGGATGCCACATCTGGTCGATAAAGCTTGTGAGGGTAAGAGTGGAGGGCTGGCAATGCTCTGGAAGAGGGAGGTCAATTTGAGTCTGTGTTGGCTAGGAAGGATGCACATTGATGTGACGACTGGGGAAGAGGATGGTTACAGATGGATATTAACAAGTATCTATGGGGATCCAAGAATGGACCACAAGGAGGATACATGGTGGTTGCTTCACAGTTTACATCATCAAGAAAAGCTACTGTGGGTGTGTATGGGTGATTTCAACGAGATCCTTTACAACTTCAAGAGGCAAGGTGGTGTGCCCAGAGCGCAAGTTTGCATGGATTGATTCCGTGATGCTTTAAATTTCTGTAATTTGAATGACCTCGGATTTGAGAGGGATATTTTTACTTGGCATATTAATAATTACAGTTTGGATAGGTACATTCGTGAACGCCTTGATAGAGTTGTGGCAAAATGTGCCTTGGTGTATGAGATTTCCACATTACACGATACGGAATGGGTGCCCAGAACATTCTGATCACCGGCCTGTAATTCTGGATGTGCATGGTGCTGTTCAGCATAGCCGTCCCAAGCAAAATAATTTGAATAAGAGATTTGAAGCCCGATGGTTACTAGAGGATGGTTGTGAAGATATTTTAGTACATGCCTAGGAGGAAGCTGCTCAACGTGGCAATGTGAAGGTGATGGAGAGGCTAAAGGAAGTAGCTAAAAGTCTGGACGTGTGGAGTAGAGAGGTCCTAGGTGATTTGCAGAAGAGGATCAACAAACTCCGGGTGGAGCTAGAGGAATGTTGGTGTAGGACGTGTTTGGTTGCCTGCATAAGCCTCGACCAGGCCCGCGCAGGAAGGATCCGACCGGTTCGGTAGCCCGCATACACTATTGTGCCTGCACTGCATGCTTCTTAAAGCACCTCTGGGCTTGGCTCTCTGGAAACGCAAAGATCGGCAGTTTCTCTGGAGCCAGGCCGAGCGGAAGCGCAGCGAGCGGGCCCCTACATGAGGAGAAACGGGAGGGATGCGAGGTGTTTACGTGGTGTCTTCTTCAACCTCCAGTAAGCTCCTCTCTAATCTCCTCTCTTCCATACCCCTCTAATCTACACAAAGATGCTTCGATTCTTGGTAAGCTCTACACCAAAAAAGATGCATATCGATGCTACGGTTCCATTCAGGTGATCGGTTTGTAGTTTCGTCGACCGTACATGCTCAATTTCTTGTTCCCGTTTGTAGCTGTTTTGGGCGAATTTTGTCAGATTCGTCGTGCACGATCGATTATTTGAAATTTCCTTTGACCAGCAGCCTAATCTCGCAGCTCTGCACAATATTCGTGTTGCAAGTTTCCTGTTTCGATGATCGTAGATGAGAAGACCTACATATTTCTCATGGATGTACATATGGATATGTGTGCTATGATTTAAGACACTGCTTAATTATTCCTCTAGCCGGCGTCCTCTTTCTCATCCTACTACACTAGAGTCATTTTCAGCGTCGATCATCTCAGTTCCTCTCTCTCTCTCTCGTCCTACTACACTGATGATGCCATGGCGTGAGTGCATTTCTCCTCCACTGTCCACTGTCTTTGCGCGAGCACTCCAACGAGTTCGCCGACGGGATCGCTCGCCCATTACTCCGTGCTCGTCATGTCGGACACGGCGCCACGGTCACTGTCCACCGTAGTCGCCATGGTCCGGCGCACAATGCATTTCTTCTCCCCCTTCCTCTGTTAGCTCTTAACCATGTGTGCTAAGTACAAATGCTAGCTCTTAATCATACCCCATGCGGGCAACCAAAAAGCGTGTAGTTGTATGCGCGGAGACAATGCAGGCAACCAAATAACATGCCAAAGTTGATCCCCTAATGCAGGAAGTCCATATGCAGGCAACCAAACAACTTGCAGATGCCGCATATGACGCTGTTTTTTCAGAGCCAGGCTGGGTTGAGATGTGTATGCAATGTAGTGATTTAACACAATCTAGCGTCAGGAAGGACCAAGCTATACGGTTCAAAGTCAACGGTCCATATTTCCTCATACCCCTTCATAAGAAAAGGTAGGATGGCCTTTTTCTAAAAGTACATTGTCTTTTTTAAGGGCATAAAAGTACGTCGCCTGCCCGCCGGCGTACGCCAATTGGGTCGGCCCATTGGTGACGGTTGTAGGAAGTGCGTTGTTTGCAGGATGTAAAAATGGTTTTGGATGATTTGATTGGAAACTTCTCTCTCGTTAGGGTTTCGCTCTCTCGGAGGCGATTTTGTCGCCGCCGTCGAGTCTTTCCTTCCCTCCTACGATTTCCCTCGGTAGCTTAGGTTCGGCTGATCAAGGTGCGTCCTAATGTCGCCGCCCGGCCTTGACCTACTCCTAGGGTTGAGAAGAGAGCTAGCCCCCCCCCCCCCCCGCTTTGCCGCCCGATAGTGTTCTCTCGAGCAAGTTTTCGATCATGGCTGTGGAAGGATCTGGCGCTGGAGCGTCCGGATCAAGCGCCGCAAGCGACCTGGAGAAGATGATGGCCGAACTCGGTCTACATGAAGAGGATCCTGACGACGTTGTCTTCAATGAGAAAAAAGCGCCGCCAGAGGCTACCAGGTGGATGGCAGTGGCCCGTGTCCACATCCAAAAATCCTATAGCCAATCATGGTTCTTCAGGAACATGCGTGCGGCATGCGATCTCGCACATGACGTCAAGCTTCGCCCCTTGGAAGAGAACCTCTACACTCTGCAAGTTTTTTGTCTCGGGGGTTGGGAGCGCATCATGCAGGAAGGGCCTTGGAATTTCAGAGGCAATGCTGTCATGATCGCACCTTATGATGGAGTCACCAAACCATCTTTGGTCAAGCTGGATACAATTGACATCTGGATTCAAATCCATGATGTTCCGGACAAGTACGCACATCTGGTGCCAGCCTTAGCAGCAAAAGTGGGAGAGGTTCTGTATGCCGAGCCTATAACGTAGGATTTCGCGGGAAACTTCTACCGTGTTTGGATTAGAATTAATGTGCACAAGCCTTTGAAAAACACCGTCTCAATGATCCGTGACTCAAAGCGACACATATACAAAGTTAAGTATGAGAGGCTGCCGGATTGGTGCGCTGTTTGTAGTCATCTCGGCCACGTTCATAAAGAACATGGTGATGTCATCCTGTCACAGCCCCAGAATTGGTTGTAATTAGTGGCATCTGCATCGATGCATCATGTTTGATTTCAAAGGAAATTTTGAAGTGGGGATGACCAAGCCCTAGCACTAAAGCAATTCAAATAGGTTCAACTAAAAATATTTTTCAGTGAATCCAAATGGCTTTAAAAAAATGTTCATCATTTCTGGAAAAATGCTATAAACCATAACCAGAGGTGTTGCACATTTTTCATGACATATTTGGTCACTGGATTAAATCATATAGTATTTGCATTTGGGCATTTAAATGCTATAAAATATTTTAAAATGCTCAAATAATCATAAACTAAAATCTTTACTATTGGTTACGTTCTAAACAGTATCCATGATTAGTTTCATGATTTTTGGAAATGCCCTGACATTTTTAATAAAGCCCAAAACAGTATCACAAAATAGAAAAACAAAAACAATTAAAAGAGAGAGAAGGGAACCTACCTAATTTACCTGTGTAACCACCTCGCGGCCCAAGTGGCCAGCCAAGCCCACCTAGCCTCCCCCTTCTCGTCTTCTTTCCCTGCCAGGAGGACGAGCGCGTGGCCGCAGCGCGCCGGCACGCGTCCCGGCCACCTCCTGCTTACTGCCGCTTCCCCCTCGTTGCCCTGGGCCTCCCTCGCGACGCCATGCAGCCCCGACCGCTCCCTCACTCTCTCCCGTGCTCCCCCCCTTCTCTGTTTCTCTGGTGCACAGCCACCGAACGGGTCCGTCGCCGCTGTTCGCTGCCACCGTGACCACCATGGTCCTCTCGGGACTTCCCCGTGTCCAAAAGCTCCGTGACGACGGAAAGCTCCTTCACGCGGAAGATCCCGAACCCAAGAGCACCGTGGTGACGCATTCGAGCTCGTCTTCCACCTCGGGCGCCACCAATCACCGTCGTCGATTCGCGACGTCTGGCGCGCCCCCGAGCCCACTAACCTTCTGCGCCGCCTACCTGTGAGCTCCTCATCTCTCCTCTTTGCTCGCCCCCTCCATTCCCTTCCTCTAGACCGTCGTTCCACAAGTGCCCGAAGCTCGCCGCCGACGGCCATGTCGCCGTCGTGGCTTCAGACGCCGTAGCTTGCCCCTGAGCACGTCATCGTGCTCGTGCTGCTCCCAGGAGACGAACGCACCTGCTAGCTCACCTTCCCATGCACCATAGCGAGTAGCCGGTCCTGCCCGAGCTCCGGCCGCCGCCAGGAGCTCGCTTCCGGCGAACTCCGGCCACCCTGCACCCTCTCGTTGGTCTCCCCGGATGCGCACGGGCACGGGCTTCCTTCTGGTGCCCCTGGCGCGTCGACCCGTGGCCTCTGGCGAGTTCCGAGCAGGCTCCGCCGTGGTTCGAGGTCGCCGCCGACTGAACTCCAGCGAGCCGACGTGGTTGCGTGATTAGCGCTAATCACAGCCAGCTAACCCTCCCTAGAGCCACCGACTACCGGGCCCCGCGACCTAATTAACCCTGCTTAGCTCCTGTTTAGACTAAACTAACCCCACGGGCCCCACAGGTCAGTTTGACCTGGCCACGTCACCTGTTGACCGGCCCCACACGTCAGTGCTGACTTGCTGACGTGGCTGTTGACCCGGCCCCACCTGTCAGCGACACTAACCAGCACTGGGTCACTGACTAGTGGACCCCACTGGTCAGTTTGACCTGGACCGTGCCCCGTTGACTCGCTTACGTCATGCTGACGTTATGCTAACGCAATAACTCTTTTTTGGATTTATTCTTTTACAGAAAATTCTAGAAAATATCCAAAACTTCTAAAATTCATATAAAATCAGCCGTAGCTCAGAATGAAATAATTTATATATGAAGAATGATCAGAAAAATCCAATCTATCCATCTGTACCACTTTCATGCATGTTAGATCAACCTATACCTGCTGATCAGGTCAAATCAATTAAATGGCATTTGAATTTCACATATGGAGTTTGAATTTGAACCCTTGGTTCAAACCAACTTCATTTAATATGGTTGCTAGTTGCATTAGCTCATTCAACAGCATATTGCCATGACATTATCATGCATCATATTTGTTGCATTGCATTGATTGTGTTCTTCCTTGTTTGCCGGTGTTTGTTCCCCCCCCCTCAGTCACTACTAGAAAAAGGCCTACTAATGGCGCACCGGTTTTGCCTTCTAATGGCGCACTACCGGTGCGCCATTACTAGCACGCCATTAAGTGCGCCATTAGTAACATTTTTTTTTCAATTTTTTTTTTTAATTTTTTTTCAGAATTTTTTTTTTATTTTTTTTTCAAATTTTTCTTAATCTCATTTCACTATGGCTTAATCTCGGGTCAATATGCTTAATCTCAGGTCAAATCACACTCCATGGTCAAACTTCCCGAAAGGTCACCCATCCTCACACTACTCTAGCCCAAGCACGCTTAACTTCAGAGTTCTATCCAACCTCAAAGAATACTCACTTCACAGGCACTTGTTGATATATCTAGCATATCAATCCTGTTATAGCTTGTTGATGTCTAGGACTTTGTTCATGTTCATGACTATGATGAAATTTTGAAAAAATATTTCAAACTTCCCGGTCATATTACGTATCATTTTTTGAAAACCAATTTTTTTTTCTGTTACTAGTGGCGCACCACATCCACGGTGCGCCACTAGTAAGTTTGAATTTTTTTGAATTTTTTTGCCGCTAGATCTTGAAAACCCCGTAACTTTTTTCTGTTAGGTTTTTGGGGAGTTTGAAATTTTGATGTAACTTTTCGAGTAGATGATTTTTCATATAAAAAACTTTTTCATCCGAGTTCGTATGCAAAAGTTATGCCCATTTTACAAATTTCCAGAGATATTTTGCAAATAAAGTCGAAATTCATATTTGTAATTTTTCCCAAAAACTAGAGCACATATCACATGGGAAACATATTTTCTTTAATTTTTTTGACATTTCCATCATTTTTCTTTTATTTTTTTTTAAACTGAAAAGGCGATCCAGGGGGGTGCATTCGGTGTTGGGGCAAGTTAGTAATGGCGCACCACACCCACGGTGCGCCATTACTAGTTTAACTAGTAATGACGCACCACACCCACGGTGCGCCATTACTAGTTTTGAAAAAAAAATAAAAAAATTGATATTTTTTTTGATATTTTTTTGAAAAAAACTAAGTAATGGCGCCTTGAGACATGGTGCGCCATTAGTAACAAATTTTTTTACTTTTTTTTACAAAACAACTAATTGCGCACGACGGATGTGGTGTGCCATTACTATGTCAATTAGTAAAGACCCACTATGCAACGGTGCGCCCTTAGTAACAAAATTTTTTATGTTTTTTTTCAAAACTACTAATGGCGCACCAAACACAATGTGCTCCATTAGTAATATATTACTAATGGCGCACCGAGACATGGTGCGCCATTAGAATATAGTAATGGCGCACCACATCACAGGTGCGCCATTAGTGGCCATTCCATCTATAGCCCTTTTTGTAGTAGTGAGTAGACGATGTACCGACGATGAGTTCGATGACACCGATGAAGAACTATATTATCTTCAGAAGTGCCAGGCAAGCAAAACCCCCTTGTTCATTCCGATATAATCCCACTCTCTCGATCCTGCTCTCTTTTACTGCATTAGGACAACAACGATTCATCTGTTACTTGCTGCGGTAGCTGAACCCCTTTACCCTCTGCATGACCTGTCATTCCACGGTAAATAGATGAAACCCACTAGCATGAGTAGGAGTTGTTTGAGCCCTGTTGTGCCTACTCATTCATGTTTGTTTGTCATGCCTGCTACTGCTTAGAGTTGGGTCAGGTCTGATTCATCGGGAATGAATCGGAGGTGTGTAAACATGTCCTACTATTGAGAGCTAAGTGTGTGAACACGATTTGGTAAAGGTAGCGGTGAGAGGCCATGTAGGAGTACATGGTGGGTTGTCTCATTGAAACCGTCCTCAGGAACTGAGTTCTGTGTTTGTGAT
The DNA here is from genome assembly GCA_021605145.1 of Aegilops bicornis. Taxonomy (NCBI): domain Eukaryota; kingdom Viridiplantae; phylum Streptophyta; class Magnoliopsida; order Poales; family Poaceae; genus Aegilops; species Aegilops bicornis. The sequence goes on from CM038669.1 coordinate 696,244,051, forward strand.
CCATGAAACAGTTACTACCACGCATTGGGCCCGAAACCAATGGACCCTCTCGGCTTCTTAACCACTCTTGTCCTCTGTCCGGGAGTTGCAAAGTAGTTTCTGGTGTTTGTAGTATGCTGGGGGCCGCACGCAGCGCTGACCTTAGGGGTGGGCTGTGTTGCGGTAGGCACGTGGCACGGTGTACCGAATGCCCGTTTGGTATCTCGGGAATCCTGCACACATCGTTCGGGGCCGTATGTGGAAACCTCGGCCGGACTCCCTGCAGATGGAACCTGAATAGGCGATAAATCTGGACTAGAGACTTGATTGTTTAGGTAGGCTGTGGCCGACATCCACGTTGGGCTTCCGCTTGAAGGTTGCCGAGTACATGTCGTGTAAACGGCGGTAAGTGGTGAGAGCGTGTGTGAAGAAGTACACCCCTGCAGGGTTATAAATGATCTATTCGAATAGCCGTGTCCACGGTAAAGGACTTTTGGGTTGCCTATAACAGTTCATAGACAAGTGAAAGTGGATACTCTAAAATGCGCAAGATAAGCGTGAGTGCTATGGATAGCGTTCTCGTAGGAAGACGGGATCAGATCCATAGTGGTGTATTGATATGGTGAATATGTGGACTCGTGCGCCACCTCAAAAGAGTTACTTGCAGTCGTAGTTTAGGATAGCCACCGAGTCAAAGCTGGCTTGCTGCAGTCAAACTCCACCACCCCCTTTGTTGATAATAATGCATATGTAGCTAGTTCTGATGTATGTCTTGCTGAGTACATTTGTACTCATGTTTGCTTATTTTATGTTTTGCAGAGAGACGCCAGTCTCGCTAGTAGTTCCGCGTGGACTTCGACGTTTAGCTTGTTACCTCAGCTACGATCTTGTGCCCTCGGCAGGATCTGGTAGATAGTCAGGCTTCTCAGCCTTTTTCATTTGTAGATGTCTATACTCAGACATGTTAAGCTTCCGCTTGTGCTTTGTCTTGTATGCTCTAAATGTTGGGTCATGAGACCCATGTTTGTAATATCTCGCTCCTCGGAGCCTAATGAATTAATATTTGAGTCGTAGAGTTATGTTGTGATGCCATGTTGTATTTACACATATCGAGCATATTGTGTGTATGTTTGAAATGCTTGGTATGTGTGGGATCCGACAATCTAGTTGCTTATCCTTGGCAGCCTCTCTTATGGGGAAATGTAGTCTAGTGCTTCCTTGAGCCATAGTAGTCCGCTACAGCCCGGTTCACGGAGTCCTGCTAGCCCAAAGACTACCGCTCGGGGCGCTTGATCGGCCGGGCATGTGTTTCACTTCGTTCATGTGTCTGTCCCTTCGGGGAAATGTCACGCGGTGACATCCGGAGTCCTGCCTAGCCTGCTACAGCCCGGGTTCCCGGAGTCCTGTTAGCCCAGTGCTACAGCCCGGATTCACACGCTGCTTACCGACATGCTCGATGTGATTCATGTATGCCTGTCCCCATGGGTTAGTGCCGCTTTGGGTTCACGACTAGCCATGTCGGCCCGGGTTCTCTGTCATATGGATGCTAGCGACACTATCATATACGTGAGCCAAAAGGTGCAAACGGTCCCGGGCCATGGTAAGGCGACACCCGTGGGAATACCATGTGTGAGGCCGCAAAATGATATGAGGTGTTACCGGCTAGATCAATGTGAGTTGGAATCGGGGTCCTGACACATCCATGCATCGTCTGCTCTGTACTTTAAGGCCTTGAAGGCCACCTGGAACATGCGAGTTGGCTCAGGTCCAGGAGGGGGCCGAGTCCGCGGACGTCAAGGCCGTCGTGGTGGGGGCCGTTTTGATGGTCGTGGTGATGGAAATAACAGCCGGCCGGGGATGGAACCCCATGAAGACCATGATGCAGATGCTGTTATGGAAGATACAAAAGCTAACAGGAAGCGCTCCACTGCTCATGGCAATGTGGATGGTACTTTGGTGAGTGTGGACACTGGAAACAATTTGGCTTTGACCGCCCATGTGCCCCTAAGCCCGCCTCCGAAGCAAGACCCGAAGAGAGCCCGTACCAGTGCTGAGAAGGCCTCACAGAAGAGTGGTGGAAGAAAGGTACCTTGCAAGATAACAAATCTGAAGCAAAATCGGCAACCTCCCAAGTGGAGGCTCCCCGGGCACAATGAATACTCTATGTTGAAATTGTCGTGGTGCGGGCAAAGCTGCGACAATTCATGTGCTTCGCGACCTCACGAAGCAATTTGCCCCGACAGTGCTACGCTTAGTGGAAACACAAATCTTAAAAGCACGTGTCAAAAATCTTGCTGGTACTTTAGGTTTTAATCATGCTTATGCTGTTAGTAGTGTTGGCCGTTGCGGAGGAATTGGTCTTTTTTGGAATGATGGAATAAAACTACATGTTTTTGGTTACTCCGAGTATCATATTGATGCAACTGTATCGATTCCAAATCATGATGAATGGAGAATCACTTGTGTTTACGGGGAAGCACAAGTTGGAGACAGGTACAAGACCTGGGATCTACTTAAGTTGCTCCTGACCGCAAATACTTTGTCGTGGCTATGCATCGGAGACTTCAATGAAGTTCTCTATCTACACGAGTATGTAGGAGTGGGACAGCCGAGACGTTCACAAATGGTTCCGGGACGCTGTTGATATATGTGCCTTAGCTGACCTCGGATACCATGGAAAACCTTGGACTTCTGAGAAGAAAAGGGCGGGTGGCGGATATTGCCGGGTACGCCTGGATCGTGCTCTGGCGAATACCGACTAGAACTCTATTTTCCCAAAAGTGGTGCTCAGTCACAAAACCGGTGCCTCGTCGGACAACTGTTGGATTAGATTGCAGCTTGAGCCTTCCACCCCGATGCAAATAAAGAACAAGTTATTCAGATACCAGGTGTATTGGGAGCGCCACAAGGACATTGGATCATCTCTCGAGGCCATTTGGAGTGAAGCACCAGATGGACAAACTGTTCATCAAATGAGCAGAAAGCTAAGTGACCTGTCAGCGTCGCTTAAACAGTGGAGCGGTGCGACCATTGGAAGTGTTGGGAAGGCAATTTAAAAAATTGAAAAGAGAGCTGGCCATTTTCAAGAATGACCCTCAAACTACTGACCGGCTTGTTGAACTATATCATATGGAAGATACTATGCAGAGGCAGCGGTCGCGTGTTGACTAGCTCACAGATGGGGACAAGAACACTAAGTTCTTCCAAAGGCGAGCTAGCATGCGTCGTCGCAAGAATACAATTAACTCCTTAGAGTGCTCCGATGGGACTACAACAACTGATCCGATAGAGATGGCTACTCTCATGAATGACTTCTATAAAAACTTGTTCAGGTCGGAAGGCACGACGGGCATGGGTACAGTGCTCAATTCTATTCCTGTTAAAGTTACCCAAGAGATGAATGCGGGACTGACTTCCCCATACACAGGCGATGGGGTGAAGAAAGCTCTCTTTCAGATGTATCCCACTAAGGCACCGGGGCCACACAGATACCCGGCGCACTTCTTTCAGAGACATTGGGAGCTCTGTGGTACTGAAGTTACAAATGTGGTACTGCGTATACTACGTGGGGAGGAGAGCCCTGAGATAATTAATGAAACAATTCTTGTCTTAATTCCGAAGGTTAAGGATCCTACCAATCTCTCTTAGTTCAGACCTATTAGTTTGTGCAATGTGATTTACAAGATTTCCAAGGTTATATCAAACAGGTTGAAACTGATTTTGCCTGATATTATCTCTGAAGAGAAATTTGCGTTTGTCCCCGGACGTTTGATCATATATAATATTATTACTGCTTATGAGTGCCAACATTTTATGAAGATAAATAAAGCTCAAAGAAACAGATTTTGTGTTGTCAAACTGGATATGATGAAGGCGTATGATCGCGTGGAGTGGAATTATCTTGAAGCTATCATGACCAAGATGGATTTTGCACCATCGTGTTTAGTTATGAGGATGGTAACATCGATCAAATTTTTTGTTATGTTTAATGGTGGAAAGCTTGAGGAATTCACACCTTCAAGAGGAATCCGCCAGGGGGATCCTATATCTCCATACCTATTTTTGCTAGCAGCGGAGGGCCTTTCGTGCCTCTTAAGAACCCAAGATGGATCATCAGACCTCAGTGGAATTCTAGTGGCTCCGTCGGCTCCGCCGGTAAGCCACTTCCTATTTGCAGATGATAGCCTGTTGTTTGTCAAAGCCAGCTCTGTGGGAGCAATGGAGTAATCTTCCTTGATGGAGAACTATTGTAATGCTTCCGGTCAAAGGATAAATCTATCAAAATCCTCGGTCTACTTTAGTAAAGGCTGTCCAAACTCTCTTAGAACTGAGGTGAAGACTACTTTTAATATCACTAATGAGTCACTTTCTAATAGATATTTGGGTATGCCATCTGATGTGGGAAACTGTAAGAATGGGACCTTCAAATTCTTGAAAGACCGAGTATGGAACAAAGTCAAGGGGTGGATGGAGAAGTTGTTGTCAGTGGGAGGAAAGGAAGTTCTAATTAAATCAGTTGCACAAGCTATTCCTGTCTACTCGATGTCATGTTTCAAACTCCCCTGTGGTCTTTCTGAACACATCAAATCGTTGGTCAGGAAGTTTTGGTGGGGCAGCAAGGAAGGGAAACGGAAGCCCAGTTGGGTCTCATCGAGCACAATGATACAGCCTAAATATTCTGGCGGTCTAGGTTTCTGCGACATAGAATTTTTTAACCTAGCTTTACTAGCTAGACAAGCATGGAGGATCTTAATGGACCCAGGATCTCTTAGTGCGCGCATTTTGAAGGCTAAGTACCACGCTAATGTTGAGTTCTTGTAGGCCGAGCTGGGTTCAGCCCCTTCTCAGATATGGTGAGCCATCCTTGATGGTCGTGAGGTACTAACTCAAGGTATTATTCGGCGGATCGGGGATGGACAGACGACGCACATTTGGCAGCAGAACTGCTTACCAAGACCAGCGAACATGAGACCAATCTTGAGCAAAGTTGTGAACCCCTTCACCGGTGGGCGAGCTGATCTCGCCAAGTGCGTAATGGAACCGTGTTGCCATTACTGACATTTTCTTGCCGACAGATTCCTCCTCGATCATGTCGATTCCTTTATGCACAAGACACATTGAGGATTTTTTGTCCTGGATACATGAAAATAATGGTGTTTTCTCAGTCCGTTCTGCATATCGAATGCTTGTGGAGACAAAAATGAGAAGAGAGGCCTAGCTTAAGGGCCGATCAGATTCTTCAAATCTGGGCAGAGAGCAAAAGTCTTGGGAGATGACGTGGAAGGTTGATGTTCCCTCAAAGATGAAAATATTTTTATGGATATTGGCCCAATAGTCAATTTCTACAGCTGACCTATTACATCATCGGAATATGTCTACCACTACACGATGTGGGTTATGTGGTGCTGATGATTCTTGGCAACATTCTTTGCTTCATTGCCTTTGTTGCTTTCGATGTGTTTGGGCATTGCATGATCAGGATCTGGTGGAAGCACTGAACAATACCAAGGAACCTGATGCAAAACGGTGGTTGTTTACACTTTTGTACATACTCTCTCCAAAAGAATTCATCTTGGTAACTGTTACCTTATGGGTCTGGCACGCACGGAGGTTAGCCCTTCATGAGCATATTTTTCAGAGTCTGTTATCCACGTATAATTTCATCATGAAGTATATCCGAGAGATTGCAGAGTGCAAACAGGATAAAAAGCAACGGGAAGTACCTCCAATATTGTGCGCTCACAGCAAAGATGGATTCCGCCACCGCCAGGTATAGCGAAGATCAGAGTGGATGGGGCTGTTTCATGAGATGGTATGCATGGATCTTTCAGTGCTGTTTGCAAGACTCAACAGGAGACTACATGCGGTGCTTATGTCATTAAGATCCATGGAATAACGGACCCGGAGACGTTGGAAGCTTTAGCCTGCCGCGAGGCATTGGCACTTGCATCAGACTTGGGCCTAACACACATCACCATTGCATCTGTTATATTATGATGCCATGTTTACTTGATGCTACCATCAAATATATGCTTATTTTGGAGATGTTCAGAAATCATGTTTTAAAGACCATGTTATACTCTATCTATCCATGCCCTTGTTTGCAATTATGTCCTACTGTAGCTTGTTCTTTTCATGCTCTCAAATTGCTTAAAAAAATATTTGTCAGCCTGTTAGCAGTAAGTTCAATTTTGCAAAGTGCATAATTAGCGTTTTGTGAATCCTATGACCATATTCTTGACATGAGTAGATGCACAAACATGCCATCTTACTGTTGGTTGTCTTTTCATGCCATGATATGTTGTGTGTTGAGTTAAACATGCTTGCAAACATGCCACTAATATGATTCCTTCTTGTGATTAGCTAGCTAGGTCTATGTTTGCCACTAATATATACATCTCTCATGTTCGTATATTATTGCCATGTTGTAATATTTACAGAAACTATGGATCAAAGAGACTAAGAACAAGAAGAGTTGTTGGTGGACATGATCCGTAACGGACATGATGTCTTGGCATTTCTTAACGACACCGATAGTCTGGAAGGAGAGGATGACGGATCCGGTGATCGAACAATGGAGGAGGAAGGACATGATCATTACGGCTCCGATGACCAAATGCCGGAGGAAGAAGGAGACAATGATGACGGCTCCAGTGACCGAACGGGGGAGGGAGCTGTTGCAAAGTCCGGCAAGGTATATATATTAATTAAGCTTGTGCTGACTAATTGATGCATTAATTGTTTCGGTATGTACATTTATTAAAGCTTCTTTCTTCTTTTATAGCCCTCTAGATCGAGCCAAACTTCGGTAACGAGAGGAGGCCTGAAGAAAAGGTTGCGCCAGGATGAAAGGTTCACGCTCACATCACTCGCGGACGATGGCCTACCGATTGAACCCAAGCGGACCAAGGACGCATTTTTTGCTCAGTGCGGAGCTATGGTTAGGGACACCATCCTGATAAGCATCCAGAAATGGAATAAGCCTAAGGACAACCCTGAAGTTTCTTATGTCAAAGATAGACAAAAGGCTGATCTTTGGACCTCGCTGAAGGCAAATTTCACCCTACCGCCAGAGGAGTATCCGGATAACCCAGTTATAGAGCCAAAGGTCAAGGCGTGTGCTCTTAAGAAGATGGCAGATCTATTCAGGAGGTGGAAGAAAGAGTTGAACACAAAGTTTGTCGACAAAGGGAAGACTCCAAAATTCACCGGTCAATATGAGAAGATAAGAAATCATTGGCCCGCATTTGTGCCCTACAAGACATCAGATAAGGGTAAGAAAATGTCAGAGACAACAAGATAAATGCTGCAAAGAAGTAGTATCACCATCACAAGGGGTCAGGTGGCTACCTCAAAGCCCGACTGTTGTGGGACTAAGCAGAGAATGACCTGCTTGCTAAAGGGGTCGAACCAACGACATTGAACTGGCCAGACCGTTAAAGGACTTGGTTCTTCGGGGTTGGGGGAACTTTGGACCCTGAAATAGGGGAGTGTCGTTGGATGGACGAGCAACTTGCAATACCCGTCAAGAAGCTTCAGGAGTATATCACCGCAGCCCAGCAAGGGACGTTCATTCCCGACAGAGAGAAGGACGAGCTAACTGAGGCCCTCGGGAATCCTGAGCACCCTGGACGAACACGAGGCACACCAGGCTCCGTTCCCGACGCAGAGGGTTACAGAAGCCGGGAGAGAAAGAGGAAAGCGGAGCTGAGCTCAATGCAGAAGATCAATGCAAGACTACTAAAGCTAGAGGAACTGGAGAGCTAGCGAGCTGCCGGCCAACCATCTCAGCGGCACTAAGCTACCCCGCCATCTCAGCGGAGAATCAGCATGGCTTCCACGGAGCTCGTTCATCCTGACTTCACGGCTCCTAGCTACCCCATGGATACTATCACAGAGGCTCAACATTGCCAGCTTATGACGAAACGACAAAACCTCACTTTGAAGGCGGCTGTTGGCTTTGTTGCACCTCCTCAACCTGACGGAACTTTTCACTCCCGTCTGATTCCACATGGTTATGTTGTTGTGACGGTGGATGAAGTAATGGAGGGATTTGAGGAGCTCGAGCTTGACCACCCTACAGGTGAAGGGGAGAATCAGCTGGGTTATGCTCTAAGGAGTACATGTCTATGGCAAGAGGAGAACATCAAGCTTCCAAACTAGACGCCTCCGCCTCCTCCTCCTCCTCCGGCGAGTCAGGGCACTCTGCCTCCTCCTCCTCCGGCGAGTGATCAGGGCACTCCGCCTCCTTCTCCGGCTCCTCCGGTGCATGAGGGCACTCCGCCTCCCCCTTCACCTCCTCCGACGCGTCCGAGCAGTCCGCCTCCTCCTCAGCCTCGTCAGAAACAGCGAAAGACAGATGCCGCCACTCTAGCGCCTCGGGCACGTCGGAGCACTCCGCCTCGTAAGTGATACGTCTCCAATGTATCTATAATTTTTGATTGCTTCATGCTATATTATATTCTGTTTTGGACATTATTGGGCTTTATTATGCACTTTTATATTACTTTTGGGACTAACCTATTAACCCGAGGGCCAGCCAAGAATTGTTGTTTTTGTCCGTTTCAGTGTTTCGCAGAAAAAGAATATCAAACGGAGTCCAAACGGAATGAAACCTTCGGGAACGTGATTTTCGAAACAAACGTGATCCAGAGGACTTGGAGTCTACGCAAAGCAACGAACGAGGAAGGCACGAGGTAGGGGGGCGCGCCTACTGTCGTGGTTCTAAGTATGACAGTAGAATGGGGGTAGGTATGGAGAGGCAAGATCCTAGCTATGGAGTAGTTGTATACGCAAGGGATTTACGAGTTCATGCCCTTCTCGGAGGAAGTAATAGCCCCTCGTCTCGGAGCCCAAGGCAGTCGACTAGATTATATGCGTATGTGTTATTCTGAGGTGCGAACCCTTCTACCTGTGGTGGGGGGTGGCTTATATAGAGTGCGCCAGGACCCCAGCTAGCCCACGTAGTAGAGGGTTTAAGGTGTGTTAAAGCTAGGCGTTACTGGTAATGCCTTACATAAAGTGTCATTAAGGTCCTAAAGACTATTTAACTACAGACCGTTTGGGTACCGAGTGGCTCTTGGACTCCTGGTGGTCGAGTGGGTCTTCATGGTCGAGTGTCTTTGAATCTGTCAAGTGGAAACCTACCAGGTCGACTAGAAGGCTGCTTCTCTTGTGAGTGTCCTTGTGGAGGGTACCTTTGGGCAGGTCTATGACCCTACCCTAGGTACATGACTTCATCATTAGCCCCCGAATGGATCGAGGTTTGAGTGAGGAAGGAGTTGATAATCTTTTCGACCTGTTCTTCGTGTTGTGTGTGCGTCTTACTCTGGATCAACGACCTTTTAGTGATGGCATCAACTTCTCTTTCAGTCGCCTTGATCCATTCTTCACGTTTGTCGAGTGAACTCCGTGAACCTGAGGATTTCCGAGCGACGGATCGGAGGAAATCTGTTATCTGACGAGTTGCTCTGTGGTTAGCGGATTTCGCGGGATCCGAATTTTGGGAAGCGCGCGAAGCGGAGAAAACCATGGCACTCGAATGGGATAAGACGATGACGCCTCGATCTTCGCGCCACCTTTTTCGTCACGTATCGTGCCGCGCGCTATTCTTGGATTGTGACGGGATTGCACAGGCCTACCGGTCAGCCACTCGGAAGCGGCCCCATATAAAGCGTTGGACAGGGCATTTTGAACAGTGCGACCTCAGACTTCTCCTCTCTCCGCCTCCAAACCTTCTCGCCGCGCTCTTCGTCTGTCCAGCGCCGAAGCTCGGTACTTGCCTCACCGGCGACCATGGTGAAGGAGAAGACCGCAGCCTGGAGCAGGTGAAGAAGGCGTGGCGAAGGCCAACGGGAGAGCGCCCAGTCGGGGCGGCTCCTCTTCACGGTCCAAGCTGCCGCAGGGCTGGGTCCAAGGAGACTGGATCCGCTCGACCATCACCGAGAAGGATCTCGCCGATCTGGCCAATGAAGGACTGATCCCCCATGGGTCGGCGAGGCTTCCGGGCACGGAGTGGCAACCGCAGCCTGAAGAGGGTGAGTGTGTCCTCCTGGCCACCCACGTAGATCGGGGGTTTTCTTTGCCGCCAAATCCTTTTTTTCGGGGGTTTTGAACTTTTTGGAGCGCAACTCCATCATTTCACTCAAACTCCATTGTCTATCTTGCTGCTTTCATTTCGCTATGCGAGAATTTCTTGGGTTGTCGATCTTGACCGGGTCTCTTCAAGCACATATTCACCTGTCGCTCTCAGACGGTGAAGAAAACGAACCCGAATGATGAGAGGACCCAAGTAATCCAGATGTGTGGGGGACTCGGGGTCTAGATGAGGGGGAAGAGCGCCTTTCCAGCTATGACTCTCCCTGACTCGGTTAGAGGGTGGCAGTCGACCTGGTTTCTTGCCAAGACCAGCCGATGCCGGGGCAGTCGACTAGGCTCCCTCCTTTCTCCATGAGTCGAGTCAACAAGCCATCTTCCCTGAAGGTGTTACCAGAGGAGAAGGCCCAAGTAAAGTTGTTGATGGAGCGTGTAGTCCAGCTTATTCGCGATGGGGTGACCGGCATGGATCTCCTGGAGGTTTTTCTCTGACGGTGTATTCAGCCACTCCAATACCGAGGTCATCCGATGTGGATGTACTCTGGTACGGATGATACCACTCGGGTCCATCCAGAGGAGGTCGATGACGCCACGCTGGAGAAGTGGATGACTGCCATCACAGGAAACAAGGACAACCCTCGCGGAGCTAGGAGGATTCCACCACTCGACTAGAGTTACCAACCAAACAAGGTATAACCACTTATCTCCGACTGTGATTCCGCTGCATTCATTCTGTTTTGATGCCAATTCATCGACTGACTTTCACCTTGTTTTGTTGTCTTCTAGGTCACCACTGAGATGTACTCGATGCCCAATGGGGCGCAGGAAACAGTCGAAGAAGAAGAAGGAAGTGGAGGTGAAAGTCCGGAGGAATGGGAGTCCAACAGCGAGGAGGATGAGGAGGATGATAGCTCTGATGACGAGGAGGAGAAGGAGGAGGAAGAGGAGGAAGACGTCGATCCTCCTCGCTCGGAGGGAAGGTCCAAGTTGACGCATGACCCGGCCACTACTAGAAAAACCACTACTAATGGCGCACCTAATTTGGCTATTAATGGCGCATCTGTGGTGCGCCATTAATAGCACGCCATTAGTAATTTTTACTAATGGCGCACTGTGGTGCGCCATTAGTATCTGATATACTAATGGCGCACCACCTGGTGCGCCATTAGTATATGAGAGGGTGCGCCATTAGTATGCCTCCCGAGGCATGTATACCAGTGCTTTGGCATACTAATGGCGCACCACCTCTGGATGCGCCATTAGTAATCACAAGATACTAATGGCACACCACCCGATGATGCGCCATTAGTAACCATGGCATACTAATGGCGCCGACAAAAGTGATGCGCCATTAGTATGCTTTGTCATACTAATGGCGCACTATCATGTGATGCGCCATTAGTATGAATATTAGGTTTTTTATTTTTTATTTTCTGTTTTTGCACAGGTTACAAAATGTATAATTAGAAAAAAAATAGACAGCACACATCAACAATAGATTCATCAGATACAATAGAAGATTAGTCTTTGTATACAATTCATCATATTAGTCTCCGAATACACTTCATCATATTAGTCTCCGAATTGAAAAGACCGAACAAAGATAGAACATTATATTACAAGTCTCGAGACCATGAGTAGCGAGTTTGTCTTCACATTACAAGTCGATATCGATCATCTAAACTACCATCACATAGAAGAGAGTTGCGGTCATCACGATGAGCATCATCACGATGAAACTCGTCTTCATCCGGTTCCTCCAACGCTCCCTCCACTCTCCCGCTAGATAGCGGGCGTATCTAGATTCGGCCTCGGCCCTAGTGGTGTACCCTTTGTAACTGTTACCGCTGAATCGGTGAACCTGTCTCCGACACTCCTCCCAGTCATCGTAGACTCCGGGAACCTTACCCTTGTACACGACATACGTCGGCATCGCTATGCACTAGCCAAAGCGAAACGTTAGTACCAATTCACGCACAATACATAAGCAATATATAAGTATGCAACAGACCGATCGGAAGAGAAAAGCAAGACATTAATAGCATCGATTACATCTAAGTTGAACGACTCTCGAAACCAAAGAGACATACTACAAGTTCATTAAAGTTTAATTACAACATGAGCCAATCGATGTTTCAGAACTAGACAACTCGACTCAAGGGATCGGAGGCGTGGATGAAGCCGCCGTCTATCGTGGGAGTCATGAAAGAACGGGCGTTGTCATCCTGCATTTGTAGCATTGTGTCGATGTCATTGTTGGACGGTTGATTTCTGAGGTAGAACTGCCCGAGGTACGAAGGACATCTTGATGGATGATTTCCGCAAACTCCGACTGGATGCGAAAAGAATTCTTGTCGGAGGTCCGCGCGTCTGGATTGCCGACACGCTCGCGGCCCAATCTTGGAGTTTACTCGGTAGCGAAGTTGATGATGGTCCCGCACGATCGCCTGCATGTGATGGATGGCGTAGTAGGCACCCTTCGACCGCCAAAGGCTGCTTGACGCAGCGTAACGTCAGGATTGTGGGAGAACACGTGCTTGCCGTACTTATGAATAGGCCTAGTGAAGGTGCCTCCAGTTGGGCGTGGCCGGGAGAACATCATCAAGAACCTTCTTGACATTTGTGTAGTCTACGTTCTACCGACGGTCCGGTCGAAATACGTGGCCATGGAATATTTGGGGCTTAGGAGGATGAGCGTGCAACGTGTGTCACTGCAGAAAACACGGAATGTTAAAAGAAAAAGCGATCGAAATGTAAGAATCCATATGTTACGGGCGGTTGAGGGAGGACTTACTCGGAAAGTAAGGCACGAGGAAGTTATCCTTATCTTGGTTTGCCAGAATGACGCCTTCGAGGTAAGAACTTCGCGACTTGCGGTCCCAGCGCTGCCCAAGAACTTGGCACGCATGTAGAAGGGGTCGACTATCGCGATGTCCGGTCTTGTCGCGAATGATCCGCATCTCCATACTCAGCGAGAATAGCCGAGCGAAGGTGTAGTGCAGCGGATGAAGGTTCAACATAAGCGTGGATGTCATCAAAACGCAGGACGATAAATGCGCCCGATGGAGTTATCCACAAAGCCCTTGCCCTCCGCACCTTGGCCAAAACCGGGTATGCCACATCCTTCTCCCGAGACGCAGCTTCCTCAAAGAAAGAACACCATCATGCAGACTCCGCATAGCACCGGTTGCAGCATTGAGCATATTTGTCGGTAGCATCGCCCTACCCGCCACATGCACCCTCCTCGAGATATCCTGCGGTGAAGGTGGCCCGTCCCGAGCACGGATGCGTACTCGGTGCCGGCTGGCTCGCACCCTTCTTAGTCTTTCTTTTGCGTGCCTTCTTCTTCTCCTGTAATGGGACCAAGTTTTGCTCACAGACCGCCTTCTTGAGTGTGTTGGGGCTGATAATATTTCGCACCTCGCCTATCTGAGGCTCGGTGAAGTCGGCAGCTGGAGGCGTCTCCTGAGAGCTGAACGCCAGACGGCGCCTGTTGCAACTTGGCTTCTCCGCGGTACGAGCTAGATCGCACACGTCTTTTGTTGGGTTTGGTTCTTGAGAAGGAGGCCCCATGAAGTCACCATCGTACCCATGCTCGGCAAAGTACTGATCGACGTTGCCAAATGTATCATAGTCGCTGCCGTCGTCGTTCGATCCCGTGCCATATGCATGTTTGGATCCGATGGCATAGGGATGTCCGCACCGTTCTGGCGGTCTTGCCATGGGGCCGACTTGGCGCCGCACGATCGGGCGGTGTTGTCTTTGGGGTGGAGTCCCCGCCCCAAACGAATCTGGCTCTTCGGCCAAAGCAGGTGACAGCTCAGGCAGGCGCTGAGGGTCATCACGTCATCATCGTCGGCCCCGACGGGTCGATTCGGAGGTAACAAGTCGTCGCAGCTTGGCAGCACCCGAACCAGTTGAACCCTAAACAAGTTGGGTGGCATCTGGGTACCGTGGAACAAGGGGTTGCCCGGTTGAACGATTTTGCCCTTGGCGACATCGACCAACTCGTTGTTCACGTAGTGGAGGAGAGTGCACGGAACGTCGGCGGCGCCCTGCGAAAACATGTAGGGCATCAGGGATGCCCAGTCAAAGGCAAGGAGATGAAGTCTTCGGCTGAGAGAGGCTTAATTAGTTACTGTGATGATGGCGTCAAGCTCGGCTAATGTAGAGGCACCGCCAACGGCGGGCGTGCAGTTGACGGAGGGGCCGCTTGCTGCAGAGGTGCTCGCCGGGCGTACACCGGGTGCATTAAGCTCCCGTGCCGGGCCGGAGACACCAATGCCGCCTCGCCGAGGCACCAATGGCCCCGCCATCGCATTATGCGAGTTGCTGGCCGTGAAGCTAGGAATCGGGCGGCCTGTTGGCCGCCCGCAATCCACCACTCAACCCCGAGATCAAGGTAGGCACAAGGGCGGTGATCGTCGCTCCGAGTCGTTGTTCCACTTGCTCTTGGACAATCTCCGGAATCCGCGCCACCTGTGCCTTGAGTTCTTGAACCTCTCGCGCCGGGCTTTCCGAGCTGGTCTTTTTCTCCTTCCGCACACCAGCGGTATAGTATGACCCCCATTTTGTCGACAAGCCTTTGCCGGCCACACGACCAGCTGACGTCGGCTTACTGAGCTTATCCTTGTTCTTCATGACATTCAACCCCTATTTAGAGTGGTGTCCCAAGGGTTGCTCTGAGTGGACCCAGCGCTCTTGCTTTCGATGCGCTGCGGAAGGAATGTGAACCATTTAGAAATTCGGCTTCATTAATTAGAATGCAACCATATGGAGCTAATTACGCGGGGGTGTGTTCCTTACCAGAACAAGCTGAAGCTGCCTAGTCTTCGGATCCGTGGTAAGCTCCTTTGTTTTCGGGTCCTTCTTGTACCGAGCCCTGACAAAGTTCCTGGTCTGCTTGTCACCGTATGTATCGAAGAGGGGCGGTAGGCCTTTCTCGGCACGCTCCGCCTCCTCCTTGTCCCATATAGGCTCCGCCACTCTGTAACCGCCGGGACCGAGTGTGTGTTCCCCTATGTTCAGCTCCCGCATTTGTTTCACCCACTCACTTGATTGGGAGCTTGCAGTGCTCGAGCAATTGATCTTGAAGTCGTTATAGTCATCTTCGGTGATCGAAGGATTTTTCTCCTTGATCTTACGATAACTCTCACCTTTCTCGATCATTCTCTTCACATTGCTTTTCCAAGTAGACAGGGCCTTGCTCATCTTCGTGAGGGCAGCATTGTTCACTTTATTCCCTTTGAGGCTTGTGTTTTCGAATTCAGCGGGGAACTTGTATCGTTCGTGCAGCTTCGTGAAGAGGAGGTTGTGCAAATTCCCTCGATCAGGATGCCTCAGGTTCTCGGTGTTGATCGAGACGGTGCTCCGGAGAATGCACCCGAGCTGAAGCGAGTACCCCTTGACTATTCGTTCGGGCGCTGTTGGATTCCCGTTGGAGTCCACTTCAAGAACTTCCTCCTTGAGGGTGCGGAGCACGATCAGGCGCCAGTCCTTCCGCTGCCTCTTCGGTTGGCTGCCATCGTGCGCCCGCGATCATCGATGGTGGCATCCTCGGCGGCTTTCCATCGGTGGTGGCATCGGTGGGGTCATCCTCGGCGGTACCATCGCTGGTCTCGGGATCGGTGGGGAAGGCGGCGGCCTCATACAAGTGAGGTTGTTCCTCCATCTCCTGGGACAGCTCCCAGAATGCCTTGCCGCCCGAACCCCCGGCCTCATCGTTGTGGGCCATGTTTCTCTCTAAATAGAAACAAAGTTTGGTCAAAAAGTTGGTTATTGTCAAGGAACAAGATCATGGTCTCATCATTTAGGGTTTTATGGACACCTTTGAGGCATCCTAAAATCTAAGCTTTTATCATTGAGGGTTTTTCGACGCCGAGGCACCCTAAAAGCCTAAGCTTTCATCATTTCGGTTTTTATCGACACCGAGGCACCCTAAAAGCCATGCATTAGTCACAAGTACGCCGGGCAGTTGATCCTACTTAATTAACTACTAAGATACCCTGCCCATGCATTAGTCACAAGTACCCCATATGTCCTATTTTTAGCAAAGTCATGCTAAAATTCACGGAAAATTTCAGCATGACCTTTGCTGAAAATAGGACATATGGAGTACCAATTTGCCGGAACGGAAGTTAATCGACATTCGTGCAAACTCAAGGGCCTCTCGGGGTACCTGCAAAATCATCACGACCACGATGGTCGGAGACAAAACCCAACAAACTAGCAAAATCATCACAAATTGTTTTACATTAAAGATGATCATCATCTTTACCAGTCTTTCTCAATGTGATCACAAGTAATTCAGAGGCATCACAAGTAATTCAGAGCATCACAAGGCATTAGTAGTTCAGTACATGAACAAGTTTTACAAACCCATATAAGAACAAGTGAATTCTAGTCCCATTAACACTCTGGTTTTCTACAAACACCAAGTACTAGGGCACACAAAAGTTCTGAAATTTGTGTGCCTAACTGAATTAACTGAATTTTCAAGAACTGAATAAACTGAATTTTCAAAACTGCAAGAAGCCAATTAAATAAATTCCAACAGCACTAGAACTGAGCTGATTGACAGTAGTTTTTTTCACTGTTATGAAGAGAAACTTCTTCTTGTAAGAAAGGACTTCGCGTGTGGTTTGGAATATTCAGAAATCAAGTTGAAATATAAAACCATATAGAGGTAGGTATGCTACAAGTCTACAACATATATACTAATTAATCAACTGCAATCGAGACAGTTTCTTCTTCTAAGTCCATCTCACGGTTCGCTGAATTAAGAAAAATACATCATCATTTCAGAAAACTTACGCAAACTACTCAAAACAGGAAGAAGAAGAAAACACATTTCAGAAGGAAAAACTGCATGCAAAAATAGCTTTCAACTTAACTCGAATGCTTGTATATATCATTATAAAAATTGGGTGCTAAGCGACGCAAACTTCTGATAATCATTCAGAGCAGCTCAACAAACTTTGAACAAGCAGGACTCATGGCCAAATTAAAGTAGAGTAATCCTACGGTGCATTTCCGATAAATCCATGGATGGATGTACGTATCACTACAGATTGAACACAACATTTCCATTAATTTTTTCTCCAACTGGTAGTATAATAACTATACTCTAATTCAGTAAGTAATTTAATCTACGGGCCAAGACCTACAAGTAGATTAATTGACTAAGTGCGCATAGGACAAGTGGTAATTAATTAGCTCTTCATGGAGGAGGATAAGAGGGACCACCAGGAGGTGCCCTTCATGGCCTGCTCCCATGACCCATCAACATCAAGAGCAACCTCCCAAGGTTCATGACCCATCCCTCAATCAAATCTCAACCTTTTGTTCATCCTCCAATCGTGGGAGGACCATTTTCCTCAACAATAATGGTCTAATGTATGATTTGTGGCTCGAACGCAATTGAGATTATTTTCTCGTGTGAGTCTACTGTTGGGTTTTGGTGTATACTAGCAGCAGCATAGTCGCAACACACATTAACACATATAGCTTGCTTGGTCTCTACTAATAAAAAGCTGAACCATCAATGGAGTGCTGCTACTTGTCTAGTAGCGTTCCCACTATTGAGTGTTGTCTCACTGTGCATTGGCATTGCTATCTACTTGGTGAACTGGGATTTTTCTTTTCATGTAAATCATGGTCTTGATCTGTGATTAAGGGCAAAAGTGTTGGAATTTCATTTTGATTGTTATTGTTAAGACTAGTGTAAATCAGACGTGGCCAATCAAGTGATACCCTTATATAGCTAGAATTCAGAATGCATTCAACAATCCAAACTTTTGTATTTCCTGGATAACAAACAGTAATGATCTCTAGCCCAGACATTCATTTATTCATTCTTCTAGTAAATAGTTGCATAAATTTTATTTCCGAATGGGTTTATTTTTTGTTGATCTATATGCTCATATATGCATTTAGGCTAGCCACTTTTCTGCCACTCATATGCCACCGATAAAAAAATGAACTTTCACCAAGAAGTTGTAACTTGGCAGCCAGTCAGTTTATACAACAAAGATAATCATATATTTCTATGAACACTAGACGCCAATCTGAGGATAAAAAGCATCTACTAGTAACTAGTGCATATGATCATCACTAGCCCATAATAGTAATTAAGTTTTTTGTAGACAAACAACATGTTTATCTTTCGTGCATCTACATCTCAGAGTGTACCGAACAAAACCCAGAGCTTGGTGCTATCCAACTATTAAAACCACACAGCTGCATGGCTCCTAGCAGCAATTTCACAAGTAAATTCAATGCAAGTCCAAGAAGACAGCACATAGCTCAGACCTGTGGCTGTGGGGATTGTCCTCAATGCAACTCCTTCAAAATAGAGAGACTGTCTTCAATGTAAAGGTGTGAGAATTCACGATCACCGGCCAAGAAGTAGATGACGTCTTCCCGGCACCGCAAAAAAAGAAGAAGAAAATGTTAGCAAACTCTACAGCCTACAAATAAGGCAGCTACATGTTAAACCAACCATGACGGGTACAAAGGCCATGCAAGACGCTGACAACCAGAGCTTCGCCTTACTTAGTCCCCTTGATTTTATTGTTTGTTTTGGTTCTGTTTTAATTATGCCTGTAAACGTAATCCGTTTGTTGTGTGTGTCCTTTGCCTTTATGTATGGCATTGCCTGTGTTATTTTATTAATCTATAAAAGCTCGACCTACTAACTTGTAAGCATTCGACAACTCAATTAATTGGGTCGAGAAGGTCCAAACCTGCCATACATAGCAGCTCTGCTGCTCAAAACTCGTAAGCAAGATCGTTTACAAACAAAAAAAATTGTTCCACAATTTGCACTAGGGAAACTGACAGAAACAGTACAAATTTAAACAAGAACCACCACGCGTACACGAATCAGTGGGTGCTATTTACCGCTGCGATTCGGCTGTGGTTGAGATAGCGGAATTTCTTACCGGGAGGGATGGAGAGACAAGACGGCGCAGCGAGGAGATCCTGTGGGCGTGGTCGTGGTGGTGGTCGTCTTGTGAGGTGGGATCTGCAGAGCAAGTCTGCCCAATGAAGGAAGCAAGCACGTGAGAGGAGGCTATGGACTTGCGGAATGGAGAAGTAAGGAGGAGGTGGTCGCATTTTGGGCGTCTAGTCTAGGTCTGCGGGCGCTGTGGCGCCGAGGGAGGCGGGTCGAGGGTGGTGTGGCGGGGGGGGGGTCGAGGTGGGGCAGCGGCGTCGGGGCGGGGTCGAGGCGCGCTGGGCGGCGGGGTAGCGTCCGGCGGGCGGGGTCGGGCGGCGCGTCCGGCGGCGTCCGGCGGGTCAAGCGGGTCGAGGCGGCGCTGGGCGGCGTCCAAGCGGCGGGTCGCTGAGGCGGGCGGGCAGCGTCGAGGTGGCGGGGACGGTGGCGTCGAGGGAGGCGGGGCGAGGGAGAGGGAAGGCGAGGAGAGGGCGAGGGAGGGAGAGGGCGAGGGCGAGGGCGAGGGCGAGGGCAGCGGCGGCGGCGGCGGTGGATCGAGAGGGAGAGAACTGGCGAGGGGGATCGGGCGAAGGGGGATCGGGCGAAGGGGGGATCGGGCGACGGGGTTACAATACTAATGGCGCACCTCACCGTGGTGCGCCATTAGTATTTTTTTTTTATTTCAACTCGAGCCAAAAGGTTATGTAGTACTGGAACCTATCCATGTCAAGCCCACTCTACTAGCTTGGATCGTCACAGCCAGTTCTCACACTGTGAGGTCCTGGGTTCGACTCCTGTGCTCCACAATTTTTTTTAGCATTTAAAAATCTGTTTGATACTTATTTATGTTTAAATATGTTCAAACTTGTTTAAATAATAACAGTAATATTTTTTTATAAGACAGTAGCATTTAAAAAGCTGTTTGATACTTATTTTTTTTAAGACGATGCGCGGGGTGCGGGGGTCGGTGGGCGGTTGAGTAGGGGAATCGAGGGTGCGGGGGTTTGGCGGCGGTGGACTGGGGGTGCTTTCGGCGAGGGGGCCGGATCTGGCGAGGTGGGATAGCGATCGAGATGGAGGGGGATCGAGATCGAGTGTCCATGAAAATTAAAAATATTCATGATAGTTCAAAAAGTACCCATGAAATACAATCGAGAAATGAAGGCTACGATTTAAATACAATCGATCTTAGCTAGCTATCTGTTCACAATCTTCTTGCCCTTCTTTTTCGCAAATGGAGTTCTTCCGTGGAACGGACGTCCTTTAGGTAGGGTGGTCCCGCTTCTTCTTGTGGTGTATGCTGCTACTTCATCATCGCTGCCATGTTCGATCCTCGGGTCGCCGTGCTTGTCGAAGTCTTGCTCAATGGCTACTCCATCCATTCCGATGATCTTCCTTTTGCCTCTCCTCACGACAACACGACTGGGCTTTGGCGGGTCGGTAATGAAGAAGCATTGGTCCACTTGGGAAGCCAATACCCATGGCTCATTTTTCGCGGTGACGCTTATACCATGGTCTTGGATTTGGCTTCGGGTATAACCATGGTGGTGAAATACCGGTCTTCTTTTATGACGTTCTTGGCCCATCTGCACGGAACATCGGGACCTTCTCTCCAGCGTAGCTCAGCTCCCAGATCTCCTCGATCCTTCCGTAGTATCTGTCCTTGTCGTTACCGGTGTAGGATTCCATCGTTACCCGGAGTTACGATAACCATCGCTCTTCATGTCCTTGGCCTCGGTGTAGAATGTGTAGCCATTGATATCGTGCGCCTCATAGGTCATCGAGGTTGTGCTCGGCGCCTGTGACAAGGCGAATATGAGTTGTTCTTCCGCGGAAGAATCCTCATGTAAAGGGTACGAAGCTTATGCTTGAACCAACGCGTGAAACATGAGTTGTGCTCTTTGAGTGTATCTCCGTCCGCCCTCTGTTGGCCTCGGTCATTGTAACGCCTTTTAATAAAGGTTTTGTGCTCTACCACCCAAGGATCGACCACGTCTATGTGTTGTAGCGCGACTAGGTTTGCTCTTTCAAAGTCGGCGAAGTCGACCCTCGAAAGTCCACATGCATTTCGCGGCGACCCTCACGGTGACCCCATCCAGCGATCCTGCCGAGGTGCCTGTTGACGGGCAGACCAATGGGGTTCTCGATGCCTAGATAATTCATGCAGTAGGAGATGCACTCTTCAGTCAGAAAGCCCCTGGCTATACTTCCTTACGGGCGTGACATGTTGCGAACGTATCCTTTGATGACACCATTCATCCTTTCGAACGGCATCATGCTGTGCAGGAACGTCGGCCCGAGTTGGATGATATCCTCCACTATATGGACCAGCAGATGCACCATAACGTCGAAGAATGCGGGCGGAAGTACATCTCAAGCTCGCATAGTATCACCACGATCTCTTCCTGTAGCCTTCGAGTTGCCTCACGCCAATCGACTTCCGAGAGATGACGTCGAAGAAGTTGCATAGGCCAAATAGCGTTTCACGGACGTGCGCGTCCATGATCCCACGGATTGCAATCGGAAGTATTCTGCGTCATCAAGACGTGATACCGTGAGACTTCATCCCGCTGAACTTCGCTTCACTGGGTCTAGGTATCTGCTTATCTTCCCGCATAACCGTAAGGAAGTTTTACTCCTAGGAGGCAGGTGAAAAACTGCTCGATCTCCTCCTCGACTTAGAGTGAAGCACGCGGAGGGTAGTCATTTCCGGTCTTCTTGGCCTTTTGCCTTTGCGACGACTTTACGTGGTCCTTCGCCTCATCATCATCATCATCATCATCATCATCATCATCATCATCATATATAGCGTGAAGCTCCCCGCCTGATGCCCATTGATTTCAAGTCTGCCCTTGCTTTCGCCCATCTTTGGTCCTCTCCGCATGTTGAGCAGGGTACCAAGCAGACTCTCGCACGTTCTTCGTGATATGCATGACATCAAGGCTGTGAGGCACACGGTGGATCTTCCAAGACGGCAAGTCCCGTAAAAACAGACCTCGTTTTCCATACCTTCAGCAGCGGCTCTGGCGCCTTTCGCTTCTTTCCTGGCTCTGGCGCCTTTTGCTTCTTTCCCGGCAGTGGGCAGTCTATCCAATTTTTCAACAGCTTGTCTATTTCCTCGCCGCTCCTCGTACACGGGCGTTTTCGGGGTTCGGTTTCACCATCGAACAGATCATTGCGTTTCCTCCACGGGTCATCGTCGTGAAGCCACCTTCGATGTCCCATGAACACGGTTTTCAAGACCCGTGATCTCTATCTAGCTGGCGATACGTTGTGTCATCCATGCACCTTACGCATCCGGAAAATCCGTGGACTACCTGCCCCGCGAGATATCCAGAATCGAGATAGTCGCGGCACCGTCGTGAGCAAAGGCGGCTCTCATAGGGAAATATTCTTTCTCTGCGGCGTCCCACGTATTGGCTGGCGTTTTCCACAGCGTGTCAAGCTCCTCTTTCAGCAGCCCCTGATACAGATTGATGTCGCTCCTGGTTGTTTCGCCCTTCAATTAGCATACTCATGTGAATGTACTTCCTCTTCATGCACAACCAGGGGAAGGTTGTACATCCACACAAACACAGGCCAGGTGCTATGTGTGCTTCTCCGCTGCCAAACGGATTGACTCCATCGGTGCTCGCGCCCAAAGACGATGTTCCTTGGATTGTTCCCAAATTCCGAGTCTTCGAAGTTCAACGCTTGCCACCGGCTCGCATCCTTAGGGTGACTCAGCATCTTGTCTTTTTATCTATCTCCGGATCATTTGCGTCATCTTCCCGCTTCTTCTCCTCCCTATCCGGCGTGCCAACGCAGGAGCTTTGCTACCTTAGGGTCCGCGAAATAGCGCTGCAGACGAGGAGTGATCGGAAAGTACCACACCACTTTTCGAGGAGCTTTCTTCCTCTTCTTGTATCGAGTGACGCCGCACACCGGACATATGGTAGACTCCGCGTGCTCGCCCCGATAAATGATGCAATTGTTCATGCAGACATGGTATTTCACGTCCGGTAAATCAAGAGGACACACGATTTTCTTCGCCTCCTCCAAACTGGTCGGGCACTTGTTCCCTTTGGGAAGACGTTCGTGCCGAATGACATGTTCTCGCCGAAGCATCGTCGGTCATTTTGTGTTTTACCTTCATCTCCGTGAGCCATGAGCGTTACCTTCAAAGCGGGTATCCTCGGCCTGCATCCTTCATACAATGGAGTAACCGTCTAACTCAAGTTGATCCATCTTGGCTTTCTCTCGGCGGCAGCTCTTGCGTTATCCGGCCCGCTTGAGAAGCAGCTCTTGAATATGAGGGTCCTGCACCCAGCCCATCGATGGTCCAGCGTCGTCTTCTCCGCCGGCATCATCATCTTCATGATCATGCCCGTCGCCTGATCCGGCATCTTCCTCATCATCATTTCCTGCATCTTCTACATGATGACTGTGTACAAAGATCACAGTCGTGATCATCTCCGGGATTCTTCGTCTTCTCGCCCGCCCGAGCCGCGGTGGTTGTCTTGCTGCCCTTCCTCATTTCTTGCCCGCCCGCATGGACGACTTCGTAGTCATCTTCATCACCTTGCCACCGATAGCCATCCATGAAACCACGCAACAGCAGGTGGTCCCGCACCTGCCTGGAATCCGGGTCCGCAATAAGGCTCTTCAGCTTGCATCTTCGACACGGACATCTTATCTCCGTCTCATTCTTTTGAAGCATCTCGCCTTCGCGGACCTCAAAACCTATTCACGATGCCTTCGGTCATCGTATGCGGACCATGGTCGCAAGGGTAGAGCAAAACGATATTTTAGAACCAAATAAAAATTTGGCATGACTTTCCCTAAAATAGGACCAAAAGAATGCTTAATGCCAAAATTCTCGCCGAAACGGAAATGAATCAACATTCCGCAAAATATTGGCAACTATCGCATTTCAAATACCGTACACCTCCAAACACAAACACATATGCAACACCACAAACATATGCAACACCAGAACATACATAGATCTAGCTAGGCCGTAAAAAAGTGCATGTGCACATTGTTGTAGGGAGAACAACCTAAATATAGCTTCCCCCTTACTTACCTATTAAAACAAGGTAGTTTAACCACTTAATTTGAATGAATCTATGGTGGAAATGAGGTGAAAAAGAGGAGGCACCCGAGACAAGGAGGAGGTGGAGAGAATGAAGTGGGGAGAAAGTGAGTGTGTGGGTAGGAGAGGCTGCCCCAAATATCTTGTTGATGCCCACTTACTAATGGCGCACCTCTTGCATGGTGCGCCATTAGTAGTTACAACTACTAATGGCGCACCTAAGCAGGATGCGCCATTAGTATGTTTGGATAGGCGCACTAGTTCAAAAAAAAGAATTTCTATACTAATGGCGCACCAACAGGCTGGTGCGCCATTAGTAGTTACAACTACTAATGGCGCACATTGGCAGGATGCGCCATTAGTAAGTTTGGATAGGCGCGCTAGTTAAAAAAAAATTTATATACTAATGGCGCACCAACTGCCAGGTGCGCCATTAGTAATTACAACTACTAATGGCGCACCTGTCAGGATGCGCCATTAGTATGTTTGGATAGTAGCGAGTTCAAAAAAATTCTATACTAATGGCGCACACAGCATGGTGCGCCATTAGTAGTTACAACTAATAATGGCGCACTTGGGCGGGATGCGCCATTAGTATGTTTGGACAAAGCGCTAGTTAAAAAATTTGATACTAATGGCGCACCCTTTGCCAAAAGCGCCATTAGTAGTATAAACTCTAATGGCGCATCAGATTGTGGTGCACCATTAGCATATACTAATGGCGCACCAGCTCTCTGGTGCGCCATTAGTGTCAATCCCATCTATAGCCCTTTTTCTAGTAGTGGGCGGCCGGGCGCGGTAAAGCTGTTGTGCCCACTGGGCAGTCGACGAAGCGACCTAGGACAACTTCTCCCGCGCCGACTGGGAAACCGCCGAAGCAACCTCGAGCGACGTCGTCAAAGCCGGCGAAGGCCCTGCCCAAGATGCGAATGGTCAGCCCCACCATTTCCGGGTAACCAACAGAACCTTGTATTTCCTTATTCAACATGAGTGAACTTTTGGTCGACTTGATGACTGATCAGCCGATTCTTGAAATCTACAGCGCCGCTACCTCCGAGACTTCAGCCAAGCACGAAGATCAGGAAATGGAGGATGCGGCCACCTCCAACCTTGGTAAGATCTCTGAGGTTTCGCTTTTAGTCGACTGGAGCTTTTAGTCGATTGGACTTCCATGTTTACTTCTGAATCTTTCTTGTAGTTCCGCCTCACGTCATTGATCTCCCCGATGATGACGAGGAAGCGCCATTGAGGAAGAGGAAGAACAAGAAAGTGTCTGCTGGCAAGGCTGCTCAAGTCGCGGCGATTCCTGAGACGCTGATTTCCGAGGGAGGCAACCCCACTCGGACTTCTGTGTCTTTCGCTGTACCGCTGACAAGTGCCCGACCCACTTTGTCGACTGCTGATCCACCATCTCTCTTTGCTACACACCACGTCCCGGAAGACCAAGTAAGTGCTGCTAAGGAGGCCATACGCCAGGCAGGGATCATGATGGAGCAGGTGAAAGCGGTCCGAGAGGCTAGTCAGGCGGCCTATGATGCTAGTTCAGCTCTCCAGAGCAATGTCCAAGTAAGTCGGTCGTTGCTTGCTTTGTTAGGATATGCTACCAAACTGCTTCCTTCCGGAGATTTCCATATCTGTACCCACCGGGTGTGTGTGTCGATTGAACTTTTGTGGGGGCACGCTGAGTGCACCCACTGGTGTAGTCCCCGAGACTATGGTCGACTGCGTGCAGTCGGCTATAGTCTTTATGTTGTGATCTTCTTCACTCGACCTGGACGGACCAAGTCGAATGGAACCGTAAAACTGGTGGGGGTACACTAAGTGCACCCACTGGGTGTAGTCCCCGAGACTATGGTCGACTGCGTGCAGTCGGCTATAGTCTTTATGCTGTGATCTTCTTCACTCGACCTGGATGGACCAAGTCGAATGGAACCGTAAAACCGGTGGGGGCACACTAAGTGCACCCACTGGGTGTAGTCCCCGAGACTATAGGTCGACTGCGTGCAGTCGACTATAGTCTAAAGAGCTATATATATATATATATATATATATATATATATATATATATATATATATATATATTTTTTTTTTTTTTTTTGCGGCTGACTGACAATTAGCCATGGTTTTAGAATCATAACCTTTTTGCCTCTTTTGGTCGATGCTCGAACCAAATTGGTAAATCGATGGGGGAACGCTTGAGTGCACCCGCTGGGTGTAGTCCCCGAGACTACTGTCGAATTTTTTGATTCGACTGTAGTCTTAGAAATGCTACTATTTTTCCTTAATCACTCGGAAGTGATCTGTCTTTGATGTCTTTCGTTGGTTGACTCTTTGTAGAAATCTTGCGAGCTTGTGGCTCGCTATCCTGAGTTAGAGAACAAGCAGATCCAGCTCAACCTCGATTAGAAGCTTGCTCGGGAGAATTTGCGAGCATAAAGGATGAAGCAAAAGGTATGGCTGGTGAGAATTTTTGACGATTGCCTTTGTTTTTCTGTTCATTCTCAACTCTGTTCTCATTGTTGCTTTGCAGATAAAGTGGAAGAGACTTTGAAGAAGAAGGACCTTGACCTTGCAGAGAGGCACGTATAGGCGGCTTTGGAGAAAACAAAGCTCGCTGAAGAGAAGCTTGCCTCAGTCGACAAACTCGAAGATGGAAATGCCAAGCTGAAAGCCGCTCTTGACGCGGCTAACAAGGAAGTTAGTCGACTGAAGAACGACAAGATTGTTCTGTCTGACAAGGCTGGCCAACTGGCGGGGAAGCGAAACGACCTGGAGATTTATCTTGGAGGGCTCGCCAAGAAGCTGTTTCTCATGATTGAAGGTAATCTCTTTTATCCGATTGTCTTGCTCTCACCGGCTCATCACATGATCGTTATTTTGAGTCTGAGCTATGTTTTCAGAATTCTGCCAAAACTTTGAAGAAGAAACCGGTCAGTGGAAACCAGCTTGGACCCCATCAACTCTCCTGTGAAGGACGAAGCTGCTATGAATGTGCTCCGACTGGAGTCTCGCGTTGCTAGCGTGGTGGATTATCTTGCTCGACTGAAAGTTGGAGTGTCGCGGATCGAATCGACTCTCTGGCCAGAAGAGACTCTTCAGAATGATCTTGAATCCCTGATGACTCGACTGAATGAGATTCCAAGTCGAGTGCAAGAATGGAAAAAGTCTTCTGCCAGGTGTGGTGCTGATGTTGCTCTATCTCTGGTTCGTGTCCACTGCAAAGAAGCGCAAGAGGACAAGCTGGTGTCTCTCAAGGTTGCCAATACCAGGAAGCACGACTTCAGATCTTTCATGGAGACTTTCATCGCTGCTGCTACCCGTATTGCCGACGGAATCGACCTCGACCAGTTTGTTGCACCTTCCAGTCCTCCACCGGAGGAGTAAAAAACTTCTAAGTCCCACTTTAAATTTGCCTCGGAATGCCGAGTGGTTTCTGTAACCGATAAACTTTAACAGGCTTAACGCCTGAGCACCTTTGGATCCGTAGGACGTTTATCCGAACTTGATTTTTCCTTTAACATGCTTTGTTTGCCTTCAAGACAACTTTATTCCTCATTCGGAAGATATTCCATTGAAATTCCAAATCGACTTGTCGTCATCTATCCTGCAGGTAGAGATGGAACACAGATCGCGGCCCGACCTTGTCGTCCTTACGGATTGGGACGAACCGCACGTTGTACTTGTGGCGAAGCTCCGAAGGAGGAGGTAGCAGTCGACCTGCACCTCGTCGTCCTTGCGGATTGGGATGGACCACACGTTGTACTTGTGGCGAAGCTCCGAAGGAGGAGGTAGCAGTCGACCTGCACCTCGTCGTCCTTGCGGATTGGGATGAATTCCTTACTTAGGCGAGCACTTGGCTGCAGCTAAGCCCCCGAGTGGGAGGTTTGCTCTCCACTCGGTAGGATTTTTATTACTTAGGCGAACACTAGGTTGCAGCTAAGCCTCCGAGTGGGAGGTTTGCTCTCCACTCGGTAGGATTTTTATTACTTAGGCGAGCACTAGGCTGCAGCTAAGCCCCCGAGTGGGAGGTTTGCACACTACTCGGTAGGATTTCTATTACTTAGGAGAGCACTGGGCTGCAGCTAAGCCCCCGAGTGGGAGGATTGCTCACCATTCGGTAGGATTTCTATTACTTAGGTGAGCACTGGGCTGCAGCTAAGCCCCCGAGTGGGAGGTTTGCTCTCCACTCGGTAGGATTTTTATTACTTTGGATGTTAAGGCGAATCCTTGGGCTGTTGTAAGCCCCCGAGTGGGAGGCTGGCTCGCCACTCGATAGGATTTTGAATACTTAGGCGAGTACTTGGACTGCAGCTAAGCCTCTGAGTGGGAGGCTGGCTCGCCACTCGGTAGGATTTTGAATACTTAGGCGAGTACTTGGACTGCAGCTAAGCCTCCGAGTGGGAGGCTGGCTCGCCACTCGGTAGGATTTTGAATACTTAGGCGAGTACTTGGACTGCAGCTAAGCCTCTGAGTGGGAGGCTAGCTCGCCACTCGGTAGGATTTTGAATACTTAGGCGAAGCGGATTCGCAGCTAAGCCCCCGAGTGAGAGACTGGCTCGCACTCGGAAAGGATTTTTTTTACAAACTTAGGCGAATCGGATTGGCAGCTAAGCCACCCACTGGGGGAAATTTCAACAAAAAGCAATAACAATCATTGGGAAAATTATAACATTCTTGTCTTAGATAAACAAACTACAAAAGTACTTTTATTACATCTCAACCGAGTGAGTTTTAAGTGTAAAAGGGGCGGAGCAGCTCCGCATTCCAAGCTCGAGGCTCGTCGATCTGGTGATCAACGTTGTAGAGATGATATGCTCCATTGTGGAGGACTCTTGTGGCGATGAAGGGACCTTCCCAAGTGGGGGCGAGCTTGTGTGGTTTCTGTTGATCCACTCGGAGGACTAAATCTCCCTCTTGGAAGGCTCGACTCTTCACATTTCTGGCATGGAACCGACGCAAGTCTTGCTGATAGATAGTCGCGGATCAGGGCCATTTCTCTCTCCTCTTCCAAGAGGTCGACTACATCTTGCCGGGCTTGTTCCGCTTCTTCTTCAGAGTATAGCTTGACTCGAGGCGCATTGTGAAGCAGGTCACTCGGCAGAACTGCTTCAGCTCCATAGACCAGGAAGAATGGAGTTCTCCCAGTCGACCGATTTGGAGTGGTCCTCAATCCCCTGAGAACTGATGGAAGTTCGTCGACCCAAGCTCCTGCTGCGTGCTTGAGATCACGCATCAGCCGTGGTTTCAGCCCTTTGAGAATGAGGCCGTTTGCTCATTCTGCTTGTCCATACGACTGAGGATGAGCCACTGAAGCATAGTCGACCCGCGTGCCTTGAGAGGCGCAGAAGGCTTTGAACTTGTCATTATCAAAGTTTGACCCATTGTCGGTGATGATGCTATGCGGAACTCCATATCTGAATATCAACTCTCCGATGAAACCGATAGCGGTGCATGCATCGAGGTTCTTGATGGGCTTGGCTTCGATCCACTTGGTGAACTTGTCCATCGCTACTAGCAAATGAGTGAAGCCGCTTCGCCGATTCTCAACGGTCCAATCATGTCCAATCCCCAAACAGCGAAGGGCCGGACGAGTGGAATGGTCTTCAAGGCTGAGCGGGCTTGTGCGACATGTTGGAATAGAACTGACATCCTTCACACTTGTCAACTATTTGTTTCGCCATTTCATTTGCTTTCGGCCAGTAAAATCCCGCTCGGTATGCTTTAGCCACAATGGTCCGAGAGGACGCATGATGGCCACAGGTCCCCGAGTGGATATCCTCAAGAATTATCTGACCTTCTTCTGGCGTGATGCACTTCTGGCCGACTCCAGTCACGCTTTCTCTGAACAAATGTCCCTTGATCACTATAAAGGCCTTGGATCGTCGGACGATCTGTCGAGCCTCTTCTTCATTCTCTGGGAGCTCTTTCCTTAGGATATATGCGATGTACGGCACCGTCCAGTCGGGAGTGATGACCACCACTTCCATAATTAGGTCGACCACGGCTGGGATCTCAACTTCAGTCGGATCATTTGCACTCTTTTGCTGTGGGGCTTCTTCCGTGAAAGGATCATCCTGCACTGAAGGTGCATGAATGTGCTCCAAAAATACGTTACTGGGAATGGCTTCCCTTTTGGATCCTATCTTCGCCAAATCATCTGCAACTTGACTTTTCAGTCGGGGTATATGATGAAGCTCTAACCCCTCGAATTTCTTCTCCAGCTTTCTCACCGCATTACAATAACCTGTCATAGCTGGGCTTCTGACATCCCACTCCTTCATCACTTGATTAACAACCAGATCCGAGTCGCCGTAGACCATAAGGCGAAGGACGCCGAGTGAAATGGCCATGCGCAACCCATACAGGAGTGCTTCATATTCTGCTTTGTTGTTGGAAGAATCAAAGTGAATCTGGAGAACATACTTGAGCATATCTCCTCAGGGGGAAACCAATACAACCCCTGTACCAGATCCGTTCAGCACCTTGGAACCATCAAAAAA
Source organism: Aegilops bicornis (assembly GCA_021605145.1). Lineage (NCBI taxonomy): Eukaryota > Viridiplantae > Streptophyta > Magnoliopsida > Poales > Poaceae > Aegilops > Aegilops bicornis. The sequence continues at coordinate 696,274,634 of CM038669.1, forward strand.
CATAGTCCAGTGTTCCGAGTGAACTTGAGTCGGAAGCTGCTGTTCAGTCCACTCGGCGAGGAAATTTGCTATTGCTTGGGACTTGATGGCTTTCTTTGCCTCGAATTTGATATCAAGGGGAAGGAGTTCAATCGCCCATTTTGCCACTCGACCAGTTGCATCTCTGTTATGAAGAATTTCCGACAAAGGGCGTCACGACGATCGTAATGGAATGATCGGAGAAATAATGAGCAACCTTCTTCGTGGTCATATAGATCCCATAAACAAGCTTACGATAGTGAGGGTATCTTTGCTTTGATGGGGTCGATTACTTGAAAGATAATAAATCGGGCGTTGAACTTTGAAGGCTTTTCCTTCTTCTTCCCTTTCGACCGTAAATGCAGTCGACGACTTGTCCAGTGGCTGCAATGTAAAGCAGCAAATGCTCTTTGCTTATTGGAGCAGCAAGCACCGGCTGGGTGGAGAGCAGAGCTTTGAGCTCTACAAACGCTGCATCAGCTTCTAGAGTCCACTCGAACTTGTCTGACTTCTTCATCAGTCGGTATAGAGGCAATGCCTTTTCACCGAGGCGAGAGATGAATCGACTTAAAGCGGCCAAGCATCCAAGAAGTTTCAGACATCGTGCACACGCATGACAGGCGCTTCATTCGGAGTATGGTGCCAACCTTTTACGGGTTAGCATCGATTCCTCGCCGTAAAGCGAGAAAACTGAGTAACTTTCCACCAGAACTCCAAATGTACACTTTGATGGGTTAAGCTTGATATCATACCTCCACGAGATTGGCAGATGTTTCAGCAAGGTCAGTCAACAGGTCGGAACCTCTTCGTGACTTGACCACTATATCGTCCATGTACGCTTCCACATTCCGGCTGATTTGAGTGAGCAAACACTTCTGAATCATCCTCATGAATGTGGCTCCGGCATTCTTGAGACCGAACGGCATGGTTACATAACAGAAGCACCCGAATGGAGTGATGAACGTTGTTTTAATCTCATCGGGTCCATACAGACGGATCTGATGGTACCCGGAATAGGCGTCTAAAAAAGACAACCTCTCGCATCCCGCAGATGAGTCGACTATTTGGTCAATGCGAGGAAGAGGGAAATGATCTTTTGGGCAGGCCCGATTGATATGCTTGAAATCAATGCACATGCGCAACGACTTGTCCTTCTTGGGGACCATGACAACATAGGCGAGCCACTCGGAGTGGTAGATCTCTCGGATGAACTCTGCTGCTAAGAGCCGAGCCACCTCCTCGCCAATGGCCTTTCTCTTCTGGACGGCGGACCGCCGAAGATACTCTTTAACCGGTTTGAATTTTGGGTCGACTCGTAGGCGATGCTCAGCCAGCCCCCTGGGAACACCCGCATGTCAGCAGGCTTCCATGCAAAGATGTCCCAGTTCTCACGGAGGAACTGGATGAGCGCTTCTTCCTATTTTGAGTCGAGTGTTGTTGAGATGTTGGTCGGAGCAGCATCGGGATCAGTCGGGGTGAATGTGAACCTGTTTCGTCTCGCCACGATCGGTGAAATGCTGACTCCATAGCGAACTTCTTAGCTTGCAACAAATCACTCGGATCTGCAGTTTTACGAAACTCTTGTAGCTCTACCACTTGCCAACCGAGCATCGGCGATCTTAGAGCCTTTCTCGAAGCACTCTTACGCCTTCTTCCGATTGCCCGTGATGGTGATCACGCCCTTGGGACCAGGCATCTTGAGTTTAAGATACACGTAACATGGTCGGGCCATGAAAGCGTGCATAAGCTGGTCTCCCGAATAGCGTGATAAGCGCTCTGAAATCCACGACCTCAAAGGTCAACTTTTCTTTCCGGAAATGCTTTGAATCACCAAAAACTACATCAAGAGCAATTTGGCCGAGTGACTCAGCCTTCTTTCCGTGAATGACTCCGTGGAAACTCATGTTCTTTGGTCTTGAGTCCGACATCGGAATGCCCATCCCTTTCAACGTCTCCGCGTATAATATGTTCAAGCCACTACCACCATCGATCGGGACTTTGGTCACGAGTGCCTTCAACAACTGGGTCGACCACCAATGCTTGCCTCCGAGGCGGCAATGTGCGTCGGGTGATCGGTGGTCGAATGTGATGGCGATGCAGGGCCATTTCAGATAATTGGGAGTCGCCGAGCAACAAAGTTCACTTCCCGATTGATAACCTTCAATCGACTTTTGCTTTCGGCGTCGGCCAAAAATCATCGTGGTGGAATTGACCTGGGGATATCCACCATCACCGTCATCTCTGTCCTCAACTTTGTCTGTCTCCTTATCCTTATCCTTGAGCTGTTTCCCTTGGAACTGCTGAATCAAGAGCCGACACTGTCGAGTGGTATGTTTCGGGTAAATGAGTTTACCCTCTTCATCTTTCTTTGTATGAATATGACATGGCAAATCCAACACGTCGTTTCCATCCTAGTCTTTCACCTTCTTGGGGTTCCAAGGACCCTTGGGTTTCCCCTTGAACTTTCCTGGGGTCACGGCCAAGGCCTCTCCGGGAGCCACCGCTCGGCTTTTGCGCTTCGCTTCCGACTGAATTTCCTCCGCCGGCCTCATTGGCGGCCGATTTATATTTACCACTCCGGAGCCGATCCTGTTCTTCACCATTTGCATACTTGGTGGCAATCTCCATCATCCGACTCTGGGTCATATCTCCGGTTCGACCAAATTTCAAACTCAATTCTCTGTTCTTGACACCTTCCTTGAAGGCACAGACTGCCTAGTGATCAGATACATTCTCGACTGTGTGGTGCAAAGTGATCCACCTCTGGATATAATCTCTCAAAGTTTCACTCGACTTTTGCACACACGACTGCAACTCCGTCAAACCTGCTGGTCGTTTGCAAGTTCCTTCAAATGTCCTGACAAACACTCGGGCAAGATCTTCCCAAGTGTAAATACTGTTGGGTGCTAACTGATTCAACCACGCCCTGGCTGAACCCTCCAACATAAGAGGCAAATGCTTCATGGCTACCTCGCCGTTGCCACCGCCGATCTGAACCACCACTCGGTAATCTTCAAGCCAAGTGTCGCTTGGATTCTCCGATGAACTTATCGACTCCGATCGCCAACCTGAAGTTGGGAGGAATCACTGCGGCTCGATGGCTCTGCTGAAACACTCGTCCCGAGACATGAACTCTGCTGCTGGAAGGAACATCTCTATCATGGCCGTCTCGGTGAGCTCTGTTCTGTCGACCAAACCTTGAACGATAATAGATCTCGCATCAAAGCCTGGTTCCACAGGGTCGACCGAACTCTTCGCCCAGCACTGTGTTGGCGTCTGTCGTCCTGCTGCCGAGGAGCGTATGATCCACCCCTTGGGGGAGGAGTGGGCACTCGATGTCAATCATTGCGATCGAATCGGTGCTCATACTGCTCGCGGCCCTTGTATTGATCATCACGCCGGCCCCCATGTTCCTCACGCCTCGGAGGCGATCTCGGACTATGGGCCGACTGGACTGAATTCGCAGCGACGGATCGGCTGTGAACCATGTTCCGCGACTGGGATACAACTGAGTTTTGATCTCCTGTCGCCCGGAGCAAATCCCTGATTTGCTGCAAACCTCTACCCGCCTCCGACTGGGAAGGCTAAATTGACTCTGCTATACGGACGGCAGCTGCTAAATTCTGAATCGGAGTTCAATATACCTGAGTTGGCGGTTGAAAGAGCTGGCGTCGACTGAATTCTGGAACCCTTGGTCGCGTACGCTCGTCGAGTACTCGCTGAAGATTCTCCAGTCGAGTGCGCTCAGCCCAAAGTTAATAGCGCGCATCCTCCAAGGCGCGAGCCTCGGGGGTTTCTCCAACGATAGGAGTGTGAAGTGCATCCATGTTCCGACGGCGAAGCTCCTCCCTCTGGAGCGAAGTGAGGGGCTCGGGCAAGTACTCTTCGTGGGCTTGCTCCGGATCGCCTCCACCGCCACCTCCGTTGGTGCGGGTGAATCCAGGGGGACTGCATGGTCCATCGACCATCAGAACCTCTGCCGCCGGGTCACTGCTATCGCATTCGGACGCAGTCTCTACGGAGCCAGTCGAACAGGCCGTAGAGAGATTCGTCGGGCTCGATCGCCGTGACTTGGGGGATGGCCGACTGGCGGGCCACCGCATGCCTCACCCACCGCTGAAGCCTCGACCGACCGGGCAGCTTGCGCGGTGGGAGGATCGGGAGTGAAGACGGCGCAGGAGCCAACCCATACTGGGTCGACGGTTGCCGCAGGAGGACGCCGCGGACACACGCGCGAAAGTGCGTCGCCCCGCGGACGGGGAGCGCGTCCACGTCGAGTGGAGCCTCCTGAAGCCAAGCGGAGTCGTCGGCGTCGAACGTGAGCGCACCGAGACGGATCTCGTGGCCGTCAACCAGAACTCCACCGGAAACCATGGTGTAGGAGATCGAAAGAATCCCAACTTCTCCAACAAATCGCTAGAACACCTGCCCCAAGGTGGGCGCCAACTGTCGTGGTTCTAAGTATGACAGTAGAATGGGGGTAGGTATGGAGAGGCAAGATCCTAGCTATGGAGTAGTTGTATACGCAAGGGATTTATGAGTTCAGGCCCTTCTCGGAGGAAGTAATAGCCCCACGCCTTGGAGCCCGGAGGCGGTCGATCGGATTATATGCGTATGTGTTACGAGGGTGCGAACCCTTCTACCTGTGGAGGGGTGGCTTATATAGAGTGCGCCAGACCCCAGCCAGCCCACGTAGTAGAGGGTTTAAGGTGCGTTAAAGCTAGGCGTTCTTAGTAGCATGCTTACATAAAGTGTCATTAAGGTCATAAAGACTATTTAACTACAGACCGCTTGGGTACCGAGTGGCTCTTGGACTCCTGGTGGTCGAGTGGGTCTTCATGGTCGAGTGTCTTTGAATCTGTCGAGTGGAAACCTACCAGGTCGACTGGAAGGCTGCTTCTCTTGTGAGTGTCCTTGTGGAGGGTACCTTTGGGCAGGTCTATGACCCTACCCTAGGTACATGACTTCATCACACTACTAGAAAAAGGGCTATAGATGGGATTGACACTAATGGCGCACCAGACAATAGGTGCGCCATTAGTATATACTAATGGCGCACCACCTGCTGATACGCCATTAGAGTTGAAACTACTAATGGCGCACCTGGCCCAAGGTGCGCCATTAGTATAAAAAAAAATTTGAACTAGTGCGCCTGTCCAAACATACTAATGGCGCATCCAGAAAAAGTGCACCATTACTAGTTGTAACTAGTAATGGCGCACCCGTCGGAAAGTGCGCCACTAATGTTGTTTTTTTATTATATTTTTTATTCCTTTTTTTGCAATACTACTAATGGCGCACTGATCAACAGTGCGCCATTACTACTAATGTTGTTTAAACTGTGGATCAGTGCGCCATTAGTATTTTTTTTTGCAAAACTACTAATGGCGCACCGCCAGAAGGTGCGCCATTAGTAACCTGGATTACTAATGGCGCATTTAGTGCTGGTGCGCCATTAGTAAGTGGGCAGCAACAAGATATTTTGGACAGCCTCTCCTACCCACACTCACTTTCTGCCCACTTCATTCTCTCCACCTCCTCCTTGTCTCGGGTGCCTCCTCTTTTTCACCTCATTTCCACCATAGATTCATTCAAATTAAGTGGTTAAATTACCTTGTTTTAATAGGTAAGTAAGGGGGGAAGCTATATTTATGTTGTTCTCCCTACAACAATGTGCACATGCACTTTTTATGGCCTAGCTGGATCTATGTATGTTCGTGGTGTTGCATATGATTGTGGTGTTGCATATGTGTTTGTGTTTGGAGGTGTACCGGTATTTGAAATGCGATAGTTGCCAATATTTTGCCGGAATGTTGATTCATTTCGCTTTCAAGTAGAATTTTGGCATTAAGCATTCTTTTGGTCCTATTTTTAGGAAAGTCATGCCAAATTTTTTCTTGGTTCTAAAATATTGTTTTGCTCTACCTTGAGGCGACCATGGTCCGCACGATGACCGAAGGCATCGTGAATAGGTTTTTGAGGTCCGCGAAGGCCGAGATGCTTCAAAAGAACGATACGGAGATAAGATGTCCGTGTCGAAGATGCAAGCTGAAGAGCCTTATTGCGGACCCGGATTCCGGGCAGGTGCGGGACCACCTGCTCTTGCGTGGTTTCATGGATGGCTATCGGTGGCAAGGTGATGAAGATGACTACGAAGTCGTCCATGGGGGGCGGGCAAGAAATGAGGAAGGGCAGCAAGACAACCACCGCGGCTCGGGCGGGCGAGAAGACGAAGAATCCTCAGGAGATGATCACGACGGTGATGTTGTACACAGTCATCATGTAGAAGATGCAGGACATGATGATGAGGAAAATGCCGGAGCAGACAACGGGCATGATCATGAAGATGATGATGCCGGCGGAACAGACGACGCTAGACCATCGATGGGCTGGGTGCAGGACCCTCATATTCAAGAGCTGCTTCTCAAGCAGATGGATAACGCAAGAGCTGCCGCCCGAGAGAAAGCCAAGATGGATCAACTTGAGTTAGACGCGTTACTCCATTGTATGAAGGATGCAGGCCCGAGGATACCCGCTGAAAGTAACGCTCATGGCTCGAGATGAAGGTAAAACACAAAATGACCGACGCATGTTTCGATGAGAACATGTCGCTGGCACGAACGTCTTCCCAAGGGGAACAAGTGCCCGACCAGTTTGGAGGAGGCGAAGAAAATCGTGTGTCCTCTGGATTTACCGCACGTGAAATACCATGTGTGCATGAACAATTGCATCATTTATCGGGACGAGCACGCGGAGTCTACCATATGTCCGGTGTCTTGGCGTCACCCGATACAAGAAGAGGAAGAAATTTCCTCGAAAAGTGGTGTGGTACTTTCCGATCACTCCTCGCCTGCAGCGGTATTTCGCGGACCCTAAGCTAGCAAAGCTCCTGCGTTGGCACGCGATAGGGAGGAGAAGAAGCGAGAACATGACGGAAATGATCTGGAGATAAATAAAAAAGACAGGATGCCGAGTCACCCTAAGGATGCAAGCCGCTGGCAAGCGTTGAACTTCAAGACTCGTAATTTGGGAACGATCCAAGGAACATCGTCTTTGGGCGCGAGCACCGATGGAGTCAACCCGTTTGGCAGCCAGAGAAGCACACATAGCACCTGGCCTGTGTTTGTGTGGATGTACAACCTTCCCCCTGGTTGTGCATGAAGAGGAAGTACATTCACATGAGTATGCTAATTGAAGGGCGAAACAACCAGGGAACGACATCAATCAGATCTGGGGCTGCTGAAAGAGGAGCTTGACATGCCGTGGAAAACGCCAGCCAATACGTGGGACGCCACAGAAAGAATATTTCCCTATGAGAGTCGTGACCGCTCACGACGGTGCACGACTATCTCGGTTACGGATATCTCGCGGGGCAGGTAGTCCACGGATTTTCTGGATGCGTAAGGTGTATGGATGACACAACGTATCGCCAGCTAGATAGAGATCCCGGGTCTTCGAAAACCGTGTTCATGTGACATCGAAGATGGCTTCGCGACGATGACCCGTGGAGGAAACGCAAGGATCTGTTCGATGGTGAAACCGAACCCCGAAAACGCCCGTGTACGAGGAGTGGCGAGGAAATAGACAAGCTGTTGAAAAATTGGAAAGACTGCCCACTGCCGGGAAAGAAGCAAAAGGCGCCAGAGCCGGGAAAGAAGCGAAAGGCGCCAGAGCCGCTGCTGAAGGTATGGAAAACGAGGTCTTGTTTCACGCGTTGGTTCAAGCAGAAGCTTCTGTCGTACCCTTTACATGAAGATTCTTCCGCGGAAGAACAACTCATATTCACCTTGTCACGAGTATGCCGAGCACAACCTCGATGACCTATGAGGCGTCATTTATATCAACGGCTACACATTCTACACCGAGGACAAGGACATGAAGAGCGATGGTTATCGTAACTCCGGTGCCGAAAGCAAGGCCTACCGCCTCTTCGATAAATACGGTGACAAGCGGACCAGGAACTTTGTCGTGGCCCGTACAAGAAGGACCCGAAAACAAAGGAGCTTACCACGGATCCGAAGACCAGGGCGCTTGAGGTTGTTCTCGTAAGGAATACCACCCCGCCGTAATTAGCTCCATATGGTTGCATTCTAATTAATGAAGCCAAATTTCTAAATGGTTCACATTCCTTCCGCAGCGCATCGAAAAGCGATGGCGCTGGGTCGACTAAGAGCAACCCTTGGGACACCACTCTAAATAGGGCGTTGAATGTAATGAAGAACAAGGATAAGCTCAGAAGCCGACGTCAGCTGGTCGTGTGGCCGGCAAAGGCTTGTCCACAAAATGGGGGTCATACTATACCGCTGGTGTGCGGAAGGAGAAAATGACCAGCTCGGAAAGCCAGGCGCGCGAGGTTCAAGAACTCAAGGCACAGGTGGCGCGGATTCCGGAGATTGTCCAAGAGCAAGTGCAACAACAACTCGGAGCGACGATCACCGCCATTGTGCCTACCTTGATCCAGGGGTTGAGTGCGTGGATTGCGGGCGGCCAACAGGGGCCGCCCCCGATTCCTAGCTTCACGGCCAGCAACTCGCAGAATGCGATGGCGGGGCCATTGGTGTCTCCGGCGGAGGCGGCATTGGTGTCTCCGACGCCGGCACGGGAGCTTAATGCACCCCGGGTGTACGCCGCCGCACCTTCGCAGCAAGCGGCCCCTCCGTCAATCTGCACGCCCGCCATTGGCGGTGCCTCGACATTAGCCGAGCTCGACGCCATCATCACGGTAACTAATTAAGCCTCTCTCGTCGAGGACTTCATCTCCTTGCCTTTGATCGGGCATCCCCGACGCCCTACATGTTTTCGCAGGGTGCCGCCGACGTTCCTGCACTCTCCTCGCACTTCGTGAACAACCAGTTGGTCGATGTCGCCAAGGGCAAAATTGTTCAACCGGGCAACCCCTTGTTCCACGGTACCCGGATGCCACCCAACTTGTTTAGGGTTGAACTGGTTCGGGTGCTGCCAGGCTGCGACGAGTTGCTACCTCCGATTCGACCCGTCGGGGCCGACGATGATGACGTGATGACCCTCAGCCCCTGCTTTGGCCGAAGAGCCAGATTCGTTTGGGGGCGGGGGACACCACCCCAAAGACAACACCGCCAGTCGTGCCGGCGCCAAGTCGGCCCCATGGCAAGACCGCCGCAACGGTGCCGGACATCCCTATGCCACTTGATCCAAACATGCATATGGCACAGGATCAGAACGACGACGACGACGATACATTTGCCAACGTCGATCAGTACTTTGCCGATCATGGGTACGGTGGCGACTTCATGGGGCCTCCTTCTCAAGAACCCAACCCAACAAAAGACGTGCGCGATCTAGCTGGTACCGCAGAGGAGCCAAGTTGCAACAAGCGTCGTCTGGCGTTCAGCTCTCAGGAGACGCCTCCACCTGCCGACTTCACCGAGCCTCAGATAGGCGAGGTGCGAAATATTATCAGCCCCAACACACTCAAGAAGGCGGTCTGTGAGCAGAACTCGGTCCCATTACAGGAGAAGAAGAAGGCACGCAAAAGAAAGACTAACAAGGGTGCGGGCGAACCGCCACCGAGTACGATCCGTGCTCAGGACGGGCCACCTTCACCTGAGGATATCTCGAGGAGGGTGCATGTGGCGGGTAGGGCGATGCTACCGACAAATATGCTCAATGCTGCAACCGGTGCTATCGGAGTCTGCATGACAGTGTTCTTTCTTTGGAGAAGCGGCGTCTCGTAGAGAAGGATGTGGCATACCCGGTTTTCGTGGCCAAGGTGCCGGAGGGCAAGGGCTTTGTGGATAACTCCATCGGGCGTCATTTATCGTCCTGCGGTTTGATGACATCCACGCTATGTTGAACCTTCATCCGCTGCACTACACCTTCGTTCGGCTATTTTTGCTGAGTATGGAGATGCGGATCATTCGCGACAAGACCCCGGACATCGTGATAGTCGACCCCTTCTACATGCGTGCCAAGATCTTGGGCAGCGCTGGGGACCGGCAAGTCGCGAGTTCTTACCTCAAGGCGTCATTCGCAAACCAAGATAAGGATAACTTCCTCGTGCCTTACTTTCCCGAGTAAGTCCTCCCTCAACCGCCCGTAACATATGAATTCTTAGATTTCGATCGCTTTTTCTTTTAACATTCCGTGTTTTCTGCAGTGACACACATTGCACGCTCATCCTCCTAAGCCCCAAATATTCCATGGCCACGTATTTCGACCCGGACCGTCAGCCGAACGTAGACTACACAAATGTCAAGAAGGTTCTTGATGATGTTCTCCCCGGCTACGCCCAATCTGGAGGCACCTTCACTAGGCCTATTCATAAGTACGGCAAGCACGTGTTCTCCCACAATACGACGTTCTGCTGCGTCAAGCAGCTGCCTGGCGGTCAGAAGGGTGCCTACTACGCCATCCATCACATGCGGGCGATCGTACGGGACCATCATCAACTTCTGCTACCGAGTAAACTCAAAGATTGGGCCGCGAGCGTGTCGGCAATCCAGGACGCGGACATCAGACAAGAATTCTTTCGCATCAAGTCGGAGTTTGCGGAAATCATCCATCAAGATGTCCTTCGTACCTCGGGGCAGTTCTACCTCAGAAATCAACCGTCCAACAGTGACATCGGCACAATGCTACAAATGCAGGCTGACAACGTCCGTTCTTTCATGACTCCCACGATAGACGGCGGCTTCATCCACGCTCCGGTCCCTTGAGTCGATTCGAAAGCAGTGGTGCTGTGTCTAGTTCTGAAACATCGATTGGCTCATGTTGTAATTAAACTTTAATGAACTTGTAGTAGGTCTCTTTGGTTTTGAGAGTCGTTCAACTTAGATGTAATCGATGCTATTAATGTCTTGCTTTTCTCTTCCGACCGTTCTGTTGCATACTTATATATTGCTTATGTATTGTCTGTGAATTGGTACTAACGTTTCGTTTGGCTAGTGCATAGCGATCTTTGTCGTATGTCGTGGTACAAGGGTAAGGTTCCCGGAGTTCACGACGATCGGGAGGAGTGTCGGAGACAGGTTCACCGATTCAGCGGTAACAGTTACAAAGGGTACACCACTAGGGCCGAGGCCGAATCTAGATACGCCTGCTATCTAGCGGGAGAGGGGAGGGAGCGTTGGAGAAACCGGATGAAGACAAGTTTCATCATGATGATGCTCATCGTGATGACCGCAGCTCTCTTCTATGTGATGGTAGTTTAGATGATCGATATCGACTTGTAATGTGAAGACAAACTCGCTACTCGCGGTCTCGAGACTTGTAATATAATGTTCTATCTTTGTTCGGTCTTTTCAATTCGGAGACTAATATGATGAATTGTATTCAGAGACTAATATGATGAATTGTATTCAGAGACTAATCTTCTATTGTATTCGATGAATCTGTTGTTGATGTGTGATGTCTATATTTTGTCCAATTATACATTTTGTAACCTGTGCAAAAAACAGAAAATAAAAAAAATAAAAAAAACATCACAGTGCGCCATTAGTATGCCAAAGGATACTAATGGCGCATCATTAAACAGTGCGCCATTAGTATGCCGAAGTTACTAATGGCGCATCTTGCCATTGTGCGCCATTAGTATGCCAAAGCACTTGGGTATACATGGCCCCCTTGGAGGCATAATAATGGCGCACTGTTGTATATACTAATGGCGCATCAGGGTGCGCCATTAGTATACCAGATACTAATGGCGCACCAGTGGTGCGCCATTAGTAAAATATACTAATGGCGTGGCCCTAATGGCGCACCACTACTGCGCCATTAATGGCCAAATTAGGTGCGTAATTAGTAGGCCTTTTCCTAGTAGTGTCACCTACCCCACCCCCCCCCCCCCAGGCGCGCCCTCCTATATATACCTACGGACCCCCAAACTACCAGATACGGAGCCAAAAACCTAATTCCACTGCCGCAACTTTCTGTACCTGAGTGATCCCATCTTGGGGCCTTTTCCGGAGCTCCGCCGGAGGGGGCATTGATCATGGAGGGCCTCTACATCATCTCCAAGGCCTCCCTGATGAAGTGTGAGTAGTTTACCTTAGACCTTCGGGTCCATAGTTATTAGCTAGATGGCTCTTTTTGGATCTCAATACAATGTTCTCCCCCTCTCTTGTGGAGATCTATTCGATGCAATCTTCTTTTGTGGTGTGTTTGTCGAGATCCGATGAATTGTGGGTTTATGATCAAGATTATCTATGAACAATATTTGAATCAAAACTGAATTCTTTTTTGTATGATTGGTTATCTTTTCAAGTCTCTTCAAATTATCAGTTTGGTTTGGCCTACTAGATTGATCTTTCTTGCAATGGGAGAAGTGCTTAGCTTTGGGTTCAATCTTGCGGTGTCCTTTCCCGGTGTGATGAGGGGCAGCAAGGCACGTATTGTATTGTTGCCATCGAGGATAAAAAGATGGGGTTTATATCATATTGCATGAGTTTATCCCTCTACATCATGTCATCTTTCTTAATGCGTTACTCTGTTCTTCATGAACTTAATACTCTAGATGCATGCTGGATAGCGGTCGATGTGTGGAGTAATAGTAGTAGATGCAGAATCGTTTCGGTCTACTTGTCTCGGACGTGATGCCTATATACATGATCATACCTAGATATTCTCATAACTATGCTCAATTCTACCAATTGCTCGACAGTAATTTGTTTACCCATCGCAAATACTTGTGCTATCTTGAGAGAAGCCACTAGTGAAACCTATGGCCCCCGGGTCTATTTTCCATCATATTAATCTTCCAATTGTCTCAACTTCTCCTCTCCCCTTGCTGGATCAAGAAGGAGGAGGCGTCCCCGGGCTGTACGTGTGTTGAACACGGAGGCGCCGTCCGTTCAGCGCTAGATTGGATCTTCCGCGATTTGAATCACCGCGAGTACAACTCCATCAACCGTGTTCTTGTAACATTTCCGCTTAGCGATCTTCAAGGGTATGAAGATGCACTCCCTATCTCTTGTTGCTAGCATCTCCTAGATTGATCTCGGTGACACGTAGGAATTTTTTGAATTATTGCTACGTTCCCCAACAGTGGCATCTAGGTCTATGCGTAGATTCTATGCACGAGTAGAACACAAAGTAGTTGTGGGCGATGATTTGTTCAATTTGCTTGCCGTTACTAGTCTTATCTTGATTCGGCGGCATTGTGGGATGAAGCGGCCCGGACCGACCTTACACGTACACTTACGTGAGACCGGTTCCACCGACTGACATGCACTTGATGCATAAGGTGGCTAGCGGGTGTCTGTCTCTCCCACTTTAATCGGATCGGATTTGATGAAGAGGGTCCTTATGAAGGGTAAATAGCAATTGGCATATCACCATTGTGGCTTTTGCGTAGGTAAGAAACTTGCATGTCGATGAGTATGACAACCGGCAGGAGCCATAGGAGTTGTCTTAATTTATTGTATGACCTGCGTGTCAATGAAAAATGCCATGTCATTACTTTACTTTATTGCTAACCGTTAGCCATAGTAGTAGAAGTAATAGTTGGCGAGACAACTTCATGAAGACACGATGATGGAGATCATGGTGTCATGCCGGTGACAAAGGTGATCATGCCGCGCCTCGAAGATGGTAAAGGCGCAACATGATATTGGCCATATCATGTCACTTTATGATTTTCATGTGATGTTTGTCATGTATACATCTTATTTGCTTAGAATGATGGAAGCATAAATAAGATGATCCCTCGCTAAAATTTCAAGAAAGTGTTCCCCCTAACTGTGCACCGTTGTGAAGGTTCGTTGTTTCGAAGCACCACGTGATGATCAGGTGTGATAGATTCTAACGTTCGCATACAACGGGTGTAAGCCAGATTTACACATGCGAAACACTTAGGTTGACTTGACGAGCCTAGCATGTACAAACATGGCCTCGGAACACAAGAGACCGAAAGGTCGAACATGAGTCGTATAGTAGATACGATCAACATGAAGATGTTCACCGATGATGACTAGTCCGTCTCATGTGATGATTGGACACGGCCTAGTTGACTCGGATCATGTATCACTTAGATGACTAGAGGGATGTCTATCTAAGTGGGAGTTCATTAAATAATCAGATGAACTTAATTATCATGAACATATTTAAAAGGTATTTGCAAATTATGTCGTAGCTTACGCTTTAGTTCTACTGTTTAAGATATGTTCCTAGAGAAAATTAAGTTGAAAGTTGATAGTAGAAATTGTGCGGACTGGGTCCGTAAACTGAGGATTATCCTCATTGCTGCGCAGAAGGCTTATGTCCTTAATGCACCGCTCGGTGTGCTGAACCTCGAGCGTCGTCTGTAGATGTTGCGAAACATCTGACATACATGTTTTGATGACTATGTGATACTTCTGTGTGTAATGCTAACGGTTTAGAATTGTGGCACCAAAGACAGTTTTGAAACGTCGCAGAACATATGAGATGTTCCAAAGACTGAAATTGGGATTTCAGACTAGTGCCCAGGTCAAGAGGTATGAGACCTCTGACAAGTTTATTAAGCCTGCAAACTAAGGGAGAAAAGCTCAATTGTTGAGCATGTGCTCAGATTGTTTGAGTACTACAATCGCTTGAATCGAGTGGGAGTTAATCTTCCAGATGAGATAGTGATGCTTCTCCATAGTCACTGCCACCAAGCTATTAGAGCTTCGTGATGAGCTATAACATATCAGGGATAGACATGATGATCCTTGAGCAACTCGCAATGTTTGACATCGCGAAAGTAGAAATCAAGTAGGAGAATCAATTGTTGATGGTTAGTAAAACCACTAGTTTCAAGAAGGGCAAGGGAAAGAAGGGATACTTCATGAAACGGCAAATCAGTTGCTGCTCTAGTGAAGAAACCCAAGGTTGAACCCAAACCCGAGACTAAGTGCTTCTGTAATGAGGGGAACGGTCACTGAAGCAGAACTACCCTAGATACTTGGTAGATGAGAAGGCTACCAAGGTCAACAAACGTATATTTGATATATGTGTTATTGATGTGTACCTTGCAAGTACTCCTAGTAGCACATGGGTATTAGATACTGGTTCAGTTGCTGACATTGGTAACTCGAAACAAAAGCTACGAAATAAACGGAGACTAGCTAAGGGTGAGGTGACGATGTGTGTTGGAAATGTTTCCAAGGATGATATGATCACCATCGCACGCTCCCTCTACCTTCAGGATTAGTATTGAACCCAGATAAATGTTGTTTGCTTTGGTGTTTGCGTTGAGCATAGACATGATTGGATTATGTTCATCGCAATAGGGTTATTCATTTAAGGAGAATAATGGTTACTCTGTTTATTTGAATAATACCTTCAATGGTCTTGCACCTAAAATGAATGGTTTATTGAATCTCGATCGTAGTGATACACATGTTCCTGCCAAAAGATATAAGATAGTAATGATAGTACCACATACCAGTGGCACTGCCATTTGAGTCATATTGGTATAAAACGCATGAAGAAGCTCCATGTTGATGGATCTTTGGACTCACTCATTTTTGAAAAGATTGAGACATGTGAACCATGTCTATTGGTAGATATGCATGAAGAAACTCCATACAGATGGATCGTTTGGACTCACTTGATTCTGAATCACTTGAGACATGCAAATCATACCACATGGGCAAGATGACTGAAAGGCCTCGTTTTCAAAGAAGATGGAATAAGAAAGCAACTTGTTGGAAGTAATACATTTTGATGTGTGCAGTCCAATGAGTGTTGAGGCACGCAGTGGATATCGTTATGTTATTACTTCACAGATGATTTGAGTAGATGCTAAGTATATTTGCTTGACGAAACACAAGTCTGAATTATTGAAAGGTTTAAGTAATTTCAGAGTGAAGTTGAAGATCGTCGTGACAAGAGGATAAAGTGTCTATGATATGATCATAGAGATGAATATCTGAGTTACGAGTTTGGCACACAATTAAGACATTGTGGAAATTGTTTCACAACTAATACCGCCTGGAACACCATACTGTGACGGTGTGTCCGAACATCATAACTGCACCCTATTGGATATGGTGCATACCATGATGTCTCTTATCGAATTACCACTATCGTTTATGGGTTAGGCATTAGAGACAACCGCATTCACTTTAAATAGGGCACCACGCAATTCCGTTGAGACAACACCGTATGAAATATGGTTTAGAGAAACCTAAGTTGTCGTTTCTTAAAAGTTTGGGGCTGCGATGCTTATGTGAAAAAGTTTCAGGCTGATAAGCTCGAACCCAAAGCGGATAAATGCATCTTCATAGAATACCCAAAACAGTTGGGTATACCTCCTATTTCCGATCCGGAAGCAAAAGTGATTGTTTCTAGAAACGGGTCCTTTCTCGAGGAAAAGTTTCTCTCGAAAGAATTGAGTGGGAGGATGGTAGAGACTTGATGAGGTTATTGAACCGTCACTTTAACTAGTGTGTAGCAGGGCACAGGAAGTTGTTCCTGTGGCACCTACACCAACTGAAGTGGAAGCTTATGATAGTGATCATGAAACTTCGGATCAAGTCACTACCAAACCTCGTAGGTCGACAAGGATGCGTACTACTTCAGAGTGGTACGTAATCCTGTCTTGGAAGTCATGTTGCTAGACAACAATGAACCTACGAGCTACGGAGAAACGATGGTGGGCCCGGATTCCGACGAATGGCTCGAGGCCATGAAATCCGAGAGAGGATCCATGTATAAAACCAAAGTATAGACTTTGGAAGAACTACTTGATGGTCGTAAGGCTGTTGTGTGCAGATGGATTTTAAAAGCAAGACGGACAATGATGGTAAGTGTCACCACTAAGAAAGCTCAACTTGTCGTTAAGATGTTTTCCAACAAGTTCAAGGAGTTGACTACGATGAGACTTTCTCACTTGTAGCGATGCTGAGAGTCTGTTGGAATTATATTAGCAGTTACTGCATTATTTATGAAATCTTGCAGATAGGATGTCAAAACATTGTTTCCTCGACGATTTTCTTGAGGAAAGGTTGTATGTGATACAACCAGAAGGTTTTGTCAATCCTGAAAGCTGCTAACAAGTATGCAAAGCTCCAGCAATCTTTCTAAGGACTGGAGTAAGCATCTCGGAGTTGGAATGTACGCTTTGATGAGATGATCAAAGATTTTGGGTTTATACAAAGTTTATGAGAAACTTGTATTTCCAAAGAAGTGAGTGGGAGCACTA
Organism: Aegilops bicornis; assembly: GCA_021605145.1. Lineage (NCBI taxonomy): Eukaryota > Viridiplantae > Streptophyta > Magnoliopsida > Poales > Poaceae > Aegilops > Aegilops bicornis. The sequence continues at coordinate 696,291,795 of CM038669.1, forward strand.
TAGAATTTTTGATGAGTATATGTTGTTAACATATTGTTGATCCGAAATGATGTAGAATGTCTGGAAAGCATACAGGGTTATTTGAAAACTGTTTTTCAATGGAAAACCTGGATTAAGCTACTTGAACATTGAGCATCAAGATCTATAAGGATAGATCAAAAACGCTTAATTAGTACTTTCAAATTAATACATACCGTGACAAGATTTTGAAGGAGTTCAAAATAGATCAGCAAAGGAGTTCTTGGTTGTGTTACAAGGTGTGAGTATTTTGTAAAACTCAAGACCTGACCACGGAAGAAGAGAGAGAAAGGACGAAGGTCGTCCCCTATGCTTTAGACGTAGGCTCTACAGTATGCTATGCTGTGTACCGCACCTGAAGTGTGCCTTGCCATGAGTCAGTCAAGGGGTACAAGAGTGATCCAGGAATGGATCACATGACAGCGGTCGAACTTATCCTTAGTAACTAGTGGACTAAGGAATTTTCTCGATTATGGAGGTGGTAAAAGAGTTCGTCGTAAAGGGTTACGTCGATGCAAACTTTGACACTGATCCGGATGACTTTGAGTAGTAAAACGGATTCGCATAGTAGAGCAGTTATTTCGAATAGCTCCAAGTAGCGCGTGGTAGCTGCATCTACAAGATGACATAGAGATTTGTAAAGCACACACGAATCTGAAAGGTTCAGACCCGTTGACTAATAACCTCTCTCACAAGCGAGATATGAACAAACCCCATGGGTGTTGGATTCATTACAATCACGTAGTGATGTGAACTAGATTATTGACTATAGTGCAAGTGGGAGACTGTTGGAAATATGCCCTAGAGGCAATAATAAAATGGTTATTATTGTATTTCCTTGTTCATGATAATTGTCTATTGTTCATGCTATAATTGTATTAATCGGAAACCGTAATACATGTGTGAGTACATAGACCACAACATGTCCCTAGTAAGCCTCTAGTTGACTAGCTCGTTGATCAATAGATGGTTATGGTTTCCTGACCATGGACACTGGATGTCATTGATAACGGGATCACATCATTAGGAGAATGATGTGAAGGACAAGACCCAATCCTAAGCATAGCACAAGATCGTCAAGTATCATTTCCTTAGACCATGAGATTGTGTAACTCCCGGATACCATAGGAATGCTTTGGGTGTACCAAACGTCACAACGTAATTGGGTGGCTATAAAGGTGCACTACAGGTATCTCCCAAAGTGTCTGTTGGGTTGGCACGAATCGAGACTGGGATTTGTCACTCCGTATGACGGAGAGGTATCTCTGGGCCCACTCAGTAATGCATCATCATAATGAGCTCACTGTGACTAATGAGTTAGCCACGGGATCATGCGTTATGGAACGAGTAAAGACACTTGCCGGTAATGAGATTGAACAAGGTATAGGGATACCGACGATCGAATCTTGGGCAAGTAACATACTGATAGACAAAGGGAATTGAATACGAGATTGATTGAATCCCCGACATTGTGGTTCATCCGATGAGTTCATCGTGGAACATGTGGGAGCCAATATAGGTATCTAGATCCCGCTATTGGTTATTCGGAGAGGTGTCTCGGTCATGTCTGCATGGTTCCCGAACCCGTAGGGTCTACACACTTAAGGTTCAGTGACGCTAGAGTTGTTATGGGAAATAGTATGTGGTGACTGAAGGTTGTTCGGAGTCCCGGATGAGATCCCGGACATGACAAGGAACTCCGGAGTGGTCCGGAGGTGAAGATCGATATATTGGACGAAGTGTATTGGAGTCCGGAATTGTTCTGGGAGTATTGGGTGACGACCAGCGTGACCGAAAGGTATTTCGGAGGCCCCGGCAAGCGTTGGGGGCCTTATGGGCCAAGGAGACGGGGCACATCAGCCCACTAAGGGGTTGTGCGCCCCTCCCACCCCATCTCACGTAACGTGGAGAGGTAGGGGCGCCTCCCCTAGGGCTGCCACCCCTCCCGGCTTGGGGGCAAGTTTCCTAGGGGTGGGGCCACCCGAACCCATCTAGGGTTTCCCCTGTGGCCGCCACCCCTCCCCTAGGGAACCCCAGGGCGCCTCCTCCACCCCCTTCCCCCTATATATAGTGACGGAGAGAGAGGGTAGCCGCACCCCTTCCCTGGCGCAGCCCCTCCCTCCTCCAACTCTTCCTTCTCCTCCATAGAGCTTCGCGAAGCCCTGCAGGAATACCACAAGCTTCACCACCACGCCGTCGTGCTGCCGGAGTTCTCCCTCAACTTCTCCTCTCCCCTTGCTGGATCAAGAAGGAGGAGACGTCCTCGGGCCGTACGTGTGTTGAACGCGGAGGCGCCGTCCGTTCGGCGCTAGATCGGATCTTCCGCGATTTAAATCGCCGCGAGTACGAGTCCATCAACCGCGTTCTTGTAACGTTTCCGCTTAGCGATCTTCAAGGATATGAAGATGCACTCCCTATCTCTCGTTGCTAGCATCTCCTAGATTGATCTTGGTGACACGTAGGAAATTTTTTAATTATTGCTACGTTCCCCAACAATGGTGCCCGGTACCGATCCTGCTGATTACTTGAGCGATGATGTAGAGTGTGAAACAATGGAGGTGGACGAATTCAGATACCAGTACGGGCAGCCTCTCGTCAAACCTGATCATCCTCCTCAAACAACGATGATGCGTAGATTCCATGAATGGTACATGAAAACCTGCAGCGAGTCTGGGAAGGATACTTTGACGCTGAGAATTAAAGAGGAGCACGACCTCGTTGGAATGGATCTGTTGACTGTGGAATTTGATGAGTTATTCCAGTTTTACAATCAAAAGGCCCTCGACAAAACACTCGTGACTTGCTACCGTCTGTAAGTACAACTTCTGTAATTAAGTCTCAATATATAGCTCAGCTCTTTCATTGCATGTGTATATATAATTATCCTCACTATATTATGCAGATTGAAGATCGTCGAATGTAGAAAAGCACAAATCTATGACATTGGGTTCATTAACCCAAATATAATACATGAATGGACGGTTCAAAAGAATCACACAGAAACCAAGGACAACTCGCTACAATCGTTTCTTAAAATCAAAGCAAAGATAAAATACTCTTTCCTTACAACTTCAAGTGAGTGTTACTATCTTGTGCATATTCGGTTTCCCTTATTACTCGAGGTTATAGTAATGTAACTGATGAGTTACGCATGCGTGCGCAGGTTTCACTTTATTCTCCTGGAGATTAAGCTTGACTGGGAGTAGCAACCATCTTAGACTCGAGACGAAAAGATCCCAAGGACTATGCAGACATGACTGAAATGCTCCAGAAGTAAGTTCAATCGATCATTATCGCACCATATTGGCAACTTTGTTCATTTCTGGATATCAAGTAATTATTTTGTTTGTCTGGCAGGGGTTGGAAAGAGTTCACCGTAATTTTTTCGGGACTTCTGAGGGAGCTGCGATTTACACACCCGAAAGTAAGTACTACTACCTAGTTCCGCGCATCTCCCATTGATTCTAGTTTCATCAATACCATTTATCATGCTTCATTATCAGTTCGATTGAACTCTATTTCTCGTAAAGTGCTTGTGGCAGGAAGGCGGGGATAATTTTTGTGGATACTACGTTTGCGAGTTCATCTACAACGCGACCTCTCTGCGGGGCTACTCTTAAAAACAATATCAAGTACGTAAACAATAATGTTCACAATTTTATTTTATTACCATCATTTGTGTTGAGTTTCATTCATATATATATATATATATATATATATATATATATATATATATATATTCACCCCCTTCTTTAAATTAGGTTTGGCAGATGCGGGATGAACTCCTACCACATGATCGCATACGAGCAATTCAAGAGGAATTGGCGGGATTCTTTCTTGAGCACGTCATAAATGAAGTCGGAGAATACCATGTGGAAATTGGTATAGACATGAGATGTTAGGGATTGTAAGAGATCTTATATTTTATATGTGTAGCTAGTAGCGTTGGATAGATATATGAAAACTTGTTGTTCGACCAATCTCTTGGAGAAAGAGAGGTTACTCCTCTCTGTATATGTTCATGACGATCTTGTGTAATTAATGGTTCCTTCATTTTCTTATAGCTAGCGTGGCGAGTTCTCTTTATATGTAACATAGTAGCTAGCGTTGACCAAGCACGGAGAAAGAGAGGACACTTCGCTCTATCAGCTAGCTAACACAATATATGAAACCCCTAAATTAACACTCCAAAACCCCCTAACCCCCCCCCCCCCCTTTAAAAAAACAAAAACCCCAGCTCCTACCAAATGCTGACGCATGGATGCCTTTTGGTCCCGGTTGGTGTTACCAACCGAGACTAAAGGTCCTCCTGCCTGGGCACCCCGCAATGACCACGTGGAGTTTCTTCCGTCCGGTTCAGAAGTTTAACCGACTAAAGGTTTGGGCTTTAGTCCCGACCCTTTAGTCCCGGTTCCAGAAACGGGGCTAAAGGGCCTCTGGAATCGGGACAAATGGGTCGTTTTCTACTAGTGAGGACTTTCGGGACGGAGCGCCGCCATCTCGAGGCGGGACTTCAGCAGGAGCACTTTTGGCCTCCGGTGGAGCGATTATGCCGGCAGAACTTCCCTCCGGGAGGGGGAAATCAAATCAATCATCACCACCAACAACCCTCTCATCTTGGGGAGGATAATATTCATCAACACTTCAACAGCGCCATCACATTTCAAACCCTAGTTCATCTCTTGTGTTCAATCTTTGCATCAAAAGCTCAGATTGGTACCTGTGGGTGACTAGTAGTGTTGATTACATCTTGTAGTTGACGCTAGATGATTTATTTGGTGGAATATTTTATGTTCAGATCCATTATGATATTTATTACTCCTCTGGTCTTGAGCATGAATATTATTTGTGAGTAGTTTCCCTTATTCTTGAGGCCACGGGGGAAGTCGTATTGCAAGTATTCATGTGAATTTGATATTCCTTCGATATTTTGATGATATGTATGTTGTGATTCCCTTAGTTGTCTTATGGGAACGTCAACTACATGACACTTCACCATCTTTGGGCCTAAGGGAATAAATTGTGGAGTAGTTATTAGATGATGGGTTGCTAAAGTGACAGAAACTTAAACCCTAGTTTATGCGCTACTTCATAAGGGACTGATTTGGATCCATATGTTTAATGCTATGGTTAGATGTTATCTTAATTCTTCTTTCGTAGTTGTGGATGCTTGTGAGGGGGTTAATCATAAGTGGGAGGCTTGTTCAAGTAAGAACAGCACCCAAGCACCGGTCCACCCACATATCAAATTATCAAAGTAGCGTACGCGAATCAAACCACCATGATGAAAGTGACTAGATGAAGTTCTCGTGTGTCCTCAAGAATGCTTTGATTATTATAAGAGACCGTTCCAGGCTGTCCTTTGCTACAAAAAGGATTGGGATACCTTTCTGAACCTATTGTTACTATTGCTACTTGTCACTTGTTACAAATTCTTTTGCTATCAAACTACATGTTACCGACAATTTCAGTGCTTGCAGAAATTACCTTGCTGAAAACCGCTTGTCATTTCCTTTTGCTCCTCGTTGGGTTTGACACTCTTACCTATCAAAACGACTACGATTGATCCCCTATACTTCTAGGTCATCATACATCAACCTTGCTGCCCTTCCGATGATGTGTGAGTAGTTTACCACAGACCAACGGGTCCATAGCTAGTAGCTAGATGGCTTATTCTCTCTCTTTGATTTTCAATACAATGTTCACCTCGGTATTCTCGGAGATCTATTCGATGTAATCTTCTTTTGCATGCGCGTTTGTTGAGATCCGATGAATTGTGGATTTATGATTAGATTATCTATGAATATTATTTGAGTCTTTTCTGAACTCGTGTATGCATGATTAAGATAGCTTTGTATTTCTATCCGATCTATTGATTTGGTTTGGCAAACTAGATTGATTTTTCTTGCAATGGGAGAGGTGCTTTGTAGTGGGTTCATTCTTCCGGTGCTCATACCCAGTGACAGAAGGGGACATGACACGTATTTGTATTGTTGCCACTAAGGATAAAAAGGTGGGGTTTATTCATATTGATTGGATTTATCCCTCTACATCAAGTCATCTTGCTTAAGGCGTTACTCCGTTCTTGTTAACTTAATACACTAGATGCATGCTGGATAGCGGTCGATGTGTGGAGTAATAGTAGTAGATGCAGGCAGAAGTCGGCCTACTTGACACAAACGTGATGCATATATTCATTTTCATTGCCTTGGATATCGTCATAACTTTGCGATTTTCTATCAATTGCTCGACAGTAATTGTTTACCCACTGTATGCTTCTTTCAAGAGAGAAACCTCAAATGAAAACTATAACCCCTGGATATATTTTTACTATATTATTTTCATATCTATAAAACCAGAAACACAAAAAAAATACCTTGCTGCAATTTATTTACCTTTACTTTATTTTGCACTTTTACTTATATTTTATACCTGTCTCTATTAGATCTCATCCTTGCAACTAACCGTGAAGGGATTGACAACCCCTTTTTCACGTTGGGTGCAAGTATTTGTTTGTTTGTGTAGGTGCAATCATTGGGGACTTGTGTGTTCCTCCTACTAGATTGATACCTTGGTTCTTATTGAGGAAAATGCTTATCTCTACTTTCCTGCATCACCCTTTCCTCTTCAAGGGAAAAACCAACGCAAGCTCAAGAAGTAGCAAACACCCCAATGCACGTTGATCGGGACACCTGTAACATCCCAAATTTTCAATTTGGAATGTTATACATTAGGTCATCATGCATATCATATTTTTCTCGCATTTTCCGATCCTAGAAAATTTCACGCAACTCAAGGACCCTCGGAGAGAGTTGGAAGTTTCATTATTTTCATATTTGGGATTTCTCAAATTTTGAAAATAGGATCATTGGATTTATTTAATTATCTTCATAAAGTTTTTTCTATAAAAAAACTTAAGAGAGGGAATAATATGACTTTCCCAATATTTAGGAAAAATGAATATATTATAAATAAATAAAAATTTGGTTTTGGAAGATTTATTTTGCTTAGGCAAAAATGAGCATTTTAAAAATTTATGCATGTTTGCCGTTTTTAAAGTTCATTTTGTTCGACTCATTTTTAGGAGTCGGGAAAAATTATTTTTATTAAAATCGCAGTTCGCTTTGGTATTTTTTAATCCGCTTTGTTTTGTTTTGTTTTAAAAAAATCGCTTCGGGCCAAGGCCCACTGCCCAGCCAGCCGAGCCCTGCCCAGTCGCCTGCCCACCTCCTCTCTCCTCACAAGACGCCACGCCAAGGGGTCTCCCCACAAGACGCCGCCACGCCCGAGTCCGCCTCCGACCCGCCCCACGCTTTTCCCCAAACCGCGAACCCCTTCTATTTACACCGCCGCCTCCTCTCCTCAACCCGCCGCCGCCGCCTCCACCCGAGCCGCCGCCGCCCGAGGACGCCGCCGCCGCTGTCGCCGTCGCCGAGCTCGTCGCCTCCCGCCGACCTCCCGACTTCGCCGCCTCGCCCGCCCGTCGCCCGAGCCCCGAGCCCGCCGAGCCCCGCCGGCGAAGACCACGGAGGTAGCCGCCGCCCGATCCGATCCGGTTTTTTTAAAAGACCGATCCGGTTTTTGGCGATGTTTGGTTTTTCAAAAACCTAGACGGTTTTATTTTTTTCGGTTTTCTTATTTAGTGAACGCTCACCGACCCGCTCGCTTCAATGAACGTGTTCGTTGGATTAGTTCTGCTAATCTAACATCCGTTATTTAATCCGCTCGTCGCTTTCTTTTAAATCGGATTTAATCCATTATTTTTCGATTCGATTTCTAATCCGATTTTCAAATCTGTTTTATTTCTTGCTCGCTTATCGGAATCAGGTGATTCAAGCGCTACGGAGTTTCGTTATGAAACCGCCGTTCCGACTAACCTACTTACACAGAGTTTTGCTACTGTAAAATTTTGACCTAGTTTCAGATTTGCTAAACCGAGTCGTTCTCTCTCGAGTTCCGACTTTCGATGCTTATTTGATTCTATTCTTTTGCAACCAGGGTTCTTAAGTTGAACTATCTGGTTAGATCTTTTATTCGAGATTTCCTCGTGCATTAGATGAGTACTTATTGTATGCTTGTTGTTTGTCTGCGTTAGATCACCCGGAGTGCGCCGCTTGTTACTTCGAATCTCTGGGACTCATGGATCATCGCAAGGCAAGTAACACTTTGATCATACCTTTTCTACTACCCAGTTTTATGCATTAGATCAACCTCAAACACTTGCATGTTTAGGATCTAATTAAATTGTGGGATGGGAAGTAGATTGAGGTAGTACCTATTACCTGCTTTACTTATGAAACCTTGGGAGTTACTTCTACGCTTGCTTAATTATGCCATGCTATGCTAGTAGACGTGGATTGGGTGAGTGAATATCCATGACAGATGTGAGATTGTTATTTAATGGTTTATTTAAGGTGGCAACCTAAACACACATCCGGGTGGATTGAGGCACCTGGTTTCTATCAGGACTTGCTCAGTATTTCTTCTGACCGCCACCTGTGCTCTAAGGGATCATAAGATTATTCAAACTAGAAACTTCCGTGTGCAGCCACAAGCCATTATGGGCTCTCGCATAGTTGACTAAGTTGTGCGAACTCTTACGGGTAGACTAGCGGATGTAGGGGAAAGTAGGTGTACCGGTCTACCCACAAGTAAGGTGCTAGCGCTTCGAAAGATCAGTGTCTCGGTCATCCGCCTCTCAAACACCATGTAGTGCGAGAACCAAACGGAGGCGATCGAGTCTTGTGGGGAAAAGTGCAAACTTCTGCAGAGTGTAAAAACTAATCATGATTAGCCGTGTCCCCGGTTATGGACATCTTGAGTATCTAGTACTTGAATATCATGTGAATCTCAACATGTTACTTCTAATAATAAATGTTATTGGGTTTTTAATGAGTACTTTTTAATTGGGATTGAGGATGCTGTCAACCATTCTCAATGTTTAACAACCACCATGATAGTTAAATAAAATTATTCCTTTGATGTAGGGAAAACCAGCTTTATGCAAAAATGTAAATCAGAGAGCCTTACCACCAGCCATATATGCATGTAGTATAGGCTTGTTGCTTCATTGTTCTCTATGTGTTACATTGCCAAGATATTCCATGTGCTGACCGTTTTCGGGCTGCAACTTTCACGCTATGCATTTTTCGCATTTACGAGTAAGGTGTTAGGTCGTGGTTCTATACTCAAGGATGCCGATGGAGTTGATGGACTCACTTGTCTTCCAAGCCTTCCATTGTTATTATTAGATGGCCTTAAGCCATATTATTGTATTAAGTTCCCTTGTGGACAACGATGTAATAAGTGTGTGATTGCTACTCTGCTATAAATCCTTTGAAGTATCGTGTGGTGTCGATTATCGATCCAGGATGACACCGAGCACGTAGCACTAGATCTATTCGGTCTGGTCGCCACAGAGAATGGTATCGAGCACACGCCGACCGTAGGACACCACCACTAAGATAAAACCATAGATCACTATTCTCTTCCCATTTTCTAACTCCTCATCTTTTCTACTCTCTTTAGGATGAAGGACACGAAGATCAAGTACACCCAACCGGATGAAGGCACACCTTTTGGATTTCACTTGAAGGAAGTTACCAAGTACCTGAACATTGGACTCCCCAGCTTCACCGGACTTTCAACGCCACTCGCTCAAGAGGAGCGCCGAAGATTCACGCCACGTTCCAGAAGGACATTCGCCCCAATCACCAAACCTATAGATAGTGTTTTCAAAGGCACCAACTTGGAGTCTAGGAAAGAGCATGGCAGCTCACATCACCATGGGACGCATTGGAGAAGTTTATCAAGAAGACCTTAAGGACACCATCTACCAGATTTGCGGACGCCGAGATGACAAATGGGACGTCGTCAACACCAAGAAGGATAGATCCATTGCAGCGTTCATCCAGGAGTTAAACCAGCACATTCGACGCCAGGAGAACCAGATGTGCAATGATATGTTGGAGTTGCAGAATGCAAAGGGAAGGATCATCGAACTTGAAGAAGAACTAAAGACAACTCGCAAGGACTATATGGACGAGATCGTAGCTCTAGCAAGACACAATAACGATCTTAAGTACGAGATTGAAGAACTCAAGAAGAAGTTGGCGCCAGAATGAAGACCAGTATGTCGATTGCCCAAGCGACTACATCAACATCGACGACACCGATTCGGATCCAAGTGAACCCGACTTTGAAGACGAAGCCGAGCAGACATTATGGAGTCTTCCACCGGTTCAAATTAGTAGAAGTCCCCACATATTAGTAGTATTCCCTCCATATAAACATTATAGTACACGCACTTTTGCGATAGTTAGATCGTTGTAAGCCTTTGTTTGATTGAATGAAGTGATTTTGTGTGTATTTGCTCATGTGCATTTGGGTAGTCATTCCCCTTAGACCTCATTCTATTCTAAATTCCCATCTTTTCTAAACCAATCAGATGCCTCCCAGACGCGACCCCGGATTTGTTTTCCCGCCAGAGATCACTCAACTTATCCAGCAGCAGAATACCCTGATTCAAACATTGGTGCAGAACCAGGGCAACAACAACAACAACCCACCACCACCACATGCGGATCATCTGACTCGTTTCCTTAGACTAAACCCGCCGGTGTATTCCAAAGAGCACCGAGCCAATTGTAGCAGATGACCTGCTCCGCAAGATAGGAAGGAGCTGACCACTGCAGGATGCACGGATGGAGAAAGAGTGAAGTTTGCAAGACATCAGCTTGAAGGACCCGGCAGAAGATGGTGGGAGAATTTCACAACCACTTACCTCAGAGACACCGCCACATGGGATCAATTTCAGCAAGCTTTTCAAGACCGCCCATGTTTCAAAGCAGGAGCTATGGCCATGAAGAAGCGTGAGTTTCAGAACTTACTCCAAGGATGAAGGACTGTTGGACAGTACGTGTATGACTTTAGTAATTTAGCTCGTTATTACCCAGATGACTTTGCTACCGATGCAGATAATCAGGAGAAGTTTATAGAAGGACTGAATGATGAGTTCAGCTTGTTTTGATGGTAGCCAGTTTCAATAACTACCAGGAGTTAGTAGACCGAGCCCTCATGATTGAAGGAAAGCAGCAGAAAATTGAGAACCGTAAGCGGAAGTACGGGCAAGGGAAGTATAACTGGAGCTCAGCAGAAACCTCGTTATACCCCTAAATCAGAATTCAGTTTCAGCATACCCATGGAGGAGGTAATTCGCATAACCATAACAGCACCAAGAATGGGAACGGGAATGGAGGAAGTAATGGACAGAATCGCACCAACCCATCAACACCATCCAAAGTAGACCTGAGTCATATTACTTGCTTTAAGTGCCGCAAGATCGGGCATTATGCCAATGACTGTCCGTATAGGCCAGAATGGAAATGGCAATGGAAGCTCGAAAGAAGCCCAACCCTTTCAACAGGGATGTGTGAACCACATTGATGTGGAGGAGGTTGAAGATCAGCCCGATGCAAGAATCGGTAAGTTTTTGGTTAAGTCATTTATCGCAGCTTGTTCTTTTCGACATCGGTGCATCGCATTCATACATATCAAGGGATTTGTAGATAAGTATAGCCTACCTACTCGGATTCTTAAAACCCCTTTGCTAGTAAGCTCACCAGGAGTGGAGTATATGGCCAGACACGGATGTTTTCAAGTGCCATTAAGTATAGGAAGGCATGTATTCCCGACGGATTTGATCATTCTAGAATCGCAAGGATTTGATGTAATTCTCGGTATGGATTGGCTGTCGATGTATGGAGGAAACATCGATTGCGCAAGTAAGACGATTTTGCTCACCACACCAGAAGGAAGAAAGATTAAGTATGTATCACGGCATCACCGAGAAGAGAGCAAGTTAATTGCCTATCGTGAGTGGTGCAGGAAGAAGTACCAAGGTGAAGGATTTTCCTGATGTATTTCCTAAGAGTTGCTGTGAATGCCACCGGATAGAGACATTGAGTTTTTGATAGAACTTTTGCCGTGAACAGGCCCAATATCGGTTTACCATATAGGATGCCAAAGACAGGATTTGGCGGAAATCAAGAAGCGCATTAAGGAACTATTGGATAAAGGTTTTATACGCCCAAGTTCTTCACCTTGGGGATCACCCGTTTTGCTAGTGGAGAAGAAGGATGGATCGTTAAGAATGGTTGTTCATTATCATGGATTGAATTAAGTAACAATCAAGAACAAGTACCCACTACCTATGATAAATGATCTGTTTGATCGCTTGCAAGGAGCCAAGGTGTTTTCCAAGATCGACTTTGCATCGTGGTACCATCGATTGAAGATTCGGGAGCAGGACATACCCAAGACAGCATTTACCACGAGATATGGACTATACGAGTATACCGTTATGTCATATGGACTGACTAACGCACCAGCCTATTTCATGAACCTGATGAACAAAGTGTTTATGGAGTTTTTGGATAAGTTTGTCGTGGTGTTCATTGATGACATTTTGATTTTCTCGAACAATGAAGAGGAACACAAGGAACATTTGCGATTGGTTTTGGAGAAACTGAGGGAACACCAGTTGTATGCCAAGTTCAGCAAATGTGAGTTTTGGCTAAAGGAAGTTGGATTTCTGACATGTTATATCCGGAGAAGGAATAGCAGTTGACCCCACAAAAGTTGAGACCAGAACTAAATGGGAAGCACCAACGACAGTTGGAGAGATTCGGAGTTTCCTTGGACTCGCAGGATACTACCGAAGGTTCATTGAGAATTTCTCAAGGATTGCTAAGCCTATGACAGAATTGTTGAAGAAGGAAAACAAATTTATATGGACTGAGGACTGTGAGGCAAGTTCTCGTGGAGTTGAAGAAAGATTGGTCACCTCACCAGCCTTGATATTGCGAATCGCACTAAGGATTATGAGGTGTATTGCACGCTCACGCCGAGGACTTGGAGCAGTGCTTATGCAGGAAGGAAGAGTTGTTTCAGATGCTTCACGACAACTTAAGCCCCATGAGTTGAATTATGCCACTCATGATTTGGAGCTAGCAGCCGTTGTGCATGCCCTCAAGACACGGAGACATTTTCTCATTGGAAATCATTGTGAAGTATATACGGATCACAAGAGTTTGAAGTACATCTTCACACGTATGAAATTGAATCTCGCATAAAGGAGATGGTTAGAGCTTATCAAGGATTATGACATGAGATTGCATTATCACCCCGGGAAGGCTAATGTCGAAAGGCATTTACGCATTGAGCCGTAAGAGCCACGCCAATACCCTAATGATGGGAGGAATACCCAATGAGTTAGCCGAGGACCTTCGAGAGCTATGTTTGGAAATAGTTCCGAGAGGCTATGTAGCAGCATTGGAGATTCAGTCGACACTGATGGACAAAATCAGAGAAGCCTAAAAGGCAGATAAGGAAGTTGCCTCTATAAAGGAGAAAATGAGCAAAGGAAAAGCTAAAGGATTTCGTGAGGATGAGCATGATACCCTATGGTTTGAAGACCGTGTTTATGTGCCCAATGACCCGTAGATCAGGAAGTTGATTTTACAAGAAGCTCATGATTCACCCTATTCGATTCACTCCAGAAATACCAAGATGTACTTGGATTTGAAGAATACTTTCCGTGGACCGGAATGAAGAAGGATATTATGGAGTATGTAGCAGTTTCATGCGATGTATGTCGAAAGTAAAGGCGTAACATCGTGGCCAAGAGGATTGTTACAACCATTGCCGATACCCGAATGGAAGTGGGATAAACTAGGCATGGATTTTATCACAGGATTACCAAAGACTCGCTCAGGATATGACTCGATTTGGGTTATAGTCGACCGCTTAACAAAGGTAGCTCATTTTATTCCGGTCAAGACCACCTATAGCAGTGCTAAGTTGGCAAAGATATACATGACCAGAATTGTGTGCTTACACGGAGTTCCGAGGAGCATCAGACGATAGAGGAACCCAGCTTACCTCGAAATTTTGGAACCAGCTTGCACGAAACATTGGGAACCCGATTGAATTCAGTACCGCTTTCCACCCACGTAATCGATGGATGCACCGAGAGAGTCAATCAGATTTTGCAGGACATGCCGAGAGCTTGTGCCCTAGATTATGGATCTAGCTGGGATGACAATTTGTCAGATGCAGAATTTTCCTACAACAACAGCTACCAAACCAGCTTGAAGATGGCACCTTTCGAGGCTTTGTATGGAAGAAGGTGCAGGACACCGTTGTTATGGGACTAAACCGAGATCGCCGCTTGTTTGGACCAGATTTGATTAAGGAGTCCGAACAGAGAGTTAAGTTGATTCGAGATGTGCTCAAGGTAGCCCACCTGCATAAAAGAGCTATGCCGATTCAAAGCGCCAGCGATTGAGTATGAAGTTGGAGACAGAGTATATCTCGAGTATCCCCGCTCGAGGAGTTAAGCGCTTTTGGAGTTAAAGGAAAGTTAGCACCACGCTTCGTTGGACCGTATAAGATTTTGCAACGCATGGGAGAAGTTGCTTATAAGTTGGAATTACCGTAGGACTGTCAGGAGTTCATGATGTATTCCATGTTTCTCGATTGAAGAAATGTCACCCGAGATAGCAGAGGTACCGTTAAGAGACACAGTACACTGGAAGCAATTCAGTTGAAGGATGACTTGACATATGAGGAAAAACCGGTTAAGATTCTCGATTATGCCAGCAGAGTTACCCGCAACAAAGGTTATCAAGTTTTGCAAAGTTCAGTGGAGCCACCACACTGAGGACGAAGCCACCTGGGAAAGGGAGGAAGTTTTGCTCAAGGACCACCCTCACCTATTTTCTAACAAACCCGAATCTCGAGGGCGAGATTCATCTTAAGGGGTAGGTTTGTAACATCCCAAATTTTCAATTTGGAATGTTATACATTAGGTCATCATGCATATCATATTTTTCTCGCATTTTCCGATCCTAGAAAATTTCACGCAACTCAAGGACCCTCGGAGAGAGTTGGAAGTTTCATTATTTTCATATTTGGGATTTCTCAAATTTTGAAAATAGGATCATTGGATTTATTTAATTATCTTCATAAAGTTTTTCCTATAAAAAACTTAAGAGAGGGAATAGTATGACTTTCCCAATATTTAGGAAAAATGAAGATATTATAAATAAATCAAAATTTGGTTTTGGAAGATTTATTTTGCTTAGGCAAAATGAGCATTTTAAAAATTTATGCATGTTTGCCGCTTTTAAAGTTCATTTTGTTCGACTCATTTTTAGGAGTCGGAAAATTATTTTTATTAAAATCGCAGTCTGCTTGGTATTTTTTAATCCGCTTTGTTTTGTTTTGTTTTAAAAAATCGCGCTTCCCCACAGGCCAAGGCCCAGCCCGGCCAGCCAGCCAGCCCGGCCCAGCCCGCCCACCTCCCTCTCTCTCCCTCACAGCGCCACATGTGATCTCCCACGCCACGCCGCCTCGCCGCCCGAGTCCGCCTCCGACCCGGCCCCGGTGCCCCCTTCCCCAAGCCGCCGAACCCCCCCTCCCACCTATTTATACCGCCGCCTCCCCCCTCCTCTCCCCTCAACCCGCCCCGCCGCCGCCGACCTCCACCCGAGCCCGCCGCCAGGACGCCACTGCTGTCGCCGAGCCCCTCGTCAGCCTCCACGACCTCCCGACTCGCCGCCTCGCCTGCCGACCTCGAGCCCCGAGCCCGAGCCCCCGCGAAGACCACGAGGTAGCCGCCGCCCGATCCGATCCGGTTTTTTTAAAAAGACCGATCCGGGTTTTTTTTATGATGTTCGATTTTTCAAAAACCTAGACGGTTTTATTTTTTTCGGTTTTCTTATTTAGTGAACGCTCACCGACCCGCTCGCTTCAATGAACGTGTTCGTTGGATTAGTTCTGTTAATCTAACGTCCGTTATTTAATCCGCTCGCTGCTTTCTTTTAAATCGGATTTAATCCATTATTTTTCAGATTCGATTTCTAATCCGATTTTCAAATCTGTTTTATTTCTTGCTCGCTTATCTAATCAGTGATTCAAGCGCCTGAAGTTTCGTAACGAAACCGCCGTTCCGACTAACCTACTTACACAGAGTTTTGCTACTGTAAAATTTTGACCTAGTTTCAGATTTGCTAAACCGAGTCGTTCTCTCTCGAGTTCCGACTTTCGATGCTTATTTGATTCGATTCTTTTGCAACCAGGGTTCTTAAGTTGAACTATCTGGTTAGATCTTTTATTCGAGATTTCCCGTGCATTAGATGAGTACTTATTGTATGCTTGTTGTTTGTCTGCGTTAGATCACCCGAGTGCGCCGCTTGTTACTTCAATCTCTAGGACTCATGGATCATCGCTAAGGCAAGTAACACTTTGATCATACCTTTTCTACTACCCAGTTTTATGCATTAGATCAACCCTCAAACACTTGCATGTTTAGGATCTAATTAAATTGTGGGATGGGAAGTAGATTGAGGTAGTACCTATTACCTGTTTTACTTATGAAACCTTGGGAGTTACTTCTACGCTTGCTTAATTATGCCATGCTATGCTAGTAGACGTGGATTGGGTGAGTGAATATCCATGACAGATGTGAGATTGTTATTTAATGGTTTATTTAAGGTGGCAACCTAAACACACATCTGGGTGGATTGAGGCACTGGTTTCTATCGAGACTTGCTCAGTATTTCTTCGGACCGCCACCTGTGCTCTAAGGGATCATAAGATTATTCAAACTAGAAACTTCCGTGTGCAGCCACAAGCCATTATGGGCTCGCATAGTTGACTAAGTTGTGCGAACTCTTACGGGTAGACTAGCGATGTAGGGGAAAGTAGGTGTACCGTCTACCCACAAGTAAGGTGCTAGCGCTTACGAAGACTGTGTCTCGGTCATCCGCCTCTCAAACACCATGTAGTGCGAGAACCAAACGGAGGCGATCGAGTCTTGTGGGGAAAAGTGCGCAAACCTCTCGCAGAGTGTAAAAACTAATCATGATTAGCGGTGTCCCTGCTATGGACATCTTGAGTATCTAGTACTTGAATATCATGTGAATCTCAACATGTTACTTCTAATAATAAATGTTATTGGGTTTTTAATGAGTACTTTTTAATTGGGATTGAGGATGCTGTCAACCATTCTCAATGTTTAACAACCACCATGATAGTTAAATAAAATTATTCCTTTGATGTAGGGAAAAACCAGCTTTATGCAAAAATGTAATCAGAGAGCCTTACCACCAGCCATATATGCATGTAGTATAGGCTTGTTGCTTCATTGTTCTCTATGTGTTACATTGCCAGCATATTCCATGTGTCAATTTGCTGGCTGCAACTTTCACGCTATGCATTTTTCGCATTTACAGTAAGGTGTTAGGTCGTGGTTCTATACTCAAGGATGCCGATGGAGTTGATGGACTCACTTGTCTTCCAAGCCTTCCGCTGTTATTATTAGATGGCCTTAAGCCATATTATTGTATTAAGTTCCCTTGTGGACAACGATGTAATAAGTGTGTGATTGCTACTCTGCTATAAATCCTTCGAAGTACTGTGTGGTGTCAGCATTACTGATCCAGGGATGACACTGAGCACAGAGCACTAGATCTATTCGGGTCTGGTCGCTACAACACCAATAAGGTTGTGCAAGATGAGTGCGAGAAACAGGCGATCACAGGGGCCAGTCAAAAAGCCCGGAAGGTAAGGAGGGTCAGGGATGAGAGCCGTCAAGTGCAAGTTGTGACAGTAGGGGAAGAAGCTAATGGTGCAAGGAAGCGTGGGGTGGTAGAGATGGATACAGAGGAAGAGGGAGATAGTAAAAGCAGAAGTTAAACATGGTTGTTGCAGAGTGTACCGAGAGTACAAATAGTGTGGAAGCGGGGCTGCAGGTATAGCTCCACGAGGACAAATGAGAATAGTATCTTGGACCGGCCGGGGGCTCGGGAACAGGTCGGTAGTTCGAGGGCTTCTGGAGGTCCAGAAGAAGGAAGATCCCGATGTTCTTTTTCTTTGTGAAACTAGGATGAATAAAAATAAAGTGGAGAAGCTCCACACACGCTGGGGATGCCACATCTGGTCTATAAAGCTTTTGAGGGTAAGAGTGGAGGGCTGGCAATGCTCTAGAAGAGGGAGGTCAATTTGAGTCTGTGTTGGCTAGGAAGGATGCACATTGATGTGGGAGGAGGATGGTTACAGATGGAGATTAACAAGTATCTATTGGGAGCCAAGAAGGGAGCACAAGGAGGATACATGGTGGTTGCTTCACACTTTACATCATCAAGAATAGCTACTGTGGGTGTGTATGGGTGATTTCAACGAGATCCTCTACAACTTCAAGAGGCAAGGTGGTGTGCGCAGAGCGCAAGTTTGCATGGATCGATTCCGTGATGCTTAAATTTTTGTTATTCGAATGACCTCGGATTTTAGAGGGATGTTTTTACTTGGCATAATAATAATTACCATTTGGATAGGTATATTCGTGAACACCTTGATAGGGTTGTGGCAAATGTGCCTTGGTGTATGAGATTTCCACGTTACAACGTACGGAATGGGTGCCCGGAACATTCTGATCACAGGCCTGTAAGTCTGGATGTGCATGGTGCTGTTCGGCATAGCCGTCCCAAGCAAAATAATTTGAATAAGAGATTTGAAGCCCGAAGGTTACTAGAGGATGGTTGTGAAGATATTTTAGTACATGCCTAGGAGGAAGCGTCTCAACGTGGTGATGTGAAGGTGATGGAGAGGCTAAAGGAAGTAGCTAAAAGTCCGGACGTGTGGAGTAGAGAGGTCCTAGGTGATGTTTAATGCTATGGTTAGATGTTATCTTAATTTTTCTTTCGTAGTTGCGGATGCTTGTGAGGGGGTTAATCATAAGTGGGAGGCTTGTTCAAGTAAGAACAGCACCCAAGCACCGGTCCACCCACATATCAAATTATCAAAGTAGCGTACGCGAATCAAACCAACATGATGAAAGTGACTAGATGAAGTTCTCGTGTGTCCTCAAGAATGCTTTGATTATTATAAGAGACCGTTCCAGGCTGTCCTTTGCTACAAAAAGGATTGGGATACCTTTCTGAACCTATTGTTACTATTGCTACTTGTCACTTGTTACAAATTCTTTTGCTATCAAACTACATGTTACCGACAATTTCAGTGCTTGCAGAAATTACCTTGCTGAAAACCGCTTGTCATTTCCTTTTGCTCCTCGTTGCGTTTGACACTCTTACCTATAGAAAGGACTACGATTGATCCCCTATACTTCTAGGTCATCATACATCAACCTTGCTGCCCTTCCGATGATGTGTGAGTAGTTTACCACAGACCAAGGGGCCATCGCTAGTAGCTAGATGGCTTATTCTCTCTCTTTGATTTTCAATACAATGTTCACCTCGATATTCTTGGAGATCTATTCGAGGTAATCTTCTTTTGCGGTGCGTTTGTTGAGATCCGATGAATTGTGGATTTATGATTAGATTATCTATGAATATTATTTGAGTCTTTTCTGAACTCGTGTATGCATGATTAAGATAGCTTTGTATTTCTATCCGATCTATTGATTTGATTTGGCCAACTAGATTGATTTTTCTTGCAATGGGACAGGTGCTTTGTAGTGGGTTCATTCTTGTGGTGCTCATACCCAGTGAAAGAACGGGACATGACACGTATTTGTATTATTGCCACTAAGGATAAAAAGGTGGGGTTTATTCATATTGATTGGATCTATCCCGCTACATCATGTCATCTTGCTTAAGGCGTTACTCCATTCTTGTTAACTTAAAACACTAGATGCATGCTAGATAGCGGTCGATGTGTGGAGTAATAGTAGTAGATGCAGGCAGAAGTCGGTCTACTTGACACGAACGTGATGCATATATTCATGATCATTGCCTTGGATATCGTCATAACTTTGCGCTTTTCTATCAATTCCTCGACAGTAATTGTTTACGCACTGTATGCTTCTTTCAAGAGAGAAACCTCAAATGAAAACTATAGCCCCCGGATATATTTTTATCATATTATTTTCATATCTATAAAACCAAAAACACAAAAACCTACCTTGCTGCAATTTATTTACCTTTACTTTATTTTGCACTTTTACTTATATTTTATACCTATCTCTATTAGATCTCATCCTTGCAACTAACCGTGAAGGGATTGACAACCCCTTTTTCACGTTGGGTGCAAGTATTTGTTTGTTTGTGTAGGTGCAATCATTGGGGACTTGTGTGTTCCTCCTACTGGATTGATACCTTGGTTCTTAACTGCGGAAAATGCTTATCTCTACTTTCCTGCATCACCCTTTCCTCTTCAAGGGAAAAACCAACCCAAGCTCAAAAAGTAGCAAACACCCCAATGCACGTTGATCGGGACACCAATAAGGTTGTGCAAGATGAGTGTGAGAAACAGGCGATCACAGGGGCCAGTCAAAAAGGCCGGAAGGTAAGGAGGGTCAGGGATGAGAGCCGTCAAGTGCAAGTTGTGACAGTAGGGGAAGGAGCTAATGGTGGAAGGAAGCGTGGGGTGGTAGAGATGGATACAGAGGAAGAGGGAGATAGTAAATGCAGAAGTTAAACATGGCTGTTGCAGAGGGTACCGAGAGTACAAATAGTGTGGAAGCAGGGCTGCAGGTATAGCTCCACGAGGACAAATGAGAATAGTAGCTTGGACCGGCCGGGGGCTCGGGAACAGGTCGGCAGTTCGAGGGCTTCTGGAGCTCCAGAAGAAGGAAGATCCCGATGTTCTTTTTCTTTGTGAAACTAGGATGAATAAAAATAAAGTGGAGAAGCTCCGACACACGCTGGGGATGCCACATCTGGTCTATAAAGCTTGTGAGGGTAAGAGTGGAGGGTTGGCAATGCTCTGGAAGAGGGAGGTCAATTTGAGTCTGTGTTGGCTAGGAAGGATGCACATTGATGTGACGACTGGGGAGGAGGATGGTTACAGATGGAGATTAACAAGTATCTATGGGGAGCCAAGAATGGAGCACAAGGAGGATACATGGTGGTTGCTTCACACTTTACATCACCAAGAAAAGCTACTGTGGTGTGTATGGGTGATTTCAACGAGATCCTCTACAACTTCAAGAGGCAAGGTGGTGTGCCCAGAGCGCAAGTTTGCATGGATCGATTACGTGATGCTTTAAATTTTTGTAATTTGAATGACCTCGGATTTGAGAGGGATGTTTTTACTTGGCATAATAATAATTGCCTTGATAGAGTTGTGGAAAATGTGCCTCGGTGTATAAGATTTCCACGTTACAAGGTACGGAATGGGTGTCCGGAACATTCTGATCACCGGCCTGTAATTCTGGATGTGCATGGTGCTGTTCGGCATAGCCGTCCCAAGCAAAATAATTTGAAAAAGAGATTTGAAGCCCGATGGTTACTAGAGGATGGTTGTGAAGATATTTTAGTACATTCCTAGGAGGAAGCTGCTCAAAGTAGCGATGTGAAGGTGATGGAGAGGCTAAAGGAAGTAGCTCAAAGTTGGACGTGTGGAGTAGAGAGGTCCTAGGTGATTTGCAGAAGAGGATCAACAAACTCCGGGTGGAGCTAAAGGAATGTTGGTGTAGGACGTGTTTGGTTGCCTGCATAAGCCTCGACCAGGCCCGCGCGGGAAGGATCCAACCTGTTTGGTAGCCCGCATACACTATTGGGCCTGCACCGCATGCTTCTTAAAACACCTCTGGGCTTGGCTCGCTGGAAACGCAAAGATCGGCAGTTTCTCTGGAGCCAGGCCGAGCGGAAGCGCAGCGAGCGGGCCCCTGCATGAGGAGAAACGGGAGGGATGCGAGGTGTTTACGTGGTGTCTTCTTCAACCTCCAGTAAGCTCCTCTCTAATCTCCTCTCTTCCATACCCCTCTAATCTACACAACGATGCTTCGATTCGTGGTAAGCTCTACACGAAAAAGATGCATATCGATGGTATGGTTCCATTCAGGTGAACGGTTTGTAGTTTCATCGACCGTACATGCTCAATTTGTTGTTCCCGTTTGGAGCTATTTTGGACGAATTTTGTCAGATTCGTCGCGCATGATCGATTGTTTGAAATTTCCTTTGACCAGCAGCCTAATCTCGCAGTTCTGCACAACATTCGTGTTGCAAGTTTCCTGTTTCGATGATCTTAGATGAGAAGACCTACATATTTCTCATGGATGTACATATGGATATGTGTGCTATGATTTAAGACACTGCTTAATTATTCCTCTAGCCGGCGTGGTTTCTCTTGATCTCCTCTCTTGCATCTTGCTATTGTAGCGTCATCGTCGCTGTCGTTCATCTCGGCCTTCTCCCCATGATCCTACTGCAGTTAAGCCACCATAGCGCGCACACTAACGGGGTTCTTATCCTCTATTCTCTACCACCAACGGGATCGATCATCTTGGCCTCCTTTCGGCGTCCTCTTTCTCGTCCTACTACACTAGTCATTTTCAGCATCGATCATCTCAGTTCCTCTCTCTCTCGTCCTACTACACTGACGATGCCATGGCGTGAGTGCATTTCTCCTCCACTGTCCACTGTCTTTGCACGAGCACTCCGACGAGTTCGCCGACGGGGTCGCTCGCCCATGACTCTGTGCTCGTCATGTCGGACATGGCGCCACGGTCACTGTCCACCGTAGTCGCCATGGTCCGGCGCACACTGCATTTCTTCTCCCCCTTCCTCTGCTAGCTCTTAACCATGTGTGCTAAGTACAAGTGCTAGCTCTTAATCATACCCCATGCGGGCAACCAAATAGCGTGTAGTTGTATGCGCCGAGACAATGCAGGCAACCAAATAACATGCCAAAGTTGATCCCCTAATGCAGGAAGTCCATATGCAGGCAACCAAACAACTTGCAGCTGCCACATATGAGGTTGTTTTTTCAGAGCCAGGCTGGGTTGAGATGTGTATGCAACGTAGTGATTTAATAGAAGCTAGCGTTAGGAAGGAGCAAGCTATACGGTTCAAAGTCAACGGTCCATATTTCCTCATACCCCTTCATAAGAAAAGGTAGGATGGCCTTTTTCTAAAAGTACATTGTCTTTTTTAAGGGCATAAAAGTACGTCGCCTGCCCGCCGGCGTACGCCAATTGGGCCGGCCCATTGGTGACGGCTGTAGGAAGTGCGTTGTTTGCAGGATGTAAAAATGGTTTTGGATGATTTGATTGGAAACTTCCCTCTCGTTAGGGTTTCGTTCTCCCGGAGGCGATTTTGTCGCCGCCGTCGAGTCTTGCCTTCTCTCCTCCGATCTCCCTCGATAGCTTAGGTTCGGCTGATCAAGGGGCGTCCTAATGTCTCCGCCCGGCCTTGACCTACTCCTAGAGTTGAGAAGAGAGCTCGCCCCCCCCCCCCCCCCCGCTTTGCCGCCCGATAGTTTTCTCTCGGGCAAGTTTTTGATCATGGCTGCGGAAGGATCTGGCGCTGGAGCGTCCGGATCAAGCGCCGCAAGCGACATGGAGAAGATGATGGCCGAACTCGGTCTACGTGAAGAGGATCCTGACGACGTTGTCTTCGATGAGAAAGAAGCGCCGCCAGAGGCTACCAGGTGGATGGCAGTGGCCCGTGTCCACATCCAAAAATCCTATAGCCAATCACGGTTCTTCAGGAACATGCGTGCAACATGCGATCTCGCACATGACGTCAAGTTTCACCCCTTGGAAGACAACCTCTACACTCTGCAAGTTTTTTGTCTCGGGGATTGGGAGCGCATCATGCAGGAAGGGCCTTGGAATTTCAGAGGCAATGTTGTCGTGATCGCACCTTATGATGGAGTCACCAAACCATCTTTGGTCAAGCTGGATACAATTGACATCTGGATTCAAATTCATGATGTTCCGGACAAGTACGCACATCTGGTGCCAGCCTTAGCAGCAAAAGTGGGAGAGGTTTTGTTTGTCGAGCCTATAACGCAGGATTTCGTGGGAAACATCTACCGTGTTTGGATTATAATCAATGTGCACAAGCCCCTGAAAAACACCGTCTCAATGATCCGTGACTCGAAGCGACAGATATACAAAGTTAAGTATGAGAGGCTGCCGGATTGGTGCGCTGTTTGTGGTCATCTCGGCCACGTTCATAAAGAACATGGTGATGGCATCCATGCATCGTCTGCTCTGTACTTTAAGGACTTTAAGGCCACCTGGAACATGCGAGTTGGCTCAGGTCTAGGAGAGGGCCGAGTCCGTGGACGTCAAGGCCTTCGTGGTGGGGGCCATTTTGATGGTCGTGGTGATGGAAATAACAGCCAATCGGGGATGGAACCCCATGAAGACCATGATGCAGATGCTGTTATGGAAGATACAGAAGCTAACAGGAAGCGCTCCACTGCTCATGGCAATGTGGATGGTTCTTTGGTGAGTGTGGACACTGGAAACAATTTGGCTTTGACCTCCCATGTGCCCCTAAGCCCGCCTCCGAAGCAATTCCCGAAGAGAGCCCGTACCAGCGCTGAGAAGGCCTCAGAGAAGAGTGGTGGGAAGAAAGGTACCGTGCAAGATAACAAATATGAAGCAAAATCGGCAACCCCCCGAGTGGAGGATCGCCGGGCACAATGAATATTCTATGTTGGAATTGTCGTGGTGCGGGCAAAGCTGCGACAATTCATGTGCTCCGTGACCTCGCGAAGCAATTTGCCCCGACAGTGCTACGCATAGTGGAAACACAAATCTCAAAAGCAGGTGTCGAAAATCTTGCTGGTACTTTAGGTTTTAATCATGCTTATGCTGTTAGTAGTGTTGGCCGTTGCGGCGAAATTGGTCTTTTTTGGAATGATGGAATAAAACTACATGTTTTTGGTTACTCCGAGTATCATATTGATGCAACTGTATCGATTCCAAATCATGATGAATGGAGAATCACTTGTGTTTACGGGGAAGCACAAGTTGGAGACAGGTACAAGACCTGGGATCTACTTAAGTTGCTCCTGACCGCAAATACTTTGCCGTGGCTGTGCATCGGAGACTTCAATGAAGTTCTCTATCCACACGAGCATGTAGGAGTGGGACAGCCGAGACGTTCACAAATGGTTCCGGGACGCTGTTGATATATGTGCCTTAGCTGACCTCGGATACCATGGAAAACCTTGGACTTTTGAGAAGAAAACGGCGGGTGGCGGATATTTTCGGGTACGCCTGGATCATGCTCTGGCGAATATGGACTAGAACTCTATTTTCCCAAAAGTTGTGCTCAGTCACAAAACTGGTGCCTCGTCGGACAACTATTCGATTAGATTGCAGCTTGAGCCTCCCACCCCGATAAAAATAAAGAACAAGTTATTCAGGTACGAGGTGTATTGGGAGCGCTGTATTGGGAGCGCCACGAAGACATTGGATCATCTCTCGAGGCCATCTGGAGTGAAGCACCAGATGGACAAACTGTTGAGCAAATGAGCAGAAAGCTAAGTGACCTGTTGGCGTCGCTGAAATAGTGGAGCGGTGCGACCATTGGAAGTGTTGGGAAGGAAATTGAAAAATTGAAAAGAGAGCTGGCCATTTTCAAGAATGACCCTCAAAGAACTTCGCCTTCACATGCAGAGATAAAAACTACAGACCGGCTTGTTGAACTATATCATATGGAAGAGACTATGCAGAGGCAGCGGTCGCATGTTGACTGGCTCACGAATGGGGACAAGAACACTAAGTTCTTCCAAAGGCGAGCTAGCATGCGTTGTCGCGAGAATACAACTAAGTCCTTAGAGTGCTCCGATGGGACTACAACAACTAATCCGATAGAGATGGCTACTCTCACGAATGACTTCTATAAAAACTTGTTCAGGTCGGAAGGCACGACGGGCATGGGTACAGTGCTCAATTTTGTTCCTGTTAGAGTTACCCAAGAGATGAATGCGGGACTAACTGCCCCATATACAAGCCATGGGGTGAAGAAAGCTCTCTTTCAGATGTATCCCACTAAGGCATCGGGACCAGACAGATACCCGACGCACTTCTTTCAGAGGCATTGGGAGCTCTGTGGTACTGAAGTTACAAATGTGGTACTGCGTATACTACGTGGGGAGGAGAGCCCTGAGGTAATTAATGAAACAATTCTTGTCTTAATTCCGAAGGTTAAGGATCCTACCAATCTCTCTTAGTTCAGACCTATTAGTCTGTGCAATGTGATTTACAAGATTGCTTCCAAGGTTTTATCAAACAGGTTGAAACTGATTTTGCCTTATATTATCTCTGAAGAGCAATCTGCGTTTGTCCCTGGACGTTTGATCACGGATAATATTATTACCGCTTATGAGTGCCTACATTTTATGAAGAGAAATAAAGCTCAAAGAAACAGATTTTGTGATGTCAAACTGGATATGATGAAGGCGTATGATCGCGTGCAGTGGAATTATCTTGAAGCTATCATGACCAAGATGGGTTTTGCACCATCGTGTTCAGTTATGAGGATGGTAACATCGATCAAATTTTTTGTTATGTTTAATGGTGGAAAGCTTGAGGAATTCACTCCTTCAAGAGGAATCCGCCAGGGGGATCCTATTTCTCCATACCTGTTTTTGCTAGCAGCGGAGCGCCTTTCGTCCCTCTTAAAAACCCAAGATGGATCATCACACCTTAGTGGGATACGAGTGGCTCCGTCGGCTCCGCCGGTAAGCCACTTGCTATTTGCAGATGATAGCCTGTTGTTTGTCAAAGCCAGCTCTATGGGAGCAATGGAGTTATCTTCCTTGATGGAGAACTATTGTAATGCTTCGGGTCAAAGGATAAATCTATCAAAATCTTCGGTCTACTTTAGTAAAGGATGTCCAAACTCTCTTAGAACTGAGGTGAAGACTGCTTCGAATATCACTAATGAGTCACTTTCTAATAGATATTTGGGTGTGCCATCTGATGTGGGAAACTGTAAGAATGGGACCTTCAAATTCTTAAAAGACCGAGTATGGAACAAAGTCAAGGGGTGGATGGAGAAGTTGTTGTCAGTAGGAGGAAAGGAAGTTCTGTAAGTGCATCTAGTGCCACCCCTAGTTGGTTTTGGAGTATTGACGACAAATTTGGTTGAGGGACTAATGTGTTTGTGAGAATTGCAGGATAACACAGGTAGTGTCCCTCATTGATTCAGTTTACCTACCGGAGATGACCCCTAAAAATGTATGAAGACATTGACGACAATGGTGGTATATGAAGATATTCATATTGAAGACTATGACATGAGAAGACATTGAGTGAAGACTATGGAGCGCGAAGACTGTGTTGTTTCGTTGTTTCCTTTTCCTCTTTGTTGAGTCATAGGAACCACCGTACTGTTAAGTGGGGTCCAAGTGATCAAAGTCAGAATGACTGAAGTGATGCTCAACCCAAATCCTGTGTCTTCGAGTGAAGACAATGAGAGAAAATCTTATCCAGAGTTGGATGAGTCAGCTTTGCTTGTAGCCCAAGTAAAGTTGCTGTGTGTGTTTGAAATCTGATCGTTGGAACACGTGTCAGTTCCTTAGTGACCCAAGGTCATTTCGGACATATCAGGTCGGGTTGCCTAGTGGCTATAAATAGCCCACCCCCTACACCATAAATTGGCGGCTGCTCAGTGTTAGTGCACGGCTTTTGTCGTTTGAGAGCAACCCACCTCGAAGCCTTTGAGAGAGAGAAATCCTTGCAAGGACAAAGCCCAAACACCCAGAGCCAAAGAGTGTTAGGGCGTCCATCAAGTCTTTCTGTCTGCGTGACCTGAAGACTTATTACACTTGAGGACTGTGAATCCTCCAGCCGGTTAGGCGTCACGTTTTGAGCATCCAAGAGTCATTGTGGATCGCCGGTGAACGAAGTCTGTGAAGGTTTGGAAGTCTACCTTGAAGACTTACCAGAGTGATTGGGCGAGGACTGTGTGTCCTTAGCTCAAGGGGAATAAGGTGAAGACGCGGTCTTCGAGTTGAGTCTCAGCCTCCCTAACTGCACGCATAGCTTGTCACAAAGAATCGAACTGGTCCAACAAATCTTGTGTCTTCAACAAGTGACTGGTTCTATCCTCTCCCTTCCCTTACCTAGTGTTTGTCTTCGTGAAGTCATTGCCTATTTGTCGTACCTGTTTGACTTCATTGCTTGACTACTATAGTTGATTGGCTTCATGCTATCTTCCATCCTGATCCTTACTACCAAGCTGCTATCAGTCTTTGTACCTTCACTTTACTGCATACTTGACTATGGTTTGCTTGTTGTAGTTTATCTTTCGCTGCATATCAATTAGGTCATTTCCATTGGTTGTCTTCGAAACTTCCACGTTTTGAAGACTTTCATAAAAATCACCTATTCACCCCCCCCCCTCTAGTCGATAACTAGCACTTTCAATTGGTATCAGAGCAAGGTACTCCCTTGTTCTGTGTGATTCGGTTTAACCACCTGGAGTTTTAGCTATGTCGACTGCAGGGATAATCAAAGTCTCCGATGCTTGCCCCGTGTTCGATGGAACTGAATATCCCTACCGGAAGAATAAGATGCGTATGCATCTTGAAGCCATTGATGTCGACCTCTGGTATGTCGTCAAGAACGGCGTTCCCAAAACTGGTGAAGGTGTCACCCCTGCCGATGTCAAGAAGTTCATTCAACTGGACTCTACTGCCAAGAACATTATCTGTGGTCATCTGACCAAAGCACAGTATGGTCGTGTGAGTGCTCCGAAACGCCGGCTAGTCCGGGACTGGCTATCCAAGGTCAACGAAGGCGCCTCAACCCGTAGAGATCAAAGGATCGTGTTCTTCGCAACCTCTTCAACCGCTTCAAGAGAAACGACAATGAAAATGTCCAGCTCACGCTTGATCGTCTCACCGACATCACCAATGAGCTTCGTGCTCGGCGCCACCGAGATTACCAAGCATGAAATCGCTAAGACACTACCGAGATCACTTGACAGCTCCTTTGACACCCTTGCCCTCATGATACAAGAACGCCCTGACTTCAAGACACTCGATCCGTCTGATATACTTGAGAGGCTCAACACACATGAGTTCCAGCTTTCTGAGAAAAGAGATATCTATGGTCCCAACTATGGACGAACTCGCGCTTTGAAGGTAAAAGTTGTTTCCTCATCTGAAGAAGAATCAATCGCAGTCGATGATCCTGAATACATTGGAAAGGAACTTGCTTTGCTTGTGAAGAAGTTCCAGAAGTTCACTAAGAAGAAGGGATTCAGAAAGTCTTCACGATCTAGCTCAAGAAATGATGAAGCTTCCACTCATGACCACAAGAAGAGAACATGTCACAAGTGCAAGAAACCTGGACACTATATATCTGAGTGCCCACAGTGGGACAATGAGAAGAAGAAGAAGAAGAGCAAGGAATATGATTCTGATGACAAGAAGAAGAATAAATCTTCAAAGTCTTCTTCGAAGTCCTCATCAAAGTCTTCATCACATAAGAAGAGCTCATCTGGCAAGGCTCGTGCATTTGTTGGCAAGGAAATGGATTCAGAGGAGGAGTCTGCTCGAGGAGGTGGAGGTGGAGTCCGGAGAGGAGTCTGACCGGCGCGTTGCAAGTCCGGCTCTAGCCACGCACTATGTTGCCAAGTCCATCTTCAACATCAAGGCAATGACTTCCACACCAACGCTGAAGCCGATGACATGGACGACCCTGCTCCCACTCTATCGCTTCATGGCACGTGGTGCCAAGGTAAAATCACGTGATGCTTACTTTCAAACATCAAGTGAAGATGACTCTGATTGTGAATCCAAGCCCAGCTGCAAAACACTTGCTAAAATTGCAACTGAACAACAAAAAGCTATGGAACATACTCAAAAATTGTTAGACAAAAGCGATGACCTGTTGGACGCGAAATGACACGCTCACAGTCCTTAGTTGAAGACATAAAAATCTTCATGCTAAGTACCAAGAACTTGAAAGTCATCATGAATCGCTCTCAACCACTCATGAAAAGCTCTCCTATGATTATCTTCAAAGGAAGCAAGAGCTTGAGAAATTGAGAGCGGCTCATGAAGATCTTCAAAAAGAGAATGAGTCACTTCGCGCTCAATGTATCAGTTCCGGCCAGATGGATTTGAACCACCATGTCTAAAATGCCTTGAGCTAGATATCACTACCTCTATTGTTGAATGTTCAACTGTTGCTACTGTTGCATTGTCTTCAACTACTAATGTGGTAACTAACCCCTCTGCAGAGGATACCACTGGCATTGCTGATGAAAATGCTAGGTTGAAGACATTGCTTGAAACAGGCATGTATAAAAGTCTGAAAGGACATCAGACACTTTGCGATGTCCTCAAAAAGCAGATTCTGAACTGAAACCCTAGGAAAGAGGGTGTTGGGTTCGAGAGGAAAATGAACGTTGATGGTTCCTACTGGAAGCCTGAGCAATATCCCAAAACCAAATGGGTTGCTGCAAAGGGACCTTCAGTGGATCCATCCACCTTATCTGGCTTTACTTGTGCTAATCCTGTTATCATTGATGAATCCTTTGATGCAAACTATAAACTGTTCAAAAATCAGAATGGTGAAGTGTTTGCCAGGTATGTTGGTACTAACTGCAGGAATGGACCACCTATGAAGAAGATCTGGGTTCCCAAAAGTTGTCTTGAGAATCTTCCAAGAATGTTATCATGACACCACCGATGAAGACAAACCCTGCACCTAAGGCGCCATATGGTCCAAAGGATTCAGATAGACAGAGGACTCACCGAGTCACCCTAACGCCAATGTTTTGCAGGAAACCGTACTCAAATTTATGAATATGAGCGTGTGTCTTCAAACCGCTATGTTCATAGAACTAAGAACTTTTCGCTTATTCATATGAGTATCGCTCATCTCCTCGCAAGGCTATTTGCTAGGGCTCCAAAGCCAAGTTCTCAGATGTTGCACTTAGACTCATTGCTTCTAAGCCACCCCTGAAGATGTGGGTGGTTAAGAAGAATTAACTTTATTTTGCAGGAAAGGGTCTCCAGCCAAAAATCAAAGGCGTCTGATGCTATTGCTGGGGACCTAAAACATCTTGTAGGGCACAAGATCAAATGCCCAAATGGTCTCACTATGTATTTTGTTCCTGAATTGTTTGCCATTCATCCTATCAGTCCTAATCTTGATTTGAGCTTCAATAATCCACTTGCCCATCAAATGTTTATGCTTCACAATGATCTTGGTGAAGCCTATCCCCTAACTGCATCAGAGGGTATGACACCTCATGCTTCGTAATGGATTATGGACAGCGGATGCACTAATCATATGATCGGTGATCAAGTCTTCTCATGGACTCAACCTTACGCCCATCGCATAAGAGTCACATCACATTTGGCCGACATCGGTAAAAGCAAGGTATTGGGTCTAGGTAGAGTTGCAATCTCAAAGGATCAACACATGGATAAAGTGATGCTTGTTGAATCCCTTGGTTTCAACTTAATGTCTGCCTCAATGCTTTGTGACTTAAACATGATTGTGCTATTCGGAAAATATCGTTGCCTTGTACTAATGGAATCTAACAAGTCTCTAGTCTTTGAAGGGTATCGGAAAGATGATCTATACATGGTAGATTTCTCATCGTGTCCACAAATTTGTCAGATGTCTTCTAGCATAAGCTTCGTAATCTTGGCTCGCATCGGAGGCTGGGGCATGCTGGCATGAGGAACTTACACACACTTGCCAAAAAGAAGCATGGCATAGGCATCGAAGGTGTCAAGTTCAAGAAGGATCATCTGTGTGGTGCCTGCGAAGCTGGAAAGATGACTAGGGCAAAGCACCCGTCGAAGACAATCATGACGACATCTCAACCCTTCGAGCTGTTACACATGGACTTATTTGGCCCTACTCACTACTCTACCCTCACAACAACTGCTTGTCTCTATGGCTTTGTCATTGTTGATGACTACTCAAGATATACATGGGTGCACATAATTCTCTACAAGATCAAGTACAAGATGTCTTCAGACGCTTCGCCAATCGAGCCATGAACAATTATGGCGCCAAGATCAAGCATATC
This sequence comes from Aegilops bicornis, assembly GCA_021605145.1. Lineage (NCBI taxonomy): Eukaryota > Viridiplantae > Streptophyta > Magnoliopsida > Poales > Poaceae > Aegilops > Aegilops bicornis. The sequence goes on from CM038669.1 coordinate 696,323,642, forward strand.
GGTGACAACGGCAATCGAAGTTCAAGAACACCGGACTTGATCTCTACCGATACATTGGGAATCACTCATGAGTTTTCTGCCCATACACACCTCAAAGAAATGGCATCGTAGAGCGCAAGAACAGAACCCTCATTGAGATGGCTCGAACAATGCTCGACGAGTACAAGACACCAAGAAAGTTCTCGCCCGAAGCTATTGATACGAGATGTCACGTCATCAACCCTGTTTACATCCATAAGCTTTTGAACAAAACATCCTATGAGCTCCTTATTGGCAAGAAGCCAAATGTCGCCTACTTCAGAGTATTTGAGCTAAGTCTTTGGATCAAGGATCCCCATCACAAGTCAAAATTTGCACCTAAAGCTTATGAAGGCTTCATGCTCGGTTACGGAAAGGACTCGCACTCCTACAGAGTCTTCAACCTCTATCTCTACAAAATCTTCGAAACTGTGGATGTGCGATTTGATGAAACCCATGGTTCACAAAGAGAGATCCTGCCAAGTACACTAGACGAAGCTCCGCCCAGCGAATCTATCAAGCTGATGGGAACTGGTGAAATCATACCTTCTGAAGCACAGCCAGAAGAGGAACTATCATTTCTGCACCTAACCAACCTGAAGACAATGCTCAGTCTGAAGATAATCCTCCCAATGATGACAATGATCAGCAAGAGCAAAGTCTTCGTCCGGTTCATCCACGAGTCGCAAATGAAGTACAAATTGAGAAGATAATTGATAGCATCAATGCACCTGGTCCACTTACTCGCTCAAGAGCAACACATTTAGCAAATTTCTGTGGACACTTTTCTTTTGTGTCAATATCAGAACCCAAGAAAGTAGTCAAGCCTTTATGGAACCTGAATGGATACAAGCTATGCAAGAATAACTTCAACAGTTCAAGCTAAACAATGTTTGGGAACTTGTCAAGCGTCCTGCCCTCGCAAGCATAACATTATTGGCACAAAATGGATATATCGAAACAAGCAAGATGAGCATGGTCAAGTCGTCAGAAACAAAGCACGACTTGTGGCTCAAGGATACACTCAAGTTGAAGGAATTGACTTCGATGAAAAAAATGCTCCTGTGGCTAGGCTTGAAGCTATTCGCATACTGCTAGCCTACGCTAACCACCACAACATCTTGCTATATCAAATGGATGTGAAGAGTGCATTTCTCAACGGCAAGATTGAAGAAGTATACGTCGCTCAACCACCTGGCTTTGAAGATCCAAAACATCCTGATATGGTGTACAAGCTAAACAAAGCATCAGATGGCCTCAAACAAGCTCCTCGCGCTTGGTATGATACGATCAAAGACTTCCTGAAGAGCAAAGGCTTCAAACCTAGATCCCTCGATCCCACACTCTTCACGAAGACATATGATGGTGAACTGTTTGTGTGCCAAATATATGTGGATGACATTATATTCGGATGCACCAACCAGAAGTATAGTGATGAGTTTGGATACATGATGCAAGAGCAATATCAGATGTCCATGGTGGGTGAGCTGAAGTTCTTCCTTGGTCTTCAAATTCGTCAGCAGAGGAATGGCATCTTCATATCGCAAGAAAAATACCTCAAAGATTGTCTGAAGAAGTTTGGAATGCACGATTGCAAAGGTTACACGACGCCAATGCCAGCCAAACACCATCTGGGTCCCGACGACAATGGTAAAGAATTTGATCAAAAGGTATACCGCTCCATGATTGGTTCCTTACTTTACCTATGTGCATCTAGCCCAGATATTATGCTTAGAGTTTGCATGTGTGCTCGATTCCAAGCGGCACCAAAGGAATCGCATCACTTAGTTGTGAAGCGAATTCTTTGATATTTGGCTCACACCCCAACACTCAGATTATGGTATCCAAAGGGCTCATAATTTGATTTGGTTGGATTCTCGGATGCTGATTATGCTGGTGACAAGGTGGATCGCAAGTCTACATCAGGCACATGTCACTTTCTGGCACGATCACTTGTCTATTGGTCTTCAAAGAAGCGTAACTGCGTATCACTCTCAACTGTTGAATCTGAATACATTGCTGCCGGATCTTCAAGCTCGGCTTCTATGGATGAAGCAAACTCTCAAGGACTATGGCATCAATCTGAAACAAGTACCTCTCTTCTGCGACAACGAAAGCGCCATCAAGATTGCCAACAACCCAGTCCAGCACTCAAGACAAAGCACATTGAAATTCGTCATCACTTTCTCGTAGATCATGTCATGAAAAAGGATATTGACATCATTCACGCCAACATCAAGAGCAATCGCGAGATATCTTCACAAAGCCCTTGGATGAGAAAAGGTTTTGCAAGTTACGATGTGAGCTAAATATCTTGGAATCCTCAAATGTCCTGTGATCAGGCACACATCCTAACACTTATGCATGTTGATGACTTAGATGTGCAACACACGAAGTAAAGTATATCTTCAATCAACGAAGACTTACATTCTGAGTGTGAATACATTAACATGGAATTTGACTTCGGAGAGCCACGATAATTGTGCGCCGTGTCTGGGTCTAATACTTCCTATACGGTGGGTAACGCCACCACCAAAATTCTCTGTTTGAAGTGTTTCACTCATGGCGTTATTTTAGCTATGTCTTCACATTTGGTTTGTCTTCAAAGTTCAACTTATCTTCATGATTTTCTTCACTATGCTGATTTGATTGCTTTCTGATGTATATATATACTAGTATTATGTCCTCTATAGCATTCACTTATAGCTATGTCTTCCTAGTTGAATCTTTTGAACTAAGTGAATGTGATCGGACCCTAATCTCTCTATGCTTTCTATCTCAAACTCTATCTGTCCAAATCATATGCATCCTATTGAAACTGACGAATGTCTTCTCTGCGTCCTTGTCAGCAGAAGACACAGAGACAAACATTGAGTCTGTTTTAAATCATTCATCCTTATTGTTTGAAATCCGGAGAAGCCGAAACGACCATCCAACAAACCTGGAGGGCGTGGGAACGTGGGACAGCTCTGAGTGTGTTGCATGCTTGCCACGCACTTCGGATGTGAACCGCCAGGCACCGAGTAATTGTGTTGTGCCGCACACCTCCTTATAAATACATGTCCCCTGCGGTAAAGAAAACCTTCTTCCACCTCTCCACCTTGTCAAAACCCTAGCGCCACCGCTAGCTCTTGACGACGCCGGCGACGAAGCGCTTAGCTGACGCGACTTCTCCGACGTCGTCCTCACGCCGGCTGCGAACATCGTCCTCTCCGTCGCCGCCGTAGCAGTCCTCCGTTGCCAAGTTAGGGCACGGTGGATTGAACTGCTCGGTCTCCTACTCATCCCATCTAGTAGTTCTTCGTGTGGTAAATATAACTCTATTTTTACCATCTTTTTTATCCTCAAAGATTCATCCTGTTTACCAAAGTTGGTTTCTACCTATGCAATGTTAGATCTATTCTGTCTGCATCTCATACTGCCTAGTATATTCACTTAAGCTTCATATCTAGTTAGATTCCTCACTTGTACCTATTCACGGATTCGCATAAATCTGGAACCAACTCTCAACGATAAGTGAATGTCTTCGCAACATGAGGTCAATGTCTTCTAAAATGATTTATCTTCAAAATCTCTGAGAATGCATATGACCTCTTCCCCTTTCCTCGCATCTCTAATGCTGTCACAGGTACATGTCCGTGGGAGAATCCCTTGGTTCTCATAGTCTGCATTCATTTGCTGAATTCTTACAGCATCATATCAACTCTCCCGACGCCAGTTCATGTTTGTCCAAATAGTTTAAAGCTCTTGAAGCCTTTGAACGTATTGAAGCCATTCATTTTGAACTTCATGGCTGCAGAGAAATCAGTAAGGAAGGGTGGCAGACAACGTCGTGAGGGAACATCAAAAGATCTACCTGATGACCTTGCAGAGCTTTACAAGACAGAACTCAAGAGACTTACAATCAACAAGAAGACACGAATCCAATGGATTCGACGATATTGGGCTGAACAATGGTTCAAATACAAGTTCGTGACCCAGGAATACGCTGAGAAAAATGCTATCAAAAGTCCTTGGGGTGATATTCTCTTTCGAGGCCTTCCACCCAAGAACAGAGCTGAAGCTATTGCACAAGGTTTCTATCCTTGTATGGTTCGTGGACCTCAGCCTGAAAATGCCGACCCATCGTCATTGCTCTGGTGTCGTGACGATAATCTCTTCAAGCGAAACTTCCAGCACGCAAAGGCATTGGCCAAGGAAAACAAGAAGTCATTGGGATTAGACTTCAACCCAGGTCCCTCTGCTCCTCGTCTTGTGGCTCCGTGATGCAGAACCCAATGTCATCGGTCCTTTCTACAACCTTGATGGCCTCATCACTCACATCGGGGTCCAAGGTGCCCAAGTGGATCATTCTGAAGATGACACTGGCACTGATGAAGCCCCAGCCCCTTCTCCAAAGCCAAAGTAGCCAAAGAAGGCTAAGGCTTCAAGATCAGCTGCTCCTCCAAAAGCTTCACGTGCGAAGCCACTGGCCACTGCACCTCCTGAAGACAGTGTGCAGTCTGAAGATCAATCACGAATCTCCAAGAAGATGGAGAAGAAAAAGAAAATCGTCAGACATTCTGATCAGACATTGACTCCTGCTGCCATTCTGCGAGAAGAGCACATTGATCTATCCAGCGATGAAGATCTTGCAGATGATGCTCTTGATCAATTGATCAAGAGCAAGGAAGAAGCAGAGATCTTCAATGATTTGCCTCTCTTTGATGTGGCAATCATCCATCACTTCATTGATGAGTGGTTTGACAACCCAAATCTCAGCTTTGAAGATCTGCAACTTCCCATTGGCCTCAGCGTCTCCTTCAATGGCGCAATTGCTTCTGAGCTAGCTCTCGCTCAGCGTCTCGTTGAACTGAAGCACAAGATCGACTATGAAAAAGCTCAGTTCAAGAAGCATGTGGCAAAGCTCAGCGTGCAAGATGTCAAAAACTTCAAGACCATGTTGCACGAGCTCAAAGAAGCCTTTCACAAGAAGCGTGACGAAGCTAAAGGCTCTCGTGAGCGCATGAAGAGTCTGGCTGACAAGTGTGTACTAGCCTACAATGAGGCTAAGAAGCGCAAGGCTCTTGGTCGTCCTGGCATTGACCCCAGAATGGCTGCAAAGAAGAAGAAGCAATCAACTGACCAATTTGCACTGTCAAGGCAAGAACAACCTCGCATAGTCTTCCCAAGAAGCATGACTGGCTCGAAGCCAAAGGTCAGATCAACCGCTTCAGAACAGAAGAAGACGAGGGCTGCCGAGGCTGAAGCCAGAAAAAGGAAAATCATGAAGCCTCTGATGCTGCTCCCTCCAAGAAGAAGCGCAAAACCAAGAAGAATCGGGCTGCTTCCACAGAGCCCTTGGTTGTTGAACCTATCTCAATGGTTCGACCTGCATCTGAACTCCAAGAACGACGAATGATAGTTCATGAGCCTGCTTCCACAGAGGCTCCTGAAGCTGAAGGCATTCCAGTAGTTGATCCCATCACTGCTCAAGACATTGGTCACCATGACAATGTTGAAGATGATGACGTTCTTCCTCAGATCGAACACAACCTGGTATCATCGCCGCTCCTAATGAACAGCAAACTTATCAAGATTGGTCGCCCTCTGACGCCAATTGCTCAGGATGCATCATGGGCTGATCACCCACAACAACAAGACTCCCCAAGTACTCCCCAACAACAACAAGTCACACCACATGTGCAAGAAGAAGAGGAAGACCTTGAGGCCCAGCCAACTCCATCTCCAAAGGCGTCGCCAGCATTCCGCAGGCTTTGCAAAGGACCAAGGCATCAAGTCCCTCTTTCGAGCGTTCCAGAAGAAGAAGTGCACCACCAATTTGTTGCATGTCAAGTGTTTCCAGAAGCCACTCCAACTGTGAATGTCTCCGAGTCTGAAGCCAAAGCTGCTGAAGACAATCCGGCTGCATCAGCCGATGACAACCCAGTACAAGAACGTGTCCCTACACCTCCCACTACTGAAGAAGTTGTTCCTGAAGTGAACGTGACAGTGCCCGACCCTCCAGCTCATCAAGTGGAGGTTGAAAATCTTAAGGCTGCCACCACCAACACAAATGAAGCCAATGACGTAGTCATGGCTGAAGCAAATGTGGAGCCTGCACCAACTAATGTGCCAGAAGCCAATGATGTAACTGCTCCCAAGCCCCGATGTGCAACCCGAAGCCTCTGTTGTTGCCATCGCTCCTATTCCGCCACCAAGGCCCTATACAATTGAGCAAGCTTACAACTATGGTCAGTTAGTCACCGCCGATGGCCTGCTCGTCCCTCCGCCTCATGCCTCTGGTCCTCAATTTGAATATCATGTTGAGCATAGGCCTCTGGTCCAGAAACCAAAACCAAGACTGCCAAGGTTCCCCGGTACTGCCACCTCTCCAGGGTCCTTCAATGCAAATGGCTTCAAAGCCCACAACACTTTCTTTCACAGAGCAAAGAACCCCTACTCTAGGCCAAGAATATCATCAGATCGTTTCTGGAGCTATCAACAGCGAAGCAATTACTCCTGTGTTTTGTATGATAAGGGCGCATTTTCCCTCATATGCGTCTCGACACTGAAGCCATTGCAGGACTGCCATGCTTAGAAAAAGCACTTGACTGCTTTCGTGATGCAGGTCTGCTCAGCTTTGTGACAGACAAAGAACATTGGAATGAGGAACTTTTGCTTCAATTCTATGCTACCCTCCACATTCGCGGCTACTACAGGGATACGAAGACATGGGTTCTCGAGTGGATGATAGGAAATGTTCATCATGAAGCCAAAGATCTTGACGTCATTGAGCTTACAGGCCTACCCACTCCCGGAGAGTTGTTCGAACCTAATTGTCGACTCCACCGCAATGCACTGGAGAGCATCTTCCATAAGCCAGAGCCCAACATGAGCGAGATGTTGAGCATGATGAAGCCTTTGCCACCTGACGCTGAATACCCAACTGAGTTCTTTGTTGATGACCTTGAGTATCTGCCTCGCACAATATATCACATCATCAGGCGAACTCTATGGCCTATCAAAGGGCATTCGTCATCTGCAAAACTTGAAGGAGCCATGAAGACATTGGTCTTTTACATCCTCAATGGCATCAGCTTCAATACACAAGAATTCTTTATCCGGCAACTGGCTGCGCCCGGTTCTCGACCTTTTTGGCCTGAAATTGTATGCTCCATGGGTCATGCGCCTCATCAAGCTACACTCTGCTATCAACTATCAGCCCTCTGCTCGCAATCATCTGATCTTTCTACCCGAGGTTGATATGTCAGTTGAAGCCATATACCCTGAGCCTGCCAAAACGCCTCTTTGTCTTCAAAATGCAGATCACCATAGCTTCTCTCAACCCATGGAAGGCGTCCAAGCAGTATCTCGTGTCTATCCAATGGCTGGGAACACTCAGATGCCTCACCGCATGCAAACCGAAGCTACCGAGAGCACAATAGCCCAAAGGCCTAAGCGCTCTCGTGTCCTAAATGACCGAGAACTTCTTGTGGCAATCGCATCGTAAACAAGACAAGCATCACTATTGGCTCAAGCGACAGATGCAAAGCCTCTTGGTGGACGTCAATCGCATTCGAAATCTTGCCACCAAGAATGCTTTTGTCACTCACGAGACCTGTCGTCGATCATGGAAGAGTTTGACGCTGCTCAGTGCTGAAGCAGATCTTCAAGATGATGGCTTCACGGAAAGATTCAAGTTTGACTCCACTCCTCCACGGAATGCGGTCCTACGTCGAACTCCCTCCCTTGAAGACTCTGACTATTCTTCCTCCGCGGCAACTGTGAATGCCAGAGTGATCGATGATGAAGCCGATGCTACTTCACCGCCCCCTACTTCTGCACGCATCGACACTGCACCAAGTTCGTCTGCACCGCCAAACAACAACGACAACCCTGCTGCTTCACCTTCTCCTCATGAAAGCGAGTAGATGCTCTATGTCTTCAAACCTTTTGGTCCTTCTTGACAAAAAGGGGAGAAGCATATTAGTTTGATAGTCTTCAAGCGGGTTCATATGGGCGGTTGCTTTATATTTTGCCTAGTGTTTACAACTCTCGCTTTTGATACATTTGGTTCTTTGAGTTGTAACACTTAAACTTGATGGTCGTCTGCTACTTATTTGCTTTTCTGTGATGCGATGATAAATTCCGCATGTGCGATGATAACTCTCGCACTTAGATCATTCTGCAGACGTCCATTTTTCATTATGCGTGTCATTCTCCTAGATATATCATTTCATACATGATGAATTATCTTCATAAGTTGAAAAGGATCTCCGCAAGTACAACCTGCCATGTGCATTTGCATTCCAAAAGCAAATTACTTATATGCACATCTTCAGGGGGAGCCCTTGCCACTTATGAAGATAATACCCTATCCTTTACAATTTCACATACTTTATCCCCGTTGAAAACTTCAACCAGTTTGTCATCAATCACCAAAAAGGGGGAGATTGTAAGTGCATCTAGTGCCACCCCTAGTTGGTTTTGGAGTATTGACGACAAATTTGGTTGAGGGATTAATGTGTTTGTGAGAATTGCAGGATAACACAGGTAGTGTCCCTCATTGATTCGGTTTACCTACCGGAGATGACCCCAAAAATGTATGAAGACATTGACGACAATGGTGGTATATGAAGATATTCATATTGAAGACTATGACATGAGAAGACATTGAGTGAAGACTATGGAGCGCAAGATCGTGGTTGTTTCGTTGTTTCCTTTTCTTCTTTGTTGAGTCATAGGAACCACCGCATCGCGTTAAGTGGGGTCCAAGTGATCAAAGTCGTAATGATCAAGTGATGCTCAACCCAAATCCTATGTCTTCGAAAGTGAAGACAATGAGAGCAAATCTTATCCAGCTGGATGAGTCAGCTTTGCTTGTAGCCCAAGTAAAGTTGTTGTGTGTGTTTGAAATCTGACCGTTGGAACACGTGTCAGTTCCTTAATGACCCAGGGTCATTTCGGACATATCAGGTCGGGTTGCCTAGTGGTTATAAATAGCCCACCCCCTTACACCATAAATTGGCGGCTGCTCAGAGTTAGTGCACGGCTTTTGTCGTTTGAGAGCAACCCACCTCGAAGCCTTTGAGAGAGAGAAATCCTTGCGAGGACAAAGCCCAAACACCCAGAGCCAAAGAGTGTTAGGCATCATCAAGTCTTTACATCTGCGTGACTCAAGACTTATTACACTTGAGGATCTGTGAATCCTCCGGGGTTAGGCGTCGCGTTCTCGAGCATCCAAGAGTCATTGTGGATCGCCGGTGAACGAAGTCTGTGAAGGTTTGGAAGTCTACCTTGAAGACTTACTGTAATGATTGGGCGAGGACTGTGTGTCCTTAGCTCAAGGGGAATAAGGTGAAGACGCGGTCTTCGAAAGTTGAATCTCAGCCTCCCTAACCATACGTCATAGCTTGTCACAAAGAATCGAACTGGTCCAACAAATCTTGTGTCTTCAACAAGTGACTGGTTCTATCCTCTCCCTTCCCTTACCTAGTGTTTGTCTTTGTGAAGTCATTGCCTATTTGTCGTACCTGTTTGACTTCATTGCTTGACTACTATAGTTGATTGGCTTCATGCTATCTTCCATCCTGATCCTTACTACCAAGCTGCTATCAGTCTTTGTACCTTCACTTTACTGCATACTTGACTATGGTTTGCTTGTTGTAGTTTATCTTCCGCTGCATATCAATTAGGTCATTTCTATTGGTTGTCTTTGAAACTTCCATGTTTTGAAGACTTTCATAAAAATCGCCTATTCACCCCCCCCCCCCATCCTCTAGTCGATAACTAGCACTTTCAATTGGTATCAGAGCAAGGTACTCCCTTGTTCTGTGTGATTCGGTTTAACCACCTGGAGTTTTAGCTATGTCAACTACAGGGATAATCAAAGTCTCCGCTGCTTGCCCCGTGTTCGATGGAGCTGAATATCCCTACTGGAAGAATAAGATGCGCATGCATCTTGAAGCCATTGATGTCGACCTCTGGTATGTCGTCAAGAACGGCGTTCCCAAAACTGGTGAAGGTGTCACCCCGCCGATGTCTAGAAGTTCATTCAATCGGACTCAACTGCCAAGAACATTATCTCGTGGTCATCGACCAAAGGACAAGATGGTCGCAGGAGTGCTCGAAACGTCGAAGCTAGTCTCGACTGGCTATCCAAGGTCAACGGCGTCTCAACCCGAGAGATCAAAGGATCGGTGTTCTTCGCAACCTCTTCAACCGCTTCAAGAGAAACGACAATGAAAATGTCCAGCTCACGCTTGATCGTCTCACCGACATCACCAATGAGCTTCGTGCTCTCGGCGCCCACCGAGATTACCAAGCATGAAATCGCTAAGACACTACCGAGATCACTTGACAGCTCCTTTGACACCCTTGCCCTCATGATACAAGAACGCCTACGACTTCAAGACACTCGATCCGTCTGATATACTTGAGAGGCTCAACACACATGAGTTCCAGCTTCGAGAAAAGAGATATCTATGGTCCCAACTATGGACGAACTCGCGCTTTGAAGGCAAAAGTTGTTTCCTCATCTGAAGAAGAATCTGACTGCAGTTCTGATGATCCTGAATACATTGGAAAGGAACTTGCTTTGCTTGTGAAGAAGTTCCAGAAGTTCACTAAGAAGAAGGGATTCAGAAAGTCTTCACGATCTAGCTCAAGAAATGATGAAGCTTCCACTCATGACCACAAGAAGAGAACATGTCACAAGTGCAAGAAACCTGGACACTATATATCTGAGTGCCCACAGTGGGACAATGAGAAGAAGAAGAAGAAGAAGAGCAAGGAATATGATTCTGATGACAAGAAGAAGAATAAATCTTCAAAGTCTTCTTCGAAGTCCTCATGAAAGTCTTCATCACATAAGAAGAGCTCATCTGGCAAGGCTCGTGCATTTGTTGGCAAGGAAATGGATTCAGAGGAGGAGTCTGCTTCTGAGGAGGTGGAGGTGGAGTCTGGAGAGGAGTCTGACCCTGGCGTTGCAAGTCTGGCTCTAGCCACAGACTATGTTGCCAAGTCCATCTTCAACACTGAAGGCAATGACTTCCACACCAACGCTGAAGCTGATGACATGGACGACCCTGCTCCCACCTACTGCTTCATGGCACGTGGTGCCAAGGTAAAATCACGTGATGCTTACTTTCAAACATCAAGTGAAGATGACTTTGATTGTGAATCCAAGCCCAGCTAAAGAAATGGAATAAGCCTAAGGACAACCCTGAAGTTTCTTATGTCAAAGATAGACAAAAAGCTGATCTTTGGACCTCGCTGAAGGAAAATTTCACCCTACCGCCAGAGGAGGATCCGAATAACCCAGTTATAGAGCGAAAGGTCAAGCGTGTGCTCTTAAGAAGATGGCAGATCTATTCAAGAGGTGGAAGAAAGAGTTGAACACAAAGTTTGTCGACAAAGGGAAGAATCCAGAATTCACCGGCCGATATGAGAAGATAAGAAATCACTGGCCCGCATTTGTGGCCTACAAGACATCAAATAAGGGTAAGAAAATGTCAGAGACAACAAGATAAATGCTGCAAAGAAGCAGTATCGCCATCACACGGGGTCAGGTGGCTACCTCAAAGCCCGGTGTTGTGGGACTAAGCAGAGAATGACCTGCTTGCTAAAGGGGTCGAACCAGCGAAATTGAACTGGCTAGACCGTTCAAGGACTTGGTTCTTCGGGGTTGGGGGAACTTTGGACCCTGAAACAGGGGAGTGCCATTGGATGGACGAGCAACTTGCAATACCCGTCAAGAAGCTTCAGGAGTATATCACCGCAGCCCAGCAAGGGACGTTCATTCCCGACAGAGACAAAGACGAGCTGACTGAGGCCCTCTGGAATCCTGAGCACCCTGGACAAACACGAGGTACACCAGGCTCCGTTCCCGGCGCAGAGGGTTACAGAAGCCGGGAGAGAAAGAAGAAAGCGGAGCTGAGCTCAATGCAGAAGATCAATGCAAGACTACTGAAGCTAGAGGAACTTGAGAGCAAGGGAGCTGCCGGCCAACCATCTCAGCGGCACGAAGCTACCCGCTATCTCAGCGGAGAAGCAGCGTGGCTTCCACGGAGCTCATTCATCCTGACTTCACGGCTCCTAGCTACCCCATGGATACCATCACGGAGGCTCAAAATTGCCAGCTTATGACGAAATGGCAGAACCTCACTTTGAAGGTGGTTGTTGGCTCTGTTGCACCTCCTCAACCTGACGGAACTTTTCACTCCCGTCTGATTCCACATGGTTATGTTGTTGTGATGGTGGATGAAGTAATGGAGGGATTTGAGGAGCTCGAGCTTCACCACCCTACAGGAAGGGGAGAATCAGTTGGGTTATGCTCTGAGGAGTACATGTCTATGGCAAGAGGAGTACATCAAGCTTCCAAACTGGACGCCTCCGCCTCCTCCTCCTCCTCCGGCGAGTCAGGGCACTCTACCTCCTCCTCCTCCGGTGAGTGATCAGGGCACTTCGCCTCCTTCTCCGGCTCCTCCGGTGCATGAGGGCACTCCGCCTCCCCCTTCACCTGCTCCGGCGCGTCCGAGCAGTCCGCCTCCTCCTCCGCCTCGTCAGAAACGGCGAAAGACAGATGCCGCCGCTCTAGCTCCTCCGGCGCGTCGGAGCACTCCGCCTCGTAAGTGATATGTCTCCAACGTATCTATAATTTTTGATTGCTTCATGCTATATTATATTCTGTTTTGGACATTATTGGGCTTTATTATGCACTTTTATATTACTTTTTGGACTAACCTATTAACCGGAGGCCCAGCCCAGAATTGTTGTTTTTTGTCCATTTCAGTGTTTCGCAGAAAAAGAATATCAAACGGAGTCCAAACGGAATGAAACCTACGAGAACGTGATTTTCGGAACGAACATGATCCAGAGGACTTGAAGTCTATGCAAAGCAATGAACGAGGAAGGCACGAGGTAGGGGGTCGCGCATACCCTCCACCCTCGTGGGCCCCTCGTTGCTCCACCGACGTACTTCTTCCTCCTATATATACCTACGTACCCCCAAACTACCAGATACGGAGCCAAAAACCTAATTCCACCGCCGCAACTTTCTATACCTAAGAGATCCCATCTTGGGGCCTTTTCGAAGCTCCGCCGGAGGGGGCATTGATCACGGAGGGCCTCTACATCATCTCCAAGGCCTCTCCGATGAAGTGTGAGTAGTTTACCTCAGACCTTCGGGTCCATAGTTATTAGCTAGATGGCTTCTTCTCTCTTTTGGATCTCAATACAATGTTCTCCCCCTCTCTTGTGGAGATCTATTCGATGTAATCTTCTTTTGCGGTGTGTTTGTCGAGATCCGATGAATTGTGGGTTTATGATCAAGATTATCTATGAACAATATTTGAATCAAAACTGAATTCTTTTATGTACGATTGGTTATCTTTTCAAGTCTCTTCGAATTATCAGTTTGGTTTGGCCTACTAGATTGATCTTTCTTGCAATGGGAGAAGTGCTTAGCTTTGGGTTCAATCTTACGGTGTCCTTTCCCAAAGTGATGAGGGGCAGCAAGGCACGTATTGTATTGTTGCCATCGAGGATAAAAAGATGGGATTTATATCATATTGCATGAGTTTATCCCTCTACATCATGTCATCTTTCTTAATGCGTTACTCTGTTCTTCATGAACTTAATACTCTAGATGCATGCGGATAGCGGTCGATGTGTGGAGTAATAGTAGTAGATGCAGAATCGTTTCGGTCTACTTGTCTCGGACATGATGCCTATATACATGATCATACCTAGATATTCTCATAACTATGCTCAATTTTATCAATTGCTCGACGGTAATTTGTTTACCCATCGCAAATACTTATGCTATCTTGAGAGAAGCCACTAGTGAAACCTATGGCCCCCTGGTCTATTTTCCATCATATTAATCTTCCAATACTTTGCTATTTTCGTTGTCGTTTATTTTACTTTGCATCTTTATCATAAAAATACCAAAAATATTATCTTATCATCTCTATCAGATCTCACTCTCGTAAGTTACCGTGAAGGGATTGACAACCCCTTTTTCGCATTGGTTGTGAGGTTCTTGTTTGTTTGTGTAGGTGCGAGGGACTCGTGCGTGGCCTACTACTAGATTGATACCTTGGTTCTCAAAAACTGAGGGAAATACTGACGCTGCTTTACAGCATCACCCTTTCCTCTTCAAGGGAAAACCAACGCAGTGCTCAAGAGGTAGCAAGAAGGATTTCTGGCGCCATTGACGGGGAGTCTACGTAAAAGTCAAGCCATACCAAGTACCCATCACAAACTCATCTCCCTCGCATTACATTATTTGCCATTTGCCTCTCGTTTTCCTCTCCCCCACTTCACCCTTGCCGTTTTATTCGCCCTCTTTTTCGTTCGCCTCTTTTCGCTCTTTGCTTGTTGGATTGCTTGTTTGTCACGATGGCTCAAGATAATACTAAATTGTGTGACTTTACCGATACCAACAATAATGATTTTCTTAGCACACTGATTGCTCCTCTTAATGATGCTGAATCTTGTGAGATTAATGTTGCTTTGTTGAATCTTGTTATGAAAGATCAATTCACCGACCTTCATAGTGAAGATGTCGCTACCCATCTAAATAGCTTTGTTGATTTGTGTGATATGCAAAAGAAGAGGGATGTTGATAATGATATTGTTAAACTGAAGTTATTTCCTTTTTCACTTAGAGATCGTGCTAAAGTGTGGTTTCGTCTTTGCCTAAAAATAGTATTGATTCATGGAATAAGTGCAAAGATGCTTTTATCTCTAAGTATTTTCCTCCCGCTAAAATCATCTCTCTTAGAAACGATATTATGAACTTTAAACAACTTGATCATGAACATGTTGCGCAAGCATGGGAGAGGATGAAATTAATGATACGTAATTGCCCTACTCATGGTTTGAATTTGTGGATGGTCATACAAAAAATTTATGCCGGATTGAATTTTGCTTCTAGAAATCTTTTAGATTCGGCCGCGGGAGGCACTTTTATGGAAATCACTTTAGGAGAAGCTACTAAACTCCTAGATAATATTATGGTTAATTATTCTCAATGGCACAACGAAAGATCTACTAATAAAAAAGTGCATGCGATAGAAGAAATTAATGTTTTGAGTGGAAAGATGGATGAACTTATGAAATTAATAGAAGTGTTTCTTCTGATCCTAATGATATGCCTTTGTCTACTTTGATTGAGAATAATAATGAATCTATGGATGTGAATTTTGTTGGTAGGAATAATTTTGGCAACAACGCGTATAGAGGAAACTTTAATCTTAGGCCGCTCCCTAGTAATTCCTCTAATAATTATGGTAATTCCTACAACAATTATTATGGAAATTTTAATAAGATGCCCTCTGAATTTGAGAATAGTGTTAAAGAGTTTATGAATTTGCAAAATAATTTCAATGCCTTGCTTGAGGAAAAATTGCTTAAAGTTGATGAATTGGCTAGGAACGTTGATAGAATTTCTCTTGATGTTGATTCTTTGAAACTTAGATCTATTCCACCTAAGCATGATATCAACGAGTCTCTCAAAGCCATGAGAATTTCCATTGATGAGTGCAAAGAAAGAACCGCTAGGATGCGTGCTAAAAAAGATTGCTTTATGAAAGCGTGTTCTTCTAATTTCTATAAAAATAAAGATGAAGATCTAAAAGTTATTGATGTGTCCCCTATTAAATCTTTGTTTTGCAATATGAATCTTGATAATGATGGGACTATAGATGAGTTACCTTTACCTAGAAGACGTTCGAAAAATTCTGAGTTTTTAGATCTTGATGCAAAATTTGGTAGAAGTGGGATTGAAGAAGTTAAAACTTTAGATATCAATGAACCCACTATTCTGGATTTCAAGGAATTTAATTATGATAATTGATCTTTAATAGATTGTATTTCCTTGTTACAATCTGTGCTAAATTCTCTGCATGCTTATAGTCAAAATAAGGCTTTTACCAAACATATCGTTGATGCCTTGATGCAATACGAAGAAAAGCTTGAGTTGGAAGTTTCTATCCCTAGAAAACTTTATGATGAGTGGGAACCTACTATTAAAATTAAAATTAAAGATCATGAGTGTTATGCTTTGTGTGATTTGGGTGCTAGTGTTTCCACGATTCCGAAAACTTTGTGCGATTTGCTAGGTTTCCATGATCTTGATGATTGCTCTTTAAATTTGCACCTTGCGGATTCCACTATTAAAAAACCTATGGGAAGAATTAATGATGTTCTTATTGTTGCAAATAGGAATTATGTGCCCATAGATTTTATCGTTCTTGATATAGATTGCAATCCTTCATGTCCTACTATTCTTGGTAGACCTTTTCTTAGAATGATTGGTGTGATTATTGATATGAAGGAAGCGAATATTAGATTCCAATTTCCATTGAGGAAAGGCATGGAACACTTCCCTAGAAAGAAAATAAAATTACCATATGAATCTATCATGAGAGCCACTTATGGATTGCCTACCAAAGATGGCAATACCTAGATCTATCCTTGCTATTATGCCTAGCTAGGGGCGTTAAACGATAGCGCTTGTTGGGAGGCAACCCAATTTTATTTTAGTTTTTTGCTTTTTGCTTCTTTTTAGGAATAAATAATTTGTCTAGCCTCTGGTTAGATTCGTTTTTGTGTTTTAATTAGCGTTTGTGCCAAGTAAAACCGTTAGGATAACCTACGGTAGTAGTTATTTGATTCTGCTACAAAAAACAGAAACTTTGCGTGCGCGAGATTAGTTTTCATAAATCACAGGAAAGTGCTTTTTAGTTGATTCTTTTTGATGTGGATCAATAAACAAATTATCTATAACTTCATAATTTTTCTGAATTTGTCACGTTCCAGAAGTTTGTGTTAGTTACAGATTACTACAGACTGTTCTGTTTTTGACAGATTCTGTTTTTCGTGAGTTGTTTGCTTATTTTGATGATTCTATGGCTAGTAAAATAGTTTATGAACCATAGGGAAGTTGGAATACATTAATTTAACACCAATAAAAATAAATAATGAGTTCTTCCGCTAACGGAGCTTATGAGATTTTCTGTTGAGTTTTGTGTTGTGAAGTTTTCAAGTTTTGGGTAAAAGATTTGATGGATTATGGAACAAGGAGTGGAAAGAGCCAAAGATTGGGGATTCCCATGGCACCCCAAGATAATCTAAGGTACCCTAAAATACAAAGCTTGGGGATGCCCCGGAAGGCATCCCCTCTTTCGTCTACTTCCATCGGTAACTTTACTTGGAGCTATATTTTTATTCACCACATGATATGTGTTTTGCTTGGAGCGTCTTGTATTATTTGAGTCCTTGCTTTTTAGTTTACACAATCATCCTTGCTGTACACACCTTTTGAGAGAGTCACACATGATTCGGAATTTATTAGAATACTCTATGTGCTTCACTTATATCTTTTGAGTTATATAGTTTTTGCTCTAGCGCTTCACTTAAATATTTTAGAGCACGGTGGTGGATTTGTTTTATAGAAACTGTTGTTCTCTCATGCTTCACTTATATTATTTTGAGAGTCCTACAAAACAGCATGGTAATTTGCTTTAATAAAGAAATTAATCCTATTATGCAAAGTGTTCAATTCTAGTAAAAAATTCTCTTATGAGTGCGTTGAATACTAAGAAAAGTTGGATGCTTGATGATTGTTTTGAGACATGGAGGTATTAATATTAGAGTCATGCTAGTTGAGTAGTTGTGAAATTGAGAAATACTTGTGTTGAAGGTTGCAAGTCCTGTAGCATGCACGTATGGTAAACGTTGTGTAACAAATTTGAAACATGAGATGTTCTTTGAGTGTCTTCCCTTGTGTGGAGGTCGGGGGCGCGCGATGGTTAACTCCTACCAACCTCCCCCCTAGGAGCATGCGCGTAGTGCTTGGTTTTGATGACTTGTAGATTTTTGCAATAAGTATGTGAGTTCTTTATGACTAATGTTGAGTCCATGGATTATATGCACTCTCACCCTTCCACCATTGCTAGCCTCTCTAGTACCGCGCAACTCTCGCCGGTTCATTACACCCACCATATACCTTCCTCAAAACAGCTACCATACCTACCTATTATGGCATATCCATAGCCATTCTGAGATATATATTGCCATGCAACTTTCCACCGTTCCATTTATCATGACACATTCATCATTGTCATAATTGCCTTGCATGATCATGTAGTTGACATAGTATTTGTGGCAAAGCCACCATCAATAATTCTTTCATACTTGTCGCTCATGAATCATTTCCCATTCCGGTACACCGCCGGAGGCATGCATATAGAGTCATACTTTGTTCTAGTATCGATTTGTAATAATTGAGTTGTAAATAAATAGAAGTGTGATGATCATCATTTTCTAGAGCATTGTCCCAAGTGAGGAAATAAAAAAAAGAGAAAGGCCATAAAAAAAGAGAAGGCCCAAAAAAATGAGAGAAAAAGAGAGAAGGGACAATGTTACTATCCTTTTACCACACTTGTGCTTCAAAGTAGCACCATGTTCTTCATGATAGAGAGTCTCTTGTTTTGTCACTTTCATATACTAGTGGGAATTTTTCATTATAGAACTTGGCTTGTATATTCCTACAATGGGCTTCCTTAAATGCCCTAGGTCTTCACGAGCAAGCAAGTTGGATGCACACCCACTTAGTTGTATTTTGTTGAGCTTTCATATATTTATAGCTCAAGTGCATCCGTTGCATGGCAATCCCTACCCCTCACATTGATATCTATTAATGTGCATCTCCATAGCCCGTTGATACGCCTAGTTGATGTGAGATTATCTTCTCCCTTTTTGTCTTCTCCACAACCACCATATTCTATTCCACATATAGTGCTATGTCCATGGCTCACGCTCATGTATTGCGTGAAAGTTGAAAGAGTTTGAAAATTCTAAAGTATGAAACAATTGCTTGGCTGAAACCGGGGTTGTGCATGATTTGAGTATTTTGTGTGACGAAGATGGAGCATAACCAAACCATATGATTTTGTAGGGATGAACTTTCTTTGGCCATGTTATTTTGAGAAGACATAATTGCTTAGTTAGTATGCTTGAAGTATTATTATTTTTTATGTCAATATTAAACTTTTATCTTGAAACTTTCGGATCTGAATATTCATACCACAATTAAGAGGGTTACATTAAAAACCATGCCAAGTAGCATTCCGCATCAAAAATTCTGTTTTTATCATTTACCTACTCGAGGACGAGCAGGAATTAAGCTTGGGGATGCTTGATACGTCTCCAACGTATCTATAATTTTTTATTGCTTCATGCTATATTATATTCTGTTTTGGACATTATTAGGCTTTATTATGCACTTTTATATTACTTTTGGGACTAACCTATTAACCGGAGGACTAGCCCAGAATTGCTGTTTTTGTCCTTTCAGTGTTTCGCAGAAAAAGAATATCAAACGGAGTCCAAACGAAATGAAACCTTCGGGAACGTGATTTTCGGAACGAACGTGATCTAGAGGACTTGGAGTCTATGCAAAGCAACGAACAAGGAAGGCACGAGGTAGGGGGTGCGCCTACCCCCCCCCCCCCCAAGGCGAGCCCTCCACCCTCGTGGGCCCCTCGTTGCTCCACCGACGTACTTCTTCCTCCTATATATACCTACGTACCCCCAAACTACCAGATACGGAGCCAAAAACCTAATTCCACCGCCGCAACTTTCTGTACCAGAGAGATCCCATCTTGGGGCCTTTTCCGGAGCTCCACCGGAGGGGGCATTGATCACAGAGGGCCTCTACATCATCTCCAAGGCCTCTCCGATAAAGAGTGAGTAGTTTACCTCAGACCTTCGGGTCCATAGTTATTAGCTAGATGGCTTCTTCTCTCTTTTTGGATCTCAATACAATGTTCTCCCTCTCTCTTGTGGAGATCTATTCGATGTAATCTTCTTTTGCGGTGTGTTTGTCGCGATCCGATGAATTGTGGGTTTATGATCAAGATTATCTATGAACAATATTTGAATCAAAACTGTATTTTATGTATGATTGGTTATCTTTGCAAGTCTCTTCAAATTATCAGTTTGGTTTGGCCTACTAGATTGATCTTTCTTGCAATGGGAGAAGTGCTTAGCTTTGGGTTCAATCTTGCGGTGTCCTTTCCCAAAGTGATGAGGGGCAGCAAGGCACGTATTGTATTGTTGCCATCGAGGATAAAAAGATGGGGTTTATATCATATTGCATGAGTTTATCCCTCTACATCATGTCATTTTCTTAATGCGTTACTCAGTTCTTCATGAACTTAATACTCTAGATGCATGCTGGATAGCGGTCTATGTGTGGAGTAATAGTAGTAGATGCAGAATCGTTTCGGTCTACTTGTCTCGGACGTGATGCCTATATACATGATCATACCTAGATATTCTCATTACTATGCTCAATTATATCAATTGCTCGACAGTAATTTGTTTACCCATCGCAAATACTTATGCTATCTTGAGAGAAGCCACTAGTGAAACCTATGGCCCCCGGGTCTATTTTCCATCATATTAATCTTCCAATACTTTGCTATTTTCGTTGTCGTTTATTTTACTTTGCATCTTTATCATAAAAATACCAAAAATATTATCTTATCATCTCTATCAGATATCACTCTCGTAAATGACCGTGAAGGGATTGACAACCCCTTTTTCGCATTGGTTGCGAGGTTCTTGTTTGTTTGTGTAGGTGCGAGGGACTCGTGCGTGGCCTCCTACTGGACTGATACCTTGGTTCTCAAAAACTGAGGGAAATACTTACGCTGCTTTACTGCATCACCCTTTCCTCTTCAAGGGAAAACCAACGCAGTGCTCAAGAGGTAGCAGTAAGCAACAACAGAAGAGAGACATCGCCGCTCCGGCGGCTAGCAGTACAAGTAGAGGCCGGAGGCAATTCAGATATGGTCCATCTCTCAAGGCTCCGGAAAACTTACCATACGAGAGGACCGAGAAGGAAAACACGGAGATCTGTGAAGCCCAAGTGAGGGACTTTTTTGCAAAGAAACCACCACCTCCGAAGGAGATGATAGATCCGATGAAAGCGAAGCACGCTATCGATGCCCTGAAGTGACCACCACCGCCTCCGGCGGATTCCAACTATGTCCGCTGTCTTAAAAAGACATATCAAGATGCGCGGGACTTGGGAACTACTTCTAGTGATAAAAGGTTAGCAGAATGAAGAAGTGCAGAAAAATACCCCAGCTCGATGAATAGGACAACCAATCGTGCCCCCCGCTCAAGGTGTCTAGCGATATCGTCGCTAATCATCTGGGTGATGGTTGTTGGAAATATGCCCTAGAGGCAATAATAAAATGGTTATTATTGTATTTCCTTGTTCATGATAATTGTCTATTGTTCATGCTATAATTGTATTAACTGGAAACTGTAATACATGTGTGAATACGTAGACCACAACATGTCCCTAGTAAGCCTCTAGTTGAGTAGCTCGTTGATCAATAGATGGTTATGGTTTCCTGACCATGGACATTGGATGTCATTGATAACGGGATCGCATCATTAGGAGAATGATGTGAAAGACAAGACCCAATCCTAAGCATAGCACAAGATCGTGTAGTTCATTTGCTAAAGAGCTTTTCTAATTTCAAGTATCATTTCCTTAGACCATGAGATTGTGTAACTCCCGGATACCGTAGGAATTCTTTGGGTGTACTAGACATCACAATGTAACTGGGTGGCTATAAAGGTGCACTACAGGTATCTTGGGTTGGCACGAATCGAGACTGAGAATTGTCAATCCGTATGACGGAGAGGTATCTCTGGGCCCACTCGGTAATGCATCATCATAATGAGCTCAATGTGACTAATGAGTTAGCCACGGGATCATGCGTTACGGAATGAGTAAAGAGACTTTCCGGTAATGAGATTGAACAAGGTATAGGGATACCGACGATCGAATCTCGGGCAAGTAACATACCGATAGACAAAGGGAATTGAATACGGGATTGATTGAATCCCCGACATTGTGGTTAATCCGATGAGATCATCGTGGAACATGTGGGAGCCAATATGGGTATCCAGATCCCGCTATTGGTTATTGGCCAGAGAGGTGTCTCGGTCATGTCTGCATGGTTCCCGAACCCGTAGGGTCTACACACTTAAGGTTCAGTGACGCTAGAGTTGTTATGGGAAATAGTATGTGGTTACCAAAGGTTGTTCGAAGTCCCGGATGAGATCCCGGACGTGATGAGGAACTCCGGAGTGGTCCGGAGGTGAAGATCGATATATTGGACGAAGGGTATTGGAGTCCGGGATTGTTCTGGGAGTACCGGGTGACGACCAGCGTGACCGAAAGGTATTTCGGAGGCCCCGGCAAGCGTTGGGGGGCCTTATGGGCCAAGGGGAGGGGGCACATCAGCCCAATAAGGGGCTGTGCGCCCCTCCCACCCCATCTCACGTAACGTGGAGAAGTAGGTGCGCCTCCCCTAGGGAAGCCACCCCTCCTGGCTTGGGGGGCAAGTTTCCTAGGGGTGGGGGCGCCCAAACCCATCTAGGGTTTCCCCTGTGGCCGCCACCCCTCCCCTAGGGAACCCTAGGGCGCCTCCTCCACCCCCTTCCCCCTATATATAGTGAGGGAGAGAGAGGGCAGCCGCACCCCTTCCCTGGCGCAGCCCCTCCCTCCTCCAACTCTTCCTTCTCCTCCGTAGAGCTTAGCGAAGCCCTGCAGGAATACCACAAGCTCCACCACCACGCCGTCGTGCTGCCGGAGTTCTCCCTCAACTTCTCCTCTCCCCTTGCTGGATCAAGAAGGAGGAGACGTCCCCGGGCTGTACGTGTGTTGAACGCGGAGGCGTCGTCCGTTCGGTGCTAGATCAGATCTTCCGCCATTTGAATCGCCGCGAGTACGACTCCATCAACCGCGTTCTTGTAAAGTTTCCGCTTAGCGATCTTCAAGGGTATGAAGATGCACTCCCTATCACATGTTGCTAGCATCTCCTAGATTGATCTTGGTGACACGTAGGAAATTTTTGAATTATTGCTACGTTCCCCAACAGTGGCATCATGAGCTAGGTCTATCCGTAGATTCTATGCACGAGTAGAACACAAAGTAAATGTGGGCGATGATTTGTTCAATTTGCTTGCCGTTACTAGTCTCATCTTGATTCAGCGGCATAGTGGGATGAAGCGGCCCGGACCGACCTTACACGTACACTTAAGTGAGACACGTTACACCGACTGACATGCACTTGATGCATAAGGTGGCTAGCGGGTGTCTGTCTCTCCCACTTTAGTCGGATCGGATTTGATGAAGAGGGTCCTTATGAAGGGTAAATAGCAATTAGCATATCACCGTTGTGGCTTTTGCGTAGGTAAGAAACGTTCTTGCTAGAAACCCATAGCAGCCATGTAAAACATGCAACAACAATTAGAGGACGTCTAACTTGTTTTTGCAGGGTATGCTATGAGATGTGATATGGCCAAAAGGATGTGATGAATTATATATATACATATATATATATATATATATATATATGTGTGTGTGTGTGTGTGTGTGTGTGTGTGTGTGTGTGTGTGTGTGATGTATGAGATTTATCATGTTCTTGTAATAGGAATCACGACTTGCATGTCGATGAGTATGACAACCGGCAGGAGCCATAGGAGTTGTCTTAATTTATTGTATGACCTGCGTGTCAATGAAAATCGCCATGTAATTACTTTATTTTATTGCTAACCGTTAGCCATAGTAGTAGAAGTAATAGTTGTTGGAAATATGCCCTAGAGGCAATAATAAAAGCATTATTATTATATTTCCTTGTTCATGATAATTGTCTTTTATTCATGCTATAACTGTATTATCCGGAAATCGTAATACACGTGTGAATACATAGACCACAATACGTCCCTAGTGAGACTCTAGTTGACTAGCTCGTTGGTCGACAGATAGTCATGGTTTCCTGACTATGGACATCAGATGTCATTGACAATGGGATCACGTCATTAGGAGAATGACGTGATGGACAAGACCCAATCCTAAGCATAGCACAAAGATCGTGTAGTTCGTTTTGCTAGAGCTTTTCCAATGTCAAGTATCTCTTCCTTAGACCGTGAGATCGTGTAACTCCCGGATACTGTAGGAATGCTTTGGGTGTACCAAACGTCACAACGTAACTGGGTGACTATAAAGGTGCACTACAGGTATCCCGAAAGTGTCTGGGTTGACACGGATCGAGACAGGATTTGTCACTCCGTATGACGGAGAGGTATCACCGGGCCCACTCGGTAATGCATCATCATAATGAGCTCAAAGTGATCAAGTGTCCGTCACGGGATCATGCATTACGGTACGAGTAAAGTGACTTGCCGTAACGAGACTAAACGAGGTATTGGGATACCGACGATCGAGTCTCGGGCAAGTAACATACCGTCGACAAAGGGAATAGCATACGGGTTGCTTGAACCCTCGACATCGTGGTTCATCCGATGACAACATCGAGGAGCTTGTGGGAACCAACATGGGTATCCAGATCCCGCTGTTGGTTATTGACCGGAGAGCGCCTCGGTCATGTTCAAGATGTCTCCCGAACCCGTAGGGTCTACACACTTAAGGTTCGGTGACGCTAGGGTTAATAGGAAGACTTGTATGTGATTACCGAATGTTGTTCGGAGTCCCGGATGAGATCCCGGACGTCACGAGGAGTTCCGGAATGGTCCGGAGGTAAAGATTTATATATGGGAAGTTGTCAAACGGACACCGGAAAAGTTTCGGGTCATATCGGTATTATGGAGGGTCCACCGGAAAGGTTCCGGAGGACCACCGGGAGGGGCCACCCCTTTTGGGGGGCCACTTGGGCTGCGTGGGAGGCAGCCAGCCCCTAGTGGGCTGGGCGCACCCCCTCCCCTTGGCCCATGCGCCTAGGGGTGAGGGGAACCCTAAGGGGCGCCCCCTTGCTTGGGGGCAAGCCCTCCCTTGGCCGCCGCCCCCCCTCTAGAGGCATCTCGAGGGGGCCGGCCCCCTCCTCCCTGCCCCTATAACTAGAGGGGTGAGGGGAGGGCTGAAAACACCATTGAAGGCGCAGCCCTCCCTCCCAACACCTCTCCTCCTCCGCATAAGCTTGGCGAAGCCTCGCTGAGAACAGCCACTCCATCTGCATCACGCCGTCGTGCTGCCATTGGAGTTGTCTTCCTCAACCTCTCCTTCCTCCTTTCTGGATCAAGACGAAGGAGACGCCATCGTCCCGTACATGTGTTGAACGCGGAGGTGCTGTCCGTTCGGCACTTGGTCATCGGTGATCGGAATCACGTTGGGAACGTCTTCATCATCACCACTCCCTTGAACGCTTCCGTACTCGATCTACAAGTGGTATGTAGATGCAAACTCTCTCTCTCTTGACTCGTTTCTTAGTAGAACTCATAGATGGATCTTGGTGAAACCGTAGGAAAAATTTTAATTTTCTGCAACGTTCCCCAACAGTGGCATCATGAGCTAGGTTTATGCGTAGTTCTCTATTGCACGAGTAGAACACAATTTAGTTGTGGGCGTGGTTCTTGTCAATTTACTTGCCGCTACTAGTCTTATCTTGCTTCCGCGGTATTGTGGGATGAAGCGGCCCGGACCAACCTTACACGTACGCTTACGTGAGACCGGTTCCACCGACTAACATGCACTAGTTGCATAAGGTGGCTGGCGGGTGTCTCTCTCTTACTTTAGTTGGAGCGGATTCGATGAAAAGGGTCCTTATGAAGGGTAAATATAAGTTGACAAGATCACGTTGTGGTTATTCGTAGGTAAGAAAACGTTCTTGCTAGAACCCAATTGCAGCCACGTAAAGATGCAACAACAATTAGAGGACGCCTAACTTGTTTTTGCAGCAATTGTCATGTGATGTGATATGGCCAAGTTGTGATGAATGATGAATGACACATTGTGATGTATGAGATCATGTTCTTGTAATAGGAATCACGACTTGCATGTCGATGAGTATGACAACCGCAGGAGCCATAGGAGTTGTCTTTATTTTGTATGACATGCGTGTCATTGAAGAACGCCATGTAACTTACTTTACTTTATTGCTAAACGCGTTAGCCATAGAAGTAGAAGTAGTCGTTGGCGTGACAACTTCATGGAGGCACAATGATGGAGATCATGATGATGGAGATCATGGTGTCATGCCGGTGACAAGATGATCATGGAGCCTCAAGATGGAGATCAATGGAGCTTTATGATATTGGCCATATCATGTCACTACTATATAATTGCATGTGATGTTTATTATGTTTATACATCTTGTTTACTTAGAACGACGGTAGTAAATAAGATGATCCCTTACAACAATTTCAAGAAGTGTTTCCCTAATCGTGCACCGTTGCTAAAGTTCGTCGCTTCTAAGCACCACGTGATGATCGGGTGTGATGGATTCTTACGTTCACATACAACGGGTGTAAGACAGATTTACACACGCCGAAAACACTTAGGGTTTACTTGACGAGCCTAGCATGTACAGACATGGCCTCGGAACACGGAGACCGAAGGTCGAACACGAGTCGATAGAAGATACGATCAACATGAGAATGTTCACCGATGATGACTAGTCCGTCTCACGTGATGATCGGACACGGCCTAGTCGACTCGGATCGTGTAACACTTAGATGACTAGAGGATGTCTAATCTGAGTGGGAGTTCATTGAAATAATTTGATTAGATGAACTTAATTATCATGAACTTAGTCTAAAACTTTTGCATAATATGTCTTGTAGATCAAATGGCCAACGCCCATGTCAACTTGAACTTCAACGCGTTCCTAGAGAAAACCAAGCTGAAAGATGACGGCAGCAACTATAATGGATCGGGTCCGGAACCCGAGGATCATCCTCATAGCTGCCGTGAAACAATATGTCCTAGAAGGACCGCTAGGTGACGCCCCGTCCTGCAGAACCAAGACATTATGAATGCTTGGCAAACTCGCTACCGATGATTACTCCCTCGTTCAAAGGCGGCATGCTTTACAACTTAGAACCGGGCTCCAAAAGCGCTTTTGAGCATCACGGAGCATATGAGATGTTCGAGGAGCTGAAACTTGTTTTCCAAGCTCACGCCCGGTCGAGAGATATGACATCTCCGACAAGTTCTATAGTTGTAAGATGGAGGAAAACAGTTCTGTCGGTGAGCACATATCAAGATGTCAGTTGCACAACCGTATGACCCAAATTTGAATATTAACCTCCCTGATGAGGCGGTCATTGACAGAATCCTCCATCGCTCCCACCAAGCTACAAAAGCTTTGTGATGAACTACAACATGCAGGGGATGGTAAAGACCATTCCTGAAGTGTTCTCTATGCCGAAGTCAGCCGAGGTTGAAATCAAGAAAGAACATCAAGTGTTGATGGTCAATAAGACCACTAAGTTCAAGAAGGGCAAGGGTAAGAAGAACTTCAAGAAGGACGGCAAGGAGGTTGCCGCGCCGCAAGCAAGTTGCCGGAAGAAGTCAAAGAATGGACCCAAACCCGAGACCGAGTGCTTTTATTGCAAGGGAAGGGTCACCGAAGCGGAACTGCCCCAAATACTTAGCGGATAAGAAGGCCGGCAACACCAAAGGTATATTTGATATACATGTAATTGATGTGTACCTTACCAGTACTCGTAGTAACTCCCCGGTATTTGATAATCGTGTCGTTGCTCATATTTGTAACTCACAGCTGGAGCTGCGGAATAAGCGGAGACGGGCGAAGGACGAGGTGACGATGCGCGTCGGGAATGGTTCCAGAGTCGATGTGATCGCCGTCGGCACGCTACCTCTTCATTTACCTACGGGATTAGTTTTGAACCTTAATAATTGTTATTTGGTGCCAAGTTTGAGCATGAACATTGTATCTGGATCTCGTTTAATGCGAGATGGCTACTCATTTAAATCCGAGAATAATAGTTGTTCTATTTATATGAGAGACATGTTTTATGGTCATGCTCCGATGGTCAATGGTTTATTCTTAATGAATCTCGAGCGTAATGTTACACATATTCATAGCGTGAATACCAAAAGATGTAAAGTTGATAACGATAGTCCCACATACTTGTGGCATCGCCGCCTTGGTCACATTGGTGTCAAGCGCATGAAGAAGCTCCATGCTGATGGACTTTTGGAGTCTTTAGATTATGAATCATTTGACACATGCGAACCATGCCTCATGGGCAAGATGACCAAGACTCCGTTCTCCGGAACAATGGAGCGAGCAACCAACTTATTGGAAATCATACATACCGATGTGTGCGGTCCAATGAGTGTTGAGGCTCATGGAGGATATCGTTATGTTCTCACTCTCACCGATGACTTGAGTAGATATGGGTATGTCTACTTAATGAAACACAAGTCCGAGACCTTTGAAAAGTTCAAGGAATTTCAGAATGAAGTAGAGAATCAACGTGACCGAAAGATAAAATTCTTACGATCAGATCGTGGAGGGGAATATTTAAGTCACGAATTTGGCACACACTTAAGAAAATGTGGAATCGTTTCACAACTAACGCCGCCTGGAACACCTCAACAGAATGGTGTGTCCGAACATCGTAATCGCACTCTATTGGATATGGTGCGGTCTATGATGTCTCTTACCGATTTACCGCTATCATTTTGGGGATACGCTCTAGAGACAGCTACATTCACTTTAAATAGGGCACCGCCTAAGTCCGCTGAGACGACACCGTATGAATTATGGTTTGGGAAGAAACCTAAGCTGTCATTTCTAAAATTTTGGGGATGCGATGCTTATGTCAAGAAACTTCAACCTGAAAAGCTCGAACCCAAGTCGGAAAAATGCGCCTTCATAGGATACCCTAAAGAAACCATTGGGTATACCTTCTACTTAAGATCCGAGGGCAAGATCTTTGTTGCCAAGAACGGATCCTTTCTGGAAATGGAGTTTCTCTCGAAAGAAGTAAGTGGGAGGAAAGTAGAACTCGATGAAGTACTACCTCTTGAACAGGATAGTAGTGCAGCTCAGGAAAATGTTCCTGTGATGCATACACCAACTCAAGAGGAAATTAATGATGATGATCAAGGTACTTCGGATCAAGTTGCTACTGAACTTCAGAGGTCCATTAAGGACACGCTCCGCACTGCAGTGGCACGGGAACCCTGTCCTGGAAATCATGTTGTTAGACAACGGTGAACCTTCGAACTATGAGGAAGCGATGGCGGGCCCAGATTCCAAAAAATGGCTAGAAGCCATGAAATCCGAGATAGAATCCATGTATGAAAACAAAGTGTGGACTTTGACTGACTTGCCCGATGATCGGCGAGCGATAGAAAACAAATGGATTTTTAAGAAGAAGACGGACGCGGATGGTAATGTCACCATCTATAAAGCTCGACTTGTCGCTAAGGGTTATCGGCAAGTTCAAGGGATTGACTACGATGAGACTTTCTCTCCGTAGCGAAGCTTAAGTCCGTCCGAATCATGTTAGCAATTGCCGCATACTATGATTATGAGATATGGCAGATGGACGTCAAAACAGCGTTCCTTAACGGATATCTTAAGGAAGAGCTGTATATGATGCAGCCGGAAGGTTTTGTCGATCCTAAGAATGCTAACAAAGTATGCAAGCTCCAGCGATCCATTTATGGGCTGGTGCAAGCATCTCGGAGTTGGAACATTCGCTTTGATGAGATGATCAAAGCGTTTGGGTTTATGCAGACTTATGGAGAAGCCTGCGTTTACAAGAAAGTGAGTGGGAGCTCAGAGCATTTCTCATATTATATGTAGATGACATACTTTTGATGGGAAATGATATAGAATTCTTGGACAGCATTAAGGCCTACTTGAATAAGTGTTTTTCAATGAAGGACCTTGGAGAAGCTGCTTATATATTAGGCATCAAGATCTATAGAGATAGATCGAGACGCCTCATAGGTCTTTCACAAAGCACATACCTTGATAAGATTTTGAAGAAGTTCAAAATGGATCAGTCCAAGAAGGGGTTCTTGCTCAGATTGCAAGGTGTGAGAGTGAGCTCAGCTCAATGCCCGACCGCGGTAAAAGATAAAGAAGAGATGAGTGTCATCCCCTATGCCTCAGCCATAGGCTCTATGATGTATGCCATAATGTGTACCAGACCTGATGTAAACCTTGCCGTAAGTTTGGTAGGAAGGTACCAAAGTAATCCCGCAAGGAACACCGGACAGCGGTCAAGAATATCCTGAAGTACCTGAAAAGGACAAAGGACATGTTTCTCGCTTATGGAGGTGACGAAGAGCTCGCCAGAAGGGTTACGCCGACGCTTAGCTTCGACACGGATCTGGATGACTCTAAGTCACAAACCGGATACGTGTATATGTTGAATGGTGGAAGCGATGGCTGGTGCATTTTGCAAGCAAAGCGTCGTGGCGGGATCTACATGTGAAGCGGAATACATGGCAGCCTCGGAGGCAGCGCATGAAGCAATTTGGGTGAAGGAGTTCATCACCGACCTAGGAGTCATACCCAATGCGTCGGGCCGATCAAACTCTTCTATGACAACACCGAGCTATTGCCCTTGCCAAGGAGCCCAGGTTTCACAAGAAGACCAGGCACATCAAGTCGCTTCAACTCCATCCGTGAAAATGTTCAAGATGGAGACATAGAAATTTGTAAAGTGCACACGGATCTGAATGTCGCAGATCCGCTGACTAAACCTCTCTCATGGGCAAAACATGATCAACACCGTAACTCTATGGGTGTTCGAGTCATCACAATGTAAACTAGATTATTGACTCTAGTGCAAGTGGGAGACTGTTGGAAATATGCCCTAGAGGCAATAATAAAAGCATTATTATTATATTTCCTTGTTCATGATAATTGTCTTTTATTCATGCTATAACTGTATTATCCGGAAATCGTAATACACGCGTGTGAATACATAGACCACAATACGTCCCTAGTGAGCCTCTAGTTGACTAGCTCGTTGGTCGACGATAGTCATGGTTTCCTGACTATGGACATCAGATGTCATTGACACGGGATCACGCCATTAGGAGAATGACGTGATGGACAAGACCCAATCCTAAGCATAGCACAAAGATCGTGTAGTTCGCTTTTGCTAGAGCTTTTCCAATGTCAAGTATCTCTTCCTTAGACCGTGAGATCGTGTAACTCCCGGACATCGTAGGAATGCTTTGGGTGTACCAAACGCCACAACGTAATCGGGTGACTATAAAGGTGCATTACAGGTATCCCCGAAAGTGTCTGGGTTGACACGGATCGAGACAGGATTTGTCACTCCGTATGACGGAGAGGTATCATCGGGCCCACTCGGTAATGCATCATCATAATGAGCTCAAAGTGATCAAGTGTCTGGTCACGGATCATGCATTACGGCACGAGTAAAGTGACTTGCCGTAACGAGACTAAACGAGGTATTGGGATACCGACGATCGAAGTCTCGGCAAGTAACATACCGTCTCGACAAAGGGAATAGCATACGGGTTGCTTGAACCCTCGACATCGTGGTTCATCCGATGACAACATCGAGGAGCTTGTGGGAACCAACATTGGTATCCAGATCCCGATCATGGTTATTGACCTGAGAGAGTCTCGGTCATGTCTGCATGTCTCCCGAACCCGGAGGGTCTACACACTTAAGGTTCGGTGACGCTAGGGTTAATAGGAAGACTTGTATGTGATTACCGAATGTTGTTCGGAGTCCCGGATGAGATCCCGGACGTCACGAGGAGTTCCGGAATAGTCCGTAGGTAAAGATTTATATATGGGAAGTCGTCAAACGGACACCGAAAAAGTTTCGGGTCATATCGGTATTATGGAGGGTCCACCGGAGAGGTTCCGGAGGACCACCGGGAGGGGCCACCCCTTTTGGGGGGCCACTTGGGCTGCGTGGGAGGCAGCCAGCCCCTAGTGGGCTGGGCGCACCCTCCCCTTGGCCCATGCGCCTAGGGGTTGAGGGGAACCCTGAGGCGCCCCCTTGCTTGGGGGCAAGCCCTCCCTTGGCCGCCCCCTCTAGATGCATCCGGAGGGGCCGCCCCTCCTCCCTTCCCTATAAATAGAGGGGTGAGGGAGGCTGAAAACACCATTGAAGGCGCAGCCCTCCCTCCCCAACACCTCTCCTCCTCCGCATAAGCTTGGCGAAGCCCTGCCGAGAACAGCCACTCCATCCGCATCACGCCGTCAGGCTGCCATTGGAGTTGTCTTCCTCAACCTCTCCTTCCTCCTTGCTGGATCAATACGAAGGAGACGCCATCGTCTCCGCACGTGTGTTGAACGCGGAGGTGCTGTCCGCTCAGCACTTGGTCATCGGTGATCGGAATCACGTTGGGAACGTCTTCATCATCACCACTCCCTCGAACGCTTCCGCATCGATCTACAAGTGGTATGTAGATGAAAACTCTCTCTCTTGACTCGTTGCTTAGTAGAACTCATAGATGGATCTTGGTGAAACCGTAGGAAAAATTTTAATTTTCTGCAACGTTCCCCAACAATAGTTGACGAGACAACTTCATGAAGACACGATGATGGAGATCATGATGATGGAGATCATGGTGTCATGTCGGTGACGAAGGTGATCATGCCACGCCTCAAAGATGGAGATCAAAAGGCACAAGATGATATTGGCCATATCATGTCACTTTATGATTTGCATGTGATGTTTGTCATGTTTACATCTTATTTGCTTAGAACGACGGTAGCATAAATAAGATGATCCCTCGCTAAAATTTCAATAAAGTGTTCCCCCTAACTGTGCACCATTGCGAAGGGTCATTGTTTCGAAGCACCACGTGATGATCGGGTGTGATAGATTCTAACGTTTGCATACAACGGGTGTAAGCCAGATTTACACATGCGAAACACTTAGGTTGACTTGACGAGCCTAGCATGTACAGACATGGCCTCGGAACACAAGAGACCGAAAGGGTCGAACATGAGTCGTGTAGTAGATACGATCAACATGAAGATGTTCACCGATGATGACTAGTCCGTCTCACGTGATGATCAGACACGGCCTAGTTGACTCAAATCATGTATCACCTAGATGACTAGAGGGATGTCTATATGAGTGGGAGTTCATTAAATAATCAGATGAACTTAATTATCATGAACATAGTCAAAAGGTCTTTGCAAATTATGTCGTAGCTTACGCTTTATTTCTACTGTTTAAGATATGTTCCTAGAGAAAATTTAGTTGAAAGTTGATAGTAGAAATTGTGCGGACTGGGTCCGTAAACTGAGGATTATCCTCACTGCTGCGCAGAAGGCTTATGTCCTTAATGCACCGTCGGTGTGCTGAACCTCGAGCGTCGTCTGTAGATGTTGCGAAACATCTGACATACACGTTTTGATGACTACGTGATACTTCTGTGCGTAATGCTAACGGTTTAGAATTGTGGCACCAAAGACAGTTTTGAAACGTCGCAGAACATATGAGATGTTCCAAAGACTGAAATTGGGATTTCATACTAGTGCCCACGTCAAGAGGTATGAGACCTCTGACAAGTTTCTTAAGCCTACAAACTAAGGGAGAAAAGCTCAATCGTTGAGCATGTGCTCAGATTGTCTGAGTACTACAATCGCTTGAATCGATTGGGAGTTAATCTTCCAGATGAGATAGTGATGGTTCTCCATAGTCACTGCCACCAAGCTATTAGAGCTCCGTGATGAACTATAACATATCAGGGATAGACATGATGATCCTTGAGCAACTCGCGATGTTTGACACCGCGAAAGTAGAAGTCAAGTAGGAGCATCAATTGTTGATGGTTAGTAAAACCACTAGTTTCAAGAAGGGCAAGAGAAAGAAGGGATACTTCATGAAACGGCAAATCAGTTGCTGCTCTAGTGAAGAAACCCAAGGTTGAACTCAAACCCGAGACTAAGTGCTTCTGTAATGAGGGGGACAGTCACTGAAGCAGAACTACCCTAGATACTTGGTAGATGAGAAGGCTGGCAAGGTCAACAAAAGTATATATGATATATGTGTTATTGATGGGTACCTTACTAGTACTCCTAGTAGCACATGGGTATTAGATACCGTTCGATTCTTGACATTGGTAACTCAAAACAAAAGCTACGGAATAAACGGAGACTAGCTAAGGGTGAGGTGACGATGTGTGTTGGAAATGTTTCCAAGGATGATATGATCACCATCGCACGCTCCCTCTACCTTTGGGATTAGTATTGAACCCAGATAAATGTTGTTTGCTTTGGTGTTTGCGTTGAGCATAGACATGATTGGGTTATGTTCATCGCAATACGGTTATTCATTTAAGGAGAATAATGGTAACTCTATTTATTTGAATAATACCTTACATGGTCTTGCACCTAAAATGAACGGTTTATTGAATCTCGATCGTAGTGATACACATGTTCATGCCAAAAGATATAAGATAGTAATGATAGTACCACATACTAGTGGCACTGCCATTTGATTCATATTGGTATAAAACGCATGAAGAAGCTCCATGTTGATGGATCTTTGGACTCACTCGTTTTTGAAAAGATTGAGACATGTGAACCATGTCTATTGATAGATATGCATGAAGAAACTCCATACAGATGGATCGTTTGGACTCACTTAATTTTGAATCACTTGAGACATGCAAATCATACCACATGGGCAAGATGACTGAAAGGCCTCGTTTTCAAAGAAGATGGAACAAGAAAGCAACTTGTTGGAAGTAATACATTTTGATGTGTGCAGTCCAATGAGTGCTGAGGCACGCAGAGGATATCGTTATGTTCTTACTTCACAGATGATTTGAGTAGATGCTAAGTATATTTGCTTGATGAAACACAAGTCTGAATTATTGAAAGGTTTAAGTAATTTCAGAGTGAAGTTGAAGATCGTCGTGACAAGAGGATAAAATGTCTATGATATGATCATAGAGATTAATATCTGCATGCTAGTTTGGCACACAATTAAGACATTGTGGAAATTGTTTCACAACTAATACCACCGAACACCATAGTGTGATGGTGTGTCCGAACATCATAACTGCACCCTATTGGATATGGTGCATACCATGATGTCTCTTATCGAATTACCACTATCGCTACGGGTTAGGCATTAGAGACAACCGCATTCACTTTAAATAGGGCACCACGCAATTCCGTTGAGACAACACCGTATGAAATATGGTTTAGAGAAACCTAAGTTGTCGCTTTCTTAAAAGTTTGGGGCTGCGATGCTTATGTGAAAAAGTTTCAGGCTGATAAGCTCGAACCCAAAGCGGATAAATGCATCTTCATAGAATACCCAAAACAGTTGGGTATACCTCCTATTTCCGATCCGGAAGCAAAAGTGATTGTTTCTAGAAACGGGTCCTTTCTCGAGGAAAAGTTTCTCTCGAAAGAATTGAGTGGGAGGATGGTGGAGACTTGATGAGGTTATTGAACCGTCACTTTAACTAGTGTGTAGCAGGGCACAGGAAGTTGTTCCTGTGGCACCTACACCAACTGAAGTGGAAGCTTATGATAGTGATCATGAAACTTCGGATCAAGTCACTACCAAACCTCGTAGGTCGACAAGGATGCGTACTACTTCAGAGTGGTACGTAATCCTGTCTTGGAAGTCATGTTGCTAGACAACAATGAACCTACGAGCTATGGAGAAACGATGATGGGCCCGGATTCCGACGAATGGCTCGAGGCCATGAAATCCGAGAGAGGATCCATGTATAAAACCAAAGTGTAGACATTGCAACCGAGATTTGAGCTGACATTAATGGTGTTTAGTGGCATTTTCGAGCATGCGCCTAACGAAGCAATGGCATTTTTGAGCAGTTAAAATTCCTAATGAAAAATCTGAGTAGTAAGACACAACCAGTGGCATAAATGATAAAAACCCTTTAACAAATTCGATGAACTTTTTAAAATTCAGGGAACTTTTTTAAAATTTGATGATTTTTTTTTCAAATCTAATGAACTTTGTTTCAAATTCGATGAACCTTTTTTTCAAATCCAATGAACATTTTTTTCAAAATCAATGAACTTTTTTCAAATTTCATAAAAAAAATTCAAAATTGATGAACTGTTTTTAGATTGATGAACGTTTTCAAATTCATGAACTGCTTTCAAATTCGTAAATTTCAGATCCAATCGTTTTTTCCGTTTTGTGAACGAAGGGACAAACACCAAAAAAACGAACGAACGAATGAACAAACGAATGAGCATATTTAACCCGGTGGCATGGCACCCAAATAGAATAGGGTCTTTTTTTCATTCTGAAGTGAGGACTAGAAACATACTTTCCGGGTGCATGCAAACATGATAAAGCGGCCTGGTGTCTCTACCCCTTTGTCTGTCCGGAATACTCTTGAAAACTTCAAATTCCACGTAGGGTTAAGATTTCTGGATGGAGTTTTGCAAGTAACCCGTCTTGGGGTGATACAGCTCATTGAAAACACTTTGCCCGTGGACAGACTAGGTTCTGTTATATTCAAACACATCTTATCTCTTCCGGGGGAACACCTAGCTATACATCCAACTTCGATTTTACAACAAGTGATAGCAGTCGGAGGTTGGCACTTGTGATGGATCTATAGAAGAAAAAAATTACGCACAACGAAATGATTCCGCCAACATGGAGATGGTCACTTTCGGTCTTGTCAAACCCAGGTGGTGTAACCCAAACAAGAGTTTCACCAAATGCGGTATTTTTCCCATATGAAGGAGTTGGAGCTACGACGGCTATACTCGGGGATGATAGAGGTAATTTTCTGACGGCTCGGTGTAAATTAATTCCATTTGCAGCAGTCGTGATCACCACAGAAGCGATGACTATGAGGGATGGTCTGGCTCTTGCTAATTCCCGACAAGCAAGGAAAAAAGGAAGGAGAGAAATTGAGAGAGGATAAGAAAGGAAGGAAAGGAATTGAGACAAAATAAGGAAGATGTGTAAGGAATAAGGATAAAAATCAGTTAGAGAAATAAGGAAGGAAAGCTCTTTAATTGAAATGAAATTATATGGAGCGCACATAGAGACGAGGACATGAGGATGGACATAACTAATTGATGCATGAGACGTATAAAAATTTCTCTCGTTGGCATTTGTGCTAGTGAAGGCTATAGCAACAATTTCACAGTTTCAACATGAAAATAGGAACTCCCGAGGGATTAACACACAGACCACCAGTTGACACCGGGGCCAAAAAGTATAGGGACACCATAGCTACATACCGGACAACCCCACTCAGCATCCGAAACAAATACCTTATCTAGTGGTATCCTGGCACGATCGAAAAATAATTATGCCATAACATAACTAAAAGCAAATCGAAACAACCAACCGTGATTATCTGCTAGAAAAAAAAACTTAATCCCACAAGTGAAGACCGGCGTGGTGAAACGCGCTAGCTTCTAGTATATTTGATTGATTGATGTCGCCACATTTCAGATTATTATTTTCATACTATTTATGATATTACTAGTTTTTTAATCTTTTTCATCTTTTTATTAAGTTTTTTTAAAATATACTACTCATTTCACTAACGGGGGTAAGTGTGCGTCCAGGATTCTATCACAGGACGAGCGAGTTCAGAGCAAGACGCGACAACCACCCGACCACTTCAGTTGCTGTGTTTCCTTACATGTTTTTGTCCTTTATTCTTTCTTCTGTTTTTTTCTTTTTTCTGTCCCTTTTTTCCTTTCTTTTTTCAAGTTCGAGAAAACTTTTTCTTCATGAATTTTTTCTGCAAAATTGATGAACTTTTTGTCAAATTCAAAGAACTTTTTCAGACTCAATGATCTTTTTAAAAATTTCGATGAACCTTTTTCAAATTCGGTGAAATTTTTTTCACATTTCATGAAATTTGTTTCAAAATTCATGAATTGTTTTTAGAATTGATGAAAATTTTCAAACATGTAAATTTCAGATCCAATCGTTTTTTTCAGTTTTGTGAACGAAGGGACGAACACCAGCAAAAAAACGAAGGAACGAATGAAACGCGCATCTGCGAACGGAAGGGAAAGGAGCGAGTGTGGTAGGTGGGCCGGCCCACGTGAGGCTGCTGTGCGAGTGCCCGCTAAGCGAAGTCTCCAGAAACGGTAGCGCCCTGCCCTTTTCTCAAGAATTCTGTAGCTTTCGAGAACGTTCTACGCCCGTTCGAGAAGGTTGTTTCCTCTAATATATAGTAATAGGGTCGCCTCTTATCTCCTCAACACAACAACAAACAGAATCAGGCAACAAACGACCTGCCATCGATCTTTCCACGCGATCGACGTCGACTTCACCATCTCATCATCCATCAATGGCTCGCCGCGGCGGTTTCTTCGGGTATGACCCGTATGACTACTACTACCCGAGCTCCTACGCCTACGACGCCTACCCGTATTATAGCCCCGCCGCTGCCGATCCCTTCTTCATGGACGCCGAGCCTCTCGTCACGGAGCGGCTGCGCCCCGCCCGCCGGAGGGCCCCGGCGCGGCACGACGGCGGCTTCTTCCCTGGCTTCGGCGCCGCCGAGCCGGCCGCGCAGACCATGGCGCGTCCCAAGCCCAGCAGCGGGTCCCCGAAGAGTAGCCCGGACTGCTTTGAGGTGGAGGTCACGGGGCCCGAGCCCGACTCGCCGCCCGCGGTTCCAAAGAAGCAGGCGCCGTCCGCGGAGGAGGCCGCGGTGAGGGTGCAGGCGGCGGCGCGCGGGCTGCTCGCTCGCCGCATGGTGCGGGAGGTGCGCGCGGTGGAGCGGCAGGCGGAGGCCGTGGCCGCGAGGGTGTCGGCCGAGGCGGAGGCGCTGCGCGCGGACGCACGTGCGCGGATCGGCCTCGGGGAGGAGCTCATGCGGCTGCTGTTGCGTCTCGACGGCGTGCGCGGCGCCCGGGAGTACCGCAGGAGGGTCACCCGGCGTGTGCTCGCGCTCCAGGACGCCGTTGACGCGCTAGAGGCCATGCCGGCGGTGGTGACCGCCAATGCGCCGGAAGTTCAGGATGCAGCGGACGAAGCAGAGGATGGGATAGAATCAGAGTTGGAGCTGTCGGTTGAGGACAACACTGTGGCGGATTCTTTGGGTCCCGAGACAACCGACATGGCGGCGATGGAGGTTGACACGGCGAGTCCCGTCGTCGTCGACGAGAACGGCCAGACTGAGACCGAACTGGTGGCGGAAGTGGAGAAGGCCTCAGAGGCGGAGGGCGAGTGGGAGATGGTGGCCACGGGGGACGACAACGTCTCCACCGGCGAGGAGGACCATGCACCACCCAAGGCGCAGCAGCCACAGCAGCAGCAAGAACCAGCAGGAGAGGAGAAAAAGACAGTGACCACCGACGGTCTGGACGCGAAGAAACTGATGGAGATGGTGGCGGCGCTGTGCGAGCGGAGCGCGCAACAGTGCGCTCTGATCGGGGCCCTGGCCGAGCGGGTCGACACGCTGGAACACGCCCTCCAGCGGGTGGAGGAGGCCGACCGACGCCGCCGGAGGAACAAGAAGACCAAAAAGGACAGCAAGAATAAC
The DNA here is from genome assembly GCA_021605145.1 of Aegilops bicornis. Classification (NCBI taxonomy): domain Eukaryota; kingdom Viridiplantae; phylum Streptophyta; class Magnoliopsida; order Poales; family Poaceae; genus Aegilops; species Aegilops bicornis. The sequence goes on from CM038669.1 coordinate 696,362,988, forward strand.
ACAAGTAGCTTCTACAGCGACTACTAGATGATAAATAGATCCAACAAACTGCCTGCAATTTGATTTTTTGCACAAGTTTTAGTTTTTTAAAACTTTTATTTGCTTATATTCCATTAGTTGATTATGTGAAAAACTTAGATCGTGTCAGCAAATTTCATTAGATTTAATTAAATTGTGTGATTTTGCAATCTTGAATTGTGGAGCAATCTGTATTCGATTGATTTTTTTCTTGTGTTTTAGTTAATCTTTGTATTCGATTGATTTTTTCTTCCATTTTAGTTCATCTTTGCAATCTAAGGTTAAGAATATTTTGTCACCAAATTTTATCAGTCTGATGCTTCAGTTCAGATTTTCATTATGATCATCACAACACCAACCAAGCCTACATGCCAAGTTCATCCCAGAACAGACCATAACACGAGAATTATTAGACGAAAACAATGTTACATCCGGCCATCTGTGAAATTTCACTACATATACAATACAAAAAAAACAGTGTACATCTTTTACAACTTTTCATCGACACTTGTATGCACACAGGCCTAAAAACTATCTCTCTATCCTAGTCTATCTGATCTGTAGTCTTATTAATTGTGTATCTAGCAAGAGGAGAAAAAGAATCATCTCCGTATAAACGAATCTCATTGTGGAAGCCGGCGGATTGGTATTGAACATCTGGATGTTACGCACAGCAACTTGATCACCGCAGCTGGCTTCGGGTTACACACAGCAGCTGACTTCGGGTTTCAAGGTTCAGCCCATGTGGAAGCCGGCGGATTGGTAGTTGTTCGACAGCTTGGGCAGCTTGATCACCGCGAGAACTCCGGCTGCCAGCGAGAAGACCGAGGCCAAGGCGAAGGCGGGGACGTTCCCTCCCCCCAAAAGCTTGTCCCATGGGCCTGCTCCGAGTGAGACTACTATCTGCAAAATAAAATGCGGTCGACAATCGTAAAAGTCAGGACATGTTCAGCGATGATGCATGGCATAGGAGATCGTTCTAGGTACAAGGGTCGACCTGAGGAGCGACAATGGCGAGATTCAGAACTCCAGTTGCCAAACCTGGACATGGGCAGACATTTTCAATCAAGAATAACAACTAAAACATACTGCAAAAAAGCAAACAAACACCAACGACACAAACCTTGTCCGCCTCCTGTTCCGGCAGTCAGCTCAGCGGTCACGGAGAACGGAACACTGTAAGTGATCTGTATATGCAAGAGCAGATAGGATAAGACATCTTCAAGTCGTACTAAAAGAAGGTGTTGAGGGTCTGGTACTAACCGAGAGTGGCAATCCGAGAAGAGAGAAAAGAATGAGCGCTGAGGTCTTGACTGTTTTATCTGCCCCGACAATATGTTGAAGCTTGCTCGAGTACAGGTCATAGGAGATCCAACTTAGTATTGTTGTAGCCAACATGCAGGCAAACACTATGAAGTTGCTGATTGCCCAAACCAATCTTGCACCAATCATCCGGCATAATGGATCGATAAGGAAAGAGCCAATCCCAAGGACGACCTACATGAACGAACCAAATATTACCGCCACTGACTAAAAATACATTGGCACTTACAACCAACTGCAATGCTTTTAAACCACTACAAACCATGTAACTAATCTTTCAAAGTATTTGCATTACCAAGAACGGCAGGTACTACCCTAGACGTACAAAATTTATAGTGAACAAAATTGATCACAGGCTCTTACTGAATTCAATAGCAAACCAAATGCACCTTCTCGGACACCATCATCATAAGCTTTCCTTTCACTCGCGTTTCCTTTTGGGTCACCGTGATAAACTTCACGCCCCATCCAGTCGGTGTCAAAAAGGAAAAAGGGAAACCATGACAGCTGCAAAACAGATAAGATGTGATGAACACCATCAGTTTCCAGCAGAAGAGACGATCAGCAGGCAGCTGACGCGCATCTATCCATGTAATCCATTTTTATAGCATACCCATGTTAGGGCCATAACCAGAAGCACGGAATACATTCCAGGAGGTAGATGCCTCATGCTAGTCAAAATTTTAACCAAAACTGCTCCTGGTCCATCATTGAAAGCCTCAACATCGTCCTTGTTCGAGTTGGAACCTGCATCTGCACTGGAGTTAGCTGAGACATGGTTTGCATCAGCATGACCGTTAGAAAGTCCTCCATTAGTCTGTTCACTTGAAGCATCATGATCATCTCTAGAACCGTTCAGTAGAGGAGCCGAGTCAGATAACTGCTGTGCATCCTTTGGTTCCAGTGGAATCTCTTCAGCAAAGTAGAGGGTAACAGCCATGCAAAACAGAAGGAATACCTGCACGATACATAATTAGTCAGCTTACTCTTTTGCCAGCAATGCACTTGTACAATTATATTGGGAAACCTAACTTCGGACACCTAGGTCAATTGCAGAATCTCTGAGAACTTACAACTGCAATCAAGAAAGCTGCTTTCAAATTACCACAAGCTTCACAACAGGCCCTAGTCATCAGAAAAGGAAACCACCTGCATAAATATAAAATAAAGAGTTGGAAGGTCAGTTTTTTACGGGGAAATGAACTGCGGTTGACAAGAGAACTCTCAGGACTAAACTAGAAATTAATAAAAAGCTGGCCAGCTATCTTTGTCAGGAAGTAGAAAGTTGGAAAAACAAGTTGTGGGATTACAAGTACCCTATGCTACTGCAAGACCATAACTCGAGTAAAGCACATCACACCAAGGAGGGTGAGCAAGCATACTATTTACAGAGACAGCTTGACTAACATAATAAGCCAGAAGGATCTTTTTTCTAACTAGTAGCATGAGTATAAGTTTAAGATATTACCTACTGCACACCTACAAATTTATGTCAACTAGCATAAGTTTGGTTCTTTCTGGATAGTGGCATGAATCTACTCTTGGAAAACAAGGTTTAAGCTAATGTAAGCACAGAATAACACAAAACACGACATACTTGTGCCAGTTCCCACTCGCACCAGCTGAAAAACCAAGAACGTTTCCAACAGCCATCCATGAGCAGAATATTGCATTTGCCGAATTACATTGATCGGGACCTGCATAGTAGAATGTATTATTCGATAACTGATATTATAAGGGTGGATCCAGCATTAGTAGAAATTCTAACTGAATGTATTAACCACCTGAAAGATCAGCTAGGAGGGCACGAGCAGGTCCCTATCAAGAATGAACAAAATATTAGGAGAAGAGTAATTCAACTTTCCAGCAACATTTACAGAGGTTGGGAGTCAATTCATAAGATCACATGTAAAGTTTCAAATAGGCTTACTTGAACTGTATTATTTGCAAGGTCCAGCATCCAGAATCCAAAAATGAAAATAAAAGCAGCTCGATATCTTAGACCTTTGTATGTACTGTATGAACAATCATTAGCATTTTAGTGATGGTGATACAGCTGATGCTAAATTGTTATAATAGAATAACAAACTACCAGAACGAATAGATGATTACCTGCAGTGCTCAGTGGTGTCTCCTAACATGTAGCCAAGGTCTGCAGAAAACCCGACTAAAGTTACCTACGAGTATGAAGTCTGCCTATTAGAGAAGCAGGGAAAGAATGGGGAATATACTGTAAACTATCAAACATGATATATATATATATATACTCACAGCTGCACAAATCAGCACGCATCCAGCCAAAATGAACGGCCGTCTCCTCCCGTACTTGGAGCGGCACTTGTCACTCCAGACACCAACACAAGGTTGAACCTGGTGTCAGAGGGTAACCAGCCGGCCACTTAGAGACATGAGAGCTTACATTACTGACCCCGAACAAAATCAGCAACTGCGTCGTTGCAAAAACTTACCACAAAACCAGTAATGGGCCCGCAGAGCCAAATGAAGGACGCCATGGCATGGTCTATTCCTAGAGTCTGCATATATAAAGCCAGGAATAAACAGCAGGTTAGTGAATGCATAGGACATGAAAGGTGTCATGTAGAACATCATCAAGAACAGAAACTGTTCAGAACACACGAAGTTGTTGCAGCAGAACTTAACCATTTATTATCAGCATTCGTATGCATCCACAGAATGACCGAGCAACAAGCACATCATACAGGCCATCTGATGCTTCACACACTAGTAAAACATGGCAGATGTTTCCCAGGATATTCCAGGCAAATGAGCGCGGACCAGAACCCCGGTTTAGCTTGTTTATTACTGCAGCAAACACGGTAACAAAACAGTGTGCCCTGTGCTTGCCTAATTCGCAGCAACCTCTGTCTTGCTAAGAGGTGTCGCGCTTCAGCTATGTCTATGTGCAAATAAATAAATAAAATCTGGCGTGGAAGTAAAGGGGATCACCCTGTTTTTCTTGCCTAACTAATTGGCTGCAACCTCTGTGCCACTAAGGGGATCACAGTTGGCCCGACAACATCTGTGTGCAAATTGGAAATTCAAAGTCCGAATTCAGACAGGCGGCTCGATGACATGTAGTAGTGATGTCTAGTTGTGAGTTGGTAGTATGAATGATTAAGCAGGCAGCAGGAACAGAACCTACTCCAAGTGCATTATCGGGCAAAGAAGAGTCGAAGCAGGAGCTAAATCGTACTGGTACATGCAGTAGTAGTAGCAGCGGCATTTGCAGTTGGCGGTGGCGTGACTCGGAACAGAAATGGGGAGCGATACATTGGCATGGCCGTTGGCCGCCTCCCAAAATGCGCAGGCATACTCAACAGAATAGTTCCCCGAGCAGCAGGAGGAGAGGAGAGGGGTTTGGGCGAGATCCGGCGGGCAGGGTGTGAGAGAGTACCTGGATGTATGGGGTGAGGAGGGAGAGCTGCAGCGCCCAGCCGAACTGCACGCCGGCGGCGACCATGCAGGCCAGCACCACGCGGTACTTGGGCGCCCCCTTCCTGCCGCCCTCTCCGGAGGCGCCGCTGCCCTGCTCCTCCTTGGGTCGCGCGGCGTCGCTTCCGCCGGTGCTGTTGAGTCTGACCAGCTCCGTCTCGGCGTCGCGGATGTGGCGGTAGGGCACGCGGATGGCCGTGGCCCCGCCGCCGGAGTCCATGGCCGGCAGGGCGGCGGCAGATCCGGGGCGCGGGGGAGGCAGACAGACCGGGTGGGTGGGGGCTAGGTCAGGGTCCGGCGTGGCGCGGGGGCCGACGCCGACGAGGGGGGCGGCGCGAGATCTGCTCGCAGACGAGATGCGGGAGGGCGCGGGGCGGAAAGCGGAGGGAGGGAAGAGTAGAAAATTGGCGAGAGGATGGAGGGAGCGCGTCGGTGTGCGCGTGCGTGTGCTCGCTCGGAGGTAGGCGAGGGAGGGAGGAAGCGCTCACGCGCCGACGCCTGTCTTCTCCGTCAACGACTCACTCGTTTTGGTTTGTTTGGTTTTCTCCCTCTCCTTCTTCATCTCTTCCATGTGAGCGCGCGATTGGCGCCGTTCCCTTGATTTGATTCACATCACACGAGAGAAAGTTGAATTTTCTCTCCTCCTTGGAGTAATCTTGTGATGGCCGAAACCGCCGTTTTTTTACCCTTTCTGGAAGGCTAACTTGTATAAGCAGGATCTGATCCCGGTTGTAGACTTTTTCACGATTTGATTTTTTTCCTACCGCCGCCGTACTCCACGGCAGTAGGGTTAACACGCCCTGCCACTACTATCAAGGGGGGCGGGGGTAACGGCAGACGGCTCCGCTTCCCTCTGTTGACGTGGATAAGTGGCTACTGCCGAGGCCTTTGGCGGCAACAAAGGACCCTCGCGGTAAAGTGGTTAAGTGAGTAAGGGGGGCTCAGGTGGGCCTCCCACCACCCATTCATCCCCTGTCCTCTTATTCCCCAAGCTCAGCTCCCACGACCGCGTTTCATTTTCTTTTAGCATCAGGTGAGCCTACACCGCACTAACACTCAACTCTAGTTCGGCTCCATCGTCGCCTCCGGTCTGATCCTGGTCATCACTGCCATCCACCCAACACTAAACACAAGGGGCCAAGCCGATTAAGCCTCGATTCCACACGTGTTCTTATGTTCTCCTCGACGCCACCGTAACGGGGGATGGATCGAAGATGCGGTGGTGGTTCACGCGGATGGGCGGGAATCAGGATGGGGGTCCTTCGATGGCAGGCGCGCGTGCGAGATCTGCATTCCGCCATGGCCAGGGAAGAGGCGCAAAGAGGATTTGGGGCCGGAGATGAGGAGAGATGTTTAGATAGCGCAATGCAGACTCAATTCCGAATTGCTTACGGAGATCGTCTACACCGAATCCACAACGGATGAGAAGCGGCGGATGCCTGTGCAATGAAAGCAGCATCCGGATCAAGTGCTCAAGTGGGCTATGTTGGAAGCAAAATCTTGGATCCCACAGCACGGAATCGGTGGGAGCATGTTCTAAGGAAGGTTACTCTTCCTCCTTGTTCGCCGCAGTTAACCTCCCAACTATAACTGCTCTGAATCATGAGGCGGTTGTGGTGCTCTCGCAAGCCCCCTAGAATAAGCTGAGTAACTACGACTTTTGCTAGCTTCTAGAATAAGCTGCCCCTTGCCAAGCTTATTTTAGAAGCCCAAACAAAACTCTTTTTGAAAGCCTAGTAGTTAAGGCTTGACTAGTTGGCTTTTTTTATTGAGGGCTTCTAGAATAAGTTAGGCTGGTCACAATGGCAAGAACATAAGCTAGTAACTTCACATTTTCCTAGACTATGTTACTACCTCTATAGTGGGTAGGAACATCTATGTAGTGCCATGCAACGATGTATTTATTAGGTTATAGACTCATTGTTTCTTGGAGTGTGATGTTCCTAAGAATTTAGCTAGTTACCACAAACACCTCTCTCTTCATTAAATACGTGCCACATAAGCAAAGTTGTATTGGAGTGGGTGATGTTACTCTTAAGTTCCTCCCCACTATGACCAGCCTTATGTAGGAAGCGGCTTGGCACGTGGAGGCCATGAGGCTGCTCATAGTGGGGAGTAACTTAGACTAGTAACATGTATATGTTACTAGACTATGTTACTACTTTTATAGTGGGTAGTAACATATATGTAGTGTCATGCATCACTTCATTTATTACTTCATAGACTCATTTAGCATTGGGAACCGCTAGGTGATGGTAACATATTATGTTACTCTATTTGTCTCTTTCCTCATTAACTACTTGACACATCATCATTTTTGCTTATGTAGCATCTATGTTACTACTTATGTGACATCTATGTTACTACTTATGTTACTCCCACTATGGAGCGCAGGTTGTTTTCCAAAAAACAAGGGGGGTCCACAAAGAACAGCGCTACGTGACGGCACTGTAGTGGTCGACTGTCGAGGGGACTGAATATTGGATCGGACCGTATAGGTATAGTAGTGTTTCTAGAGTTGGGGTACTAAACTGTTACGTGGGTGTGTGTCAGAGAGTTAAGGACGAAATGTGTAATTTTCTCTCTCTTCCATTTTTTTTGTTAGTAGTTTCTCTCTCTTCTTCCATGTGAGCGCGCGATTGGCGCTGCCGTTGCCTGCCTTGGATTCATTCACCGGCCCACAGGCCGCCACGCCTAAGCGAAAGCTGAATTTTCTCTAACTATTCAGAGTGTCTAGCATCATCTTCTGGCCCATCTTTTTTCCATTTTGATTGATGAGATGGTCTTCTGGTCGATCTGGTGGAGTTGAGAGCGACCGCGTTTCATTTCGGCGCCAGGTGGGCGAGCCTGCACCAACACCCAACTTCAGTTCAGTTCAGTTCGGTTCCACCGTCGCCTCCAGTCCGACCCCATCCATCACTATCATCCACCCAACACTGAACACAAGGCTTCCTCTTCAGAACTGGGGCTCATCAAGCCTGGATGCTCGGATTCCAGACACGTTCTCCTTGTTCCCTCTTGCATTTCAAGCCCGATAGAGACAGCGAACTTCGGCTGCGAGACCTACCAAGGACGATGAGACCCGGAGCTACCACGGGTCAACGGGCACCATCTTCGAGCAGAGAGTTTCGAATCGCTACTGCTCTGGTACAGCTTCAGAAAAAGCATGTCTGAAAGTTTGCTAGCAAGTACTAGGTTTTTCAGGGTTTAGGGTTTTACGGCACATGCCGGTTGGTTCAGCGCACGCGAGCCACGTAGCCTGGTATAATTATAACTGTATAAAATGCTGAGACAAGCAAAATCCTCAATAGCTATTGTTCAATAACCGACTCGCCTCGACGCTGCTACATCAGTACTGCATTATAGAACTAGTGCTACAACAAACAGGACACAAGAACACGAACCGAAAATGGTACTCCGGATCCTACAGCCCCCGGCGCTACATACATCACATCATACCATATTCATTCCTCTATAATAAGCTGCTGAGTCAGTACTCCAGCATGAAGCCCTCCTTGTATATATATATATATGTGTCCTCCACAAGCAATGAACGCAACGGGGGTGGATCTGTAACTGTAAAGCCATCCTGTAAAGAGCCCGGGTCACATGCCGCGCAAATCGTGTCATCTGCAAGCACAAAGCGGTAGCCCGGGCATCAGCTTAAAGAGTTCACTTTTGAGCAGCAGATTGAGATGCTCAAGCCTGCCAGCAGCACAAAGCAAAGGTAACCATGTTCGGCCTCATCCCAACCATCGTTTTATATGCACACGTATTTAATCTCGGTACAAGAGTAACAGTCACACTTGGCAATCGTAGAATCGAAATGTATGGGAAGGGTAACTTCAATTTGCGGCGGAGTAGAGAACTCTTAACACAATATAGATAGATCCACTGGGGCTGGGTTAGCAGAAAATACCTTTGGAATGAGTTCACAAGGCCTAAGCTTTGTACTCGTGAACATGCAGCCACTTGGTTGATGACCATTTGTTCCCTTTGATAACAGGGCAGCCCCCTGCAAGAATGACACGATGTAAACAAATCTGTCGGCAGATTGCTCAAGAATATATGCATATAAGCAGAACTTCAAGTTTGACAGCAGGTAGCTTCAGAAAGAGAAAGGTCCAATATAAATCAGGTCTCATAAATATTCTACTTTCTGGAGAAAGTGTAACTAACAAGGGCAGCGAGCAGGCCACCGAACTAACTAACCGTGCAAACTTAGTGGATCTAGAGTGGCATCTGGTTTCATGCTCCAGAAAAGCAGCGCATCTCCCATCTTCGGTTTCACAGCAAGACCTTTTCTGGCACACTCTGAAAGTTCGTTGTACCATGGTAAGGAACTGCTGTTCACATTTGCATCAGGGAAAATAGTCTCACCCCCTTCTTCAACATCTGACCTGTTTCAGTTGCGAATATGTGTCGGACAAGTTAGCAACTCAGTTAACATCACACATAGCATAAGTGTTGGGACACAAGGTACTACTTTACTTACAGGTACATGAGAATGGTTGCCATCCTCTGACCACCATTCTTGGTGTTGAACTCGTCAAGAAAATAGTCAAAGTGGGGTTCGTACTTCTGCCCGACTTCATAGTGCAGGACTTGGAGTCCCTCTCCATGTTCTGTAAGCCAGCATGAATGAACATCATTAAACAAACCTAATACTGTATATGCTCAAAGGACAAAAGCAACATATGCTAAGAGCTGCATTGTTGAAGTCGAGAAAATGTCACACCACTTGTATACTGAACAAAGCTACATGCACCATAACTAAGAACGGAGGAGTTAGGGTGACACATATAACCATCAGATTTCCTATGCATTTTAGGGGTCACACATGTCTGTATGCCTTAATTTTACTTTATCAACTGAGAAATCTCACCGAGAATTTTGCTTGACCATGAAACGAAATAAGGTGTTTACATAGCATAGGTACAAAACCTGCAGGTATGAAGGTGTAATCTGCTATCCTCCTTTCAATGGCCCGGATAACCTTGTCCCGTCCTCTTTGAAGAAACATGCCTGAACTTGTACGAACCCTGCTGTCCTTGCTTTTACCAGTCTCACTGTCGACCACTGTTGATTTCACCATGCGAGGCTTCGCCAATCCAATTAAGTACTCACACTCTTCCTTAGACTGATGAAAAGAATAAACTATCAGCCATCCATCCAGCATAGTAAAAATCACCAGAAAATTACAAGCTGAACTAACAAGCAACAAAAATACCTTAAACTCATTACATTTGCAAAAAATAAAATAATGAACATACTTTACAGAAAAAAAGGAGTACAAATATAAGGAAAGGAAAAAAAAGATAAGTAAGCACCCTAAACTCAGAAGTCTGAACACAGAAGTATGCCCAACATATGAAGAATTGAAAAAGAGGAGAAACTTGAGGTAAGAGAGCAAAGAAATGACCAACAGAATCTCACAGTCAAGGAGGCTTACTTACAAGATACACATTTTTGAAGTGTTAAATCATATTTGCATAAGGCATTTGCTTAGTTCATAGTACTTTGTAGTGAAGTACAGTAATGTGTAATACAAATGTTAACACACATGATGCATGTGAGTTTTCAGTCCGGAAGGCAACTCGATGGACATGGACTACCTACAACAACCAGCTACCCGCACCACTGCAAACTCCCCCCCTTCAGCTTACCCTATTTGGTAATTCGACAAGTACTAGTTCCCACTGTACATCACCATTTCTTCGGAGTAGATCAGGTAAGAATCCAGTGTAAACAGAGCTCCACTGAAGGCAAGCTAAAGCCAATAAAAGAGTCACCACAACCGTATCATTACAGGAGGCAATGCCATGCAGTTCAGCCAAGATCCCAAGGAACGAGCCAAAAAGAAAAAAGAAACCCATACATCATCTATGGACTACCTAACAAAACTGCAAACTCTCCCTCTTCATTTTATCATGTTTGCGGATTCTACCTATGCTTCCTAATAGATCAGGTAATAACCGACCATTCAGCACTGTAAATGAATCCCTACAACTTTCCTTTCCCAGGAAGCAATGGCATGCAGTGTATGGTCCAGCCAAGATCCGAAAGAACAAAAGGAAACAGAAATGCAGCGCAAACGGCATGCTTCCTTCAGTCACTGTCAACCCCATGTCCACCAAGTGTGAGTTCAGCACCGCATCATTTCCAGAGGAAAGTGCACAGACGTAATTCACCCAAAAAGTTGAGGCGATACGGGATGGATGGATCCCACAAGAATCTAGTCTCTGCATACACATGACATCGTGCATGCGGGAGCAGGTGCAGGAACGAATGAGCCAGAGTGGGCAGGAGCAGTGGTTACCAGGAAGTTGTGGTAGACGAACGCCCTGGGCTCCCACGAGACGACCTCCGTCCACTGCGCGCCGCGCTCGCCCAGCCCCTCGCTGACGACAACAGAGACGACCGCCCGGATCAGATCAGCTGGCGCTGGATCGAAGCAAATCTGGGGAGAGAATAGTGCGTCGGAACCACTCGCTCACACACTCACCTGAGGTCGCGGCGGGCGCGGTTGCGCGCGGGGCGGGAGGATTCGGACTCCGCGGCCCCGCCGCTATCGCCGGAGGACTCGGTCTCGGCGCCGGCGCCGGCGGTGGTGGGGAGCGCGGGGGAGGAGACGGGGAGCGAGAAGACGCCGAAGGCGATGAGGGCGAGGAGGACGGCGGAGGCGAGGAGCAGCGCGGCGAGCGCCAGCGCGTACGGCGAGGCCCGGCCCGTGCGCCCCGAGGCGAAGACCCGCGGCGGGCCCGCCCCGCGCATCAGCGGCCGCGACGGCGCCATTGGACCAGGGAGGCGGATCTCCCCCCTGCCTGCGCGCGGGAGAGGAATGCGGCGCGGTGGAGGAGGCGGCGGTGGCGGGGCTGAGCTGCGCGCGCGGTGGCTCCGGCTCGCCGCGACGGTGGGTGGTGGGAGTGTGTGTGCGGGTGGTGGCGGGGAATGGAAGGGAAGACGGCGGGGTGGTCGTGTCGTGGCCGTGCACGCTGTCGCCGCGGGTTCACGCTCCCAAACCGTGTGCCGCGCCCGTTTCGGCTCCTTGTTTCGCCGGTCGGCGGCCCGGCACGGCGTGGGGCCCACCCGTCAGAGAGCCCCGGTAGTGTAGAGAGTACTGAAATCCCTTCATAAAAGGGGCTAATAAGTGAAAACAAATGCTGTAAATTTCTATTTTTGATTTCCCAAATCAGATGGTTGATTTGTAAATCTCCGTGGGCCGGGTCGGTTTCGAGCCCAAAATGCCAACCGAACTTCGAATCCAGGAACATGATTTTTCTTTTTTTTTTACCGAATTGCAATATGACACAAAGCGTTTTGTGCCTTCTCTCTCTGATGAGGTAATGGTCGAGCATATGTGTCTACACAATGAACCCAATGCCAAGGATTGGTCGCTTGCCATGATTGATTCACTGTCACGCGAAGAATTTACAAGGATGATCGTAACGTTCTCGGTGATATGGAGCTCTCGCAGAAAGGCTATTCGCGAGGATATTTTCGAGAGCCTTTTTATTTCCCATCGCTTTGTGTTATCATTTCTGTCAGATATACAGATTTTGCGGAAGTAGGCGACGTCTAAGCCGCCAGCCCTAGTATAGTCAGTGGATCCCTCCTCCGGCGGGCCATGTGAAGATAATGTTGATGCAGCAGTGTCGAGAAATGGTGGATTCTGGGTTGTGGAAGCGATTTGTCCTGACCATGGTGGTACTTTTTTGGGCGCATCAACCGTGTTCTTTCCACACGATGATGATCCTGCTACCCTCGAGGCTCTAGCAACCAGGGAGGCGATGGCCCTAGCGGAAAACATTATAGCTATGGAGCAATGATTAGTGAAATTAGGGAATGTTTATCAGGTTTGATTTGATGTATTTTTAGCCACAAGTTTAGAACCTCAAATATTGAGGCTCACAACCTCACAAAGCATGGTATTGCTATGAGGGTTGGCCGACATATTTGGTTAGGTAATCCGGAAATCTTCTGTTCGTCCTTATAAACATTATGACGACGTAATAAACCTTGTGAGTTTGCCTTGAAAAAATGGGAAAAAAATATTTGGTCATGGAAAATCCATCTGGGATCGACATGGCGATTCAAGGGCAAACCCATTGGTGATATATCTCATGTGTTCCAGAAGGTTCAACTTAATCACGTTACTAATTACTAGCAAAAAGGCCCGTGCGTTGCAACGGGAGAAATAAAATACCACACACTCTTAATTCACGAAAAGTGGTCTATAATCTGAGAATTTGTAGTTACGACCCAAATAAATGTGGTCTTAGCCTAGAAAAGCGCAGTTCAAGATTCTACATGTACTCTATTTCAACATGTTCATCCCCTATCCGAATCACTACCGGTATGAAAGAAAGACGGATAATGCATTATTGATTAAGATTGCACCATAATCACTAACTTAGTTTGTATTTTCTTAGATTGTTAACAGGTAAAATAACAACATATATATTCAGATTCTACATGTTTTTCTAATCAAAATTCATATATAACATGTTAAATTTGGAGTTATGGTTAAGAAGATATGAGTATCTAAAAAAAAGTATTTGATATCTACTGCGGGTTTAATGTAAGAAAAATCATAGGGTTTTTTATAAAATAGAATGACTGACTAAGAATACCTATTTCTTTTATTAGTAGGTATAGATATAGATATAGAGTATATATATAGATTGTCTATCGCACCTAAAATAACATAGAAATCTCTACCAGCTGTAGAGCTCTCTGCCATGATATTTAGGAAAGTAAGAAACGCCAACACATGTACATATTTGACATTCATCTAACCGGCACAGATTAATTACAAACGCATGCGATTTTCATTGATCTTGAATAATTTTTGTTTGAACCTCCAACCATCTAATATTGATTTGAAAATTCCTATTCTAAATTTATCACACACTTGAGGTTGGTAAATATTAGTAGACACAAAGAAAATATGACATTACAAAAAATGGATCAAGGCTAGGGCTAAGGGCTCAAGTTATGATTATTAACCTATAATTGTAAAAAACAGGCGGTCTCCCAGACATGAAACAATACTTTTTATTTCCTTTTAATATATGTTGTAAATGTAATGCAAGTGTATTTTCCACTGTCAACGGTAAAATTATATAATAAGATCATTACATTGGTATTATTATACAATTAAAATGTTAAAAAAAATTAGTATAAACCAGATGTTACTCATCTACTCTATCTAAATAGGACAACCCATTACCTGCTTTTTCTGCAACCTCGGTGAGCCACGTCACCAGAATTAGTCGAGCCGTCGGTGAAGTACAACCCATCAATCCGTAGCCGCATGATCTGGATTTGGTCAAAATTACAGGGATCCGCCACCGCTAAGTGGAAAATATTGTTTGGTGCATCCACATCGCCTTCTCTTCCTCACCTATCGATGTTAGAATTAATCTGAAGTATGCGATGGGTGCACCAACAAACAAGCAATCACAACACAATGGCGACATGGAGATTTGTCAACGAGGTTCAGCGAGCTCGCCTATTCCCGGTGCAGTGACTACAAGCACTCCTCCTCGAGATACCGTAACACCGGCCACCCGGGCGCCGACACAAGCCACCGGCTCCCCCTTGCGTGCTTGTCGCTATCTAGTCGTCATGGGTTACAACGTGGGGTGCCTCCTCATATATAAGAGGCCAAGGTACAATGTGTCTGACTCCGACACTACACGTATCTGTTGGGAAACGTAGCATGCAATTTCAAAAATTTCCTACGCTCACGCAAGATCTATCTAGGAGATGCATAGCAACGAGAGGGAGAGAGTGTGTCCATGTACCCTCGTAGACCGAAAGCGGAAGCGTTAACTTAACGTGGTTGATGTAGTCGAATGTCTTCTCCAATCAACCGATCAAGTACCGAACGTACGACACCTCCGAGTTCAGCACACGTACAGCTCGATGACGTCCCTCAAAGTCTTGATCCAGCAGAGGGTTGAGGGAGAGTTTCATCAGCACGACGGCGTGGTGACAATGATGGTGATGTGATCCGCGCAGGGCTTCGCCTAAGCACTACGATGATATGACCGGAGGAGTAAACTGTGGAGGGGGGCACCGCACACGGCTAAGAGAACAATCGATGTGCTTTGGGGTGCCCCTGCCCCTGTATATAAAGGAGGAGGGGAGGAGGCCGGCCACAAGGGGCGCGCCAAGGAGGGGGGAGTCCTACTAGGACTCCCAGTCCTAGTAGGATTCGGACCCCCTCTTTTCCTTCTCATGGAGGGGGAAAAGGGGAAGGGAGAGGGAAGAGGAGAAGGAAAGGGGGGCGCGCCCCCTCCCCTAGTCCAATTCGGACTCCCCATGGGAGGGGGGCGTGTCCACCCCTTGTGGGCTGCATCCCCTCTCCCCCTATGGCCCATGTAGGCCCAACAATTCCCCCGGTGGGTTCCGGTAACCTCCCGGTACTCCGAAAAATACCCGAACCTTTCCGAAACCATTCCGGTGTCCGAATACCATCGTCTAATATATCAATCTTTACCTCTCGACCATTTCGAGACTCCTCGTCATGTCCGTGATTTCATCCAGGACTCCGACCAATCTTCGGTCCCCAAAACACATAACTCATAATACAAATCGTCATCGAACGTTAAGCGTGCGGACCCTACGGGTTCGAGAACTATGTAGACATGAATGAGACACCTGTCCGGTCAATAACCAATAGCGGAGCCTGGATGCTCATATTGGTTCCACATATTCTACGAAGATCTTATCGGTCGAACCGCAATGTCAACATATGTTATTCCCTTTGTCATCGGTATGTTACTTGCCCGAGATTCGATTGTCGGTATCTCCATACCTAGTTCAATCTCATTACCGGCAAGTCTCTTTACTCGTGCCGTAGTGCATCATCCCGTAACTAACTCATTAGTCACATTGCTTGCAAGGCTTCATATGATGTGCATTACCGAGAGGGCCCAGAGATACCTCCCCGATACTCGGAGTGACAAACGTTAATCTCGATCTATGCGAACCGAACAAACACCTTCGGAGACACCTGTAGAGCATCTTTATAATCATCCAGTTACGTTGTGACGTTTGATAGCACACAAGGTGTTCCTCCGGTATTCGGGAGTTGCATAATCTCATAGTCAAAGGTATATGTATAAGTCATGAAGAAAGCAATAGCAATAAAACTTAACGATCATTATGCTAAGCTAACGGATGAGTCTTGTCCATCACATCATTGTCCTAATGATGTGATCCCGTTCATCAAATGACAACACATATCCATGGCTAGGAAACTTAACCATCTTTGATCAACGAGCTAGTCAAGTAGAGGCATACTAGGGACACAGTGTTTTGTCTGTGTATACACACATGTATCAAGTTTTTGGTTAATACAATTCTAGCATGAACAATAAAAATTTATCATGATATAGGGAAATATAAAACAACAACATTTATTATTGCCTCTAGGGCATATTTCCTTCAGTCTCCCACTTGCACTAGAGTCAATAATCTAGTTCACATCGCCATGTGATTTAACACCAATAGTTCACATCTGTATGTGATTAACACCCGTAGTTCACATCACCATGTGACCAACATGTGACACCCCAAAATTTTAACCTTGTTTTGTTAATTTAAAATTTTGCCAGGATTTAAAACTCTTGCTTTCTGGGCTCCCTTTTTGATTTTTTGAAAACATTTCCTTCCTATTTATCATGGAGTTGTTTCCTTCAGTGAAAACTTTTCAAATATGTTATTGGACTTGTGTATCCTCTCAAGAAAAACTTTTCTTTTATCAGTGGAATTAATTACATAATTTATTTCTAATAATCTTGATTTTCTTGAAAAATGGTTTCTCATGATTTTTATGGTACTTTTTGAACTGCAACCCTTTTATAAATTCATTCAAAAATCCCACCAAAATTTGGAGATGTCATGTGATGTTTTTAAACCACTGTTATGCAAAAATATCTTCTGTCCATTGGAAATTTTGAGCTCTACACCATATTTTCAAATCTGGTCCAGTGGGCAGATTTGCACTACATCCTACTTAAACATTTCTTTAAAGCCTTCACCAAAATTATGGGATGTCTGTGGTAGCATGCAATGCAACTTCATGCAAAAACCTAATGTTGTTCTTTGGAAAAATTGAGTGAACCAACCTCTTTCCCATTCTGGTCCAACTTGAGGATTTGTACAGCAACCACAATTTTAGTTGCTCCTATATCCATGATTCCTTTTCCTACTTGTAGTCCTCCCTGCTAAACCCCTAAGTTCAGGAGCATGCACCCATTGGATCATTTTTGGTCCATGTAATGATGCCATTTACCTCCTGTCCAGAATTGAAGTTTTGCAAAACTTGCACTAGCAAGTTTGTGCTTTAGACAAACTAACCTCACCACCCTCTCTTTCATCTAAAGAGACCCCACTCTGGAAGATTTGGCCACCCCAAGAAATGCCTAGGTGCCTATGGCATTTTGTCAAACACCTTGAGAGCATGGACAGTTTGGGCATGGGTTTTTGTTTGCATTGTGAACCTGATCCCCTGACCAGACCAGCATGTACAATGGTTTTGCCCTAGCCTATAACCCCACCCTGCTAACCCTCTTGTGGTTTAGAGCCCCCTAACATGCCTTAGCATTTTGTCGAGCACGTTATGTGCGTGCCCTGGGCACGAGCAGAGCACGCGTTTTGCACGTGCCGCGCCCGAGCCGACGCGTCGCGCCCCTGGTTTTGCCCGCCCTGCAGAGCCACGCCACTCACTCCCCTCCTCACCGCATCACGCCAAGCAGCCCTGGTGCCCTACAGCACCGCCGTCAGAGCCCCTTGGCGGCACGCCGGCGTCGCTAGCGTCTCTGCCACGGTCGGTGCCGCCCAAGCCACCAGCGCTCGCCAGCTGCCCCCTGGAGCGGTTCAAGCTCATCCGCAACCTCGTCCTCTAGCACACGTCGCCGCCACGTCGCCCTAGCTACAGAATGGCGGTCGCCGGCGACCTTATCCGCGGCCACCATCGGAACCGACCCCGATCGCCTATTTAAGAAGCCCCGAGCTCATCCCCGCACGCAGGCAGTCTCAAGCCATCTCCCTAGGACCCCTCTTGGCCAGCAATCGAACTGGAAGGCCGTCTCCCCCGACTCCGGCCAGTTCGGCCACCGCCGCCTCCCGGCTCCGTTCTTCACAACCAGAGCCTCCCCGGCCCTCCTAACACCACCAACAGACTCCACTCCATCTTGCGGAGCCGCCCAGACCCCCAGCTGCGACGGAGAGCCACCGAAGCCACAAATCCACTTTGCTCCCGAAACCACCGCCGCCGCGAAGCTCGCCGCCGGCGATTCCCTCCACCCCCGACGACCCTACAACCACCGGAAGGACCGCCCTTGATCCGCGGATCCATCCCCGCCCTCAGCTCCCCGCGAGGAACCACCGTTCACGCGATGATCGCCGAGTCCCGCCCCCCTTCGGGCGGAAGAGGAGGGAAGGCGATCGTCAACACGACCCGATGGGCCAGCGGGCCCATTGTCGCGACTTCAATGCAGTCCACGTTGGTTAAGTGGAAACGTATTTCCAGAATACGCTTTCGACGTGTACGTATATATTCGAATCGTTTTCTTTTTTTTTCTGTTTTATTTTAAATAACAGATTTTGACCAGAACTTTGACTGGCTATAACTTTTTAAATACAACTCCAAATGAGTTGATTCTTTTGCCTATCTCTCTCAAATATTGTCTAGTTTATTTTAAGATTTATTTGAAAAAAATTCAGACAACTTTTTTTTCCTGTTTTTAAAGTATGTGTTGTTGAATATTTTTGAAAATAGGGTTTGAGAGGAGAAAACTTTCAAAAGTTTTGGAGAGCACCTCACCCCTCCACAACTTCAAGGCAAGCATCCTGAACCCCGACATAATATTTTGGTGTGTTACTGGACACGTTTATAACACCACCGTATTGCGGAGAACTTGTTATTTCATGTGATATGATCATTTGCATGGATGCATATTAGTGATCTCCTTGCTGTTGGAAATGAATATACATGTGATGGAAATCATCCTCATGTGCCTTGCATGCATACCGGTAAGGAATCCGGGAAAAACCTCTGCCTTGGGTAGGCATGAGCTTGTCGCCGCCTCCGCTGTGACGGTTATGTCCGTATGGTATAGTAAGGTATAATGAGTGTTGATTTTGTTGGTTGAAATATATTTGTTATACATGTCATGCAGGGAATTTATAAACCTCCGAGTCGACCGTAGATCGAGTCTTGTTCCAGTAACCCCCATACTTGCCTCGTACTACCACTTGTCCCTGCCGCAGGTAGGGTACGGTTCAGTAAGTAGTCAACCCCTTTCAAGCACACACCGTACAGAGAGGCCGTGGTGGAAGATACCGGTTGTAGTCGGTAGGCAGGCCACCTGGTCCGGGGGCATGGGTGTTTCCGGTTGAGACCGAGAGGGGAGGCCACCCCTTAGAGCGCGCGATATAAATTTGATCCCATGCTACGCGAGGTTGTAGCCTCCCCACTTAGAGTTTTGCTTAAAAAGTGTCGTGGGTAATTCCAGACATCGGTAAGTTAAGCTGGTGTGTGCAAGTCGGGTGTGTTTTCAATTAAAAGACCGTAGACGGAATTAGTCCCGATGGACTAAAGGAATCCGTTACTCGTGGGTAAAGAGTACACCCTCTGCAGAGTTTAAACCTATTCGAATAGCCGTGTCCATGGTTAAGGACTACAGTCTGGGATGGGTCAAGTATCGGTCTTAGTGGCGGTCTTCGGAGGAGGAACTGTTAAACCAAACTTGAATACCGACTGGTGACTTGTGAGGACCATGATTATTATTTCTGTTATGGACTAACCCGTTACATTATTTGAATTATCGAGTATCCCTGGGATGGTTCTACCTCCGGGATATTCATTGGGATTATTTATTTTATAAGCCCTTTATGTGGTGTCGCTCAGACGCCCGACTGTGGTATTGCCTGTTATCTATTTCCCTTATAAGCCCTTTATGTGGTGTCGCTGAGACGCCCGACTGTGGCATTGCCTGTTATTTATTTCCCTTATAAGCCCTTTATGTGGTGTCGCTGAGACGCCCGACTGTGGCATGCTTGTTATTTATTTACTTTATAAGCCCTTTATGTGGTGTCGCTGAGACGCCCGACTGTGGCATGTTTGTTATATAAGCCGTTTATGTGGTGTCGCTGAGACGCCCGACTGTGGCATGCTTGCTATTTATTTGCTTTATAAGCCCTTTATGTGGTGTCGCTGAGACGCCCGACTGTGGCATGTTTGTTATATAAGCCCTTTATGTGGTGTCGCTGAGACGCCCGACTGTGGCATGCTTGTTATTTATTTACTTTATAAGCCCTTTATGTGGTGTCGCACAGACACCCGACTGTGGCATTTTATTTACACTCCATTGTTGCATATTCATGCTGCATATAAATAACCTGCTCGCATGCATAAAAGACTTTTAATTATGACCCATTTATGTGAACATGGAATATTTCAGTACTTGATTTATATTATTCCAGTGTTCATAATGTTTGCGAGTACATTCAAAGTACTCACTGGCTTGTCCCTGGCTATTGTCTTGGCCAGATTTCCTGCTTGGAGAGGAGCGTTGCGACAACAGCCCCGGAAACTAAGCAACGGTGATAGCAGCCTCGCGAAGATAGGAGTTAACCTGGTCAGCTGTTCCCGTGGGAAATGGAGTTCCATAGACACTGATGATCCACAAACCGCTTCCGCCATCAAACCACTAGAAACCATTTGTTGTACTCACAGGCCAGAATGGTCTTGTACTACATATTTTGTACTTTGCTAGGAATTTCTGTATCAAGTTGGTGCCTCATCAGCTAACAGTAATCCTGGGGCTGGTGAGCACGACGGCCATTTTCTGGAAATTAATACCCGGAAAACCGGTCGCCACACAACATCCAAAGGGTTTACTAGAGTCAATAATCTAGTTCACATTGCGATGTGATTAACACCGAAAGAGTACTAAGGTGTGATCATGTTTTGCTCATGAGAGAAGTTTAGTCAATGGGTCTGTTACATTCAGAGCCATATGTATTTTGCAAATTTTCCTGTGTCTACAATGCTCTGCATGGAGCTACTCTTAGCTAATTGCTCCCACTTTCAATATGTATCCAGATTGAGACTCAGAGTCATCTGGATCGTTGTAAAGCTTGCATTGATGTAACTCTTTACGATGAACTCTTTATCACCTCCATAACCGAGAAATACTTCCTTAGTCCTCTTAGGTAACTAATTGGATAACTTTGACCGCTATCCAGTGATCCACTCCTGTATTACTATCGTACCCTCTTGCCAAACTCATAGCAAGGCACACAACTGGTCTGGTACATAGCATGGCATACTTTATAGAACCTATGACTGAAGCATAGGGGGTGACTTTCATTCTTTCTCTATCTTCTGTCGTGGTCGGGTTTTCAGTCTTACTCAACTTCATACCTTACAACTCAGGCAAGAACTCCTTCTTTGACTGATCCATTTTGAACTCCTTCGAAATCTTATCAAGGTATGTACTCATCGAAATTTTTATCAAGGTTTTGATCTATCTCTATAGATCTTGATGCCCAACAAATAAGCAGCTTCATCGAGATCTTTCTTTGAAGAACTTCTTTCAAACACTCCTTTATGCTTTCCAGAAAATTCTACATCATTTCTGATCAACAATATGTCATTCACATATACTTATCAGGAAGGCTGTAGTGCTCCCACTCACTTTTTGTAAATACAGGCTTCACCGCAAGTCTGTATAAAACTATATGCTTTGATCAACTCATCAAAGTGTATATTCCAACTCCGAGATGCTTGCACCAGTCCATAGATGGATCGCTGGAGCTTGCACACCTTGTTAGCACCTTTAGGATCGATAAAACCTTCTAGTTGCATCATATACAACTCTCTTGAGAGATATCCATTTAAGGAATGCATTTTTGACATCCGTTTGCCAGATTTCATAAAATATGGCAATTGCTAACATGATTCGGATGGACTTAAGCATCACTATGATTGAGAAAATCTCATTGTAGTCAACACCTTGAACTTGTCGAAAACCTTTTTGCGACTAGTCGAGCTTTGTAGATAGTAACACTACCATCAGCGTCCGTCTTCCTCTTGAACATCCATTTATTCTCAATGGGTCGCCGATCATCGGTCAAATCCACCAAAGTACATACTTTGTTCTCATACATGGATCCTATCTCAGATTGCATGGCCTCAAGCCATTTATCGGAATCTGGGCTCATCATAACTTCTTCGTAGTTCGTAGGTTCGTCATGGTCAAGTAACATGACCTTCAGAATAGGATTACCGCACCACTCTGGTGCGGATCGTGCTCTATTTGACCTACGAGGTTCTATAGCAACTTGTTCTGAAGTTTCATGATCTTTATCATTAGCTTCCTCTCCAGTTGGTGTAGGCATCACGGGAACAGATTTCTCTGATGAGCTACTGGTGCGGATCGTGCTCTGTTTGACCTACGAGGTTCTGTAGCAACTTGTTCTGAAGTTTCATGATCTTTATCATTAGCTTCCTCTCCAGTTGGTGTAGGCATCACGGGAACAAATTTCTCTGATGAGCTACTTTCCAAATTGAGAGTAAGTACAATTACCTCATCAAGTTCTACTTTCCTCCCACTCACTTCTTTCTAGAGAAACTCCTTCTCTAGAAATGTTCCGTTCTTAGCAACAAAAATCTTGCCTTCGGACTTGTGGTAGAAGGTGTACCCAATTGTCTCCTTAGGGTATCCTATGAAGACACACTTCTCCGATTTGGGTTCGAGCTTATCAGGCTGAAGCCTTTTGACCTAAGCATCGTATCCCCAAACTTTAAGAAACGACAGCTTAGGTTTGTTGCCAAACCACAGTTCATACGATGTCGTCTCAACGGATTTTGACGGTGCCCTGTTTAAAGTGAATGCAGTTGTCTCTAATGCATAACCCCAAAACGATAGTGGTAAATCTGTAAGAGACATCATAGATCGCACCATATCTAATAAAGTGCGGTTACGACATTCGGACACACCATTACGCTGTGGTGTTCCAGGTGGCGTGAGCTATGAAACTATTCCACATTGTTTTAGATGAAGGCCAAACTCGTAACTCAAATATCTTCCTCCATGATCAGATCGTAGAAACTTTATTTTCTTACGATGATTCTCCACGTCACTCTGAAATTCTTTGAACTTTTTAAATGTTTCAAACTTGTGTTTCATTAAGTAGATATACTCATATCTGCTCAAATCATCTATGAAGGTCAGAAAATAACGATCCCGCCACGAGCTTCAATACTCATCGGACCGCATACATCGGTATGTATTATTTCCAATAATTCATTAGCTCATTCCATTGTTCTGGAGAACGGAGTTTCAGTCATCTTGCCCATAAGGCACGATTCACAACTATCAAATGGTTCATAATCATGTGATTCCAAAAGTCCATCTTCATGGAGTTTCTTCATGCGCTTTATACCGATATGACCCAAACGGCAGTGCCACAAATAATTTGCACTATCATTATCAACTTTGTATCTTTTGGCATCAATATTATGAATATGTGTATCTCTATGATCGAGATTCAATAAACCATTAACGTTGAGTGTATGACCATAGAAGGTTTTATTCATGTAAACTGAATAAAAATTATTTTCTATCTTAAATGAATAACCGCATTGCAATAAACATGATCTAATCACATTCATGCTCAACGCAAACACCAAATAACATTTATTTAGGTTCAACACTAATCCGGAAGGTAGAGGGAGTGTGCGATGGTGATCGTATCAACCTTGGAATCACTGCCAACACACATCGTCACCTCACCCTTAACTAGTCTCTGTTCACTCTGCAACTCCTATTTCGAGTTACTAATCTTAGCAACTGAACCGGTATCAAATACCCAGGGGATGTTGGAGATATGCCCTAGAGGCAATAATAAAAGCATTATTATTATATTTCCTTGTTCGTGATAATTGTCTTTTATTCATGCTATAATTGTATTATCCGGAAATCGTAATACATGTGTGAATAAATGGACCACAATACGTCCCTAGTGAGCCTCTAGTTGACTAGCTCGTTGGTCAACAGATAGTCATGGTTTCCTGACTATGGACATCAGATGTCGTTGACAACGGGATCACGTCATTAGGAGAATGACGTGATGGACAAGACCCAATCCTAAGCATAGCACAAGATCGTGTAGTTCGTTTTGCTAGAGCTTTTCCAATGTCAAGTATCTCTTCCTTAGACCATGAGATCGTGTAACTCCCGGATACCGTAGGAGTGCTTTGGGTGTACCAAACGTCACAACGTGAATCGGGTGACTATAAAGGTGCACTACAGGTATCTCCGAAAGTGTCTATTGGGTTGACACGGATCGAGACTGGGATTTGTCACTCCGTATGACAGAGAGGTATCTCTGGGCCCACTCGGTAATGCATCATCATAATGAGCTCAAAGTGACCAAGTGTCTGGTCACGGGATCATGCATTACGGTACGAGTAAAGTGACTTGCCGGTAACGAGATTGAACGAGGTATTGGGATACCGACGATCGAGTCTCGGGCATGTAACGTACCGATTGACAAAGGGAATAGTATACGGGGTTGATTGAATCCTCGACATCGTGGTTCATCCGATGACATCATCGAGGAGCATGTGGGGCCAACATGGGTATCCATATCCCGCTGTTGGTTATTGACCCGAGAGCGCCTCGGTCATGTTCATGTCTCCGAACCCGTAGGGTCTACACACTTAAGGTTCGGTGACGCTAGGGTTATTAGGAAGACTTGTATGTGATTACCGAATGTTGTTCGGAGTCCCGGATGAGATCCCGGACGTCACGAGGAGTTCCGTAAGGGTCCGGAGGTAAAGATTTATATATGAGAAGTTGTCAAACGGACACCGGAAAGTTTCGGGGGCGTACCGGTATTGTACCGGGGCCACCAGAAGGGTTCCGGAGGTCCACCGGGAGGGGCCACCCCTCCCGGGGGGGCCACATGGGCTGCGTGGGGATAGCAGCCAGCCCCTGGTGGGCTGGGTGCGCCTCCCCCCCATGGCCCGTGCGCCTAGGGTTTTGGGGGAACCCTAGAGGGGGCGCCTGCTTGGGGGCAAGCCACCCTCCCTAGCCGCCGCCTCTAGATTCCCATCTAGAGGGGCCGCCCCTTGCCCCTTCCCCCTATAAATAGAGGGGTGAGGGGAGGGCAGCCGCACCCAAGCCAAGGCGCAGCCCCTCCCCTCCCCAACACCTCTCCTCCTCCGCGTGTGCTTGGCGAAGCCCTGCCGGAGAACTGTCACTCCACCATCATCACGCCGTCGTGCTGCTGCTGGAGCCATCTTCCTCAACCTCTCCTTCCCCCTTGCTGGATCAAGACGGAGGAGACGTCATCCGTACCGTACGTGTGTTGAACGCAGAGGTGCTGTCCGTTCAGCACTTGGTCATCGGTGATCCGAATCACGACGAGTACGACTCCATCATCACCATCCCCTTGAACGCTTCCGCACTCGATCTACATGTGGTATGTAGATGCAAACTCTCTCCCTTGACTCGTTGCTTAGATGAACTCATAGATGGATCTTGGTGAAACCGTAGGAAAAATTTTAATTTTCTGCAACGTTCCCCAACAGTGGCATCATGAGCTAGGTCTATGCGTAGTTCTCTATTGCACGAGTAGAACACAATTTTGTTGTGGGCGTAGATCTTGTCAACTTGCTTACCGCTACTAGTCTTATCTTGCTTCCGCGGTATTGTGGGATGAAGCGGCCCGGACCAACCTTACACGACGCTTACGTGAGACCGGTTCCACCGACCGACATGCACTAGTTGCATAAGGTGGTCAAGGGTGTCTGTCTCTCCCACTTTAGTTGGAGCGGATTCGATGAAAAGGGTCCTTATGAAGGGTAAATAGAAGTTGACAAAAATCACGTTGTGGTTATTCGCAGGTAAGAAAACGTTCTTGCTAGAACCCAATTGCAGCCACGTAAAAGATGCAACAACAATTAGAGGACGTCTAACTTGTTTTTACAGCAATTGTCATGTGATGTGATATGGCCAGAAGTTGTGATGAATGATGAATGACATATTGTGATGTATGAGATCATGTTCTTGTAATAGGAATCACGACTTGCATGTCGATGAGTATGACAACCGGCAGGAGCCATAGGAGTTGTCTTTATTTTGTATGACCTGCGTGTCATTGAAGAACGCCATGTAAATTACTTTACTTTATTGCTAAACGCGTTAGCCATAGAAGTAGAAGTAGTCGTTGGCGTGACAACTTCATGAAGACACGATGATGGAGATCATGATGATGGAGATCATGGTGTCATGCCGGTGACAAGATGATCATGGAGCCCCAAGATGGAGATCAATGGAGCTATATGATATTGGCCATATCATGTCACTACTATATAATTGCATGTGATGTTTATTATGTTTATGCATCTTGTTTACTTAGAACGAGGTAGTAAATAAGATGATCCCTTACAAAATATCAAGAAGTGTTCTCCCCTAACTGTGCATCGTTGCTAAAGTTCGTCGTTTCGAAGCACCACGTGATGATCGGGTGTGATAGATCCTTACGTTCACATACAACGGGTGTAAGACAGTTTTACACATGCAAAACACTTAGGGTTAACTTGACGAGCCTAGCATGTACAGGCATGGCCTCTAACACGGAGACCGATAGGTCTAACACGAGTCGTATGGAAGATACGATCAACATGAGAATGTTCACCGATGATGACTAGTCCGTCTCACGTGATGATCGTACACGGCCTAGTCGACTCGGATCGTGTAACACTTAGATGACTAGAGGGATGTCTAATCTGAGTGGGAGTTCATTAAGATAATTTGATTAGATGAACTTAATTATCATGAACTTAGTCTAAAACCTTTGCAAATATGTCTTGTAGATCAAATGGCCAACGCTCATGTCAACCTGAACTTCAACGCGTTCCTAGAGAAAACCAAGTTGAAAGATGATGGAAGCAACTATACGGACTGGTCCTAACCCGAGGATCATCCTCATAGCTGCCGTGAAACAATATGTCCTAGAAGGACCGCTAGGTGACGCCTCCCGTCCGCAGAACCAAGACATTATGAATGCTTGGCAAACTCGTCTTGATGATTACTCCCTCGTTCGGTCACGGCATGCTATACAGCTTAGAACCGGGGCTCCAAAAGCGTTTTGAGCATCACGGAGCATATGAGATGTTCGAGGAGCTGAAACTAGTTTTCCAAGCTCACGCCCGGTCGAGAGATATGACGTCTCGACAAGTTCTATAGTTGTAAGATGGAGGAAAATAGTTACATCGGTGAGCACATACTCAGAATGTCTGGGTTGCACAACCGCATGACCCAGCTGAATATTAACCTCCCTGATGAGGCGGTCATTGACAGAATCCTTCAGTCGCTCCCACCAAGCTACAAGAGCTTTGTGATGAACTACAATATGCAAGGGATGGTGAAGACCATTCCTGAAGTATTTTCAATGCTGAAGTCAGCAGAGGTTGAGATCAAGAAAGAACATCAAGTGTTGATGGTCAATAAGACCACTAAGTTCAAGAAGGGCAAGGGCAAGAAGAACTTCAAGAAGGACGGCAAGGATGTTGCCGCCCGGTAAGCCGATTCTTGGGAAGAAGTCAAAGAATGGACCCAAGCCCGAGACCGAGTGCTTTTATTGCAAGGGAAGGGTCATCGAAGCGGAACTGCCCCAAATACTTAGCGGATAAGAAGGCCGGCAACACTAAAGGTATATTTGATATACATGTAATTGATGTGTACCTTACCAGTACTCGTAGTAACTCTGGGTATTTGATACCGGTGCCGTTGCTCATATTTGTAACTCACAGCAGGAGCTGCGGAATAAGAGGAGACTGGCGAAGGACGAGGTGACGATGCGCGTCGGGAATGGTTCCAGAGTCGATGTGATCGCTGTCGGCGCACTACCTCTACATTTACCTACGGGATTAGTTTTGAACCTTAATAATTGTTATTTGGTGCCAAGTTTGAGCATGAACATTGTATCTGGATCTCGTTTAATGCGAGATGGCTACTCATTTAAATCCGAGAATAATGGTTGTTCTATTTATATGAGAGATATGTTTTATGGTCATGCTCCGATGGTCAATGGTTTATTCTTAATGAATCTCGGCGTAATGTTACACATATTCATAGCGTGAATACCAAAAGATGTAAAGTTGATAACGATAGTCCCACATACTTGTGGCATCTTGCCGCCTTGGTCACATTGGTGTCAAGCGCATGAAGAAGCTCCATGCTGATGGACTTTTGGAGTCTCTAGATTATGAATCATTTGACACATGCGAACCATGCCTCATGGGCAAGATGACCAAGACTCCGTTCTCCGGAACAATGGAGCGTGCAACCAACTTGTTGGAAATCATACATACCGATGTGTGCGGTCCAATGAGTGTTGAGGCTCGCGGAGGATATCGTTATGTTCTCACTCTCACTGATGACTTGAGTAGATATGGGTATGTCTACTTAATGAAACACAAGTCTGAGACCTTTGAAAAGTTCAAGGAATTTCAGAATGAGGTAGAGAATCAATGTGACCGAAAAATAAAGTTCTTACGATCAGATCGTGGAGGAGAATATTTAAGTCACGAATTTGGTACACACTTAAGAAAATGTGGAATCGTTTCACAACTCACGCCGCCTGGAACACCTCAGCGTAAGGGTGTGTCCGAACGTCGTAATCACACTCTATTGGATATGGTGCGATCTATGATGTCTCTTACCGATTTACCGCTATCATTTTGGGGATACGCTCTAGAGACAGCTACATTCACTTTAAATAGGGCACCGTCTAAATCCGGTGAGACGACACCGTATGAATTATGGTTTGGGAAGAAACCTAAGCTGTCGTTTCTAAAAGTTTGGGGATGCGATGCTTATGTCAAGAAACGTCAACCTGAAAAGCTCGAACCCAAGTCGGAAAAATGCGTCTTCATAGGATACCCTAAAGAAACCATTGGGTATATGTAACGCCCTCGATGCGGCTATATCTCCCACGTGTCGAGGCACGACTTAGAGGCATAACCGCATTGAAAGCAATGTCGCAAGTGAGGTAATCTTCACACAACCCATGTAATACATAAGGGAAAGAGATACATAGTTGGCTTACAAATGCCACTTCACACAATACATAAATAAACATCCATCATTCAGAGTACACTCAAGGTCCGACTACGGAACCAAAAATAAAAGAAGATACCCCAAATGCTACACAGATCCCCGATCGTCCCAACTGGGCACCACTACTGATCATCTGGAAAAGACACATAGTAACGACCACGTTCCTCGTCGAACTCCCACTTGAGCTCGGTTGAGTCACCCCTGCACCGCATCGTCGGCACCTGCAACTGTTTTGAAGTATCTGTGAGTCACGGGACTCAAGCAATCTCACACCAGCGAGATCAAGACTATTTAAGCTTATAGGAAGGACAGAGTAGTATAGTGGAGCTGCAGCAAGCGACTCGCATATATGGTGGCTACTTCGCGAAAGAGAGCGAGAAGAGGAGCAAAGCACGGTCGTGAAGCTAGTAGCGATCAAGAAGTGATCCTGAACTACTTACGTCCGACATAACTCCAACACCGTGTTCACTTCCCGGACTCCGCCGAGAAGAGACCATCACGGTTACACGCCGTGGATGTGTATTTTATTTGAGGTCAACTTCGGGTTTTCTACAACCGACATTAACAAATTCCCATCTGCCTCATAACCGCGGGCACGGCTTTCAAAGATATTACCCTGCAGGGTGTCCCAACTTAGCCCATTATAAGCTCTCACGGTCAACGAAGGATATTCCTTCTACCGAAGACCCGATCAATCTCGGAATCCCGGACTACAAGACATTTCGACAAAGAATAAAACAAGACCAGCAAAGCCGCCCGAATGTGCCGACAAATCCCGATAGGAGCTGCACATATCTCGTTCTCGTGGCACACCGGATAAGCGAAGCGTCTGAGGAACCGACGTAATCCAAGTTGCCCAGGAATGGTCCCAAGACAGTGCTCTAGTTTGGACCAACACTCGGAGGAGCATTGGCCCGGGGTTTAAAATAAGATGACCCTCGGGCTCGCGAAAACCCGGGGAAAAGGCTTAGGTGGCAAATGGTAAAACCAAAGTTGGGCCTTCTTTGGAGGAGTCTTATTCAAAGCGAACTGTCAAGGGGTCCCATAAATCACCCAACCGTGTAAGGAACGCGAAATCAAGGAACATAACACCGGTATGACGGAAACTAGGGTGGCAAGAGTGGAACAAAACACCAGACATAAGGCCGAGCCTTCCACCCTTTACCAAGTATATAGATGCATTAATTTTAGCAGATATTTATATTGTGATATCCCCAACAAATAAACATGTTCGAACAAGGAACAACATCTCCATGTTCCAACAAGGAACAAACTTCATCTTCACCTGCAACTAGCAACGCTATAAGAGGGGCTGAGCAAAGCGGTAACATAGCCAATCAACGGTTTGCTAGGAAAGGATGGTTAGGGGCTGACATGGCAATATGGGTGGCATGATATAGCAAGTGGTAGGCATTGCAGCATAGGCATAGCAAAAGAGCGAGCATCTAGCATAGCAAAGATAGAAGTGATTTCGAGGGTATGGTCATCTTGCTCGCAATGTTCTCGAGTTGTCGAAAGCTTGATCCTCGTAAGCGTTCTCAACGGGTTCCTCGTTCACGTACTCGTCTCCCGACTCTACCCAAAGCAACAACACAAACAAAGGAACCACGATAAATCACGGTGCAATGCACAATCAACATGATGCACAACATGACATGATCTGCGAGATGTGATATGCAATGCGTATGTGCGCTCCGAAAGGAAAATGATGAACCAGGCATCAACTTGGCAAACCAAGTATGCCACTGGAAAGATGAGATGATTTCGGTTGAAATCGATATAAAGATCACCGGAATCGGATGCACGGTTTGGAAATGACTAGCAAAACAAGAATGGCACAAATCTGCCATTAACAGCATGATGCCACTTAGCAAGCAACAATAAATTAAGCTACTGCACCCAAACGTATCAACAAAGTATATGGAAGTGATCTACACAAGATACTTGACAAAAGATGAGCACTGAGCTTCGGCTAAATCACATCATAACAGGTTCAAACAAGCATGGCAAAAGTGCACAAAATATCAGGCTGGACATGGCAAAAACAGCATCAGGTTGCAATGTTCAGAGCAAGAAAACTACATGCTACAGGAACTTAAAATAGCAAAACAAGGCATGGCATGAATTTACTCAAAGCATAGAACAAAAGTCCCTTACTGATCATAAGCCAAAAAGGATTAGAAAATATAGTAACACCCATGTCAATATTGGAAGTTTCGTTAACAGATTCAGCAACATGGCATGTGAAAAACTGATAACAAGTAGGCATGTTTACAAGCTCAATGAACTAACTACAGAGCATTAAATGATAAACTAAGCATACATTCATCAAGAAGACATGTCATAGAAGACATACATGGCAAGAACAATAACATAGCATACATGGATCAACCACAACAACCTTGGCAAAATTGAATAACATGTAAACAATCTGCCAGGAAACATTTAATAGTAAAAGTAGAGCTCGATTGACTCAAGCTATGGTACTCCATAATTGCAAACAAGGACATGGATGGATAGAGGAAGACATGTTTAACAAAACATCCTTACTGAAGTATCCCAAAATATGTATGGATCTCTCGGTAGCATCAAGTTAACATGGCATCAAAATATCAACTAAACAGGGCTGAAAACAGCAACATCAGGACACCTACTTTGCATGCTTGTGCTAGCCGCCACATAGATCACAAAAATATATGGCATACACCCCTGGAGAGATGGCATGGCATATTACAAAACACTTGTAGGACTCAAATTCATAGGGTGCACACATCAATCATGGCAAAAATAACAAAAGTGCAAGTTCTGTTAAGAAACAAAAACTAACATCACATAGCCCTCTTCCAACAGCATTTCGGGCATCAAGATGAGCTCAAATGAAAATGATGCAATGAGATGAAATGATTTAAACTTCGAGGCGAACATTTTGATATATTATACGCGCAAAATGGAGCTACAGATGCAAAGATGTAGCACGAAGAAAATGACACTAAATATCAAAATGCTCGGGACTTAGATGAATTTTAGAGGGGGGGAGAAGTCAACCCTTGGCACGGTTTACGAGGACGGCCGGGATCGGGGCTGAGCTCGCCGGAGGAGGTCGGAGGAGGCGGATCCGGCCGGTCCTTCGCCGGATCCGGCCGGGGACGGCGGGCACAAAGGCGCAACGGCAAGTGGCGGGCCGGGCGATCGGCGAAGGCCGCGGCTGGTCCGGCGAGGAGCCGCAGACCCGGCCGGGATCAAGCGGGCGAGGAGGCGACATCACACTGCGCCGGAGGAGGAGGCGGCGGAACGGCAAGGCCGGAGGGAGGCCGGGAGCCAAGTGAACGGCAGCGTCGGAGTGAGGCCGGCGGTGGTGGCGCGGCGGCGGCGGCGGGCGCGGCCGGCGCAGACTTTGCCATGGGCGGGCGGCGGAGACGCTGTCTGCCGGGTGGATACGTCCGCGGGCGCGAGGGAAATTTTAGGGTTTCGGGAGGAAGACCCGGTTGGAGGGTTTGCTTAAATAGGCATAGAGGGAGCTAGGAGGGTCCAAATGAGGTGTAGTTTTCGCCCACACGATCGTGATCGAACGACGGAAAGCATGGAAGTGACTTAGATGGGTTATTGGGCTGTTTTGGAGGGTGTTGGGCTGCAACTTAAAAGAGACCTTTGCGAGAGTGCGGTTAACCGTTGGAGTACCAAACGAGCTCCAAATGACCCGAAACTTGACCGGTGGTCTATGGGTGGTATACCAAGGCCACTAGACAAACCTCGGTCCATTCCGAGAAGGTTTAGTACCCGCACACGGAAAAAACGTAAAAGGGGCCGCCGGGGGAGATAGGAGTGTCGGATTGCAAAACGGACAACGGGAAAAATGCTCGGAATCATGAGACGAACACGTATGCAAATGCGATGCACATGATGACATGATATGAAATGCATGACATGGACAAAATGCAAAATGAAGAAAAACCCAACCACGGAGGGAATATCATATCACAATGCCGAAAATGGCAAGAGTTGGAGTTACAAATGGAAAGTTACATCCGGGGTGTTACAACACTCCACCACTACAAGAGGATCTCGTCCGAGATCTAGGACCGAAAGAACTCCGGATATTCAAAGCGGAGGTGATCCTCGCGCTCGGTAGCTTCTCGGTCGGAATGGTGTGACCACTTCACTTTCAGGAATTTGATTGACTTGTTGCGAGTCTTGCGCTCGGTTTCTTCGAGAATAGCAACGGGTGCTCATGATAAGAGAGATCTTCTTGAAGGTCAATCTCTTGAAGTTGATAGTGCGTTCAGAGTCTTGAAGCACTTGCGAAGCTGTGACACGTGAAACACATCGCACGCGTTTGCAAAGTTGGATGGAAGCTCAAGTTGATAGGCGAGATCGCCTCTTTTGCCAATTATCTTGAAAGGACCCACGTATCTAGGGCAAGCTTCCCTTTGATACCGGGCGGCGAGTGCCTTTCATTGGAGACGCGGAGGTAGACATGGTCTCCGATTTCAAAAGCCACATCACGGTGCTTATCATCATAATAGCTCTTCCGCGCGATTATGCGGCTTTGAGATTCTCACGAATGACTTGGCACATTTCTTCCGCTTCGTGATCAAGTCATTGCCAAGAAGTTGGCGTTCACCGTCTCGGACCAATTGAGAGGAGTACGACACTTTACGCCATAGAGAATTTCGAATGGGGCCTTGCCCGAACTCGCTTGGAAGCTGTTGTTGTAGGAGAACTTCGGCATATGGAAGACAATCTTCCCACTTCATACCGAAAGAAATGACACAAGCCCTGAGCATATCTTCAAGGATTTGATTTACTCGCTCGACTTGGCCACTTGTTTGAGGATGGAAAGCTGTCTTTGAAACGAATGTTGGTGCCCATGGCCTTCAAAAGAATCCCAAAACTTGGAGGTAAAGATGCTGCCACGGTCTGAAGAGATCACTTTTGGAATGCCGTGCAAGGAGACAATCCTGGAGGTGTAAAGCTCTGCCAACTGAGCTGCTGTGATAGATTCTTTGATAGGAAGAAAATGAGCCACTTTAGTAAGCTTGTCAATGACAACGAAGATAGCATCATTTCCACGCTTGGACTTTGGAAATCCGATCCACGAAGTCCATTTCAATATGATCAAACTTCCATTCGGAATAGCAAGAGGTTGAAGGAGACCAGCTGGTCTTTGGTGTTCTTCTTTCACTCTTCTGCAGACATCACACTCATTCACGAATTGAGCAATTTCTCGCTTCATTCGAGTCCACCAATATGACTGCTTGAGGTCATGGTACATCTTCGTACTTCCAGGATGAATGGATAGAAGCGAATTGTGAGCCTCGTTCATAATGACTATTCGTAGATCACCCTTTTGAACCACAATCCGTCCTCGAAGAAAAGAGTATCTTTGTCATCAACGTGGAAGCACTTGTACTTGGAAATGCCCTTGTCGATACCACGTTTCACCTTTTTCACCATGGTATCCAGAAGTTGAGCCTCACGAATCTGATCTTCCAAAGTAGGAGAGACTATGAGGTTGGCAAGAAAGCCTTGAGGAACAACTTGAAGATTCAGCTTATGGAAAGCTTCACAGAGATCCGGCGAAAGGGCTTGAGGATTAGACTGTTGCGATAAGCCTTCCCTGCTCAAAGCATCTGCAATGACATTGGCCTTGCCGGAGTATATTCAATACTTGGGTTGTACTCTTGAATCATTTCGACCCATCGAGTCTGCCCGAGGTTGAGGTTGGGTTGAGTGAAGATGTACTTGAGACTCTTGTGATCGGTGAAAATGTCCACTTTCCTTCCAAACAAGAGATGTCTCCATGTAATCAAAGCATGGACAACTGCAGCCAACTCAAGATCGTGAGTGGGGTAGTTCTTTTCGTTGGGCTTCAACTGGCGAGAGGTATAAGCCACAACTCTCTTCTCTTGCATTAACACAAGACCGAGACCTTGAAGAGAAGCATCACAGAAAACTTCAATTGCTTGGATTCATCAGAGGAGTCAAGACAGGAGCTGTGACGAGTTTCTCTTTGAGGGTATTGAAAGCAACGTCACACTCGGGAGACCGGACATATTTCACATGCTTCGGAGGAGGTTGGAAAGAGGCTTTGCAATCTTGGAGAAGTTCTCAACGAATCTTGACAATAGCTTGCAAGACCAAGAAAACTGCGGAGCTGCTTGACGATTCGAGGAGGTTCCCAATTCACAATTGCGGACACCTTCTCGAGATTAACAATGATGCCCTTGGCGGAGATGATATGACCAAGATAAAGCACTTCATCAAGCCAAAATTCACATTTGGAGAACTTCGCATAGAATTGATACTCTCGAGTTTGTCTAGCACCAATCGCAAATGTTTGGCATGATCCTTCTTATTCTTGGAGAAGACCAAAATATCATCAAGATAGACCAAGACGAATTCATTGGTGTAGGGGTTGAAAATGAAGTTCATCATCCGAGAGAATGTTGGAGGAGCATTGACAAGGCGAAAGACATCACGGTATATTCATAAGAACCAAAGCTTGTTCTCAATGCTGTCTTGGGAATATCTTGTTCACGAATGCGAATCTAATGATAACCCATACGAAGGTCAAGCTTGGAGAACAACTGTAGCACCTTTGAGTTGCTCGAAAAGCTCATTGATGTTGGGAAGTGGATACTTGTTCTTGATTGTCTTCTTATTCAATGGACGGTAATCGACGCAAAGTCGGTCCGTGCCATCCTTCTTCCGGACAAAAAGAACACCACAACCCCAAGGAGATGAACTTCGATGCGATCAAACCCAGACGCTCTTGTTCATCGAGCTGCTTCTTCAATTCCTTCAGCTCATTAGGTCCAAGCTTGTATGGACGCTTGCAAAGCGGGTTCGATGCGGGCTCAAGATCGATAACGAACTCAATCGCCGATGAGGAGGCATACCCTAAGCTCTTCTCCGAAAGACATCTTGGTACTCACACACGATCGAATCGAGAGATAGCATTCAGTTCGCCCTTCTCATTGAGAGAAAACAACCGAATGGTTTCATCACGAGCGGCATAGATGATCACATCATTAGAAGAGTGAGTCAATTGAATTTCCTGGCAGCACAATCAAGCTGAGCTTTGTGCTTTGAAAGCCGATCCATCCCGAGAATAAGATCAATATCCGAGTCACCAAGAACAATTGGTTTAGAAAGAAATCTATAATCGCCCATCTTGATAGAAACATCATGAACTATTGAGTTGGCTCTCATTGACTTCCTCGGAGAAACAACACCCAAAGGTTTATCCAGGTAAGACCAAGAAAAATCATTCTTTGCAAAGAACGATCTTGACATGAAACAATGCGATGCACCAGTATCAAATAAGACTTTTGCAGGAATATCATTAACTGGAAGATTACCCATTATCACATCAGAAGATTCCTCTGCTTGAGCTGCATTCATCATATTCACCTTTGCTGACTTGGGATTATGCTTGACCTTTGCATTGCCGGAAGATTTCATAGGAGGAGGAGGCGGAAGGCGCCTTTGGTTGAAGCATTTGTTCGCATAGTGACCTTTCTGTTGACATTTGTTGCAAGTCACCTCAGAGAGCGGACGGTGGTAAGGAGCACTTGACCTTGGAGCTTGAGAATTAGACTTGTTCTGATAGCCAGGGTTGGGTGGGTGGGAAGATCCACGGCCACCTGAGTTCTTCTGGCGATAAAGGTGATGGAGCGGAGGAGGAGGAAGGTAAAACTTCTGCTGCTTAGCTGCCACTTGAGAGGAAGAAGAAGACTGAACTGCATCCCCGATTCTCTTCTTAGAAGCCTCACATTTGAGCTGGGCAGCTTCTTGCTTCAGAGCCATGTTGTAGAAATCATCATACTTATCTGGCTCAAAAGCACAAGAGCTAATTGCAGATCTTCTCTCGCACCACCTCTGAATTGATAGATCATACTCTTTTCATCGAGGAACGTCTTGCTTAGCAAAAGCAAGCGAGCTTACGGAACTGGATATTGTATTAATAGACAGACATGTTGCCTACTTGAGATTGCGGAACTCCTCACGCTTGCTCTCAACAACACTTTTCGGAATGTGATGAGCTCTGAAATCACGGCGGAACTCATCCCAGGTAATGACACGACCTCCTCTGGAATCTTTGTATTGCTGGTACCACTCAGCAGCTTGATCCTTGAGTTGAAACGATGCAAACTTGACAAAGTCCTCAGGTCTGACATTGCTACAATCAAAATGCTTGCAGATGTCCACAAGCCAATCGTCAGCGTCTGTGGCCTCGACACAGAAACTGAAAGACTTCGGCTGATTAGCGAGGAACTGACTGAGAGTAGCAAAGTGCGGCTGATTGTTTCCTTGACCTTGATTTCCTTGATTGCCTTGCCCCTGAGTACGTTCTTGCAAGAGCTGCAAAATCATCTGAGCATTGGCATTGGTGGCTGCCATGATAGCTTGCCAGGCCTCTGGAGGCGGAGGTGGAGGTGGAGGGTTCGACTGATCCCCATCATTGCGATCCGGATTCAGACGCGTTGGCGGAGCCATCCTGAAGAGGGTGACATCCGTTAGCACTTTGATAGACAAAAGATAAGTAGAATCAACGGATAGAAATTGCAACATATAGTCTTCACAATAAACATTCGAACAAGAATGAACGAATGAATTCCAAAGTTAATCATCACACGTCCATTAATGTGAGAAGCCACTTAGATAAAGGTATGGAAACATCATCAGCCTTTGAAACAATTCGAAAATCACAACTGAAAACAAAGATTGGCTTCTAGAATGAGCGGAACAAACACATGATAGAGATTTACGCCCAAAGTGTTCGTGGTGGGGCCCACACGGACACGACGATAGCGGCCGTCACGAATGACAAACAAGGCGTCCCGAATCAGCATAGCCAAGGATTCTTTAAGGCGTCTCGCGACCACTGTCATCGACCGTGAATGGGCGGACCACTAGACGTTGAACCCCAATCTGAAATCATACATCCGTCGGAAAGATATCACGTAAGCTACTAGAATTCCCACCTATAAACTCCCGAAACTTTCTGGTTATGCAATCTGGTGTTGGGGATACAGGGGACACAAAATATATCACCCAAACTAACAATACCTAGATCCAAATTGTATCCATCCGTCAACACATAACCAAGAAATCACAGGAAATCGTGTACCTCGACCATCGAAAAACATCCGATAAACAAGTCATGGCAATACTCCCTTTTCGCCTCGATCTTTGGGCTATCAGGGTTATCTCACCAACAACTGCACAAAAGAGATTTCGATGTCGGCAAAACTCAGGTATTCCAGAACTGCAACGATAAAATTGTGACGACAACACCTCGGAGCTCAACTCCCCGGGACACTACACAACCCCTAAATGTCAGGAGGCACCAAGAACAATGTTCTCGTCACAAAACCATCGGAACGATTCCAAGATACCCACGTGATCCTAAAATTTTTTTTTAGTGAAAATTGAGGAGAGAAGAGTCAAAACTCTACAGGATACCTCACCAGAGCGACGAAGGGACTGGGGAGTAAAAAGAATCCTACTCTCCGATATATATAATCCTAAGACTCAAAACATTTTTCCATTCTAGACTCAACAGCCAAAGAAACAATCAAGTAGGGGGCTCCTAAGTCGGAAGGCTCGATTACCAACTTGTAGCGCCCTCGATGCGGCTATATCTCCCACGTGTCGAGGCACGACTTAGAGGCATAACCGCATTGAAAGCAATGTCGCAAGTGAGGTAATCTTCACACAACCCATGTAATACATAAGGGAAAGAGATACATAGTTGGCTTACGATCAGCCACTTCACACAATACATAAATAAACATCCATCATTCAGAGTACACTCAAGGTCCGACTACGGAACCAAAAATAAAAGAAGATACCCCAAATGCTACACAGATCCCCGATCGTCCCAACTGAGCACCACTACGATCATCGTGAAAAGACACATAGTAACGACCACGTTCCTCATCGAACTCCCACTTGAGCTCGGTTGAGTCACCGTGACCGCATCGCTTTCGGCACCGCAACTGTTTTGGAAGTATCTGTGAGTCACGGGGACTCAGCAATCTCACACCACAGATCAAGACTATTTAAGCTTATAGGAAGGACAGAGTAGTATAGTGGAGCTGCAGCAAGCGACTAGCATATATGGTGGCTACTTCAAGCAAAGAGAGCGAGAAGAGGAGCAAAGCACGGTCGTGAAGCTAGTAGCGATCAAGAAGTGATCCTGAACTACTTACGTCGAGACATAACTCCAACACCGTGTTCACTTCCCGGACTCCGCCGAGAAGAGACCATCACGGTTACACCTTGATGGATGTGTATTTTATTTGAGGTCAACTTCGGTTTTCTACAACCGACATTAACAAATTCCCATCTGCCTCATAACCGCATGCACGGCT
Organism: Aegilops bicornis; assembly: GCA_021605145.1. Taxonomy (NCBI): domain Eukaryota; kingdom Viridiplantae; phylum Streptophyta; class Magnoliopsida; order Poales; family Poaceae; genus Aegilops; species Aegilops bicornis. The sequence continues at coordinate 696,402,316 of CM038669.1, forward strand.
TTGAAAGATATTACCCTGCGAGGGTGTCCCAACTTAGCCCATTATAAGCTCTCACGGTCAACGAAGGATATTCCTTCTACCGGAAGACCCGATCAATCTCGGAATCCCGGACTACAAGACATTTCGACGGCAATAAAACAAGACCAGCAAAGCCGCCCGAATGTGCCGACAAATCCCGATAGGAGCTGCACATATCTCGTTCTCGTGGCACACCGGATAAGCGAAGCGTCTGTGAACCGACGTAATCCAAGTTGCCCAGGAATGGTCCCAAGACGGTGCTCTAGTTTGGACCAACACTCAGAGGAGCATTGGCCCGGGGGTTTAAAATAAGATGACCCTCGGGCTCGCGAAAACCCGGGGGAAAAGGCTTAGGTGGCAAATGGTAAAACCAAAGTTGGGCCTTGCTAGAGGAGTCTTATTCAAAGCGAACTGTCAAGGGGGTCCCATAAATCACCCAACCATGTAAGGAACGAAATCAAGGAACATAACACCGTATGGCCGAAAACTAGGGTGGCAAGAGTGGAACAAAACACCGGGCATAAGGCCGAGCCTTCCACCCTTTACCAAGTATATAGATGTATTAATTTTAGCAGATATTTATATTGTGATATCCCCAACAAGTAAACATGTTCCAACAAGGAACAACATCTCCATGTTCCAACAAGGAACAAACTTCATCTTCACCTGCAACTAGCAACGCTATAAGAGGGGCTGAGCAAAGCGGTAACATAGCCAATCAACGGTTTGCTAGGAAAGGATGGTTAGGGGCTGACATGGCAATATGGGTGGAATAATATAGCAAGTGGTAGGCATCGCAGCATAGGCATAGCAAAAGAGCGAGCATCTAGCATAGCAAAGATAGAAGTGATTTCGAGGGTATGGTCATCTTGCCTGCAATGTTCTCAGAGTTGTCGAAAGCTTGATCCTCGTAAGCGTTCTCAACGGGTTCCTCGTTCACGTACTTGTCTCCCGACTCTACCCAAAGCAACAACACAAACAAAGGAACCACGATAAATCACGGTGCAATGCACAATCAACATGATGCACAACATGACATGATCTGCGAGATGTGATATGCAATGCGTATAAAGCGCCCGAAAGGAAAATGATGAACCAGGCATCAACTTGGCAAACCAAGTATGCCACTGGAAAGATGAGATGATTTCGGTTGAAATCGATATAAAGATCACCGGAATCGGATGCACGGTTTGGAAATGACAAGCAAAACAAGAATGGCACAAATCTGCCATTAACAGCATGATGCCACTTAGCAAGCAACAATAAATTAAGCTACTGCACCCAAACGTATCAACAAAGTATATGGAAGTGATCTACACAAGATGCTTGACAAAAGATGAGCACTGAGCTTCGGCTAAATCACATCATAACAGGTTCAAACAAGCATGGCAAAAGTGCACAAAATATCAGGCTGGACATGGCAAAAACAACATCAGGTTGCAATGTTCGGAGCAAGAAAACTACATGCTACAGGAACTTAAAATAGCAAAACAAGGCATGGCAGGAATCTACTAAAAGCATAGAACAAAAGTCCATTACTGACCATAAGCCAAAAAAGATTAGAAAATATAGTAACACCCATGTCAATATTGGAAGTTTCGTTAACAGATTCAGCAACATGGCATGTGAAAAACTGATAACAAGTAGGCATGTTATAAGCTCAATGAACTCACTACAGAGCCTTAAATTATAAACTAAGCATACATTCATCAAGAAGACATGTCATAGAAGACATACATGGCAAGAACAATAACATATCATACATGGATCAACCACAACAACCTTGGCAAAATTGAATAACATGTAAACAATCTGCCAGGAAACATTTAATAGTAAAAGTAGAGCTCGATTGACTCAAGCTATGGTACTCCATAATTGCAAACAAGGACATGGATGGATAGAGAAAGACATGTTTAACAAAACATCCTTAATGAAGTATCCCAAAATATGTATGGATCTCTCGGTAGTATCAAGTTAACATGGCATCAAAATATCAGCTAAACAGGGCTGAAAACAGCAACATCAGGACACCTACTTTGCATGCTTGTGCTAGTCGCCACATAGATCACAAAAATACATGGCATACACCCCTAGAGAGATGGCATGGCATATTACAAAACACATGTAGGACTCAAATTCATAGGGTGCACACATCAATCATGGCAAAAATAACAAAAGTGCAAGTTCTGTTAAGAAACAGAAACTAACATCACATAGCCCTCTTCCAACAGCATTTCGGGCATCAAGATGAGCTCAAGTGAAAATGATGCAATGAGATGAAGTGATCTACACTTCGGGGCGAACATTTTGATATATTATACGCGCAAAATGGAGCTACAGATGCAAAGATGTAGCACGAAGAAAATGACACTAAATATCAAAATGCTCGGGACTTAGATGAATTTTAGAGGGGGGGAGAAGTCAACCCTTGGCACGGTTTACGAGGACGGCAGGATCGGGCTGAGCTCACGGAGGAGGTCGGAGGAGGCGGATCCGCCGGTCCTTCGCCGGATCCGCCGGGACGGCAAGGCGCTGGCGAAGCGCTGGCCGGGGCGCATGTAGGGCGGCGGCGGGTCCATGAGGAGCCGCAGACACCCGGCCGGATCGGCGGGCGAGGAGGCGATCGGGCGACCGCGCCGAGGAGGAGGCGGCGGGAGCGGCGGAACGGCAGCGTCGGAGGGAGGCCGAGGAGCGGGAACAGCGGCGGAGGAGAGGCCGGGCGGCAGCATGGCGGCGGCGGCGGCGGCGCGCGCCGCCGGCTGGCGCGGGCAGCGGCCATGCATAGAGCGGCGGGCGCGCCCAGATCGCCAGGCGGGCTGCCTCGGCCCCGACGGCTGGCGGCGGCCACGGTGCCACGTGGCAGCCCCTTGCTGGGCGGCGGAGACGCGTCTGCCGGGTGGATACGTCCGGCGCGAGGGAAATTTTAGGGTTTCGGGAGGAAGACCCGATTTGGAGGGGTTTGCTTAAATAGGCATAGAGGGAGCTAGGAGGGTCCAAATGAGGTGTAGTTTTCGCCCACACGATCGTGATCGAACGACGGAGAGCATGGAAGTAACTTAGATGGGTTATTGGGCTGTTTTGGAGGGGTGTTGGGCTGCAACTTAAAAGAGACCTTTGCGAGAGTGCGGTTAACCGTTGGAGTACCAAACGAGCTCCAAATGACCCGAAACTTGACCGGTGGTCTACGGGTGGTATACCAAGGCCACTAGACAAACCTCGGTCCATTCCGAGAAGGTTTAGTACCCGCACACGGAAAAAGCGTAAAAGGGGCCGGGAGATAGGAGTGTCGGATTGCAAAAGCGGACAACGGGAAAAATGCTCGGAATCATGAGACGAACACGTATGCAAATGCGATGCACATGATGACATGATATGAAATGCATGACATGGACAAAATGCAAAATGAAGAAAAACCCAACCACGGAGGGAATATCATATCACAATGCCGAAAATGGCAAGAGTTGGAGTTACAAATGGAAAGTTACATCCGGGGTGTTACAGTATACCTTCTACTTAAGATCCGAGGGCAAGATCTTTGTTGCCAAGAACGGATTCTTTCTGGAAAAAGAGTTTCTCTCGAAAGAATTAAGTGGGAGGAAAGTAGAACTCGATGAAGTACTACCTCTTGAACAAGAAAGTAGTGCAGCTCAGAAAATGTTCTGTGGTGCCTACACCGACTGGAGAGGAAATTAATGATGATGATCAAGGTACTTCGGATCAAGTTGCTACTGAACTTCGTAGGTCCACTAGGACACGTTCCGCACCAGAGTGGTACGGCAACCCTGTCCTGGAAATCATGTTGTTAGACAATGGTGAACCTTCGAACTATGAAGAAGCGATGGCGGGCCCAGATTCCAACAAATGGCTAGAAGCCATGAAATCCGAGATAGAATCCATGTATAAAAACAAAGTATGGACTTTGGTGACTTGCCCGATGATCGGCGAGCGATAGAAAACAAATGGATCTTTAAGAAGAAGACGGACGCGGATGGTAATGTCACCATCTATAAAGCTCGACTTGTCGCTAAGGGTTATCGGCAAGTTCAAGGGATTGACTACGATGAGACTTTCTCTCCCGTAGCGAAGCTTAAGTCCGTCCGAATCATGTTAGCAATTGCCGCATACTATGATTATGAGATATGGCAGATGGACGTCAAAACAGCGTTCCTTAACGGTTGTCTTAAGGAAGAACTGTATATGATGCAGCCGGAAGGTTTTGTCGATCCTAAGAATGCTAACAAGGTATGCAAGCTCCAGCGATCCATTTATGGGCTGGTGCAAGCATCTCGGAGTTGGAACATTCGCTTTGATGAGATGATCAAAGCGTTTGGATTTATGCAGACTTATGGAGAAGCCTGCGTTTACAAGAAAGTGAGTGGGAGCTCAGAGCATTTCTCATACTATATGTAGATGACATACTTTTGATGGGAAATGATATAGAATTCTTGGACAACATTAAGGCCTACTTGAATAAGTGTTTTTCAATGAAGGACCTTGGAGAAGCTGCTTATATATTAGGCATCAAGATCTATAGAGATAGATCGAGACGCCTCATAGGTCTTTCACAAAGCACATACCTTGATAAGATTTTGAAGAAGTTCAAATGGATCAGTCCAAGAAAGGGTTCTTGCACTGCTGCAAGGTGTGAGATTGAGCTCAGCTCAATGCCCGACCACGGCAAAAAAATAAAGAAGAGATGAGCGTCATCCCTATGCCTCAGCCATAGGGTTTATTATGTATGCCATGCTGTGTACCAGACCTGATGTAAACCTTGCCGTAAGTTTGGTAGGAAGGTACCAAAGTAATCCGGCAAGGAACACTGGACAGCGGTCAAGAATATCCTGAAGTACACTGAAAGGACAAAGGACATGTTTCTCGTTTATGGAGGTGACGAAGAGCTCGTCAGAAGGGTTACGTCGGCGCTTAGCTTCGACAGATCTGAATAACTCTAAGTCACAAACCGGATATGTGTATATGTTGAATGGTGGAGCGATGGTGGTGCAGCTGCAAGCAGAAGCGTCGTGGCGGGATCTACATGTGAAGCGGAGTACATGGCAGCCTCGGAGGCAGCGCATGAAGCAATTTGGGTGAAGGAGTTCATCACCGACCTAGGAGTCATACCCAATGCGTCGGGGCCGATCAAACTCTTATGTGACAACACCGAGCTATTGCGCTTGCAAAGGAGCCCAGGTTTCACAAGAAGACCAGGCACATCAAGCGTCGCTTCAACTCCATCCGTGAAAATGTTCAAGATGGAGACATAGAAATTTGTAAAGTGCATACGGATCTGAATGTCGCAGATCCGTTGACTAAACCTCTCTCGCGAGCAAAACATGATCAACACCAGAACTCTATGGGTGTTCGATTCGTCACAATGTAACTAGATTATTGACTCTAGTGCAAGTGGGAGACTGTTGGAGATATGCTCTAGAGGCAATAATAAAAGTATTATTATTATATTTCCTTGGAATCACTGCCAAAACACATCGTCACCTCACCCTTAACTAGTCTCTGTTCACTCTGCAACTCCTATTTCGAGTTACTAATCTTAGCAACTGAACCGGTATCAAATACCCAGGGGCTGTTGGAGATATGCCCTAGAGGCAATAATAAAAGCATTATTATTATATTTCCTTGTTCGTGATAATTGTCTTTTATTCATGCTATAATTGTATTATCCGGAAATCGTAATACATGTGTGAATAAATGGACCACAATACGTCCCTAGTGAGCCTCTAGTTGACTAGCTCGTTGGTCAACAGATAGTCATGGTTTCGACTATGGACATCAGATGTCGTTGACAACGGGATCACGTCATTAGGAGAATGACGTGATGGACAAGACCCAATCCTAAGCATAGCACAAGATCGTGTAGTTCGTTTTGCTAGAGCTTTTCCAATGTCAAGTATCTCTTCCTTAGACCATGAGATCGTGTAACTCCCGGATACCGTAGGAGTGCTTTGGGTGTACCAAACGTCACAACGTAATCGGGTGACTATAAAGGTGCACTACAGGTATCTCCAAAAGTGTCATTGGGTTGACACGGATCGAGATCGATTTGTCACTCCGTATTACGGAGAGGTATCTCTGGGCCCACTCGGTAATGCATCATCATAATGAGCTCAAAGTGACCAAGTGTTTGGTCACGGGATCATGCATTACGGTATGAGTAAAGTGACTTGCGGTGCAGTGAGACCGAACGAGGTATTGGGATACCGACGATCGAAGTCTCGGGCATGTAACGTACCGATTGACAAAGGGAATAGTATACGGGGTTGATTGAATCCTCGACATCGTGGTTCATCCGATGACATCATCGAGGAGCATGTGGGATCCAACATGGGTATCCAGATCCCGCTGTTGGTTATTGACCTGAGAGCGTCTCGGTCATGTCTGCATGTCTCCCGAACCCGTAGGGTCTACACACTTAAGGTTCGGTGACGCTAGGGTTATTAGGAAGACTTGTATGTGATTACCGAATGTTGTTCGGAGTCACGGATGAGATCCCGGACGTCACGAGGAGTTCCGGAAGGGTTCGGAGGTAAAGATTTATATATGCGAAGTTGTCAAACGGTCACCGGAAAGTTTGAGGCGTGCAGACAGTACTGGGCCACCGGAAGGGTTCCGGAGGTCCACCGGGAGGGGCGACCCCTCCCGGGGGGGCCACATGGGCTGCGTGGGGATAGCAGCCAGCCCCTGGTGGGCTGGGTGCGCCTCCCCCCATGGCCCATGCGCCTAGGGTTTTGGGGGAACCCTAGAGGGGGGCGCCCCCCCTTGCTTTGGGGGGCAAGCCACCCCTCCCTGGCCGCTGCCCCCCCTCTAGATTCCCATCTAGAGGGGCCGGCCCCCTTGCCCCTTCCCCCTATAAATAGAGGGGTGAGGGGAGGGCAGCCGCACCCAAGCCCAGGCGCCGCCCCTCCCAACACCTCTCCTCCTCCGCGTGTGCTTGGCGAAGCCCTCTGGAGAACTGTCACTCCACCATCATCACGCCCGTCGTGCTGCCGGAGCCATCTTCCTCAACCTCTCCGTCCCCTTGCTGGATCAAGACGGAGGAGACGTCCGTCTGCATCCGTCGTGTGTTGAACGCGGAGGTGCTGTCCGTTCAACACTTGGTCATCGGTGATCCGAATCACGGCGAAGTACGACTCCATCATCACCATCCCTTGAACGCTTCCGCACTCGATCTACAAGTGGTATGTAGATGCAAACTCTCTCTCTTGACTCGTTGCTTAGATGAACTCATAGATGGATCTTGGTGAAACCGTAGGAAAAATTTGAATTTTCTGCAACGTTCCCCAACAGGGGCTACTACGAACACTAGTAAGGTACACATCAATAATCTGTATATCAAATATACCTCTGTTCACTTTGCCATCCTTCTTATCCGCCAAGTATTTGGGGTAGTTCCGCTTCCAGTGACCATTCCCTTTGCAGTAGAATCACTTAGTTTCAGGCTTAGGTCTAGCTTTGGGCTTTTTCATGGGAGTGGCAACTTGCTTGCCATTCTTCTTGATGTTCCCTTTCTTTCCCTTGCCCTTTTACTTTAAACTAGTGGTATTGTCAACCATCAACACTTGATGCTCTTTCTTGATTTCTACCTTCGCCGATTTCAGCATCGCGAAGAGCTCGAGAATCGTTTTCGTCATCCCTTGCGTATTATAGTTCATCACGAAGTTATAGTAGCTTGGTGATAGTGACTAGAGAATTCTGTCAATCGCAATCTTATCTGGAAGATTAACTCCCACTTGATTCAAGCGATTGTAGTACTCAGACATTCTGAATACATGCTCATTGGTTGAGCTATTCTCCTCCACCTTGTAGGAAAAGTACTTGTCAGAGGTCTCATACCTCTCAACATGGGCATGAGTCTGAAATACCAATTTCAACTCTTGGAACATCTCATATGCTTCGTGGTGTTCAAAACATTTTTGAAGTCCTGATTCTAAGCCATAAAGCATGGAGCACTAAACTATCAAGTAGTCATCATATCGAGCTTGCCAAACATTCATAATGTCTGCATCTGCTGCTGCAATAGGTCTGTCAACCAGCGGTGCATCAAGGACATAATTCTTCTGTGTAGCAATGAGGATAATCCTCAGATCACGGACCCAGTCCGCATCATTACTACTATCATCTTTCATCTTATTTTTCTCTAGGAACATATCAAAAAACATAGGGAGCTATAACGCGAGCTATAGATCTGCAGCATAATTTGCAAATACTATCATGACTAAGTTCATGATAAATTAAGTTCAATTAATCATATTACGTGGCTGCTACGGGCTTTTAGCATGAACCGTACATACCTACGACACAAAGACCACAACGGTGATTTATCAAGTTTGCTATTTTAACCTTTACAAGGACCGGCCGCAGTCAAATTCGATTCAACTAAAGTTGGAGAAACAGACAACCGCCAGCCACCTTTATGCAAAACTAGTTGCATGTCTATCGGTGGAACCGGTCTCGTGAACGCGGTCATGTAAGGTTGGTCTGGGCCACTTCATCCAACAATACCACGAATCAAAATAAGACATTGGTGGTAAGCAGTATGACGATCACCGCCCACAACTCTTTGTGTTCTACTCGTGCATATCATCTATGCATAGACCTGGCTCGGATGCCACTGTTGGGAAACATAGCATGCAATTTCAAAAATTTCCTATGCTCATGCAAGATCTATCTAGGAGATGCATAGCAACGAGAGGGGGAGAGTGTGCCCACGTACCCTCGTAGACCGAAACCAGAAGCGTTAACTTAAGGCGGTTGATGTAGTCGAACATCTTCTCGAATCAACCAATCAAGTACCAAACATACGACACCTCCGAGTTCAGCACATGTACAACTCGATGACGTCCCTCGACCTCTTGATCCAGCGGAGGGTCGAGGGAGAGTTTAGTTAGCACGACGGCATGGTGACGGTGATGGTGATGTGATCCGCGTAGGGTTTCGCCTAAGCACTATGACGATATGACCGGAGGAGTAAACGGTGGAGGGGGGCACCGCACACGGCTAAGAGAACAATTGATGTGCTTTGGGGTGCCCCCTGCCCCCGTATATAAAGGAGGAGGGGAGGAGGCCGGCCCCAAGGGGCGTGCCAAGGAGGGGGGAGTCCTACTAGGACTCCAAGTCCTAGTAGGATTCGGCTCCCCCTCTTTTCCTTCTCATGGAGGGGAAAAAGGGGAAGGGAGAGGGAAGGGGAGAAGGAAAGGGGGGCGCGCCCGCTCCCCTAGTACAGTTCGGACTCCCTATGGGAGGGGGCGTGGCCATCCCTTGTGGCTGCCTCCCCCCTCCCCTATGGCCCATGTAGGCCCAACAATTCCCCCGGGGGTTCGGTAACCTCCCGGTACTCCAAAAAATACCCGAACCTTTCCGAAACCATTCCGGTGTCCGAATACCATCGTCCAATATATCAATCTTTAACTCTCGACCATTTTGAGACTCCTCGTCATGTCCGTGATCTCATCCGGGACTCCGAACAATCTTCGGTCACCAAAACACATAACTCATAATACATATCGTCATCGAACGTTAAGCGTGCGGACCCTACGGGTTCGAGAACTATGTAGACATGACCGAGACACCTCTCCGGTCAATAACCAATAGTGGAACCTGGATGCTCATATTGGTTCCCACATATTCTACGAAGATCTTTATCGGTCGAACCGCAATGTCAACATATGTTATTCCCTTTGTCATCGGTATGTTACTTGCCCGAGATTCAATCGTCGATATCTCCATGCCTAGTTCAGTCTCGTTACCGGCAAGTCTCTTTACTCGTTCCATAGTGCATCATCCAATAACTAACTCATTAGTCACATTGCTTACAAGGCTTCATATGATGTGCATTACCGAGAGGGCCCAGAGATACCTCTCCGATACTCGGAGTGACAAATCCTAATCTCGATCTATGCCAACCCAACAAACACCTTCGGAGACACCTGTAGAGCATCTTTATAATCATCCAGTTACGTTGTGATGTTTGATAGCACACAAGGTGTTCCTCCGGTATTCGGGAGTTGCATAATCTCATAGTCAAAGAAATATGTATAAGTCATGAAGAAAGCAATAGCAATAAAACTTAACGATCATTATGCTAAGCTAATGAATGGGTCTTGTCCATCACATCATTCTCCTAATGATGTGATCATGTTAATCAAATGACAACACATGTCCATGGCTGGGAAACTTAACCATCTTTGTTCAACGAGCTAGTCAAGTAGAGGCAATACTAGGGACACGGTGTTTTGTCTATGTATTCACACATGTATCAAGTTTCTGGTTAATACAAATCTAGCATGAATAATAAACATTTATCATGATATAAGGAAACATAAAATAACAACTTTTATTATTGCCTCTAGGGCATATTTCCTTCAGTATCCTACCCACACTACAACACCAAGTCCAAACGTAACTCAACTCATACAAAATATTCGACACAAACTCAACAAACTCCACCTAGCAAATATTCCTTACCACCTTGAATTTGTCCATGCGTCAAACTTTTATGTACTCCAGACATGTGTTGTCTTCTTCATAGCTTACCGAGAGCTACTCGACGAGTCTGCCCCAGATCTGCTGCCACTGTGGGACCCCGCTGCTACTCCTGCAACTCCAGTCTCTATGACTCCATCTACACTAGTGCTCCCTTGCAACTTGTAAAGATGTGAAGCCGTCCTCCCTCCAATCATCACAGTCACCTCATCTTCCATTATTCTCATGGTCTTCTTATCCCGATCACAACGGAATACCATATCATCATCATGAAGAACTCCAAGCGAAATTAGATTCCTCCTTAGCCCCGACACATGCCTGACTCACCGAAGCATCCACTCAACTTTGTCAAACATCTTGATTTTGATGTCACCTACTCCAGCAACATGATAACATGTGTCATCGCCCACATAGGCTAAACCAAACTCACCAAACTTGTACGACGAGAACCACTCCCTGTTGGGTGTCGCATGAAAAGAGCAAGCTGAATCCAACATCCACACTTCACCTTTGGTAAACCGCATGTCTGATACTATGAGACATCACTACTGTTGTCTGAGTCATCACCATGAGTTGCCGCATTGGCACTTTCCCCGCCATTGAGATCTGGACAGTCCTTTCTCATATGCCCCCACTGCTTACACTTGTAACCCTGTATTTTCTTTTTCCTTTTCTTGTTCTTCCCTGCCTCATGTCCCTTCCGCCACTCCTCACCCTTGACTAGCAAACCTTCACCATGAGAGACTTCCACCGTGTTTTTCTTTCTCATATTATAAGATAGCAATGTTGTTGTAATATCCTCATTCTTGATTGTCTCCTTGTCATGCATCAAAGTAGTGATCAAATGGTCATAGGACGATGACAATGAATAAAGAAGCAGAATTTCCCTATCCTCGTCATCGACCGTCACACCCAAGCGTGCTAGGTCCGTTACGAGTTGGTTAAAGGCGTTCATGTACCCCACAAGATCTAACCCCTCCTTCATCTTCAACCATAAAATTTTTGCTTCACATACACCTTGGTCGTTGCAGTCTTGGGATATAAACGGACTTTCCAACTTCTCCCAGACATTCTTTGGCGAATTCTCATCCATCACATGATAAATAACCTGGTCCGACAGACACAACCGTATGGTCCCGACTGCTTTCTCTGTAACTCCTCCCAATCCTCAGCCTCCATCTTAGCTCGCTTGGATTCCTGCAACAACGCCTTCAAGCATCCCTGTTGTGCCAATAAATCTTTCACCCTTGTCTGCCATAACCCAAAGCTTCCAGTCCCGTCGAACTTCTCCACCTCAAACCTGGTACCCGTTGGCGCCATGGCTCTTCGTATGGCCGACACTATGAAAATTTAACTGAGCTCTCTGCATGTGATGCCCAAGTACACAAGTGGTAGGGCATATTTCTCCCTTAGTGATTTTGGTGATTGATGACAATGCATTTTGCGGACTAACTGTGTGCATTGAGCTTTAAGAGATTATTAGATGGCACGAGACGGTTTGTTTCCCCTCGGTGATTAAAAGTGAAGACGGTTATTTTCCGACGATTTTTTTTGGTGGATTTGAGTCGTAGGAAATCCGTACTATTAAGAGGGGGTCCACAGTTTGAAAGGTCAGGGTGGAATCAACACGTACACATTCACTTTTGCTCCCTCTTTCCTTCCCGACAACTTGGAGCATCATCTATATTCTGTTTTGGGCTTACTAGAAGCACATAAGCAGTAGTACCATGCTGGTGAGCAGTAATACCGCTCCAGCGGTACTGCCACACTCCAGTACTTCCGACACTGCCGCTTGTTTTAGGCTCTCTGAATTTGGCGGTAGGAAAGGCTACCAGAGGCACATAACTAGGTGTCGAATCACATGCATACCAATGCATTTCAAAACATACACACAATATGCACGATATGTGTAGATACAACATGGCATCACAACATAACTCTACGACTCAAATACAGATAAGGCTCAAGAGAGCCACGCATACCAAATTTGTCTCCTCCCAAATTCTTAGCTCCTACTATCCCGTTCACCCGTTTCCTCCCCTTACCTGCCTTGTTATCATCCTCATCCAACTCCACAACATCTATTTTTTCCTCTTTGTTTCTTTTGGTTTCCCCCATCTTATCTATCTGTCTAGATTGAGGCAGCCCCACCCCCACCCCAGTTGACATGGATTGAGCCAACTGAGGAAGGAGAACAGACAACAACTGTTTATTGAGTTGGTTCCATCATTGTACTTGCTCCACTGTCAATGATCTTCATGTTTTCCTTTTCAACTCTTCCAACAAGCCACTGATTTCAACCTGCCCTGTCTTCTTCTTCCAAACTTTCGGCCCTCCTAAGTTGGATCCTCCCTTTTCAGCAACACGAAATATATTATAGCCAGGAACATTGTTCATCATTTCCCCTCCCGTATCATTAGCCGAGGTAGGACTAGAAAAATCGTGTCTAAATCTATCCCCGCATGAATTGGTACTAGTGAAGTTCTTCTTTTTCTCCACGAAGCCAGATCTACCCCCCCTATTAAATCTTCCTCTCCTCCCATCCCTCCTATGTAGTTACCTGCCATGGCACCAACAGGATAGGAAACCCTAATTTCCGTTGATCCACTTCTCCCCCAAGCGAGTGTTTTTTTATAGAATCATCCACCAGAGTAGTGGGTGAGAGCTCCAGCTCAGCTGGGCCTCCCTCAGCCTCTGGGCCACCCAAAAAAGGGTCCTCAGTCCAGTGCCCAATTGGTCCCCCATAACAATGTAACCCCCTTCCTGTCCTTCTCCTTATCACTTTTCCCCTTTCAAATTTCAATTCTTCCCACCAACTTGCACTAATGGCAATTTCCCCAAAGTCTACATTCTGTTCATCAAAATAATTGTATATGGGAGGAATGAAATCCATCCTCATATGTTTTTTCACATTTTCAACATCATTAATTCTCAACTGTTCTTCCTCGCTCGTCATGTCAAGAGGAGAGCCAATTTTCTCCCAACTCCACTCTTAAACAGATTATCTCTCCCACTTGTCTCTGCATTTCGAGGCCGATGAGGTTTATGCGATTTTAATCCTTTTCTAGATCTAAACCTATCCCTATCCCCATTCGTAGCATCATCCCTACTAATCGGTGAGGTAGGAAGCAAGTACTTGTTGGGAATTAACCACTTACCTTTATCTCCCCCACTTATCATTTTCTTACTTGTTGAGCTGTGTTGTTGCTCCTGTGCATCCATGTATCTTGTCGGAGGTCTTTCTTTTGCTTTATTTTGTTGAGTTGTGTTGTACCTTTGGTCACAAGGGCTTCATTAATTTAAAGTAAAGTCGGACGCCAATCTCTTTTCTAAAAAGAACAACCATAATACTTGTGATGGACAGTACTTGCACACTGTGGTAAAGCAAGTTTGTGCGATATTAGCCTAAGATGTTCACGTGGAGTTTATTACAAAACTAACTTAATTAAGATAATAAATAGCTAAAACTAAGCTGATCAAAAAACAGAGTTACCAAAGACATGCATATAACAATGATTAGTCTAACTCTTGTAAATGCTTAGCACATCTCAACGGCTGATCTTGAGCAGATAGATTTTAACTTTGAGGACAAGACATCCTTGGTCTTGATTTACATAAGAATTGATTCAGCAGAGAATTGTGTTTTGTGGGCGAGTTGAGCGAAGGAATCCTCGCTCATCATGTCAAGGCACAAGCACACTGCACGCCCCATCGCATGTGATCTTCAACTCATCGTCGGTGTGCCCGTTAACCCGCCTGCCCCCGCACGACTTCATCCTCCGATTGACATAGAAGGCGTTGGACTGTTCGATGGTGACATCGAACACATGCACCCCGCTCCGCACATCGCCGGCGAGGTTGTCTATCATGTACCCCAGCACGCAGACGCCAATAGTTATGAAGGGCACCTCCCTTGACTTGGCCGGCTCAGCGCAGGGAGTCTCCGACGTGGCGGTGCTAGCCCTCCAACTAATATGACGATGCTGTCGCTGGGAGACTAGGAATCAGAGCAATATCAACCATAGCCAGAGACTCGGGAGGAGCATTTTTGGGTGCAACTTCCATTGGTTTCAGGTCTATCATGGACCCCCACCACTTTGGAAGCATTGGCTATCAGGGAATCGATGGCTCTGGTAGAAGACCTACAGCTTCAATCCATTTAGGTGGCCTCGGACTGCAAGGTTGTGATAGAAGAGATTAAGCAGAAGAGCAGGGCAGTCTACGGCGTGATTGTGCATGAAATCATAGAATACTCTAATAGTTTTACCTCTTGTAACTTTGTTCATGAGTTTAGGAGCTCGAATGTCGAAACTCATAATTTAGTGAAGCATGCTTTAAAGTTAGGGGCTGACCACCATCCGTGTTAGGCCATCCAGAACCTTTCTTTCGTCACAGTGAACCTGGTGACACCTTAATAGAGCTTCTCTATTTGTCTCCAATTGTTTTTTAGCGTAAACAATGTGGGGGCTGACCAAGCGAAAATCCTAGACGTCTGTCACAGTGAGTTGACGGGGGAGAACATCAAATATCTATGGAGGCTCCTAACTAGCTGCGTTATACTGTTTTGTTTATGAGTTAGGAGCTCGAACGTCGAAGTTCATAGTTTAGTGAAGCATGCTTTAAAGTTAGGGGCTGGCCACCGTCTGTGGTTAGGCCATCCTGGGAACCTTTCTTTCGTCCCAGTGAACCTTGTGACACCTTAATAAAGCTTTGCTATTTGCCTAAAAAAAATTAGTGTAAATAACATTAGGGTTGACCGATCGAAAATCCTAGACGCCCGTCACAGTGATCTGACGGGGGAGAATATCAAATCGCTGTGGAGGCTCCTAACTAGCTGCATTATACTATTTTTTAATATATGCAGTTAAACTACCTCTACTATATTCAGAAATGAATGTATTATTATACGAAAACAATGACACTTATTTTGAAACGGAGGAGATACGTGGCGCATCAATCTAATCGTATGAGAGGCATCAAACAAACTAAGTAGGAGTAACTAAAATTAAAATTAGATCGATCGAAGCAAAGAATGTGAGGTGCGTCCCACACTTGACAACCGAAATTACAAAGATATGTATAACAACGTTTAATCTAACTCTAGTGAACCTGTAACGCATCTTGACGGCTGATCTTGAGCAAAGGGATTTTGACTTGAGGACGTGATATCCTTGGTCTTGATTTACATAACAATTGATTGAGCAGAGATGTGTTTTGTGGGCGAGTTGAGCGAAGGGATCCTTCTGTGGCCCGGGTCAGGGCACAAGCACACTCCATCGCATGCGATCTCCAACTCAGCGGCAGTGTGCCCGCCGACCCGCCTGCCGCCGCACGACTTCACTTTACGATTGACGTAGAAGGCGTCTGACTGTTTGATCGTGACGTCGAACACATGCACCCCGTTGCGCACATCGCCGGCGAGGTTGTCGATCATGTACCCCGGCACGCGCACGCCGACGCCCCTGGCGATGAAGGGCACATTCCTTGACTTGGCCGGCTCGGTGCAGAGAGTCTCCGACGTGGCGGTGCTAGCGGCCAGCATGACGCAGCGGTAGGACACCTCCACGTACGTGCCGGCCTCGATGCACACGCCACTGCCGGGGCTCCCCGAGGTGATGCGGACGGTGAGATTGAACTCCGGATTCAGGGTGAGGTCCGGCGCTGGGACGTCGAGGAGGCCCGAGGCGGAGTTGATGGCGACGTAGTAGTAAGGATAGGCAGGACCGTAGTAGAGCAAGTAGCCTAGACCGGCGGCGAGTAGAATCGCAGCGGCAACGGCCAATAGTGTGCATAAGATGAAGCCTGGGCTGTCGTAGTCTGGAGCGCCGCCGTGGTTGACGGTGGCAGCCATGGACGTATATGCTGTTGTTGTTAGATCGATTGATTGTGTTTGTGTTTGGGTTTGGATTGGGGTCTTGGGCTCGGGCTGGTTTTTATATAGCAGATGGTGTTGTTATCGGAAAGGATGTTAACTGCCAACTAATTTCCCTTTTCACCCGAAAAAAAGGTAAGATGGAGCCTGGGCTGTCGTAGCCTGGAGCGCCGCCGCGGTTGACTGTGGCAGCCATGGACGTACGCCGTTATTGTTAGATCGATCGATTGATTGATTGTGTTTGTGTTTGAGTTGGGGTCTCGGGCTGGGGCTGGAATTTATATAGCAGATGGTGTTGTTATCGGAAAGGATGTTAACTGGCCGACTAATTTCTCTTTTCACCCGAAAAATAGTAATTTCTTTTCGGCCGGAGACTTGCGTACTACTTAGGCAATCCTACGGTTATACGATTCTATAGTTAGCAACTAACAAACCAGACGAACCCAGAGTATTTCGTTGAGATATTTTTTTAACATAGTATACGACGCAGACGATCATACATATGAGCATACATTCATCCTTGTAAATACACGCACACACATTATCCTATGAGCACCTTCAAAATACTCAGTAGGCACATGATCATGAGGTTGACGAAGTCATCACAAAAGGCCTGAAAATAATAATAAAAAATAACACCAATACTAAATCTAAAACTTGAACCCTGGTTGGTTGCACCACAAAAAACCTAACCATACGAGCCACGCTCAGTTCACACTTGATTGAGAACTTGGGATCGATTCCATCTCCAGCCTGGACCCTACCATAGACCTTGGGCTACCGGCTCTAGACCCAGCGTTTAATCTTACCCTCCGCATTGTCTCCGCGAGCCGTCATACTAGCACGTGTGTAGCCCGATATGTATGTTCGAAGTGACTATAAGAGCATCTTCAGCCGTTGTGCCTCTCAGGAGGCGTTTTTTCCGACACATGTGTAGCCCGACACTGATTGACCGGGCTCTGTTTTCTTTGGTCCGAACAGGGCAGCGAGCCGGGCGCTGAGATGCTGGGCGGCTGCGAGAGGCTCGTCGTGCTGCTGAACAGAATGGCCTCTCACCGCGCACTGGCGCTGAACGGAATTCAAAATCACTCTTGAGTGTGCAGGGCCGTCCTGGCCGCGCCGTGCAGGCCAGCTGGCGCTCGCCGCTCCGCCCGGCCGCCGCCTCCTCCTCCGCCCGGCCACGCACGCTCCTCCTCCGCCCCGGCCACGCACGCTCCTCCTCCGCCCCGGCCTTGCCCGCTCCGGCCACGCCCCCGCCTCACCAGCTCCGGCCAACGCCCACCCCGGCCTCGCCAGCTCCGGCCACGCACGGTGAGCTCTGGCCTCGCCTGCTCGGAGTACATGGAGAGCGTAGCCGTCGCCGAGGAGAGAGGGAGTGTGGGCCTGGAGAGGAGAGAGGGAGTGTGCTCTGTGCTCGCACGTGGGTGGGCCTGGAGAAGAGAAAGGGAGTTGGAGACTGAGGGAGTCCTGGATTAGGGGGTGTCCGGATAGCCGAACTATCACCGTTGGCCGGACTCCTGGACTATGAAGATACAAGATTGAAGACTTCGTCCCGTGTCTGGATGGGACTTTCCTTGGCGTGGAAGGCAAGCTTGGCGATACGGATATGTAGATCTCCTACCATTGTAACCGACTCTGTGTAACCCTAACCCTATCCGGTGTCTATATAAACCGGAGGGTTTTAGTCCGTAGGACGAACAACAATCATACCATAGGCTAGCTTCTAGGGTTTAGCCTCTCTGATCTCGTGGTAGATCCACTCTTATACTACCCATATCATCAATATTAATCAAGCAGGAGTAGGGTTTTACCTTCATCGAGAGGGCCCGAACCTGGGTAAAAACATTGTGTCCCTTGTCTCCTGTTACCATCTGCCTAGACGCACAGTTCGGGAACCCCTACCCGAGATCCGCCGATTTTGACACCGACATTGGTGCTTTCATTGAGAGTTCATCTGTGTCGTCATCTTTAGGCCCGATGGCTCCTTCGATCATCAACAACGACGTGGTCCAGGGTGAGACTTTTCTCCCCGGACAGATCTTCAGATTCGGCGGCTTTGCATCGCGGCCAATTCACTTGGTCATCTGGAGCGGATCGAAAGCTACGCCCCTGGCCATCAGGTCAGATTTGGGAGTTTGAACTACACGACCGACATCCGCGGAGACTTGATCTTCGACGGATTTGAGCCACAGCCAAGCGCGCCGCACTGTCTCGATGGGCACAATCTAGCTCTGCCGCCGAACAGTGCCCTGGAGGCCGCACCAGCGTCCGCTCCGACCCTTAGCTCGGAGCCGACTCCGCCGATCGAGGACGAGTGGCTGGACACCGCCTCGGGGGCTACGATCTCTACGGCGATTGTGCCGAACTCCATCCCTGTCCTTTGCGAAGACCGTGACTCCAAGGTGCCGGACTCCTCTCCGGACTCCGAACCCTCCGCGCCCCTGCCAATCGAATTCAATTGGGCGCCGGTTATGGAGTTCACTGCCGCGGACATCTTTCAGCACTCGCCCTTTGGCGACATCCTGAATTCACTGAAGTCTCTCTCCTTATCAGGAGAGCCCTGGCCGGACTACGGCCAGGAAGGTTGGGATGCGGACGACAAAGAAATTCAACGCCCACCCACCACCCACTTTGTAGCCACTGTCGAAAGCTTAAACGACGTGCTCGATTTCGACTCCGAAGACATCGACGGTATGGACGACGATGTAGGAGACAAACATGAACCAGCACATATAGGATACTGGACAGCCACCTCATCCCATGATGTATACATGGTGGATACACCTAAAGGAAGTAACGACGAGGAACAACGTTACGCTACGAAGGATAAATCCCTTGAAAAGCAGTCAAAACGGTAACGTAAACGCCGCACCAAGTCCCGCCTCGACAAAGACGGCAGCCACACAGACCCAGCCATAGAGCAGAGCGAACCGGGGGACGACGAACATGCTATCGAGCAACCATCCGAATAGGACAACTTGGATAAACAACCTGTCCCCGGTAAAGATAACAGTCCGGACGATCTCACGCCGGACAAGTTGTTGGAGCAGAAGAACCTCCACAAAAGGCTCGTCGCCACTGTGCGTAGCCTGAAAAAGCAGAAGCGAAAGCTCAAAACAGCGGAAGATGCACTCAGAATCAGATGGAGCAAAGTACTCAACACCGCAGAGAAATACGGCGACAGTCGCCAAACAAAGAGCTACCCGAGCGCAAACTACTGACCGAATTCGATGAGGAGGCCGTAGAGCCCCCGTAATCAAAGAACAAAGAGGCCGCCCGGTCGGATAGACGACCACATGGCAAACATGGAGCGGCAAGGGGTGCCGAACACAAGCCGGCACGCGATCCGCATAAGGATTCGCATTAAAAGGATGGCCCAGTTAGGTCCATCTATGGGCCGAGAAAGCAAGCTCTTCCAAGCAATGCAACACGCCAAATATCCGAACATCACGGCACACCCAAATATAGGGGTGCCGCACACCCCCTGTGTTTCACCGATGAGGTGCTGGATCACGAATTCCCAGCGGGATTTAAACCCGTAAACATAGAGGCATAGACGGAACAACAGACCCTGGAGTCTGGATTGAGGATTACATCCTCCACATACACATGGCTAGAGGAGATGATCTCCACCCATAAAATATTTACCCCTCAAGCTCAAAGGGCCAGCCCGGCATTGGCTCAAAAGCCTCACTGAAAATACCATTGGAAGTTGGGAAGAGCTCGAGGATGCTTTTCGAGCAAATTTTCAAGGGACTTATGTCCGCCTTCCGGATGCAGACGATTTAAGTCACATAACTCAACAACCCGGAGAGTCAGCCCGCAAATTCTGGAACAGGTTCCTCACCAAAAGAACCAAATAGTCGACTGTCCGGACGCCGAAGCCTTAGCAGCTTTCAAACACAACGTCGGAGACGAATGGCTCGCCAGACACCTCGGCCAGGAGAAGCCGAGAACAATGGCTGCATTAACAAGCCTCATTACCCGCTTTTGCGTGGGAGAGGATAGTTGGCTGGCAAGATGCAATACCAGCGACCCAAGTACATCCGAAGTCAGGGATGAAAATGGAAAACCACGACGCGGCAAGGACCAGCGCCGGACAAAGGAAAGCAGCCCGAAGAGCACGGCAGTCAACGCCGGATTCAGAAGCTCCCGGCAGAATCATAAAAAACTGCCCCTCAAGGATAACAGCGACGAGCTATCCAACCTAAACAAAATCTTGGACAAAATATGCCAAATCCACAGTACTCCCGGGAAGCCTGCAAACCATACCCACAGAGATTGTTGGGTCTTCAAGCAGTCCGGCAAACTCAATGCCGAACACAAGGGGCTCGACACACCAAGCGAGGACGATGACGAACCCCACAAGCAGAGCACCGGAAAACAAAAGAATTTCCCACAAGAAGTCAAAACAGTGAACTCACTTCAAGTGACAAAAGGGAAAAACAGAGCGGCGCCCATAGAAACACGCGCCGCACGGTCTATCCCAGCAGAGTCCCAACGTTGGTTGTCAAAACCAATCACCTTCGATCATCAGGACTATTCCGGAAGTATCCGGAACGCGGGATGGACTGCTTTGATATTAGATCCTATAATCGACGGACTTCAATTTACACAAGTCCTAATGGACGGAGGTAGCGATCTAAACCTGCTATATCAGGACACAATCCGAAAAATGGGGATAGACCCAACCAAAATTCGCCATAGCAACACCTCCTTCAAAGGGGTAATGCCAGGCCTATATGCCCATTGTACGGGCTCCCTACTGCTAGAAGTTGTGTTCGGCTCATCCGACAACTTCCGCCGCGAAAAGTTAACCTTTCATATCACCCCATTCGAAAGTAGCTATCAAGCACTACTGGGACGTGAAGCTTTCGCCCGCTTTAACACAATACCGCATTATGCATCTCTTACACTTAAAATGCCCGGTCCACGCGGCATCATCTCATTAAAAGGGAGTATCAAGTGTTACTCGAGCACGGAAAAACGTGAGACTGCCTTGACAGCCCCACACTAATCCGGCTCCGCTAATCAAAGCACCTGAATAGGTCATTCGGACCCCGGACATGGCTAGACGAGTCCGGCGTAAACATATAAACGCCTACTAGCGGCATACCCTCGTACAAGGGGCTGCACGCATGTACAACAAGAGACAATAAAGCTCAATTTTATTCACTTTTCGAACCGTACTCTGTTTATTTAATATAAAGTACATTTTTCGCACGATCTTTTTTCTTTTTCAACTAAGTTCTTCTCTTTTACAGATGAACACCGTGCTACACCCGTCCAGGATACGGCACAACGGAGACACAGGCGCAGACGTGCAGTAGGGACCCGTTGCAAGGATTCTTTTCAGATTAAGACCCTGTGTAAACCTTTTTTACTGTCCCTTGTTGATACACATCCCCTGGTTTCTTGCTATAACCGAGGAGGAGGCTGGTGTTTTGGCATCGGCCGCACCAGAATTTTTGCGCGTACCTGGACACCAGGGGCTTAGGGCATTATTCTGCCCGTTTTCATAAAGACCGAATACCTTAGGGAGTGTTCGGCGTCTCGAGTTAGGCCTTATATGCATCAGCTCCGAATCATGCCTTTGGTCAAATGTTGGGTTTGCCCGGCTCCTGTGTTTTGCTGCCTTACGTTCCGTTCTATGGCTAACGCGGCATCAGGAGAACTAATGCGATTGTGCCCCGGTTCGGCCAGGTGAGCACCTCAGTAGAGAAAGCCGAAAACTGACTATCATGATATAGCGTGAGACTGGTCAACCACTCGATGACCCACCGGAATGTTTAGAATTCCCCCACATTAACGAAGGACCGTTTCCCGGTCAGGCACATACGCGCCTCGAATTCGGGAGAGCGCCGTGCCCCTAGGGGCTATATAGTAGCCCCACCATCGAACTCCTATGGCTAAGTGAAAGTGATAAAACATTATAGTCCGGTTGCCTAGTTTGCTACGCTATCACCTCCTTTACAGGACCAAGACGTTGGATTAAGTGTGAAAATGCGCCTTTTTGCAAACACCCCCGCACTATGTGCGTGGGGGCTGAAGCCGAAGACTGCCATCTTTCAGGTTATATACACATATACATCAACGGCCGCACAGGAGGTGTTTTAATACTTGAACGCACAAGTATAAAAAGCTCTTATATTATATTGAAACATTGTTTTCACAAATCATACATGTCATTAAAACATAATATCCTTCGAGCACTGCGTCTCTATTAAACGAGCGCCCTGCAGGACTTCCTCAAAATAGTGCTCGGCAGGTACTCGGCTTCTGTCCGAATCTTGGGATGCAACGTCGGTGGCCTTCATCTCCGTCCAGTATGTCTTGACACGGGCAAGAGCCATCCGCGCACCCTCTATGCATGCTGACCGCTTCATTGCATTGATATGCGGCACCGCACCAAGGAACTGTTGCAACAAGCCTAAATAACTCTTTGGCTCGGGCCTGTTCGGCCACAAATGAGTCACGACATCCTTCATGGCAAGTCCGGACAACCTATTCAGCTCAGCCCATTCGGCCAAACGATCGGTTAATGAAAGTGGACGCTCCGGACTATGGAACTGCGACCAAAAAAGCTCTTCCATTCCGTGATCCTTTCGACCTCGGAAGTGTTCGGCCGCGTCTGCGGCACTCGGTGCCAAGTCTAGATAAGCATCCTCCGCACCCCACAGCCGGTCCAATTGAGCGTACTTAGGATCCATGAATTTCCTCCGCAGCAGAAAGGGCTTTCCAGCCGCAATATCTCCGGCCTGACGTAGCTCCTCCTTCATAGCTCTCATCGCAGAGCGAGTGTCCTTGGCCTCGGTGGCGGCCTTTTTCAGGTCCTCTTGTTCCGCTCGATCTTCTTTTTCAAGAAGCTCGCAACGGTCAGTAGCATTCTTCAATTTCACGGCCATCTCGGCCATTTCTTTCTTGCTTCGGCAGTGAGCAGCCTGTTCGGCTTTTAGCTCTGCGGCCGCCTTTAAGGCAGCCGCATCACTTTTTCTGGCTTGCTCCTTGGCTCGGGCGATCTCCGCCTGAAGGTTCTTCATAGCAGCGGCACCATCTGCATTAAGCATACATGTTGTAAGGCATGAGCGTCAAGCTCCCTTACCAGGTGTCCGTGGAGAAGTTGCATACCTTGTGACTCATCAAGCCGCTTATTAACAAGCGTGATGTCCGCATCCGCCACGTCAAGTTGCCGCTTCAGTTCCATAGTCCGGCGCGCCGTCATTTTTGACACCGCACCAAGTCTCATAGTTCCATAGTCCTTCACCACCTACATAGGAAGAGCGCATATTATACCTGGGGTTATGATCCTCGGCGCACCGTCATTTTTGACACCGCACCAAGTCTCAGGGGCTACTATCTATACAGGGCGCATTTTATATGCAAAACTGTCAGAAGGTACATCATTTTGCGTACCTCAAAACCCGTCAGTAAACTTACGACGGCTTCATGCAATCCGCTCTCAGCGGATGAAATCCTTTCAATCACCATACCCATTAACGTACGGTGATCTTCCGAGATAGACGCTCGCCCGAGCAGATCCTTCAGCTCCTCTGACCGTACACCTGTTGGTGCCGGACTCGTCCGGTGGCCTTTTTTGAAGGCCGGACACGGAGGGCTTTGAGGGGACATACGGCTGCCTTCTGGCCCCACCGGATTCGGAGAAGCCCTCTGCGACGACACCTCAGGGTCGTCCACCTCGCATAACGGTACGGCAGGCGGAGGCGTTTCGCTCTCCATCATCTCCGGACCAAGATCCCCTGAAGACGAGCTCTGCTGTGAAGGGCTGAGATCCGAACTACAAGGTAAACTTTCGGTTACCTTCAGAAATAAAACGGGGATGTCTCTCTTAAAAAAAACGCCCCCCTTTACTTACGGCTCGCCGGAGGGCTGATCTCCTTGGGGAAATAGTGCAGCCAGGGCATCTCCCGCCGCAGGACCCTCTGGCGAAGATTTCTTCCCCAGCTTCGAGGCTTTGGTCTCCGGATCTTCAGAAGCGGTCCTCTTCTCCCCTTGGAGGGAGGGATTCTCGATCCCCCCGTTCTTGATAGCCTCCTTCACGGAGATAGTAGTTCCCTTGTTCCCCCCTTCGCCTTCTTCAAAAGGCACAACCTCTAGCATCTTGGTTAATACAGGATCCGGCGTGGTCTCAGGGAGGGGGGCCAGACACCTGATCAGTTTTGCTTTTGCTATCCACTCCCGTTTAAAGGATAGCTCTTTTAAGGGCAAGTTTATGATAAATACGCGGATAGCGTGTCCGGGTACAGGACTACTTACTTGAGTATCCGGGCGATTGCAGCTCAGACCTGCGTCCTCGGTTAAGTCCGGACACATTGCTTGTGATCCGAAGAACAGTTGGTACATCTCCACGGGCGTTGCGCCCATAAAATGTTGGAGAGCTCGTGGTCCCTCCGGGTTAAACTCCCACAGGCGGAGGGGACGACGTTTGCAGGGCAAGGTGCGACGAATCCGCAGGACCTGCGCTACTACGACCAGATTGATCTCTCTCTCTAGGAGGTCTCTAATAAGGCCCTGCAACAGAGGTACGTCCTTGGACGGTCCCCAGTCGAGCCCTTTATTGACCCATGACACCCGCCGCAGTGGAGGACCCGAGCGGAAGGCAGGTAGCGCCGCCCATTTGGTGCCCCTGGGAGCGGTGATATAAAACCACTCTTGTTGCCATAAATTGAGCTCCTCTTGAAAAGAGCCCTCGGGCCATGGAGCGTCAGCATTCTTGCTTATAACAGCCCCTCCGCACTCTGCCTGATGCCCCTTGATCATCTTCGGCTCCACTTTGAAGGTCTTGAGCCACAATCCGAAGTGAGGGTAATGCGGAGGAAGGCTTCACATACAACAATGAATGACGAGATGTGGAGGATGGACTCGGATCCAAGTCATGGAATTCCAGCCCATAATAAAACATGAGCCCCCTCACGAAGGGGTCCGTCGGGAAGCCTAAACCCCGAAGGAAGTGAGATACGAACACCACGCTCTCACCAGGCTCGGGAGTGGGAATAACCTGCCCTTGGGCAGGCAGCCTATGCGAAATTTCGTCGGTTAGATACCTGGCGTCTATAAGCTTTAGCACATCTTCTTCTGTGACGGAGGAAGACATCCACCGGCCGTGCAGGTCGGAGCCGGACATCGTTGAAGGTCCGAAGCGCCTAAATCTGGAGTTTTGGGTGTTGGAACTCGAGGCGAGGGGCGGATTCTATTGAGATTGAAAAAAAGGAGCGGGCCTTGGTCTCGTTATAACGAGGTTGAATACCAAGAGCCCTCCCCGTGACCGTTCGGGACTCACCTTCGATGGAGGAGGCGTGCCAACGGGCACGACTGGGTTACCCACGCCCGTATTGATGAGGATCCCGGAATAAGGGGGGCACGATCTCCGCTCTGATAAGACATGCCGAAGAAACCGCCTCGCTAAACGCTACCGAGGTGGAACAGTAAAACGATTCGTATAAAGGCCTGGCCATGGTGTGATGTCACGCCGCGGAATACGTCAGCAGATCTGTGCAAAGGTTATTCTCTCTACGGTGGTATGTGGAACTTGTTTTGCAGAGCCGGACACTATCCTTGTGTTCAAAATCTTCTATGAAGTATTCGGAGGAGGAACCCGCCTTGTAATGCCGAAGACAATATGCGCGCCGGATTCATCGTCATTGAAGCCTGGTTCAGGGGCTACTGTGGGAGTCCTGGGTTAGGGGGTGTCCGGATAGCCGAACTATCACCGTTGGCCGGACTCCTGGACTATGAAGATACAAGATTGAAGACTTCGTCCCGTGTCCGGATGGGACTTTCCTTGGCGTGGAAGGCAAGCTTGGCGATACGGATATGTAAATCTCCTACCATTGTAACCGACTCTGTGTAACCCTAACCCTACCCGGTGTCTATATAAACCGGAGGGTTTTAGTCCGTAGGACGAACAACAATCATACCATAGACTAGCTTCTAGGGTTTAGCCTCTCTGATCTCGTGGTAGATCTACTCTTGTACTACCCATATCATCAATATTAATCAAGCAAGAGTAGGGTTTTACCTCCATCGAGAGGGTCCGAACCTCGGTAAAAACATCGTGTCCCTTGTCTCCTGTTACCATCCGCCTAGACGCACAGTTCGGGACCCCATACCCGAGATCCGCCGGTTTTAACATCGACAGGGACACTGACCAGTGGACCATTTGCATGCAAAAATTAATGCCGGCGTCCCCAGCTGCCCCCCAGGTTGTTGGGTTTCACCTGAGATCGCCGGTTGAATTTTTGGGCAAATCCGGCGCAAAACAAGACCTTGAGGGTGTGTCTGGGAGCTTTTTTTTACTGCCGGCGCCTAAAAAGTGGCTTGGGGGGCGTCTTGGGGGCCGAGTGGAGATGCTCTAAGGCTGTCCAATAGCAATTATGTCGATGACATGGTGGTCATCTTGTGGGGGTATAGGCGTGTTGGAGCCACTGCCCGATGATCTCCAAACTAGTTGTACCCCGTGGCATTTATAATTGGACTAAATTCAGTTGGTCAGAATACAATGCTTGAGTTGTTTTTCCCCTCGCACTAAATCAGCTGTGTCCAGTTAAAAGGATTTTAGGTCTTTTTTTAGTTGGATTTTATGTCTTCTAGTATTTAATAAACATTGTTATATACGTAACTTTTTTCCCGGTCATCCATTGTTTCAGTGAGCATGGTAAGTATATATCATAGGTCTTTGTTGCTAGTATTTGTTTCAATATACATGCTTTGATGTATTTTACTATTTAGTTATAACCAATAAAAATATCGCTTGACAAAAAATAGAATTGTGATAATCGTCTGATCGATAGAACAAACAAGAGAACAAATAGATCTTACAAACCCTGCTAACCACGGTCGGAAGATGTACTTCATGCAACGGATTGTGCCAAGAAAGAAAGCAAAGAGGTTTACACTTTTTTGACAACATACCGATCGATGAGTTGATAACTAGATCGTCCATATATACTAGTCAGACTAAGTATACGGTAAAACAAAATTCTTGTATCAACTACCAACTATTCTAGCTAAGCAGACAACTATTTGTCGGGGGATTCACACGTCACAGCGCCCTTCCCGACCCGCATACCCTTGCAGCCTGGAACCCATGTGTTCGCCCTGCCATAAGATCCGACTGGTAGGTGCAATGTGACGTCGAACACTGCCACCCCTCTCTTCATGTCGGCCACAAGACCGTCCAACATGTTTCCTATGGGGGCCGAATTTTGTGTTTTGACCCTTTTCGGAAAGGATTTCAGGATCTAACCCCTGTTTGAAATTTTTTCGAGATTTAACCCTTTTGCTACCGCCAGGCCTACGACGGCCTACCGCCACGGCCCATGGCGGTAGGGGTGCGACGGAGGGGGACATCGGCCGTTTGACTGCGCTGACGTGGATAAGTACCTACCGCCCGGGAGGCTGGCGGTAGGTTGTCCAAACTCTACCGCCAGAGCACCTGGCGGTAGGGTCCCTGTCTCGATGTAACGATTCTCGTAACGAAGAATTGAGTTGCCACTGGCGGAGCTGTCGACCCTACCGCCAGGGCCTGTGATAGGGTCTTGTTTTTTCAGTGTAACGATTCTGTAACGAAGAATTGAGGCGGTAGCTGTCTGACCCTACCGCCAGGGGCCTTGGCGGTAGGGTCCTGTGTTTTATGAATTTAAGTTCATTTGCTTGCTTCTTTTCAAATTCAATATGACAATAATATTATAGCAATTTTCACAAATATGACAACAATATCACAGATCTCAAACAATTAAACTTGGGCATCACATACACATTAACAAATTTGAAGTGCATAAAACATTTCAAACGAACTTCAACTAATTAGTAAACGGAGTTCTACATAGTTTCACAAATAGCAAACACATAGATCCACAAATAGCAAACACATAGTTTCACGTAGCTTCATAACCACCCGAATAGTTCAATCAAACGAAGTTCAACGAAACTAAAAGAGCCAACTATCGAAGAGCATAATCAGTTGCTCCTTTCCCTCTTGGAGGTACGGTCCTCGTTACTCTTTGAACGATTCTCTTCGGTCTTCTTCTTGGGCTGTCGAGGAACCGGTCTATGGAAAGGGTCCGGACTCAGCAAATCCTTCTTCTTCGGATTCCTCTTCTTCGACAGCTGAGATGCTTGAGACGTTTGAGTTGCTGGAGGTCCATAATCTTCATCGTACTCCTCCTCCCCGTTGCTCTCATCCTCCTCCTCCCCTTCTTCATATATGGCCTCCTCCTCCTCCTCCTCCTCCTCCTCCTCCTCCTCCTCTCCAACCAACCTAGACGACGAGGGAGCATGGCTCGATGAGCCGATGATACCCTGTGTGGCTACAGGCTGATGAGCTTCAACTGACCCAGCTCCAGCACACCCAAGCAGCCCTACCAGCTTGCGACAACGCTGCACGAACTTCTGCACTCACAATGAAGCAAGGTCATAATAAGTTCAGATCGACTGACTGCAAGTGAACAAGATGCATCTGTTCCGAGGAGACTGAAATTGTACCTTCATCGTCCCCCTGACTCTGGTCTCAGATTGTATGCTCCCGGGAAGATGACCTAGTGCATCTGAGGCTTCAAAGATGCATCTGTTCAGCTCACCGGACTGCAACGGCATAAGTCAGTCACGTTGACGAATAAAATATTTTAAATACGACCGTCGGTTCAAACGTACCACTCTGTTGATGAGGGGTGCAAACTCCCTAAATCCACTGTGCATGTCTCTGATGCCGGTCTGGTATGCCTGTTCATCGGGGTCATCCCTCTCCAGCTCCGCGATGTCTTCCGCCGTCCATCGAGGCCTGAGACGAAGACGGTGCTTCTGGCCATCATCGTACCACCTCATGTGTCGGCCCAGGTAATCATCCCAGTTAGTCACTCTCCTCTCCACGTCTTTACGCC
The DNA here is from genome assembly GCA_021605145.1 of Aegilops bicornis. Lineage (NCBI taxonomy): Eukaryota > Viridiplantae > Streptophyta > Magnoliopsida > Poales > Poaceae > Aegilops > Aegilops bicornis. The sequence goes on from CM038669.1 coordinate 696,431,599, forward strand.
ACCTCCGTCGGTTCCACTCCGTCACATGAGTCTTATGCTCCTCTCCCCAGTCCGTGATCGACTGATTCTTCCGCCGGCTCATGCTGCAAGGCATAAGCAACAAGAATCATCATAAAGCGCAATGAGATCATCATAAGCAACAAGAAACATGATAATCTCACGGAGAACAAAGAGCTCACAGGTGGAAGCGGCGTGGCCGCCCGGTATCGGTGGGCTGGCCCGGTGGGGTATGCTGATAAATCCCAAACTGTGTGGCCACGCGTTGTGGCAAATGCCACTCGACGGCGTACACACAGATCATGGGCACGATGCACTGCCAGAGACCACGGTCCGCATCGCACATCACGTTCAGATCAAAGTCCCACTCTCGTTCTTGTCGATACGGCCACCAGATTACCTATTACATATACCTTGGTAAGTTCGCACTCTCGGTCAATAGCGGAATCAAAGAGAAAGGTGTTGGGCGAGTTCATATACCTGCGTATGCGTCAAAGCGTCCAACTCGTTGGTGTAGGTCTTGTACGAAGTCTTGTTTAGGCCCGTGTAGAGTTTGACAACGTCCCACTCGTAAGCTACGGTGGGGTTTCGAGTCTCGTCGCCTTCTTCGCCATAGTCTTCCCATGGGCGTCTTGGCAACTTCTCCGGACGCCCCACCGACAGCCGCTCCCACATCCAAATGGAGAAGGCCCAGACAAAGCCACCCATATTGGACTTGTCTCCCGTCCTCTGCGTTGCGTCGTCAAGCTGCAAAACATCAAATGAGGATCAGATATAAGAAAATGTCACGGACACACTTTCGTAGGTAGGTACGCAGTTAGACACTCTCTTACCGAACGGTATAGGTAGGTGAGAGATATTGTCCCCCAACTGTACCCTGCATCCCAGTCCGCTAGGAAAAACAGATACGCCCAGTTGGCAGAGTTCCCGGAGCTGTCTGGAAACACGACCTCCGAGAGAATATACCACAAATAGGCCCTCGCGTACAACTCCACAGTCGCCTCATCTGCGCCTTGGGGGCATGTCCTCCGGTGCTCCGAGAGCCAGGGCAACGGCACACCGGATGTACGGTTATTCTTGGCACCGGGGAGTCGCCGATGAGGATGGTGACCCTCTCCTGCCAGTTGGCCCTCTCCACTCGACCGGTGAGTGCATGATCCTCGATCGGCATTGCAGTAATCATCCCCCAGTCCTCTAGGGTCACCGTCATCTCCCCGCATGGCAGATGGAAATAATGGGTCTCCGGTCTCCAGCGGTCAATCAGAGCTGTGAGAGCCGCGTGGACAAGCGTCGGCGGCTGACGCTTGAACTGCAGCACGAAACCCAACAGACGGGCTCTCTTGAAGAACGGCGCGTAGCGCTCGTCGTAGTCCATATGCCCATGAACCCCGTGACCCCTCATGCGCAGTGGCTGGAGCGTCTGTTAAAAAGTGAACGCCAAAAAGTTAGGAAATCATTTTCATCAATCCGAGAACTTTGATCAAAATTTCTTTCATATCACTTACCTCTCCGTTCTCTATGAAACGGGCACGATGACCCTTGTTGAATGCCCAGTCCAGCATGCAGTACCGTGGGCCGATGTTGTCCGCAAGAGGTGGCCGCCTTAATAGAGTTTCATAAACAAAAGCACCATAAGCATAAGCATACATAAACAAACAATGTACTCAAATCATATCAAGATCAAATTTTAAGCATATTCCTCCAACAACATCTACTACACATGATGGATCAAATCATATCAACATGCATCATATAAAAAAAAAACCTCCAACATACATCATAGCTTCATATTTTTAAACAAAATTTTCCAAACAATATCTTCATATCATCATATCAACATGCATCATCAAACTAGGGTTCATCTTCACACTAGAGCATATCATCATATCAACATGCATCATCAAACTAGGGTTCATCCCTTTATCAACAAGACATCATAATTTTATTAACAAAAAAAGTTATGAACTAGGGTTCATCTTCACACTAACATATGAACTATTGATTAGAGTACATATCCAATCCCACTACTTACTAAAGAACTAAGAACTCCAACTACAATCAATCTTAGGTGAAAAAATCAATCTAAGTTCAAAAACATGAGGGATTTCAAGCAAATAATGCGTCGAATCGGTAGCAAGTTTGCAAAAACTAATTGGAGGGATCGGAGGAGCTTACGGTTCTCTCCTCGGGGCCATCTCGATCCGCCAAAGCGGTGAAGAATCGGTGAAGATCCAATGGGGAGTGGAGGAGATGAGAGAGGGAGAGAGGCGACTTGGGGAAGAAAGAAACGAGAAACTGCCGACTTGGGGGAGGGGAGGGGTGGGGAGAAGGGAAGGGGCGCGGTCTCGGGCGAAACAACTGCCCCGCACCCTACCGTTAGGGCCCCTGGCGGTAAGGTTAGACAGCCTACCGCCAGGGCCCATGACGGTAGGGTGCGACGGCGGGGGACGGCGCGCCGTCTCCAGCGTCTTGGCGTGGATAAGTTTTCTACCGCCATGGGACCTGGCGGTAGGCTATCTAACCCTACCGCCAGATGCCCTGGCGGTAGGCAAAAGGGTCAAATCTCGAAAAAAAATTAAACCAGGACCAGATCCTGAAATACTTTCTAAAAAGGGTCAAAACACGAAATTCGGCCCCCTACGGGAACCGTGGTGGCCATTGCGAGGACATGCTGCTCCACCGCCTTCCGTGGCTTAGCGCAGAGTGGTCGTGTTTCGGGCGCGCTAACGGCGAGGTGGGCGCCTCGGTAGGTCACCTCCATGTATGCGCCGGGGTTAATGCACGCCTCTGACCCGTAACTTTGGGAGGCGATGCCGAGGGTGAGGTTGAACGAGAGGCCTGTCTTGGGGTCGGTGCCGGAGACAGAATCTACCGCGACGGTGTAACAGGCATTGATACCATAGTACCCGTATTGGAGGAAACCGCCTAAAGCCATCACGGCGCCGACGACGACCAGCGCGACCACCATGACGAGCCAAAACGGGCAGTGTCTGGCGGCCTTGATCTCCCGGTCTCCATGGGGTGCCTGGCTCTCGACGTCGTCCATCTGCTTGTTTTTCGTTGGATCTGTTTGAGTTTGGCGTAGCCGAAGAAGAGGTTTCTACTTATACACACACACATATTAGTTTAAATTGTATCGCTAGCTAGTATCCATCGTGACTCCGGAATTGTATATGTACACGTACGCAGGTCTCCGAAGGGAAATTAGCTGGCTGCCACCAGAGTCCAATGACAGAGTACGTGTACCGACCTGCTCGTGCGTGGCACAAACTTTGGTTGTATGGTCGGTGCGTTCGGACAAATAAAGACGACCCACAGCCAACATTCGTAGAGATATACTCCCTCCGTTTTAAAATATAACTTTTTAGATGTTTCACTATGGACTACATATGAATCAAAATGAGTGAATCTACAATCTAAAATATGTCTATATACATCCGTATATAGTTTGCAAAATCTCTACAAAGACTTACATTTATGAACGGATGCAGTATAATTTACTAGTAAAAGAGACTGTGCGTTGCAACGGCAGAAAAAAATACCACATGCCCCTAACACTAACACAGTAACCATGACTCAAGACCCCAATAAGTCCACGTCCTTTATTTCAACATGAGAACATTTAAAAAATTATCAATATGTGAAACAACATCATATTCATATTCTACAAATTTTTCTAATTAATTACATGACAAAATTGGAGTTATGGGTTAAAAGACATGAATAATATTTAAAAGTATTTGAATTTATCCCAAGTGATTGTAAGCTTGTTCGCCGGTGGCAATTACGGCGATGACCAGGTATAGACGTGTTGGATCCAGTAACTAGGTCCACAACGTGGCATTTATGCTTGGACTAAATTCAGTTGGTTGGAATACAATGCTCGAGTTGTTGTTCCCCTCGCGCCAGATCAGCCGTGTCCAGTTAAAATTGTTTTAGGTCTTTTTATTAGTTGGATTTTTGGACTTCTAGTGTTTGAACATTGTTGTATATGTAATTTGTTTTCCAGTTCATCTCTTGTTTCAGTGAGCATGGTAAGTATAGTGGGTGTTTGTTGCTAGTATTTGTTTCAATATTCATAATTTGATACATTTTTCTATTTAGTTAACCAATGAAAATATCGGTTGACAAAAAATAGAATTGTGACAATTGTTAGCTAGCCATAATCGAGAGAACAAACCAAGATTTCCAATGTACTGCAGCAGCCAAAAAATAAGAGGGGGGGGGGGGGGGGGGGTGGGGGAGAGATTTCGCGATTTTCATTTGTTCAACCAAGCTTTATTATAGGTAGGCAAGCATTGGAGACTTCTAGACAAGCCTGACAGTTTATGTGCTCAGATTTTGAAAGGTACGAACTATCCAAACGGGAAACTTGAGGACACGTTTTTTTTTGGGGTAATCCTTCTTCGTCTCGGCAAGCTATTACCTATGGTCTAGAACTGTTGAAGAAGGGGTTGATATGGAGAGTTGGCAATCGCAGGAGCATTCGAATATGGCGTGACAGTTGGATACCAAGGCCGCATTCATATGAACCTATATCTCCCCAAGGCGTGTGCAGGTTCCGTTTTGTTTCTGACTTGCTAAATCCTAATGGTTCTTGGAAGGTAAATCTGATGGAGACCTACTTCTACCCTTGTGACGTTGAGGAGATCTTGAAAGTTCAGGCTTCACCAAGGCAGCACCGCAGCAGGATGATACTATTGCTTGGGGTCCGGGGCGTCTAGGAGCTTTCTCGGTACGATCGGCCTATAAGTTTGCTTTTGATAGTCTGCTAGGTCGTCTGAATTAGCATCAAGTTCTTCTCCATTTGGTACAAGGAGGTGTTGGGATTTTATATGGAAAACAAATGAACCCCCGACTGTTAATTTTTTTTGCATAGTGTGTGGCCACTAACTCACTCCCAACATGGCCTAATAAGAAGAAGAGATGTTTGGAGGAATCAGATCTGTGTCCGATCTGCCAGAGAGAGCCGGAGCACACCTTCCATGCGTTGCGTAGATGCCAAAATTCAGTTAATTTGTGGAGCTGTATGAGTACTATTTGGCCATTGCAAAATCTGGGAGATGTACATCACAATGGTCCAGAATGGCTGCTGCATGCGTTGCAACATTTGTCTGAAAATGTACGTTGCATGCCACTGTTTACACTATGGTGTTGTTGGCATGTTAGGAATGAAGCAGTCCACTTCAAACCAGTCCCGCCCCTTGAAGTTTCTAAAAGTTTCCTGTCAAGCTACTTAAATTCTATGATGAACATTAAATTGGATTTTATCTTCGATCCAATCAAAGCTTAAGGAAACGGGCCTGCTGTGTTGACTTCTATTGAAACTCTAAAAACTTTGAAGAAGGATGAGAATGCTTGTAAGTGGATTGCTCTGCCTCGGAATTGGGCCAAACTGAATACGTATGGATCCAGGTCAGCTGATGGAAGTGCGGGAGCGGGGATAATACTTTGAGATGTCACAGGAAATATAATTTGCTCATCCTGCAGAACCCTTTTCTCTTGTAGGGATGCTATGGAAGTGGAACTGTGTGCGTGTATGGAAGGACTTTCTTTGTCTCTTCAACGTTCAAAACAATCAATTCTTCTGGAGATGGACTCAATATCAGTGGTTAATCTAATAAAGGATGATGACCATGATAGATCGGTGTTTGCTTCGTTAGTGGCAGAGATTAAATCTCTGTAAAACTTGTATTACTTGTATTTTTTGAGGGATTGTATTGCTTGTATTAATCATAGCCAAAATGTTGTCTCAACTTTGGGACGGAGGGAGTACAAGCTCCGTCCCAAAAGGGAACAAACAGGCTTACGAACTAAGCTAACCACGACCCAAAATAAGTGCCTCAACTTTGTACTAGCTCTAGTACAAATTTGTACTAAGTTCAAGACACTTATTTTGGGATGGAGGGAGTACAAGTTTTTATATGCAAAAAAAAAAGGGAACAAACAGGCTTAGAAACTAAGCTAACCACGACCGAGAGAACAAACAGGACTTACAAAAACTCTTCTAACCACGATTGGAAGATGTACGACATGCAACTGATAGTTCCAAAAACAAAGCAAAGATGTTTACACTTTTCTGGCAACGCACTGATGGACGAGTTGATAACTACATCATCCATATATGCTACTCAGATTAAGTATACAGTTCCCCTAAAAAATGATGTATACAGTAAAAACAAATCTTGTATCAATATTATTCTAGCTAAGCAGACAACTATTGTAATGCCCGGTTCAAAAAAAAAAGCAGACAACTATTAGTAGAGGTATTCACACGCCACAGCGCCCTGACCAACCCGCATACCCTTGCAGTCAGACACCCATGCGATCATCACGTCATACGCCCCTGCTGGTAGGTGCAATTTGACGTCGAACACCGCCACCCCTCTCTTCATGTCGGCCGCAAGACTGTCCAACACGTTGCCTGCAGGGACCGTGGTGGCCATTGCGAGGACCTTCTCCTCCTTCTTCTTCCACGGCTTAACACAGATGAACCGTGTCTCGGGCGCGCTGGCCGCGATCTGGACGCCACGGTAGGTCACCTCCATGTACGTGTGGGGCATAATGCACGCGTCTGACCCGTAACTTTGGGAGGCGACGCCGAGGGTGAGGTTGAACGAGAGGCCTGTGCTGGGGTCGGTGCCGGAGACAGAATCTGCCGCCACGGTGTAACGGGCATGGATCATAAGATCGGGCATGAAAAAGGCTAAGGTGATGAAGGCACCGAGGAGCACCGCCATCACCACGATGAGCCAACACGGGTAGCGTCTGGCGGCATTGGTCTCCGGATCTCCATGGGGTGTCTGGCTCTCCGAGTCGTCCATCTGTCTTGTACTTGCGGTTTTCCTTGGGGGTTTGGATGAGTTTGGCGTAGCCTACTTATATGCGGAGAAAGAGATCGATAGGCATACGTCTCTGATAGGAAACTAGTTTGGATTAGTTTAAACTGTGTCGGTACGTAGTTAGTATCCTTAGGGAATCCGGAATGGTATATGTACCTAATTAGTACGTACGTGCGTACGCAGGTCTCCGAAAGGAAATTAGCTAGCTGCCACCAGAGCCTAACTTTGGCTCGCGCGAGCTTCTAACAAGCTCTAGCCAACGATAATGCTCAATGGAGCTTGGCCTCCATGGAGGCCAAACTTGAAATGATCAAAATTCAAATTTGTACGCTAAAGCATTTAAAAAAATACTCATGTACTTATATAGACATAATGCACAAGTGTGCAAACTTTCAGGATGATATACGATAAAATAAATGACTGCTAAAAAACAATTTATGGCCTTTTAGTAAATGCACTATTCATCCTTAAAGTTCATGTTTTTTTTTGCATAGATTGCATTACAAGGTATTTCATCCTGAAATTTTACACACATACATATCACATCCTTGTTTACTTGTACAATTGTTTTCAGAATTTTTAAAATTGAGAAGTTTGATTTTTTTTTTATGTTTCAAAAATTTCGGCTCCATGGCGGCCGAGCTCCAAAACGCCCCATCCTCTAGCCAAGCCTAACATTATTTTTTGAGCCCAGCTCGCTTATGCAAAGCTAAGAGCAAGTATAATAAAGTGATGTAAGCTGGATATAATGATTTAAATAATATATTTTTATTGAGTTCGAGGAGAGATAAAAGAAGGAAGAGGAGTGGACTGTACAGTAACAACCAGCTGCAGCACATGATCTAAAAATCTCTAAGAGAGGTGGGTCATATATTAATAAAATAGTACATATTATAGCTATATACTATACGTGTGGCTTTAAGATTTAGTATATATAGATGGCATGGCAACAACATATAGCTAGCAATTGGTTATATTGTTAACCATGCTCTAATGTACACATGCACGCATACATTGACTGGGCTATGCGCGTATGTGTTGGTTAATCTGGACTTCGATTGGTCGATCATCTATCTATCCATAGAGTTTCGCAAGTAACGTGTGCAATATGAATAAATACGGCGCAAACTCTATTTTTTATGCTTAGAGCATGTGCACAATAAGAATAAATAAAGTGCAAACACTACTTTTATGCTTAGAGCATGCAGTTGAACTCTAGAGCCGGGTAAAATCAAAGAAACTAAGCGTCATTGTTATATTATCTATATGAGGAAGGAAAAATAGTAACACTTCTAGCATTGTCATAACAATATGTGTGGCAACGGAAATGACGGCGTCTCAAAACCATAGACAAAAGTACAATTCCCGGGTCAACCTTCCTTCCATTAATCTGCTCATGTACTTTGATTTATTGTCTGCATGTGGTGGTTTGCTTTATATATAAATCGAGACGAAAGCTTGTCTCGATAGTCTGTTAACTCTTGACAGTTATTCTCATCGAACGCATAAAAAACATCAAGATGCAAATGAAAATTGTCATTGGTGAATGGCGATCTGACGCTGTGATAGTGAGATGATAACATAGATATTGGGTAACTTTTGGTTTTTATCATCATAGGTCTCTATGCTCATGTTTGCCAGCTTACTTTATCGGTTGTATTTAATTGATTCGGTATACTTGAACACATTTTGTTGAAAAAACGTTGTCACAACGAACCCTATTAGCCAAGGAATTCAAACATGCGACAAGTGGGTAAAATATAGTCACTAATAATTGTTAACTAACTATAACCAAGTTATTAAAACAACCACGATTAATGGTTAAATCCAACACTCAAGCGTGTAAGAACAAAACATTTTCTGAAGAGAGGCGACTAGGCATGCGATGACGAATCCCTAGCCGCCTCTCGATGACAACCCCTCTCGCCGCAGGAAGGGAGTGTCGGGAGATTCAAACATTACAGCTCCCTCACGGACCCGCACGCCCTTGCGGTCTGAAACCCCAGACGTAAGCCGACTCCCCACCATACGACCCGGCCGGGACGTGCAATGTGATGTCAAACACTGCCGACTCCTCCTTCTTCATGTCCGCCCTGAGACCGCCCAACACGTTCCCCACGGGAACCACGGTGGCCATTGCCAGTACGTGCTGCTCCACGGACTTCTGTGGCCTAGCGCAGAGCGACCGTGTCTCGTCCGCGCTAGCAGCAAGCTGGCCGCTGCCATAGGCCCCCCAAGTACGTGCCAGGGTAGATGCACGCCTCTGATCCGTAGCTCCCCGAGGCGACACCGAGGGTGATGTTGAAGGAGAGGCCGGTCTTGGGGTCGGCGCCGGAGATGGAATCTATGGCAACAGAGTACAGGACGTGCATCCTATAGTACTCGATCGGGACGGTTATGCATGCGACGAAGATGGTGGTGACAAGCACCGAGAAGACCAAGATGCACCAAAACGGGCAATCTATGGTGGCACTGACCTCGTGATGTCCATGGGGTCTCAGGCTCTCGACGTCATCCATCTTGGGCTTCTCGTTTGGGTCTTGGATTAGTTTGAGTTTGGCGTAGGCGCAGAACAGGTTTATTTATACTCCTTCCGTAAAGAAATATAAGAACATTTATAGGTCACTAAAATAGTGATCTAAACGCTCTTATATTTCTTTCCATATGGAGTACTTATATATATGGAGTGAAAAAGGTCGGTTTAGTTGTATAGCTAGCTAGTTTCCTTTGGGAAACCCGAATCGTAACCGGTGCAAAGGTTTCCTGAAGGAAATTAGCTCGTGCATGTGTTCATATTTTCTCCGTTGCCAGAGTCCATGTAGCTAGCATTTGCGTTGTATTGTAGTACTGCAACATATAAAGACGAGCGACGTATGGGCCATGGCCATCATGCAGCAGTAGAGATCGATTTATCAAAGAAAAGTTCCTAGTAGAGATCAAGCTCGAGTCATGGACATGTTGGTCGCCCGCGGCTGGTTCACCGGGGTGCTGTCGTCGTTGACGAGACTTCTCTTCATGTCGTTGATGAGCCTTCTTAGCTGTAGTATGACTCGCATGAAGCATCTGGGCTCTATCTAACGATGACATAGTTGAGCATATGTGCACCAACCAAAACCCGAATGCCAAGGGGTGGCTGTTTGCAATGAACGAGACGATGCAGCTGCAAGACTATACACGGACGATTGTTACCGTACGCGCAATCTCGGCGGCTCGCCGGGAAGTTATCCATGAAGGTGTTTTCCAGACTCCATATGCAACACATTGTTTCATCAATTCATACTTGGATGAGATAAAGTTTTTGCAGAAACCAGGAACCACTTCGATGGCCCGTGCGCCAGCACCAAGACCAAGGCATTGGCTTCCTCCTCTCGAGGGCCATGTGAAGATCAACGTAGATGCAGCAGTAGCAAGGGCTGAGGCCACGGGTCTGTAGCTGCTGTGTGCAGAGACCAAACAGGTCCATATTTCGGAGCTTCGGCAATGTGCATAAGCTACATCGGTGACCCAACAACTCTCAAAGCATTGGCAATCAGAGAAGCGCAAGCATTGGCGGATGACTTATACGAAGCCAAGATCGCAGTGGCATCGGATTGCAAAGTGGCAGTTGAAGCAATCAAGGAGGGAAGCGCATCACCGTATGGTGCAGTGATACATGAAATAATAGATAGAGCTAGTTTTTTCAATTCTTGTTCATTTATTCATGAGCTTAGAACCTCGAATGTTGATGCCCACAATCTTGATAAGCATGCACTTACTTTAGGGGTTGGCCGGCATCACTAGTAGAAAAAGGGTCAAACGTGAAGCACATTAGTGCCGGTTTGTATTAGAGCCGGCACAAATGTATACATTAGTGCCGGTTCCAACGGCTAGCCGGGCCGCTCTCATTAGTACCGGTTCGTGGCTAACCTTTAGCACCGGTTCGTGCCACGAACCGGTACTAATGAGGGTGGTGGCAGGATGTTGTCAGTCTGGGCCCCTCCAGCACCTTTAGTACCGGTTCGTGCCACGAACCGGTACTATAGGTCCTCCTGCATATAAATCCTTCGTCCAGCTCGCTCTGTTCTTCCCCTTCCCCTCTCCTCTCCTCTCTGTTCTTCCTCTTCCCCTCGAGCTCATCACACATTTTGCCCAAAATTTGTCAAGATTTGAAGGCCCCCATCCATTCAAGTGATCACAAAGGTTAGCAACTTTGTCCTTTCATCTCTCATTGCTAGATTAGCTCTTGCAATGCTTTATATAGTTATTAATTTGTGAGTTTAGTAATTTGGGAGGAAATATATATATGTGCTAGTATTTGATTTATATGCAATTTGAGGTCAAAAATAACACTTAGTTTGCATATGTAGGTGTGGTTTACTTAGTGCCTTCTAAATCTCCGTCGTAACCACCGTCGATCGCCCTTTTACCGTCCCGTCATGGCACCACCTTGTGGTGAGCCTCTTGTTCATGAAATTTTATATAAAAATTGATGTTTGTGTGATTTGGATATATAGTTAATCATGTAATAATTATCTTACCCGTCGTTGTTTGTTATACATAGTGCCATGGTTTTGATATCCGTCCCGTCGGCCCTCGTCCTTGTTATGATTCGGATGTGGTATATTCTCTTTTAAAACTATTTGTTGCATTTCGTGTTTATAACAAATTATGCCCATCAAGTTGACATAGATATTTTTATCTAGGAGGTATGTGAACCGGAAATTCCAACCGACCCTATTGTCGAGAGGTTAAATTTAGTTGAAAGAGAAAAGCGAGTACTTGAAAGAAAAATTGAAAAGAATTGAGGGGAGAAGATGGAATTGGAGTTGCATGTTGCCGATGTCGTCGATGATCACAAGATCAAGATGGAGAAAATGCGCTTGAAGATTAGAAAGATTAGAAAATATGCCATCGATAGTGAGGCTTGGTATCATTATGTTGTTAGAAAATACGCAGTACGGAATGACAACAGTGGATCTCAACAATCTTGCGTATGCAGACGAACCATTCGTCCTAGCCAATGATGTGGCACAGGTTTTCTATGTGAAGGACATGTCAACCAAGCCAAGAAAAAGAAAAGATAAGGAAGCGAATGCATCGTACGATGAGCCAAAGCGGCACATAGTTCTTTCTGGGAAGAGAAACATCATGGGAGTGGATGACAAGACAGACAAGTCAGAAGATTATGAAAAGTTTGATGAAATTGCTCCATTCACAGTGAATATTGACCCGAGCATCCCGTTAAATGATGAAGATTTTCCATGGTTACGGCGCAAAGGGACACACGCGAAGAAAAAGTTTCACACACAAAATCTGGGATGTGATCGGCTTCACTATCATCACTTTCTTCTGTGTTTCACACCCAGGAGGGAATGTCTGTAATAGTTAGGATAGTTATGTGTTTTGGCATTTGAAACGCGAAGAAATTTTATGTGCAAACAAATTCTTTTCATGCATTTACTAATTTTTTTCCAGCTAAATGACCATGAAATTGAAAAGCAATTCAAATGAACTCAGAAAAGGTTGAAAGTTCGCATGGTATCATAATTTCATACAAATAGCATGTGCAAGAAAGTAGAGAGGGTTACGGCAAAAACTGGATGCACTTCGTGTACAAAATGGACAATCTCTTTCGAAGTATCAGGGTTTCCGACGAAAACTGAACTGTTACAAAGGCATTTCATTTCTTAAATAACCTAAGCATTACTAAATTGAATATAATGATAAAACACACTAATATTAAACATAAGAAAAAAGAATCACTGAAAAAACTTTTTTCAAAGTTAAGTTATTCACAAACTAGTGATTCACACAAGTTTCAAATAATTCAAAATTTAAACTATTCAAATTTGAAATCTACCGGCACTAACAGAAAGTTTGTAATTTTTTGTACCTAAAGAAAAAATATTCACAAAGAAACTCAAAATACAGCAAAAAAACAACTCAAAAAGAAATAAAGCAAAAAAAATAAAGCAAAAAAAATTAAGAAAAAAAAAGCCCGCCTAGTGGACCAAAGCGGCCTGCATACGACTAGCGACACAACCTTTCGTTGGGCCAGGATGCAGGCCCGCGAAGGCCCAGTAGGCCCACTAGGCGAAGAGGACAGGTAGGCCCAAGAGGGCCTGGTTGGGAGAGGAGCTCGAGAGAGCTACCGCACTGGGCTTATAAACCGGTCACGGTAGCCCCTCGACTAGCGAGGTGGGACTAAACTTGCCGCAAGACTGCAAGGCCAACAAGACCCTTTAGTACTTAGTACCGGGTCGTGGCCCAAACAGGGACGAAATGGGGGGGCTTTAGTACCGGGTTGTGCCACCACCCGGTACAAAAGGGGGTCGCTTCCCGCCGCTTGGCCTGGCCAAAACAGGCCTTTAGTACCGGTTGGTGGCGCCAACCAGTACTAAAGGTGCCCTCTATATATGCTAGAGTGCGAAAATTCCGTTTTCCCTCTGTGTTTCGTTCCTCTGTTTCCGTCTCCGTCGCCGTCGCCGCCGCCCTCGATCGTCTCCGTCGCCGCTCGTCTCCGTCGCCGCCCCCGTCCCCGTCGCCGCCCTTGTCTCTGTCGCCGCCCCGGGCCCGTCCCCGTCCCCGTCGCGCCGTCCCCGCCGTCGCCGCCCCGGCTGTCGCCTCGCCGCTCGCCGCGTGAGCCCTCCCCGAGCCCGTACACACACACAAGCATGTTTAATTAGTTTAGATAATTAGTTTAGATTATTTAGATTATTATTTTGTATGTTTCATTAGTTTAGATAATTAGTGTTTAATTAGTACACACACACACGTATTTTGTATGTTTAATTAGTTTAGATTATTTAGATTATTATTTTTTCACTATTATATATGTATGAATGCATGTTAGATGGATATAATTAGTGTTTAATCAGTTAGAAATTAGTGTTATATAGAAATGTTAGAAATTAGTGTTATATAGAAATGTTAGAAATGTTAGAAATTTTAGTGTTATTTAGATTGTTTAGATTAGCATAATTAGTGTTATATAGAAATGTTAGAAATTTTAGTTATCAAAATCCAATCATTAAAAAAATGTTACTTATTGCGGGCATATAGCTAGTATTTGTTCTCGACGATGCCCGGCCGCATCCTCGCCGTCGACCGTCATGACGACGCCCAGCCGACCATGTCCGGGACTGGGCTCCGCCGGGCTGGCACTGGGAGGTGCTGCCTGGAGGGGCGCGCCGCTTGATGAGGAACCCGGCCCCGGGTCCTCCCGTCGACCCTGATCTCGTTTGGTGGCGTTCGCGTGGGCCAGTTTCGGTGCAGAGGGACCCGGCCCCGCCGGAGGTGGTACGTCGCCGTGTCAGGGAGGAGGACGAGCACGTCCATCGCTACATGGTTGCGTTAGAGGGCGGCAGGTTCCCCAATACGTGGCAGTTTCTTCGGGAATCTCACTTCAGCTATGATCCTGTGAGGGTTCCTTCTCTTTGGGTGTCCACCGCCCGCGCCGGAGGAACCGCGAGTGTCCTAGATTCTTCTGTAGTATTCGATCTTTATTAGCTAATAGCCAGTGATGTACTATTCAATATTATATATTATTTGAGACGATGTATTCGAGATTATATCTATTATTCTAGATGATGTATTCGAGATTATATCTATTATTCGAGACGATGTAATTTGAATACTAAATTGTTTTATATTTCTTTTGGATTAGTTAAACAAAATCTATGGCGGAACAATACCGACAGAGAGGGAGAACAGACCATGTTCGATATGATCTGTGGCCATATGATAATCAGAATGAAGAAGATTATGACGGCTCCGAATTTCTAAACAACACCGGAGAGGGTGATATGATATTTGATCGCGACGACCAAATTGATGAAGTCATGAACTACGATTATGACGCTGACGAAGAACATGTTGATCCTGAAATAACAAAGACCGGCGAGGTATATATATCTATATAAGCAGGCATCTGGTGATCATCACATGTTTTAAATGACTTGAAGATATATTAACGAATCGATCTTTGTTCTTTCAGCCATCCAGATCGAGCAAATCTTCAGGCAAAATGACGAAACGAGGCCCGAACAAAAAGTTGAAGCCGGGCGTAAAGTACAATATCGAGGCATGCAGCCCTACTGGCAAACCATTAGCGCCTAAGAAGATTGCGGACAAGTTCGTTCGTCAGTGCGGAGTTCTTGTGAAGGACCAACTCCCGATCTCCCTTCAATAATGGAGAGAGCCAGCAAAATACAAAAGACAAAAAGGCAAAGAGGACGCTGCTCCACGTCCAGATGTTACTTTTATCGACACGAATCAAAAAGATCTGCTTTGGGATACTCTCATGGAACATTTCACCCTACCAGATCATTTCACAGAAGCAGATGTGCAGAAAGTCAAGGAGGCTGCTCTTAGGATGATGGCGATTGCATTCAAGAACCACAAGAATCGTGAATGGAAGAAGTACGTCAAGGGAGGAAGGAAGACTCCAGTATTCAAGGGAACACTAGAGAACCAACGTGATCATTGGGACGATTTCGTGAAATCAAGGATTCGGAATTAGCTAAGGAACGGTCGAGAATAAACAAGAAGAATGCCGGAAAAAAAGGATAAGTTCCATAAGCTGGGGCCAGGTGGCTATGCGGTGGCAATGCCTAAGTGGGATAAGTCTGAGAAAGAGATGGAGGATGCAGGTGTCACTCCGGCTACTAAGAGCTGGCCCCCCAGGGTCAGGACTTGGTTCTATGCGCATGGGGGGGAGTTGGACCCGGAGACAGGCAATGTTTCGACAAGGGCAAGTCTGAAGGGAGCCGACGATGCGATACTTGTTGCAATAGAAGAGGCACGATCGGGGGTGTTCCAGCCCAACAGAGAGAACGACGAGCTTACGCGTGCCACAGGAAATCCTGAACACCCGGAAGAACACGAGGCAAGGGCGCTATTCCGTGGTATGAGGGGTTTTCAGAATGGAACACCGACTACAGAACCCGTGCGAGAAAGAAGATTGCGGAGGAGAAGAAGAGGAAGATGCAGGAGGAGCAGAGGAAGCGGGACTATGAACGCCTTCAAGGCCTAGAAGCAAGTCAAGCGGAATTGGCAGTCAAATTCCAGCGGCAGCAGGAGCAGATCGACTCACTTACCCATCAAAGGGGGTCTCAGCAGCTGCAGCAACTAGCGGATGATCCAGCATTGGATAGCACCGGCCCATCCATGCCGAGAAGCAGCATGGGTTCCGTCCCGGACGACGCAATGCTAGGTAGATACCCCGTGGATGACATCACAGAGAACACTAACTGCGAGCTACACGTCAAAATGAAGAACATATCCATGAAGGTGGCGGACGGCTTTGCTTTTACAAATCCCCCCGAGGCAACCTTCCATTGCAACCCGATTCCAGCGGGCTATGCTCGTGTCTTGGTTGATGAGGTGGTGGACCCACCATATTCGGAGCTACAGCTTGACATTGCTGGAGGTGACGGCGAGCGCTTTCTCGGAGAGGCCAAACATCGTATCATCCTATGGAAAAAGGATTGCATCATCTTTCGAAGGCCACCGACACCGCGTCAGCCGAGTCCTCGTCGAAGTCCGCCACCGAGTCAGCAGACTCCCGCTCCTGCAAGTCCACCAAGTCCGCAAAGTGTCAGGCCACTCCTCCTCCTCCAAGTCCGGCAAAGTGTCAGGACAATCCTCCTCCTCCAAGTCCGCCACAGCGTCAGACGTCACTCCTCCTCCAAGTCCGGCACAACCTCAGGCCACTCCTCCTCGTCCAACTCAGCCCCGTCAGCCGTCTCCGCCGCCTCAGCAATCGCAGAAGAGACACCCCGCAGCTATGGTGCATAGCGGTACGAGTTGAGGTAGTACAGGAAGTACAGGCGGAGGCAAGCGATATAAATATGGTCCAAGCCTCAAGCCTCTTCCGCAGAGGTCTTATGACAGGTCCGAGGAGGAAATCACAGCCATATCGAAGGCCGAGGTGGAAGCCCATTTTGCACCGAAATCGCCACCGCCGCCAAAGGAGAAAGTGCCTGAGGAAACGATTGACCACTTCATTCGTATGGCTCAACCACCAGCTCCCAAGCCTGTTGACACAGACTATGAGCGCCACATCAGGAAGTTAAATTGAGCACGTCTACAAAGGGAGGCGAGCACGTCTACATCGGGATCGAGCAAACAAGAAGCAGCTGCCAAAAAATGCGGGAAAACCATTCCCCAGCTGGGAGAACAGCGGCGAATCGATCCCTCGATTGTTGTGCCAACAACACGTGACAATCTGGCGTGCCCAATATTATTGTGGGCAAACAGTTTACGTTCGAGGTGGGCAATGTGGTAATAACCAAGGACCATATAATGCAGGCTGAAGTTCTCAAGATCACTGTTGGACAACTCCTCGAGATCGAGCCCATGCCTGTGCTTAGAGAGGATAAAATAAAAGCGGAAATATGTCCTGGCCAACCTTTGGTCAAGCCGGACAAGGTCAAGAACCTCCCAACGAGAATGTATGAATTGCATCAATGGTACATGAACATTACCAAGATTTCCAATCGATTGTCCCTCATGGTGAATGTCAAGGAGGAGCATTACTTCCATGAGAAAGCTCATCCGTTGAGTATTCTGAACTGTTTCAGTTATACAATCAAGACGCACTCGACAAATCTATAAATGGGTTGCTATTGTCTGTAAGTGATTTCTTTCTGTAATTTAAGTCTCAAGCTAGCTGTAGTGATCCTTCTGATCAATCATTACCTGTAATTATCCTCACTATATTCTTTTCTGTGGTATATTATGCAGGATGAAGATGTATGAAATGAGAAAAGGTGGATGCTTTGGCATTGAGTTCATTGACCCAAACACTGTTAATGAATACACATGGCTAATAAATCCACATCATCAAAAGGTCAGAGAGGACAACATGCTAGAGTTCTTGAAGCGCCTCAAATACAATGAAGATATACTACTTCCTTACAACTTACAAAGGTGAGTCACACTGTCTTGTACTACAAATTCTCTGTTTTTTCCTACTAGCTACCTACATGTTTTTGCTTACATATGCCCGCTTAATTAAGACATGCAAACGTGTGTGCATGCAGATTTCACTGGGTCTTGTGTATCATTAAAGTTGACGCCTGAACAGTTGAAATACTGGACTCACTACTCAAAGAAAAAACTGACTATAACATCTTGTTTGGGATAGTCAACAGGTAATTTCAATCATTATTAACTATATATCTCGGCCTATTTAGTTCGTCATTTCATGATATGAACTATTTAATAACCACTTTATTCATTTTCTTTGTCGGCAGGCAGGGCTTGGGCAAAGTTCATCAGCGTCACGGAAGGCGAATGGAAAAAAAAGCTTAAATGGTTTCGACCCAAGGTAAGTAATTAAGTAGTACTAGCTAGCTAGCTAGCTGTCATCTCTTTAATTATCATGCTTGATTTAATTATTATCGATCTGATCAAATTCCATTCTCGTAAAGGCCCTGAAGCAGGCGCAGGGGACTGATCTGTGTGCATTCTGCGTTTGTGAGAACATTCGCATGATGGCGTCTGAAAAGAGCAGATCTCAAAAACAGGAATGGGTACGCTTGTCAGAACACTATTCACAATTTTTACACCATTATCGATATCTAGTCACACAACTAATACACATGCATATTGATCTCCTTCTTAACAGTTCAAAGAGGTGCGGAGAAGCTCCTAGAAACGGAGCGCCAGAGAAGCACTTCAAGAGGAAATAAGCGGGATTTTTGCTCGACCAGGTCATAAATTCGAAGGGAGAATACTATTACCCGCTACCACCCCGATGAAAACCACTTCCAATTGTCATCGTGCTCCGAAGGCACCAATTAGGCTAATGCCACTGGCTCCGAAGGCAACATGCATATATAAAGTAGAAATTATATATAGCTATACATGTGTGTATGTGTGAATTAATTAATATGGTGATTTGTGAGACATTGATGATATATATATGCATGATGATTGGTTCTACTAGAAATTCTATATATATATATATATATATATATATATATATATATATATATATATATATATATATATATATAACGCGCGTGTACAATGTGTAGTATCGTAAAATACCAGGAAACGAAAAAGAATTAAAATGGAAACACAAAATTAAATGAAAAAGAAATTATAAAACTAAAAACCCCCCAAACCTTATAGTACCGATTGGTCTTGCAAACCGGTACTAAAGGGCTCCAGGCCCCCGGAGCTGGCTCGTGCCACGTGGTTGCCCTTTAGCACCGGTTCGTGCTGAACCGGTACTAAAGGGGGGGCCTTTAGTGACCACAATTTAGTGCCGGTTATGTAACCGGCACTACAGGGCCTTACGAACCGGTGCTATTGCCCGGTTCTGCACTAGTGCATGTTTGGTTAGGCCAGCTTGGTGACCTTTTATTCTTCCCTGTAAACGTGGTGACACATTAATAAAGTTTGCGAGTTTGCCTAAACAAAAAGAAAACCTCCGCATTGCCTCTGTGAGCTATCAGACTAGCACGTGCGGAGCCCGACACATATGTTCCAAGTGACTAAGGTTGTGCGGTGGAAATTACGGCATGCCATGGTGGTCGTCGTGTGGGGATATAGGCATGTTGGAGCCACTGCCGACAATCTCCGAACTAGGTGCACCACATGGCATTTATGCTTGGACTAAATTCAGTTCGTTAGAATACAATGCTCGTGTTGTT
This sequence comes from Aegilops bicornis, assembly GCA_021605145.1. Lineage (NCBI taxonomy): Eukaryota > Viridiplantae > Streptophyta > Magnoliopsida > Poales > Poaceae > Aegilops > Aegilops bicornis. Next base: position 696,451,082 of record CM038669.1, read on the forward strand.
GTTCCCCTCGCGCCAGATCAGCCATGTTAGTTAAAATGATTTTAGGTCTTTTTTAGTCGGATTTTAGGTCTTCTAGTGTTTAAAAACATTATTGTATATTTAACATTTGTTCCAGTTCATCCCTTGTTTCAATGAGCATGGTAAGTATAGTGGGTCTTTGTTGCTAGCATTTGTTTGAATATTCATGATTTGATATATATTTTCTTTTTAGTTAACCAATGAAAACATCGCTTGATAATTGTTTGCTAACCACGATCGAGAGAACAAACAGGCGCGCGATCAAAAGATGTACGACATGCAACAGATGGTTCCAAGAAAGAAAGCAGAGGGGTTTACACTCTTTTGACGATGCACGGATCGATGAGTTGATAACTGGGTCATCCATGTATACTACTCAGATTAACTATACGGGAAAAAAGAATCTCGTATCAACTTACTATTCTAGCTAAGCAGACTACTATTAGAAGAGAGATTCACACGCCACAGCGCCCTGACCAACCAGCATACCGTTGCAGCCTGATACCCATGCATTCCTCAAGTCATATGACCCTGCTGGTAGATGCAATGTGACATCGAACACCGCCACCCCTCTCTTCAAGTCCGCCCCAAGACGGTCCAACACGTTCCCTAGGGGAACTGTGGTGGCCATTGCGAGGACATGCTGCTCCACCGCCTTCCGTGGCTTAGCGCAGATCCGCTGTCTTTCGGGCACGCTGGCGGCGATCTGGACGCCACGGTAGGTCACCTCCATGTATGTGCTGGGCATAATGCACGCCTCTGACCCATAACTTTCGGAGGCCACGCCAAGGGTGAGGTTGAACGAGAGGCCCGTCGTCGGGTCAGTGCCGGAGACAGAATCTACTGCGACGGTGTAATGGGCATGGATCATGCAGAAGGGGATGGAAACGGCTGCGGCGATGAAGGCACCGACGAGCAACGCGACCACCATGATGAGCCAACACGGGCAATGTCTAGCGGCCTCGATCTCCTGATCTCCATGGGGTGCCTGGCTCTCAACGTCGACCATGATCTGCTTGTACTTGCGCTTTTCGTCGGGGGATTTGGATGAGTTTGAGTTTGGCGTATCCTACTTATATGTATGGAGAAGAAAAGGATGGATAGGCACACGTCTTTGATAGGAAACTAGTTTGGATTAGTTTGAATTGTATCGGTAGTTAGTACCCCTTGGGAATCCGGAATTGTATATATACCCGATTAGTACGTGCGTACGCAGGTCTCCAAAAGGAAATTAGCTGCTGCCACCAGAGTCCATTGACAGAGTACGTACTACTAGACAGGGCCGGTCCACGTATATACGGGGCCCGGGGCAGGAAGACAACAAGGGGCCCTTGTTTTTTTTTTCTTGACACACATGGACTGAAAAAAAATTGTATGTCAAAACCAAAGTAAATATTCAGTAGATGGAATAGATACATCCATTATCTTTGGATTCTAAAACTAACTCTACAATTTATTTATCGACCAAGAGAACTTCAAACATTTACTCCCTCCGTTCCGAATTACTTGTCGCAAAAATGAATGTATCTATACGTATTTTAGTTCTACTAGATACATCCATTTTTTAGACAAGTAATTCCGAACAAAGGGAGTACTATATATTGCCAGTAGCAGTGATTCCTGAAAGTACTACTCGTCCGGTAAAAAAATTGTCAACCGATTTTTTTTTGGAATTCTACTTGTTCATCTATACATGTTTTTTCTCATATTTTCATCACTACTACTAGAGAAATGTTTTTGGCAAGACATGTCACCGTATAAGGCGCATAAAACATGTTCAATACAGATCAAGAAAGCACATGGATATCATATGGCATAATGTGAATTTGTACGAATGCCACAATAGTCAGCACAAATGAGAAGCCACCAGCATGAATTGAATTAACGTCTCCCCTTCTCCTAATCTCCTTAACGCTTTCTCAGAACCGATGAAGAGCAGAAGATTATAAGAAGACCTATGCAAGTCAGCAGATCTGAAGGAGTTAGAGCCAGAGATGGAGAGAAAAGCTATTTGCAATAGAATCATTAAACTATGGAAGAGAATTACAGGGAGGATGCAGATCTTTGTGATTGGAAGGACCGATGATCATCCGTTAATCGCTTGCTGTGCCCTTGGAATCTGAAAGGCACCGAAACGGCAGCGTTGTTCATGGATTGTAAATTTAGGCAAAGTTGGGAGGAGAGGAGTCACCGGATATGGAGGAGAACGAGGGAGTTGTGGATCCAGTAGAAACCGATTTGACTTCTCCGTGACTATTGCTCGTATGTCCACCAGTTTAATGGGCTTTACACTTACATGGTTGCACCTTGGGCCCTTTTATTTTTTTTTCTCAAGATTTCTTCGGTCTGAGACAACAATACACTGGGTTCTACTACTGGTCGGGGCCCCTACCTCCTGGGGCCCAGGGCGGGCGCCCCACTGCCCCGGCCTATGGGCCGGCCCTGCTACTAGATAGACTACCAACCTGCTCGTGCGTGGCACAAACTTCGGTTGCAAGGTCGGTGCGTTTGGACAAATAAAGATGACAAATAAAGACGACCATGGCCGATACTAGTAGAGATTGAGTTTATCAAAGAAAACAAGATCCTGATAAGTGACACACGTGTGACACGAGCACATGGCAACTCTGAATATTTTTATGACAAGTTCAATGACGCAAGTATGCCAACTTTAGTTGTCAAGCATGACAACTTTCTTTTTGAATGACAAGTTTCAGTTATTTGTTGTTGTTTTTCCTTTCGAATGACAACTTTAGTTGTAAAAAACGTTAGGACCGAATTGCTTTGTGCCACGTGTGACACGTATCATTTGCGAAAAAAGTACTAGGAGAGATCGAGATCAAGCCATGGATATGTTGGTCGCTAGCGGAGGCTGATGCGGTCATCGAGGGGCTTGCTTTGGTGTTATAGTGGACATGCTGGCTGTGTTATAGTCCGACATGTTTTGGTGTACTTCGTCACGTTTCTTCTTGTTACCAAGTGTATCCTCATGTTTTGCTACGTTTCATGATATGTATCTCGGTAAAATCTGGACGCAAAAATCTCCAACACATTTTACGGTAGATAAATGCATACATATAGCATGCACGCACGGTACAAAAACACCCTCTAATGCTAGCCGCCTACTAGTACAACTACTAACTTGCATATGCTATCGTGGCAGCAGGGGCGGCGCTAGGGGTATTCTTGGGTCTTCATGTGAATACCCATGATTTTTATAAAACAACATTGATTTTGGCAAAAAGAGTGACAATTTTTGAAAAACACCAATGATTTTGATAAAATGAATACACATGAATACCCGGTTGCAAATTCCTGGAGCCGCCACTGCGTGCCAGGATATTAATGATCCTTGTCTTCCTCTTCTTCATCACTACTATTACTGTCATTCTCATCTTCATCTTTGTCCCCGGCAGATGCTTTCTCCTTGAGAGCGAAAACCAGCCTAGCGAGGCAGGCGTCCACGTCCTTCTTCTTTGACCTAGGCATCAAGTTCTCCGCTACGTCAGCTGCCGCCATGTTGACCGCCTAGAAGCTGATGAATTTCCCTAAACAGATCATGTTCGACAACGCCAAGGTACTTCTTGGCGAGCACTTTGAAGGACTCGAAGCAGCAGTAGGACATCTCGATGTGCATGTCCATCCTTCCCCGCCGGATCAATGCCGGGTCTAGGTTCTCCTTGTGGTTGGTGGTGAACACAATGATCTGCTCACCTCCGCATGCGGACCATAGCCCGTCAATGATGTTGCGCACCCCGGACAGCGTCACCTTCTTCTCATCGTCCTTGTCTTTTTTCTCATGGTCCTTCTTTTTATTGCAGCTTTTGCCCTTCTTAGTGCGCTTGCATGTGAGATCAATGGAGCAGTCAATGTCCTCAATGACGATGACCGACTTGCCTTTTGTGTCGATGAAGAGCCTCCGCAGCTCGGTGTTGCTCTTGACGGCAGTGAGCTCGAGGTCGTAGACATTGTAGCCAAGGAAGTTGGCCATGGCGGCGATCATGGTGGACTTGCCGGTGCCAGGAGGCCCAAACAGCAGGTAACCTCGCTTCCACGCCTTGCCGATGGAGGCGTAATACTCCTTCCCACCACGGAACATCTCGAGGTCGTCAAGTATCTCCTGCTTCTTGGTAGGGTCCCTGGCGAGCGTGGAGAAGGTGGAGGGGTGCTCGAACTTGACGCTGCTCCAGCCGTCGTAGTCTCTGTCCCAGTCGTCCTTGGGCTTGTTGGTGTGGAGGCACCGCTGTCGGCTCGCGATGACGTCACGGCGCTTGGTTAGGACGTGCGGCAGGTAGGCGTCATCGACGAGCCGGCGGTGGCGGCGGTGGAAGGTGAGGCGGTACATGCGGTGCTTGTCCATGTGCCCGTGGGCGACGATGGTGTTGGCACGGGGCAGAACCTTGATCTTGCTCCAGCGCATGTTGGCGCCGCGCAAGTGGTCGACGGCATCCTCGTGGTCATCCAGGGCGAGGCTCATGCGGTCGTCGTCGAAGCCGAGGGTGGCGCGGAGGCAGCGGGCGCCGGACCGGCAGGTGTTGGTGAGGTAGGCCTCGGCGGTGGCTTAGGCCTGGTTGCGGCCGAAGTAGTCGGGGTGGCGCTCGTCCATGGCGACGGTGTCGTAGGGGGATATGGCGTTCATGATGCGGTTGGCGAGGGTGTCGATGTAGTTCCTGAGAAAATCCGGAACGCACTGCTGCGCCATGGACCACATGAAGAGGAACCTTGTCAACGACGACAGCACCCCCGTGAACCAGCCGCCGGCGACCAACATGTCCATCGCTTGATCTCGATCTCTAACATTTTTCTGTTGTTGATAAAGAAAATTCGATCTCTAGTAATGTTGGCCGTGGGTCATCTTTAAATTGTCGGAAAGCACCAACCTTGTTTTGGTAGTCCAAGAGTCTCCTGCATGGAAGGAGAGCAAATCCTAGCTAGGTGGACTGTTGTTTTTTTTTTCGAGAGTACGCCTTGGCGTACCATAACTTTATAAAAGGCAGAATTTGAGTTACAAGAAACTACACTCGCTGCGAACAACGAGCATAGCACAACACCACACCCGAACACAACACCGCAAAGCAAGCTACAACACAAAGGGCTTATCCTAATCGAAACTCAACACCGCGTCTCAACCGACGTCGGACATCTCCGAAGAACACCAACTTCTGCAAAGCTTCACTTGTCGACGCACCATCCACTCTTATCGCCTAAGAGGAAGTGGCAAGTGGGTGGTAGGACTCGATCCGATCTGATAAAGACGCCGTCTTGGACACACCGGCAACGGGCGTACATAGCGCCGCAGAGGATCAAGGAGGACAACGGCGAACACCGGAGGAGAGCGACGAGGAGCCGGCCATGTCTCCAAACACAATGCTCCCAGCTGAGGAACGACGTCGAAGACGCCGCCATTGTGCCGATCCAACCGAATCGAGGCTTTCGCCCGGAGACAACCACAACTCCAGGCGAGTGAGGGAGATGACGAGCACGCCACGACGACGCCTCCAAGGAGGGGAATGGCATCCGCGGGTGCCATCGCCGCCGGCCCGACGGAAGCCGTGCAAGATTTTCATCCGCGCGTTGCACCTCACCACACCATCTAGAATTGGGCAACACCGTCCCAGAAGCTTCACACCGCCACCACCGCAGCACTTGGCCAACATAGCCGCCAAGCCGAGGGCCATCGACCGGACGCACAACAAGAAGAATACCAGCCACGCCATCAACGCCCCGCCTGGACAGGAACCGCAGCCTCACCGCACCTCCGGCAAGTCCAGGCCGCCCGCAACAGCCATCACCCACTCCAAGGGACAGCCTTGCGACAACTGGACCCGCATCTCGACTAAGCCCGTCTGCACCATCAGGTGGACTGTTGTCAATGCAAACAATATTTCTTTGGGTCTTTCTAGTACATTACGTCACATCTAACCTGATGTCCACTATATTTGTGGTCTATTTTTTTGTCCCAGCTTTTTTTTTCTTGTTGCTGCGTTATTTGTGGGAGCTTAAATGTGACTTTCTTAAAAAACATCTAGATATGAATTAGACAAACTGTATTTATTTTCATTTTCAGTGGATGGGTGCATCCCTTTTTGCCTAAACCTGTGTATAGAACTTTTTTTTCCTTTTGAGAAAACTTCCTATCTACTAGTCAATGTGTACATGCAATGCACGTTAATTTGGAAGTATATTAAGTGCATGCGGATATTAAATAGTATATTATTCATGTGTTATTATGTGATTAGCATCATATTTGGCATGGAATTAACTGCACGCTAAACGTGTTGAGTGCTCGACATTGAAGCAATCTAGGTCGTTGGATTGACATGATTTGATGGCCGAGATTAATTGGATCTGCCTCTTTCGGTCTTTTTATATTGGTATAGATTCATCAACCGTTAAGGTAGTATAAAAAACATCAGAAGTAAAAAAAAATACATCTAAGTCAGTAGACCACCAGCGACGACTACAAGCATTGGGGCGAGCCGAAGGTGCGCCGCCGTGTTCGCCTATCCCTCAGCGGAGCCGGACAAACTTTCTTGTAGTAGACAGTCAGGAAGTTGTGTAAAAAACAATAGATAGATTGATTGTGGCGTGATGACCTTCTGGGTTCATCCTTGCCGTATATTCATATTACTAAGATTCAGGGCTTGTTTACAGAACGGATCGATTCCGTCAATGCCATCAAGGCCGTGTACATCATGGACTCCAAGTCCTAGTAGTAGACCTATACATATTCATGGTATTACATCGTTGTTTACTTATAGAATTATCTTTCAGTTTTTCAGTTGAGAAGTCCATGAATTTGAAGTGTGAACATAATTTTTTTTGGGTAACTTATGGTTTTTATCATCATAGGTCTCTATGCTTGTGTTTGCCAGTTTACTTTTATCGATTGTATTTGATTGAATCGGTAAAGTTGAACACATTTTGTTGAAAAAAAATCTAATTTCTCACAGCGAACTCTATTAGCAAGATCAAACATGCAACAAGAGGGTAAATATACATGCACTAACTGTAATTGTTAACTTACTGTAACCAAGTTATTACAATAACCATGATTAATGGTTAAATCCAACACTCAAACGTGTAATAACAAAAGATTTACTGCAGAGAAGCGACTAGGCAGGCGACCATCAAGCTGCCTCCCGATGCTAACTCCTCTCGCTGTAGCCACGGCATGTCGCCGGGCAAATCCCTCGCAACAGTGACATGGAGGTCTTGGAAGGTTGTTGTGCCTAGAGGAGATGAGGGCTTGAATGGAGGTCTTTGTCAGCTGGAAAAATCTAGGGCGGCGTGCTTCTACGGCGGGCCAGCCTGGCTAGGCCACCGGAGAAGATGACGTGGGGACCTGGCCCTCGTTGGTGGCAGGTTCGATTTAATATCCGGACTTGGCGTAAAACGTGGGAATTTTGTCCTAGGGTTCTTGTTAGGGAGTCTTTGTGTTTGGTTTGTGATGACAGTGTGGTGGTGACCCTTTCCAAATTTAGGAATAATATCTTCCATAATAATTGCATGGATAATTTTAATAGAAGAAACATCATCCATGCATGACTAAGTTAAATAAATAAGAAAACAAACAGAGCCTGAAAAGTTTGCTAACCATGATCGAAAGATGTACGATATGCAATGGATAGTTGTAAGGAAGCAAAGAAGTTAACACTTTTTTGGCAACTGATCGATGAGTTGATAACAACTATTCTATCCAAGCCAACAACTATAGGTTGGGAGATTCACACAATACAGCGCTCTCACCGACCCGCACGCCCTTGCAGTCTGAAACCCACGCGTACCGCGACTCCTTACCATACGACCCGGCCGGGACGTGCAATGTGACGTCAAATACCGCCGACCCCTTCTTCATGTCCGCCATAAGATCGTCCAACACGTTCCCCACAGGAACCGCGGTGGCCATTGCCAGTACGTGCTGCTCCGCCTCCTTCCGTGGCCTAGCGCAAAGCAACCGTGTCTCAGCCGCGCTAGCAGCAAGCGTGACACCGCCATACGCCACCTCCATGTATGTATGTGCCGGGGTTGATGCACGCCTCTGATCCGTAGCTCCCCGAGGCGACGCCGAGGGTGATGTTGAAGGAGAGACCTATCTTGGGGTCGGCGCCGATGATAGAATCTACCGCGACAGAGTATTGGACGTGCAGCCTATAGTACTCGATCGGGGCGGTTATGCACGCGATGATGATGGCGGTAAAGAGCACCGAGAAGACCAAGATGCACCAAAACGGGATATCTACGGCGGCCCTGACCTCCTGATGTCCATGGGGTATCTGGCTCTCGACGTCGTCCATCTCGGGCTTTTCGTTAGGGTCTTGGATTAGTTTGAGTTTGACGTAGCCGCATAATAGGTTTATACGTACTATATATGGAGAGAAAAGGGATGGACGGGTCGGTTTAGTTGTATCGCTATCTACTAGAGTAGTTTCCTTTGGGAAACCGGAATCGTAACCCGTGCAAATACTACTGTAGTAGTCTCCCAAAGGGATGTGTTTATATTTTCTCCGTTGACAGAGTCCATGCATTGTAGGAGTATTTGTATTCAGAAGGTCAGTTCGTTCCGACATATAATCACGACCCACGTGTGGGCCACGGCAAACATACGTATAGAAAAGAAAAGCACCTACGTACGTAGTAGGGATCGAATTTATATCAAAGAAAAGCACCTACGTAGTAGAGATCGAGATCGAGATCGAGATCAAGCCATGGACATGTTGGTAGCCGGCGGCTGGTTCACCGGGGTGCTGTCGTCGTTGACGAACCTCCTCTTCATGTGGTCCATGGCGCAGCAGTGCGTTCCGGATTTTATCAGGAACTACGTCGACACCCTCGCCAGCCGCATCATGGACGCCATATCCCCCTACGACACCGTCACCCTGGACGAGCACGACCCCGAATTCTTCGGCTGCAGCGAGGCCTATGAAATTGCCGAGGCCTACCTCAGCGCCACCTGCGCGTCCGCTGCCCGTTCCCTCCTCGCCACCCTCGACTTCGACGACGACCGCATGAGCCTCACCATGGACGACCACGTGGTCGTCGACCACTTCCGCGGTGCCAACATGCGCTGGACCAAGCTCAAGGTGGTTCCCCGCGTCACCACCATCATCACCAACGGCCCCGGCCGCAGCGAGGAGCGCCGCCTGTACCGCCTCACCTTCCATCGCCGCCACCGGGGGCTCGTCGAGGACGCCTACCTGCCGCACGTCCTCTCCGAGGGCCGTGACGCCATCAGCAGAAACCGCCAGCGCAGCCTCCACACCAACAAGCCAAAGGACGATTGGTCCGGAGACTACGGCTGGAGCAGCCTCAAGTTTGAGCACCCCTCCACCTTCTCCACCCTCGCCATGGACCCCGCCAAGAAGCAGGAGATTCTTGACGATCTCCAGATGTTCCGTGACAGCAAGGACTATTACGCTTCAATCGGCAAGACGTAGAAGCGAGGTTACCTATTGTTTGGGCCTCCTGGCACCGGCAAGTCCACCATGATCGCGGCCATGGCCAACTTCCTCAACTATGATGTCTATGACCTCGAGCTCACGACGGTCAAGAACAATACCGAGCTGAAGAGGCTCTTCATCGACACGGAAGGCAAGTCGATCATCGTCATTGAGGACATCGACTGCTCCATCGATCTCACAGGCAAGCGCGGTAAGAAGGGCAATAAGAAGAAGAAGGACGACGATGAAGACAAGGACAAGGAGAACAAGGTGACGCTGTCTGGGGTGCTCAACTTCATCGACGGGCTATGGTCCGCATGCGGAGGTGAGCGAATCATTGTGTTCACGACCAACCACAAGGAGAACCTAGACCCGGCGTTGATCCGGCGTGGCAGGATGGACATGCACATCGAGATGTCGTACTGCTGCTTCAATCCTTCAAGGTGCTTGCCAAGAACTACCTTGGTGTCGAAGAGCACGATATGTTCAGTGAGATTCGGAAGCTTCTAGGCGAGGTCAATATGTCGCCGGCCGATGTAGCAGAGAACCTGATGCCTAGGTCAAAGAAGAATGACGTGGACGCCTGCCTTGGTAGATTGATTATGGCGTTGAAGGAGAAAGCATCTGCCGGGGACAAAGATGAAGAAGGGAATGACAGTAGTGATGAAGAAAAGGAGGAAGACGATAGGGACGACAATATTAGCCACGACGACTAGAAAGAAGACGAGGATCAATAATTCTGCCCACGATAGCATATACAAATGTGTGAGTCAGTAAATGATGCGTACATAGTACTTCCTCCGTTCGAAAATACTTGTCATCAAAATGGATAAAAAGAGATGAATCTAGAACTAAAATACGTCTAGATACATCTTCTTTTATTCATTTTGATGACAAGTATTTCCGGACGAAGGGAGTATACACAAAGTATGTATCCGTACATCCGAATCAGTCTGTAGGGTGCTGACACGCATCGGTTGGTTTATCTTCCTTTCAAGTAATACAAATTAGATTATGTAATTTATACAAGAGCCCCGTTCACCTGGTTTGTTCGGGTGAATCTTTTTGTCAAATTTTCTCCTCAATAACTGCTTGACTTTATGCGTAAATTTGTAGTACCAGTAGTAGGCTAGTGACAGAGTGTTTTTTTTGCGGGTGAATAGGTACAGTAGTGTTTTTCAACCGTGCATACTATATAGCGTGCATTGATCTACTATTAAATGTGTTCAAGTATGTGCGTTCAGATTTTGCTGAGGTAATAAAACATGAAGACACACTCTCAAACAAGAAGAAACGTGATGATGCTAGATACTTTCTCTGGGAGAAAGAATAGGTTTTACTGTATTTCATAAGAATAGAATTATAGTCCGCTAATACAAGCTTAAGAGATACAATCTGGAACCTGGCACAGCTAGCGAGGGGCGGTGCTACCAACATAACAAACATTTAAAAATTGATCACGCTCTTTAACAATATGTTTGTGACACTAAAAAAAGACAATTTATAAAATGTGTGCGTAATCTTAAAAAATGTTTCGTATCTTTAGAAAAACATTTGTGACTTTTAAGAAAATGTTCACATGTTTCCGGAATTTGTTCGGACTACTCTTAAAAATGTTTATACAATGTAAAAACTCTTCAAGTAATTAAAAAATATTTTGTACCATTCAAAATAATGTTCAGTGATATTTAATGATTTATGAAAACGTCCTAAAACCTAAGGGCATGTACAGTGGTTGATAAGACAGTCTTATCTTAAGCCTTGCATGTAACTTAGAGATGACAAGGAAAGTAGATAAATTGGATCTTTTGACCCACTTTACTTCTTCATTTGATAACTTGCCCCCGAGAGGCTGTCGGGTAGTGCCAGGGCCACTGGTCATTGAAACAACCCTGAGGCAAATAATCAAACCCCTTGTAAAGTGGGGGCAAATTATCAATCCCCCCAATTAAAGTATGTCTACAACGGGTTATCTCTTAGCTTTATCTTCAATAACTAGCTATTCCTAAGAAGTGGTGAGACCTATTGTGCTAAAAGATCATCTGTTAAATAAAGGAAGACAAACATTTTCTTATGATTTATCTCTCCTTCATGTCGATATTTATCCTATGTGGCACCTCTAAGATAGCATCATTGTACATGCCCTAACATATGTTTTACGCATTTCCTAACTTCGCACATCTAAAGCAGGTAAATTTCTGAATACGGTACAAACTGCTGGATTCACACATTCCTGGTCTGTGTATATATCCAGCTGAATTAACTAGCATACATATATTCATGATCAAGTCAAACCAGAGAAGTATATTTCACTGATATATCCGTTTGTAAGAATAGAATGTCCGTATGTACTTATTTTTGAAGGAGCAAAAATCTCCATGCGGAGAAGAAATGTAGTAGCTTCAAAGAAAATCGATTCTTCTGTGCAAATAGAAAAGGGCTGTCTTGTCTTCGCTCAAACAAATAAGAAAAGGGGTTCATCTATGCATGTGTAGAAACACTCTCTCCTAGTACTAGCCTACTACAAACTCACATGAAAATGATGGAAACATATAAAATTTTGCAGGTTTTGAAGCGGAAAAGTTGACAAAAAGATTGGGACCAGTAAACCATGCGAATTGACACTTGTATAAATTCAACAGAATCTATATTTTTAAGTTGTTTTTTGGTTTGCAAGTAAGGTACCACAACTGAGATGACACTAACGGACCGACTCGAATGCAAGTGTACATATACTTTTGTGTTCAAAATTATATCTACACATGCACTTAATTACTAACTCTATATGTTATCATGGTAAGATTAATGATCATCATCTTCTTTCTTGTCATCGTTGCTAATGTCGCCCTTTTTGCTCTTGTCTTCCCCCTGTTGTTCGCCACTATTGTCATTCTCATCTTCATCTTTGTCCCCGGCAGATGCTTTCTCCTTAAGCGCCATAACCAGCCTACCGAGGCAGCCATCCACGTCCTTCTCCTTTGACCTACACATCAAGTTCTCTGCTACGTCGGCCGGCGACATGTTGACCTTGCCTAGAAGCTGCCGAATTTCACCAAAGAGATCGTGTTCTTCGACACCAAGGTAGTTCTTGGCGAGCACCTTGAAGGACTTGAAGCAGCAGTAGGACATCTCGATGTGCATGTCCATCCTGCCCCGTCGGATCAGTGCCGGGTCTAGGTTCTCCTTGTGGTTGGTCGTGAACACAATGATCCGTTCTCCTCCACAAGCAGACCATAGCCCGTCAATGAAGTTGAGCACTCCGGACAGTGTGACCTTGCTGCCCTTGTCCTTTTCTCCATCATCCGTCTTCTTCTTGCTCTTGTTACTACGCTTACCTGTGAGATCGATGGAGCAATCAATGTCCTCAATGACGATGATGGACTTGCCTTTTGTGCGAATAAAGAGCCTCTTTAGCTCGGTGTTGCTCTTGACCGCCGTGAGCTCGAGATCGTAGACGTCATAGTCGAGGAAGTTGGCCATGGCGGCGATCATGGTGGACTTGCCGGTGCCAGGAGGCCCGAACAGCAGGTAACCCCGCTTCCACGTCTTGCCAATGGAGGCGTAGTAGTCCTTGCTGTCACGAAACATCTGGAGGTCGTCAAGGATCTCCTGCTTCCTGGCGGGGTCCATGGCGAGGGTGGAGAAGGTGGAGGGGTGCTCGAACTTGACGCTGCTCCAGGCATCGTAGTCTCCCTCCCAATCGTCCTTGGGCTTGTTGGTGTGGAGGCTACGCTGTCGGGCTTTGGCGATGGCGTCACGGCCCTCGGCGAGGACGTGCGGCAGGTAGGCGGCCTCGACAAGCCGCCGATGGCGGCGGTGGAAGGTGAGGCGGTACATGCGGCGCTCCTCGGTGCGGCCGGGGCCGTTGGTGACGATGGTGGTGGCACGAGGAACCACCTTGCTCTTGCTCCAGCGCATGTTGGCGCCGCGGAAGTGGTCGACAACATCCTCGTGGTCGTCCAGGGCGAGGCTCATGCGGTCGTCGTCGAAGCCGAGGGTGGCGCGGAGGCAGCGGGCGCCGGACCAGCAGGTGGCGGTGAGGTAGGCCTCGGTAGTGGCGTAGGCCTGGTTGCGGCCGAAGTAGTCGGGGTGGCGCTCGTCCATGGTGACGGTGTCGTAGGGGGATATGGCGTCCATGATGCGGCTGGCGAGGGTGTCGACGTAGTTCCTGATAAAATCTGGAACGCACTGCTGTGCCATGGACCACATGAAGAGGAACCTCGTCAACGACGACAGCACCCCCGTGAACCAGCCGCCGGCGACCAACATGTCCATGGCTCGATCTCGATCTCTGATAAATTTTCTGTTGTTGGTAAAGAAGAAAATTCGATCTCTAGTAGAGTTGGCCGTGGGTCGTCTTTTAATTGTCGGAAAGCACCGACCTTGTAAATTACAACCGAGGTTTTTGGTAGTCCAAGAGTCTCCTGCATGGAAGGAGAGCAAATCCTAGCTACGTGGACTCTTGTCAACGCAAATAGTATTTCTTTTCGTTTTGAGTGGATGGGTGCATCGCTCTTTTGCATGCACCTTTATATTAAACTTTTTTTTAAGAAAACTTTCGATTTATTCATCACCGGTACAAAGAATATCAGAAATAAAAAAATACATCTTGGTCAGTGGACAACCTAGCGACTACTACAAGTAATGGAGCGAGCCGCAGGCGTGTCGTTGTCTTCGCCCATCCCTCATCAGAGCGGGGCTAATTTTGTTGTAGTACACGGTCAGGAAGTCGTCGTGCTAAGACCCCATAGAACCAGCGCAACAGAACTGCAACCGCCGTTGATGAAGAGAATCGTCATTTGATGTGGGATCATCTTTCAAGATTACAGGTTATTTCCCATGACCCGTGAGTTGTGTGTGGAGACTTTAATGAAGCTATGTGACAGCATGAACACATTTCACGCTGCACGAGATCGGAGAATCAGATGTTGGTGTTCCGGGATTGCTTGGAGGTATGTGAAATAGAGGATATTGGGCTCTCTGGTTTTCCCTATACTTTTGATAATGCCCAGTCCAAAGATCGTAATATCCAAGTTAGACTTGACCGGGTGGTTGCGGACGAGGCGTGGCGTGAGTTAGTCTCGTCGGTCAAGGTGGTGCACCTAGCTTTGCCATCAGATCACTGTCCGGCCCTTGTCCAGCTTGTCGCTGTTGAGCCTAAAAGATAGCGCCCCACAGCCCGTTAGGCTGGTCATAATGGAGAGTATCATATACTAGTATCATATATATGATACTAGTGTATGATACTACATTCATAGTGCAGAGTGATATAGATTAGTATCATAAGTGATCTCATTTATTGTCATGCATGACACGTAGTAGCATAACATTTATTATGTTACGGTATCTATCTATGTTAGTATAATCATCTTTTTCTTCTTTAATTGACTGCCATATAAACATGTTTATGAGTCCCAAATGCATGTTACTACTTATGTTACCTTCACTATAGTCAGCCTTATAAAATCATGTGGGAGCGGCATTCAGCGCTCCCTGAAGTAATAGCTGAAGCTTGGGCAAAGGCTAGACCGACTGGTAACTTGGGGAAGGTCTTGCTAGTTCCCTCAAGTCTGTTATGGCCAGCTTGCGCTCATGGGGTACAGAGAACTTCGGCCACATCACTAAAAAATAGAGAAATTAAGAGTTGAGTTGGATGAGCTGAAACTTAGTACAACAGATCGTGCCCTCGTCCGTGCTAAGATGAATGAGATGGACGAGTTACTGTATCGGGGGAAATGCGCTGGTTGCAGCGCTCGCGTAGTACGTGGCTGAAAGAAGGTGACTGTAACACAAAATATTTCTTCCGACGAGCTGTTTGGCGGTCAAGGCGTAATTATATACATCGGCTTCGTTGTGTGGATGGCACTTGGTGTAATGTTCCGTCTGATATGGAGCATATGGCAGCCTCGTATTTCAAAGAGGTTTATATGAAAGATCCTACCCTCTTCCCTGAGTCGGTTTTGGATTGTATTATGCCTAAGGTGACTGCCGAGATGAATGTTTCTTTGTGTGCGCCATATATGGAGAAAGATATATCTGACGCCTTGTTCCAAATAGGGCCTCTCAAGGCGCCAGACACGGATGAATTCCCGGCGCGTTTTTATCAACGCAACAAGGTTGTGCTCAAGGTTGAAATAATTGATGCTATACTTAAGTTTTTTGAAACAGGAGTTATGCCTCAAGGCGTTAATGAAACAACAATTGTCCTAATTCCTAAAGTTCAGCATCCTAAAGAACTAAAGGATTTTAGGCCGATTAGCTTGTGTAATGTGTTATACAAAATAGTTTCTAAGTGCATGGTGAATAGGCTGCGTCCTTTGCTCATGGATCTTATTTCAGGAAATTAGAGTGTTTATTCCAGGACGAATAATTTCAGATAATTCAATCATCGCTTTCGAGTGCATCCACCATATACAATCACTAAATCAGGATGCCAATGCTTTATGTGCATACAAGTTGGATCTTTCGAAGGCGTATGATCGTGTGGATTGGGTCTTCTTGGAGAAAGCCCTTCTTAAATGGGGCTTCGAACCAGTTTGGATTGATCGCACTATGGCATGCGTTTCTTCGGTGAAATATTCGGTTAAATTCAATGGTAAACTATTGGCGTATTTCACACCTTCGAGGGGGCTACGACAAGGTGATCCATTGTCTCCCTTTCAATTCCTATTTGTTGCTGACGCATTATCTGCTCTATTTAGTAATTTAATGAATGAGGATGGATTAGAAGGGATTAAAATTTGTCGGAGAGCCCCGGTTATTTCACACCTCCTTTTGCGGATGACTCTTTGTTATTTTTCCGTGCTTCTAGTCAGCTGGCAATGTTGGTGAAAGGTTTGTTGAACACTTATGCTTCGGTGACAGGGCAACTCATCAACCCTTTGAAGTGCTCCATCCTATTCTCCAATAATTGTTTGTTGTCAGAGGCGGTGGGAGTTAAGTCAATTCTGGAGGTGACTCAAGAGGCTTTTGATCCTAAGTATCTTCGTTTGCCTGTTCCTGATGGAAGAATGCATAAAGGGATATTTGAAACATTGCAAGCCTGGCTGTGTAGGAGACTTGTTGATTGGAGCGAACAATATATGGACTCTTCTAGTAAGGAACTGTTAATTAAATCAGTTACGCAAGCCATACCCACCTATGTGATGAGTGTACGTGTTCCGACTGCCGGTATCTGTGTTGGATGATCTTACACGATTAATGCTGCAATATTGGTGGGGTGTGGATAATGGAAAACAGAAGATGGCATGGTTGAGTTGGGATAAAATGAGATTACCTTAGTGTAAGGGTGGTATGGGTTTCCATGACATGCGTGCCTTTAATCAAGCATTGCTCACAAAGGAGTCTTGGCGACTTCTTGACAATTTGTGTGCTCGTCTGTTACAAGCGAAGTATTACCGAATGGAAATCTGTTGGATACATTATTTACAGGAAACTTTTCAGCAGTGTGGAAGGGGATTGAACATGGACTAGAGCTGATTAAAAAGGGATTATTTGGCGTGTTGGAGATGGTTTATTGATACAAACTTGGAGGGATCCATGGATCCCTCAAGGCCATAATTTCCAGCCGATCACACCTAAAGGTAACTGTCACTTCAACCGGGTATCTTATTTCCTTGATGTTAATGATGCTTGGATGGTGCAACGCTTGAATGACCACTTCTGGCCAATGGACGTCCTGAAAATCCGTACTTCGCCGAGACAACGTGAAGACTTCTTTGCCTAGCACCCGGAGAAGATGGCCGGTTCTCCGTGAAGAGTGTGTACCACCTGGAGACGGCTGTGCATGATGAACTATTTGCTGGCGGGGCGTCGAGTGCTAATCCTGAAGGAAATCGTTCTGTTTGGAATCTTATTTGTTGTTCCTCTGTTCCTTTGCGTATGAAGCATGCGGCTTGGCGAGCGACAATCGGTGCATTGGCTACTGTGACTTGCATGCAGTATAGACATTTGGTGTCGCGTTGGACTTGTCCCATCTGTGGCCCTGTAGACGAAGATAGCTACCATGCTTTGGTTGTATGCAGCAATGCATGTAGCATTTGGGAGGCCATGAGGAGAGTCTGGTCGCTTCCCCAAGACCAGTTACTTGTTAACAGCGGTAATGAGTGGTTGCTGAATTTGCTGCTTAATTGTGACGCACTTCAGCATGATCGTGTCATTATTCTCATTTTGGCGTATTTGGCAATTAAGGAATGATCTCACTCATGATAAAGAGGTCCCCCCTCCCTGTGGAGGCTACGGTGGACTTTTTGGATAGCTATATGAAATCTGTTGGAGATACTAGAAAGTTGAGTACAGAGGAAATCATTAAGGGGAAAATGCCGATTGTTGGCTGGGTTTTGCCTCAAATGCGAGCTACTTCAGGTTCTAGGCCTTGGCCACCTCCAACGCCTGATTGTGTTGCTCTGCCAGTAGAAGGATCCTTTTCAGTGGAGTCTGGCGAGGCGGCAGTGGGAATGGTTCTCAGGCGACACAATGGATCTATTATTTTTGCTGCTTATCAATTTATTTTCAATTGCAATGTTGCACAGGAGACGGAGATACATGCAATCATGCAAGGAATAGCACTTGCTATTCAACACACTAACCTTCCAGTCATTGCCCAGTCTGACTCAAGTGAGGCGTTGTCCAGTTTAACAGCGGATGGGTTAGATTGTTCTGCATATGGTCATCTCATGGCTGAAATTAAGGAGTTGATGAAAGTCGGGGAGTTTATTCCACAAAAGTTAACTAGAAATCATAATAGAGTTGCCGATTGCCTGGCAAAGTATAGTCATACTAAGTGTACCACAACTGTGTGGATGCATCAAGGACCACCATGTATTGAGGATCTTTTGCCTCTTGACTGTAACTCTTTAAATATGGAATAAAACCCTTTGATTCGCCAAAAAAGGAAGGGCCCAACCTATAGACACATGAACATAGACAAACGAAGATAGAATCCATGTGGATCCACTGAAGACAAACGCCGATCCAATCCTGCGAGATCCGCCGAAGATAAACCTCCACACACCCTCCGACGATGCTAGAAACACCACCTGAATGGGGACTAGGTGGGGAGAACTTTATTCCATCTTCAGAGAGCCGTCGCCGCCTCGCCTCTTTGAGTAGGACACAAACCCTAATAAAACTCGTAAAAAACATGAAAAACGGAGTCCTCCCGCCAGCAAGGGCCGGGATCCACCGCGCCTCGATGTCCCTAAGACCACGGGAGACGAGGTAGACTGGCGGCGGCATCGGCGGGAGGCATGAGAAACCCTAGCCAAAGGGTCTCTTTCTTTCCACCGGAAGAAAGAGCAACCTTTGCCCAAGAAAGAAAAAAAATGCCACCTTTGTATAGAACTTTGTAATGCTTCCCCTAAATTAATGCGAAAAGACACATGTGTTCTTGAGAAAAAACCTCGTGAGGCACACGCTTGCAAATCCTACAATGGCGATGAGTAAAATCATAGCGGCGAGATGGCCAATCTCATGCAGATGTTGGTGAATAGCATGTGGTTAATTAGTGCAGGAAACGCTTGTGGTGTCATGGCAAAAAGTGTTGTGGTCCCTCCACGTCATCAATTTGACGCCACTAATAAAAAGTAGTGATGGCGTTGGGAGCCCACACCATCACTAACATATATACTGATAGCATGTGATGTGTCCCACGTCACCAGTAATACTTTACCATCAGTGATATGCCAGGTTGGCATCACATTAGCAATATCATTTTTCTTGTATGAAATAACTACATAACAATTTAACTTAGCATAGCAGTTTAACAACTAAGATAGGTGCTTGATCAACTAATTAACTCCTTTTTCATCGCAAAAAAACACTAAGCATGGCAGTTTAACATCTAAGATCAATACTCGGTTAACTAAACATATCAGTTTAACGAGTTAGATATGTTCTCGATGAACTTAACATAAAGCGTTAGACTTCAATGATTGCTTTGATCTTTTGAAGCTTCTACCTATTCTCTACCCCTTCTCTGATAAAAGCAGCCTTGCAACTTCTGAGCTCACCCCCCCCCCCCCTCGTACTTCAGTTGATTCCTCGCCTTCTTCAGCTGATTCTCTCATCCTTCAGCTCATTCCTCTCATCGATGAGCTGAGCCTTCTCGTCAATCAGCCCATCCCTCTCATCCCGCAGTTGACCCCTCACCTCCTTCAGTTGCGTGATGGTAGCAGAGTGGCCAAAAGCTACTGGTCAGTTGAGCCTATCCACACATAGACCTTTTGTTCAGCTTGCCTAGACCTCCCGATCTGAATCCCTATGAATCCTATAAAGAAATGTTTGCAATCACCATGCATGAAATTGAATTAGTTGTACACCTATGAAAATAAACCATATATATGTAAACCTTCATAACTATAACTAGAAGTAAAAGAAAGTACACCTATGAATGAAGTTGATGACCATCATAACTAGAAGTAAAGGAAGAGTTGTTGTTGTTGAAGAAGAAGAAGAACAAGATGATTCTTTTTACATGTTTGTTATTCCTACACTTCGATGTTACTACATATAGAACCTATGAGATGTTCCTACAAGTTTGATGACCAATAAATCAAGTAAAGAAAAGTACACCTATGAATCAAGTTATGAGATGTTCTTACTCGGTTTCTGCTCACGTCAGTGTCGACGCCATATTGACGTCGTCATTGCTTTTGTCGAAGGAGTACATCGGCGCAGATGAACTCATGGCGACGACAGTGGTCAATTTGAATACGTGCTAAACTAAGCAAACTATCTAATTAAGCTCGGAACCAAGTATATGTAACAACAATATATAACAACTAAAGAGATTATAACATCCACATTATACAATATATAAAACCTAAAGGTATTATAATAGCTACATTGTACATCTAGCACTTACGAATATATTCCCTAAAAACAAGAAAACACATAGCTCGATGGCGGGTAACCATCACAACAATAACTAACACATCATCTAGCACATATAGAATGTCCTGTTTCACATATCACTACTAGCAAATATCACAGCTACACATTCAGATATCATAGCTAACGTATTCACATATCATAGCTAGGAACCATCACAGCGGCATGCACATATCACAGCTAGCAACCATCAAACCGAATGCACATATCACATAGTACCCTTTGATTGATATATACATCTAGTAGTAGTAGAAAAATTAATAATCTACATAATAAAACCATTAATATATATATATATATACCTACATAATATATATACACATATATATACAATGTACTAGTATACGTAGTACCAAAATGAATTTGAATAATTCCCTCTGATTGATTCATGGAAGAAGAAGAACTGAACAAAATTAATCCATGTGTGTGTGCGTGCGTGCGTGCGTGCATGCGCGCGCGTGTGTGTGTGTGGGGGGGGGGGGGAACCATGTCAGGGGCAGAGGGGAGGGAGGGGCGTTAGCTGCGTGTGTGGATTTGGAGGAGGAACTGGGACAGGCTCCCGCAGACGGAGCGAGTCGGGTATCGGGGAGGAGTGTGACACTGCAAAGGGGAAAATGAGGAGCATGACAACTATTGCATTGGGAGAGGGAAGGGGATCGGGGCGGCAGCCGCGGCTGGGTGAGGGAGAAAGTAAGAGGAAGGGAAAGGGAAGAGAGCGATGACTGGAGGGGTTTGTGCCATGGGGGCCTCTCTCTCTCTCTCTCTCTCTCTCTCTCTCTCTTATTTAAAGTTCAGGCCATAGGCCGTTTCAAGCTTTTTTTGTTTTTGTATAAACTAGTTTGACTACCTGTGGCGTGGTAAAAATTCACATGCCACTACTAGTATCGACATTCATGATGTGGCAGAAAAATCCACGCCACCACTTACTTGCATCGGGCGTAGCTGTTGGATCTCAAATATTAGTGACGTGGATTTTAGATGAAACGCCACTAGAAACGTCTTATCGATGGCATATCAAATATGGCCACGTGACCACTATTTGAATAAAGTAATGAGGGTGTGGATTAAAAGTGCCGCGCCACAAATTTACAATGTGGGTAAGCATTTCTCCACTAGTGGTTGATCATCGGAACATCGCTGTGGTTCACCGTGGAGAGGCTGCGGCGGCGGCCATTGAAGTTGTTGTTGTTAGATCGACTGATTGATGGATCCATGTGTTTGATTGGTCGTGTCCTTATTGGAAAGGAAGCTAGATTGGTGGCAGCCAACTATTTTCCTTCTTTTTTTTGACGAGACGTAAGCTTATTTCCCTTTCGGAGACGATCGTACGTACTACGCGTAATTAGGCACGGTTACGATTCCGGCCGGATTCGCATAGGATACTAGGTAGCGGTTCAATTAAACTAATTTCCTTTCGGAGACGTTCCTGTCGATCCTAA
The DNA here is from genome assembly GCA_021605145.1 of Aegilops bicornis. NCBI lineage: Eukaryota > Viridiplantae > Streptophyta > Magnoliopsida > Poales > Poaceae > Aegilops > Aegilops bicornis. Next base: position 696,472,869 of record CM038669.1, read on the forward strand.
TTTTCTCCACATATATAACCTGTTCTGCGTCTCCGCCAAACTCAAACCCAAGAGCCAAGACCCCCACAGCGAAAAGCGCAGGCTGCCGGAGATGGACGACGTCGAGAGCCAGGCACCCGATGGAGATCACGAGATCAATGCCGCCAGAGGGTGCCCGCTTTGGTGCTTCGTGCTGCTCGCGGTTGTCGGTGCCCTCCTGATACCTGCATGCATAATCGTCCCTGTCGAGTACTACAGGCTCGACGCCCATTACTCCGTCGCGGTAGACTCCGTCTCCTCCACCGACCCCAAGACGGGCCTCTCGTTCAACCTCACCCTCGGTGTCGCCTCCGGGAGCTATGGTTCACAAGCGTGCATCAACCCCGGCGCTTACATGACGGTGGCCTACAGCGGCGTCCGGATTGCCGCCAGCGGGTCCAAGACGCGGCCGCTCTGCGCCAGGCCACGCAAGGCGGTGGAGCAGCCGGTCCTGGCAATGGCCACTGCGGTTCCGGCAGGGAAAGTGTTGGACGCTCTTGCGGCGGACATGAAGAGAGGGGTGGCGGTGTTCGACGCCACATTGCACCTACCGGTCGGGTCGTTTGAAGGACTACTGTCACCATACCCGTGGGGGTTAGGCTGCAAGGGCATGCGAGTCGGTCTGGGCGCCGTGCCATGTGACTTTCTCGACCAATAGTTGTTTGCTTATAGCTAGAATATAATAGTACGTAGTTGATCGCAGAGTTTCTTCTTTCTTTCTCATATGGTTTACCCAAGTAATATGTGTATATATGTGGATGATCTAGTTATCAACTCATCGATCAGTCGTCAAACAAGTGTTAACCACTTTGCTTGATTTCTTAGAACTATTCAGGTTTTTTCTTGTTGCGAGATTTCAAAGATATCCCCGTTGCATGTCCTACATCTAGAGTTTGCAAGGTTTGTTTGTTCTCTTATTTATGTTGGTAATATATGCTGCGTTGTTTGGTTATTTAATTTGGCCATGCATGAACGAAGTTGGACTCCTCCAGACTCCTCCCGTCTCGCCCCTGCGCGGCGACCGGGGGGAACCCTAGCGCCGCCGCGTCCTCGTCCCTCCCCCGACCTCTCCTCCTTGCCGCCGCGGTCGGCGATGGCGGCGGCGGGATCTCTTCTCCCACGACTCGCTAGATCTGGCGCGGGCGGATCGTGGCGGTGGTTGGCGGCGCGCGCCGGCGCGGGCTTGGGGGCGACGGCAGTTTCCCCTGGTGTGCGTGGGAGTCCGCTCGGGGCGCGTGGCGGCGGCCCTGGGCAAGCGGTGACGGGCGCTGGGCACTCCGGCGTGTGCAGGCGGCGGTGGTCCCTGTGCGTGGTCGGCGGCTCCGTCTCTGACCCGGACGACGCGGGGGATGGCGGCGGCCCGGCGTGGCCGGTGATCTGATGCGGTGGTGCCGGCGGCTCGCTGATCTGCGGTGCTCCAGGGTTCTGCTTGGTGGTGCTGGTGGTGACGGCGGCCCGTGCACGAGAGTTGGATCCCTTCGAATTGATATGGGTGAAAACTTGCCTTCGGGTTCTGCTAAGGCCGGCGGTGGCGGCGCTATCTGCATCGTCCCCTTCTTGAAGGCATCGCCGTGGAGAAGTTCAAGGCCACTCTCTGCTACCTCTGGGGGAAACCCTAAATCGGATGATCGGATGACGGCGGCGCTCTGGTGTCGTTCCTCCCTTGGGGGCGTCCTTCTTGGAGGTACACACGTGATCGAGGGACTAGAGGACGGATTTTTTGGTGGAGCGGTGCTTCATCCTACACACTGATGGCGACGGATCTTGACGGCGTGGTGCAGTGCAGATTCAGAGTTCGCTGTGGGAGGATGGACTCGCGCAGGAGGAGGACGCTGTCAGGCGTCGTGGTGTCGTCCATGGCAGAGAGACCTGTACACAGTACATGCAACTGTACAACTCTAAAGATGGATTGGTGGCAGGTGGCTGCGGCGGCCTCATACCCGGCAGGCGTCCTGGTTGAGGAGTGTGTCGGACTGGTAGGTGCCCCATACCCGACAGGCGTCCTGGTTCGGACCTCAGGTCTTAGATGTTTAGGTTTGGCTGCGATGTCTGTTTGGTATTAGGCCCAGACTATCTGCGCCCCTTCATCAATTGGATAGGTGTAGCGACAGTTGTTGCTTAGACGGTGGCTTTAGTCTTGATGTTGTTTGGCTTTGTAAGGTTTTGTGAGAATAATTAATAAAGTGGCCGTATGCATCGCCTAGATGCAGAGGCCGGAGGTCATCATCCTTTTCTAAAAAAATGAACGAAGACTTTAAATATTATTAAAATGATGTATCTAGCAACTACGAAATATTCTACAAAGCTAGAAAGTTTGCCTATTTAACCAGGACCGTCCCTGCGTTGCAGCAGATATAAATATTCGAGCACGTTAACTTGTGATTTACCTGCCCATATTAATGTGATATTGTAAATAAATGTTTATCAAATTTTGCCCATGATTTTCCTTGTACTTTGATGAGAAGTTTGGTAATTAAATCAAAGTAAAATTGGTTTATAGAAGATAAGTAAAATAAGGTGGTGAACTATCAGACAAGAAAGAAAGGTTGGATGAAGGGCTGATGAGAAGAAAAGTGAAATATGGACCTTACAATCTTTTTAACTTAGTATATAATTAGAGAAGTAGTAGGGATATAATTGCGCACGGATGACATTCTCTTATTAAACAACCTATCAATTTCAACTGGTTGCAATTAGGGACTATTATACACATGTACATGCGAGACAAGGACCATATGAAACTGGCGCTGAATTATATGCTGCCGTTTAGATGGCAATCTCGCAGTATGTCTTGATATATTAATTACTTACTCCGTTTCAAATTATAAGATATTCTAACTTTTCCTGAATTGTATGTATATATATAGATGCATTTTAGTATATTTGTTCTCGGTCCATATGTAGTCCATATTGAAATACCTAAAATATCTTATAATTCAGAATAGAGGTGGTACTTTATGTTTCCTCTAATCGTCGCTTTATTATTAGACAATAGAATGAAAATTGTTGTGTCATGCAATGTATACAACCAATATTCTTTGAGACCGATAATGCAAAGAGGCAAAAAACACACAGCAACTAATCCAGCAAAAAAGAAAAAGTACCACGATGTGAGCTCTATTTTTTGCTGATCAAAATAAACTTAGATGTCGGTTTTTTTTTTTTTGATAAACTTCTTCTCCTTTATTCATTCATAAGTAAAGTAACATCGTTTACAAGTAAAGGGATAACCTCATCAGGGGCGTTATCCATCCAAACCCTCGGAGAAGAAAACCTAGCTAACTTAGAAGTCGGTTGAAGGTGAGGTAGTAGAAAACTCAAAATTAAGTAACGAGAGACATGGTTTATAGTTTGAGTACCACGTACGGTCTATGCAGATACGCTTGCGTATATAAACTAACGTCGGAGACGACCCCGCCGCCAAATCCAAACCCTAATTAAACTAGCGTATGCAAGCGATCGTGTACCAAGCCATAGCCAGATCGATCGTTCCACGAGCGCAACCAACCATGGTGGGATACCCGTCGGGCTTGGACACCAAGTCCACCGACCCAAAGAACCCGCGATCGCCGGCGACGGCGCTGGAACAGCGCTTGGAGAGGATGTCGTGCTTAGACAAATGCTGCTCGGTGTGCCTCATCATGTTGCTGGTCCTCGCCCTCGGCTTGACATTCGGTCTCGTCTTCGGCCTCCCCCACCGGCGCTACTCCATCACGATCAACTCCGTCTCGGGCCTAGATCTGCCGCCGTCCAAGAACCTCACGCTCGACCCACAGTTCAACCTCACCCTCCGCCTTGAATCGGCCAGCCCGGGCCGCGGCGCGTGCATGGACGCTGGCACCTACGTGCACGTGTCCTACCGCTGCGTCCCGCTCGCCACCAGCGCCGCCGCACCGCGCCGTCTCTGCGTTGGGCCGATGAAGTCAAGGGAGGAGCTCGTCGTCGCCAAGGGCACCGGCGTGCAGCTACCAGGGTTCCTGATGGACAGCCTCACTGCAGACCTGCGAAGCGGGGTGGAGGCGTTCAACGTCAAGATCGGGCGATCTGCCGGCCACCACGACGCCGAGCTGGTGGCGTCGTGCGGGGTTAGGCGAGTCGGGGACACTGCTAGATGTGGTTCAGATGACACTTGCCCAGATCCGAACCAGAAAGTGAATGATGATCCGGTTATAATTTCTACTCCAATCTTCATAATAGGACGCAGTCAGGGTCTCTCCACTCAAGATCAACCATGAAGATCTGTTACGGATTGTTGCGATTCAAACTGTAATCGATGATTAAATAATTTTGCTTACATACTTTCAACAGTTAGCTATTTTATGTTGACCCTCTTGTCTCGTGTTTGAATCCTTGGCTAATAGAGATCGTTGTGGCAACTTATTTTTGTCAACAAAACATGCTCGAGTTTACCGATTCAATCAAATATATTTAACTGGCAAACACGAGCATAGATACCTTATGGTGATAAAAACCAAAAGTTATCCAAGATCTTTTTTATTTCGTCATCTCACTACACCACAGCGCGAGATTTCTAATTTTTGCATGTAGATATTCTTCTATGCATCATGTGAAACTTCATGGTTTTGTACGTAGATGCACATGAACTATGCACCTTATTTGGTTGAAACCAATGTCAGTTGGAAAACTCTTCAATTCACCCGATGGATCCCACCCATCACGTCGATCGCCCCATCCATTTGACGCGTCTACTCATTGGCTCCATCTCCACCTTGTCGCTTTCTCCTTCGTCTTCCTCCTCAGCTCCGCCTCCAGTACCTTACACCACAACCCCCTTCCCCCTCTTTCCCTTTCTTCCTCCACCTCCCTTTTCTTTACTTTGCCTTAGCCCAGATCCGGACAATCCCGGCAAAGGCAGAGCTAGCGCTTCTGCAAATCCTCCCTCCTCCCTACGATTGCAAGACGGGGGACTCAGTGTTGCAGGGCATACCTCTCGCCGCCGGTACCAACAAACGAGCATTTTAGAGCTCAGTCCATTAATTAAGAAGTACTCCCACGGTTCACAAATTTGAGATGGTTTAGATATTTTATTAATATGAATTACATACGAAGTGAAATGAGTGAACAAACATATTTTTTTTGCGGGAAGAGTGAATAAACATAATTAAACGTGTCTAAATACTTTCCAATTTACAAAAAAGTTAAAACATGTTATATTTGTCAACAGAGGGAGTAGATGTCATCATCGATTGTTTTTTTTTTTTTGAAACGTCACCGGGGGGCAGCAGAAAACTGCCCACCTGAATTTTCCATATACTTCACATCGAACCAAACATACAGGAAAGGGTTTTTACAGCTGCACAGAGAGGCAGCGAGAGAGGCAGAGAGGGGGAGGGGGGGGGGGGGACTAGTGCAACACAGTGAGGCACTGGACCCACAACTCCAAGATTGTTTTACAGATAGTACGAGAGCATCTCCATTTCCAGAGCGAGACATCCGCAGAGATGCTACGGGCCACATCAGAGGGCAGGAGGTTTTGCGCATGGAAGACCTTCGCATTTCTGCTCTTCCAAACATTCCAGAGGACGGCGATGCAGACGGTGGCCCGGAGACGAGGCAGCGCTGGGAAACCTCCGCCGCAACCAGAACACAAGGACTCCACCGTCAGGGGGGCCGCATCGCTCGAGGAAACCAAAGCCCAAATGGCGCGAGCGTGGGCGCAGTCGAACAGCAGGTGCTCTGTGGTCTCCATAGCACCACAGAACACACAGTCCTGGCTGGCAATGATATGCCTCCTGAAGAGCAGGTCGGCAGTCGGCAGCCGCTGGTGATGACAGAGCCACAAGAAGAATTTGCATTTGCCCGGAGCGAAACTACGCCAGATCGTCGGCGCGAAGGCATCCACCGCATGGACTTCCATGGCAGCCCTACACGCGCCCCTGGCGCTGTATGCGGCTCCGGAGATGCGCAGGATCCGCTGATCAGGAACGCCCAAGGCCAGGGCCACACCATGCAGCTCATTCCGGAGAGAGTTTAGCTCAGCCCGGGCGGCCGCGGAGAGCCGCAGTTGAAGATGCTCAGCCAAGCCAGCCAGAACCGCAGAGACACTCGTATTGGGGCGCAGTGAGTGAGAGAAGAGGGCGGGGAACCTGAGCTCCAGAGTTGCTTGGCCCAACCATAAGTCCCGCCAGAAGCCATCTCCAACCACACACTTGGTGCAAGCACGGAAACTGGGGAGGAGAGCCAGGAGAGATTTCCAAGTGGGCGTGTCAAGCCGTCCCACATCACCCATGTCGCGCCCAGCAGACCACCCATAAAGCGATGAGAACCACCGTTGCCACCCAGCAGAAGACGGGGCATGAATTTTGTCAAGAAGTTTCATGAGCAGACACTTGTTCTGCAGCCGCATATCTCGAACACCAAGCCCCCACGCTCCCTTGGCCTGCAGACCCGATCCCAAGCAATTTTGCACTGCGCTCCGGTGACGGAGGAATCATTGGCCCAGAAGAAAGCGCGGCATTTTTTTTTCAAAGCAGGAGTGCGTGCCCTCGGCGAGCTGGAGCGATCCCATGGCGTAAGTGGGGAGCGACGTGATTGTTCCCACAATATTGCGCACGCATTGTGTTGTAGTAGTCTGTAACTTTTTTTCTTTGACAAGGATGCAAAACTCTGCAACTTAACGAGAGCATCAGATAGATCGATTTGAAATCCATACTAATTAACCAACCCGCACGTAGATACCCCAGATTATGCTCGCGTGCACATAAATAGAAACAACCTAGATCCAGTCCCTTGTTAGATGGTACCAAACTACCAATTAGTACGCACGGAAAAATCGCAGATCAACAACCACAGCAATGGGAGACACCCGCCCATGTCCTCGTTGGGTCGTCAATGGCTTGCTGTTCATCATCGTGGGGCTGATCATCACCATCAGCCTCGTCCTAATCTTTGTCTTCGTACCCGGCGACACCTTCTACTCCATCGCCATCGACTCCGCCACCGGCCTCGACCAGCCGTCGCCCGCCGACTTCTCGCTGGCCCGCCCCGAGTTCAACCTCACCTTCCGCGTCACCACCGACGGCCTCACACGCACCGTGTGCGTGGACTCTGGCATCTACGTGGAGGTGTCCTACCGCTGCGTCCCGCTCGCCGCCAGCCCTGCCACGCCGCACCGGATCTGCGTCGCGCCGAGGAAGGTGAGCGATGAGCCTATGTTCGCGACGGGAGCCCGCATCCACCTGCCAGGGTACATGATGGACAGCCTCGCCGCCGACATACGGAGCGGGGTGGAGGCGTTCGGCGTCACGCTCAAACAGTCCTCCGGTGGTGATGAAGCCGGCGAGGGCGAGAATGTGGCAAAGTGTGGGGCTAGGCGGGTCGGGGACGTCCCCGCCAGGTGCGATACGCTGTACACGTGCCCCGATGGGGACCCGTCAAGGAGTGCTCCAGACTCTGCTGCTTCCCCAAGGAGTACTCCACACTCTGCTGCTTCCCCAAGGAGTGCTCCAGACTCTGCTGCTGCTGCTGCTTCCCCAAGGAGTACCCCACACTCTGTTGCCATGGCGAATGCTTCTCGACCTTAATTAGGAAGAACACTCAAGATCCTTCGGTTGAAGATCAACGACAAGATACGTGTTATGGATTTATTACTAGATTTGTTTTAACGATTTTTTTAGTTTGTTTTATATTGCTCTTGCATTTACACATATTGGTAATGCTTTCACTCTTTTGTTATTTGTTCATGTTTTTTCATCAAGAGTTATTAACGTGTTTACCATCCAGACGCTATCTGAACTCTTATGGTTCGCCTATACGTGAAACTAAGCTACTCGACTAATTAAAACAATTATCACAAATTTATTCTTTTGCAAGTGATATTTTCATTGGTTAACTAAATAAAATATATCAAAAATGCAAATATTGAAACTAATACTAGCAACAAAGATCCATGATAATTAGATCAAAATTTACAACTAGATCGTACTAACCACTAAGTGAAATTGAACCATGGACCAAAACAACACAAGAATCCCACCACACGACGGCGATAGGTGCTAGTAGATTTACATTCTGTAGGACAGTGTATCTCTGTCCTGCCTAACATACATCCGGCCGACTCTTTTTTTTTGGAAAAGGGGATGTACCCCAGCCTCTGCATCAGAAAGATACATCCGGCCGACTCTGAGGGGTAACGGTGCTCCTCAAGCACGTGATGCCTTTTGTGACTGGCATGTGGAGGGGCATCCAGCTGTTTGACGTCGCGCTCAGGCAGTCGAAAGACGGTGATGGGCACTCCGAGGGCGTGAGGTTGCCGTCGTGTGGGATTGGGTGGGTCAGTAACATATGTGAATGTGGACCATCGAGATGGACTATGAACTATGATGGCGCCGTGGCGATGACTACGATGGCCGATGGGAGAGTGGTGTTGCGTGGGGGCAGGGATGTATGTGCTAAGCCAATCAGGAGATAATATTTTAGGACTGTTTTCACAAGGTGTGTGCCTGTGGTGTCAACGACCTAATTAAGTTGGATGGGTCTGTCCCTCATTTTGAGGCTAAAAGTCAGAGATTTTGGTAGGAATCAAAATATTTCACATACCTATATATTGGTCAAAATATTTTATATATCTAGTTGCGAGCACATGAATTCAAACAAGAATTTAAATGATTTGAAAATCTGGCGAACTTTGGTTGGATTTTTGTCAGTTTTTGGTGTGGAGCTTTCGATCCTTTCGGTCCGAACAAACCAAAATGCGGAAAACTCGGTGGCGACTAAACCAGCACGTTCAGGGTGTGCATGACTGCAGTGCAGGTACGTACTTAATTTGCTGCATGTTAGATTGATCTAAACTATGTAACCGGAATGAGATCAAAGCAAAAGGAATGGCAGCATTCCAAATAATTTGTTATTTCGGAATATGGAAACTGATATTTTCTTTAGGAAAGTGAAGCACGTATTCAAATGGAAGTTGCAGGGATCGATCCACCTACTTATAAAACTAGCCTTCTGCTTGCAGTCAATCGATCCATACGTCCACAACTGCAAAACGCGACCTGCGAGGGGAAGAACTGACGATGATCGGCCCTCTACCAGGCTTGCTGGACACCATGCCGGTGGGGCGGCCGACCACCGGATCCGGAGGTCCCGCCGGCACAGCAATGGAGACACATGAGCCTGGCGGCGCAGCCACAAGAAGAGGAAAGATGCTGTCGCAAGGTCGTATCACCAATCATTTGCTTAATGTTTACTGCAGCAGCATCCGTCCTCATTGTGTTATTCGTCGTCATGGACGTGTCGCTCTACTGTGTGAAGATCGACTCCGTGTCTGGCCTGGACGCGAAGACGAGGGCCGGTTTACATGTAGAGTTCAATGTGACCATTCAGGTGGACGCCTCCTTCAACGCCATGCACAACGCGTGCCTCGAGCCCGGCACCTACGTGGAGGTGTCGTACCGTGGTGTCACATTGGCCACCAGCGTGCCTATGACACAGCGGGTCTGCACCCCACCCCTCAAGGTGAGGAAGTACCAGGTCGTGGCGAGGGGCATGGCCGTGCCTAGCGCCATTTTGGACAGATTGGTGGCGGATGTGTGGACGGTGCAGTTCGACCCCATACTACATGTACCGTGATTGATCCGTATTAGATCAATTGGGATGGTAGTTTTCTTTTTGAGTATTGCGATGGTGAGGCAGTATACTTGGTATCATTTGATATTAATGTGTTATCCTTTATTAGGAAAAAGTTGTGCTATAAAGTTGTCATGTGAATGGATTGGCTTATATATGCAGAATTGCTAAGTAATTAATATAGTAGTTATCTTTCTATCACTGTAAGAGAATCCTTCCTACTGTCTCTTGGTTACACATTTGTATTGCTACCCTCAGAGAAAAGAACACTAATCTTATATAATACATGGTATACTTACAACTAATCGAGCGACTTGCATTCATCTCATTTTTGTTTTTAGAGTAAAACTAAGCCCAGGACAACCTTGTACGAGTATAAGACCGATTTCACTTGAAGAAAACATAAAACCTATTGTAATGCTTCGTTTTACTAGTTCGGTGGTTCAAGACCTAAAAATGATGCAATAAAGCTATAGCCACCATTGCTATAAGTAGGAACTTGTGGTGAAACCGCAAAAAAAAAACAATTAGAGATCATGCAGATGGGAGACACAATTTCGTGTAAAACATGTTGTCAGCTCAAAAAGGGAACGAGACTGTCCGACGTACCTAGGAACTACGACAGAGGCAAGTAGACCCATAGTGTCCGTCCCTTGCACATCCGACGGTATCAGGCGGAGCCAAGCTAACATAGCCAGCGACGTCTAAAGGCCATGCCGCCCATGAACGCAATTCCTCGGTAAACTGCCTAGTCACCTCATGAAGAAGAACCAACGACGCCCAACCACTTCACTCTCCTCCGCCATAGTCGTTAGCTCGCTCTCGGCTCCGCCGTGGGTGGGAGCCTAGGAGGGCGACTGCCACTGCCGCATCACCGCAACAAGGCGGGCAAGCTTCCACACGTACACGACCGCAAAACAGAAACACCAAGCAAGCGTTGTGTCATCACATCATCTCGCCGCAACGGAAGGCATCAAGCGACCACCGCATTGCTCAACGAGGTATGGCAGCCGCGGATGAAGGCCCCCCCCCCTCCCACCGCACGTAGACAATAGCATGACTCGCACCATGACACTTGATTGAGAACAACATACTAGAGGAGACTCGCAACAGTAGGACAGTTTCAGTAGGAGCTAAGGTTGAAGGAGATTGTAAATTGATTTGAACATTAGTCAGTTTGAGAGCAGAACATCGATGTTATCAATTTGTGAGCATGGCACTTATTTTGTAAATTTGGTAATAGAATTTCATAGCAGATCATTGATGTTGTGAGCATGTCAATGAATTGGAAAAAAAGTTTAATATAGTGCAACAGGTAAGAGAGATCAACTTGTGAGAATATCAATAATGTTGTAAATAATGATAATTGTGAACATTCGGCAATCAATTCAACACTGATTCAGAAATACATTTCCACTACAGTGGAAACACTTAGAGGAACAAGATGAATAGTTACACATGACTCCTTCGGCTGAAGTCGTTAATGGCCCATTGAGATCCAGAGTGGGGTCTTTCTTCTTCTAGGCAAGTTGTGGGGCTATTTTCTGTTTTTTTCATTCCATTTGTCCCTGTATTCTTGGGTGAATGCCATAAGATGATTTATATGTTGAGCCTACATAGATCAAAGCAAAACCTTTGGATTTTCTTTCGACTATCGGCCAGCTTTAAACAACCTTCACATTTCCAGCCGAGATCCCAAGTCTCCAAGTGGGCCCACTTGGCCACCCAAGACCAATTCTGATCCCATGATTTGGTGTTTGCTATAGAATAAGTGGAGCCAATGTCAGATCATATAAGGCCAATAGTTGAGGTGCCTAGATCCAGACAAAACTCCAAACAGGTAAGAATCTACCTTGAAGCAAGGTTTCCACTGGTTAGTGTGTTCCACCCTATTGATCACATCTAATGTTACTAAAAGCTTAGTTGAAAAAAGAGCTTCTGGACGAAGACTTGTTGGTGTGGATTAAGCTTGCAGAGATGGTGAGCATGAAGAAAGGACACTGCCATAAAAGAAAGACAACTCTCACATGGATTTGCTAGTTCGGTGAATCAAATATTTTCTGAGAGCACTAGACCTTCTCTCTTTCAAGATTGATTCCCACTCACTGTCTGATAGCTAGGACTGCAAGAAAAGCTTAAGGCTCGTGAGCCGCTCAAGATCGTCTCGTATTTTGGCTTGACTCGAGATCGACTCGAAATGAATGAGGTGGGTATGACCACTTTATGTAGCTCGGTAGGGAAACGTGCTGATCTTGAGCCAACACCGGCTCACTTGAGAAAACAGCCGCATCCAACCTCCTCCTCTTTGTATCTTCTCTCGGCACCACACTCGTCATGGCCTTCTCGAGCTCCAAAGACCATGGGGCATCCTCTTGTCCGAACAGAAGTAGGAGATCACTGCCATTGCGGGCGACTAGCAAGCCGGTAGAGGGACGAGCTCACCAGAGGCTAGTGCTGCGGATGAGCCAATGGAAGAGGCGGCCGACAATGAGCCCGCGCCACCATCCTCCCCGGACCATGCCAGCATCAGCACGGGGAGGCATGCGCTCACTACACCAACATGGCGTTTGAATAACGTGAGGCCGCATTCTCATAGGCACGGGCCGACCAGACCTATAACCTCCGCCTCCTCGACGAGCACCGACATGTAGAGGAGCAACTTGCCGATGGCATGGACATCACGGTGGACGTGAACGAGTAGGAGGCGCTGCTCCTACCCTACCGCTCCGCCCGCGACATCCGCTGCGATCGCTGGCGGTACCATGTTCGGCAGGCGCAGCCGCCTTCAGGGAGATTGATGAGGCAGCGGATGAAGTTTATGACAAGGACGAGCACGACGTCGCCAGCTCCATGTAGGTCATGCCACGACGACGAAGTCTGCACATCCGCGGGCGTCGCCTACAGCGGAGAAGAGTAGTATACCACTCCTGCTGAAGCTTGGGTCCCACGACGACCACTATACTCTTCTCCTCCCGTTGAAGCTAAGTTTGGCGGGCTGATCATCGGTGGCCGATTAGCTGCTTGGCTTCGCGGAGGCAAAGGGTAGTCTACCCCTCCCGCTGAAGCTTCACCTCCAGAGGCTCATGGCCGTCCGGTGAGCTTGCTGCCGGACATGAGAAAGACAAGAGACGTGGGAAATGTGCGCCGACGATCATCTGGACTAGGTTATAATAGGGTTTAGTTCAAATATGTCGAGAATGTAATTAATGTGCCCAGGTTTAGACGAAAACCATCCAGTTTTATGTAGAAGTAATTTAAGTTTCAACAAAAATCGTTCGATTTGTTCAATTTCCATCAAATTTGTTTATTTTCATTAAATTCCGTTCGAAATGTAACCAGACATTTATGGCTATGGTAGGATGGCTGGCTTCTGCATCGGTGTCCACGGGTTGATCTCCGGTCCGTGGGCAGATGCGGTGTCCTGCTTGGAGGTCAGAGATGCCCTAACACCATCATTTTTCTTTTCTTTTTTGCAATATAGGTGAGCTAAATCAAGTTCATTCCATTTCATCTCTCCCGAAGCAAATGCTGGAACGCATCGTGACCGTCGAACGTGGGCGCAGGATGGGTGCGAGCGAATCGCACGGCCAGAAGCAGAAGCAGAGGCGCCGTGGACCCTCTTGACTTTTGTTTGCCTCCCACAAACCGCTCGCGGCTGGGCCTCGTGGGCTTTGCTGCCTGTTGCTCTGCCTCTCTGCTGCAGCAGCCGTAGCTGCAATGGCGATCTGAAGGCCGTCCCCCGCCGCCCGCCGCCCGCCGGAAGCTCGCCGGGAATGGAGCGGATCCTCAAGTCCGCCAGGGAGTCCGGCTCCCTCAACCTCTCCAACCGCTCCCTCAGGTACGGAAGTCAATTCAAATCAAATCCCCCACCGTCATCTGTCTGTTCGAACGAGCTGGATCTCGATCCGTCCCACTTCGCCACTGCTTCTTCTTGGTCGCCGTCGACCGTGCCGTGGACAGATGGTAAAATGGGCCACTTCCACATAAACCAAAGGCGTGGCCAGATTCAGATGCGACGCGGCTCATTCCACCAGTGTATGTAAACGTGGGGGGATTAATTCCTCGCCGGCGCGCCGTAACCGACGCCGAAATGGGTGTGCAGCCTCACTCCCACTTGCGAGCACCATTTTGGGCAGATTCCTTGTTCCTACTACTGTAGTACTGTATTTATTACCTTCAGTTTGACAGAAACAGAGTTTGACTGAAACTGCAGTTGTGTTTTCCTTAGTGTTCAGTACATGGTACATATAGAGCTGCGTACAGCAGTTACAGGAGCGATCGTGTGCACGATCGTGAGTAATGCGCTACATACAGGTAGGGATGCAAGCTGGCATCCCGCATAAGCCCGCAAAAACAGGAGATTAGTTCAATCTGAACTGGGAAGATCATAACTAACCTGATCAACATTGACTGCGAAGCGGGGCGGATCGGGCTCCGCTCTGCATCCCTACATACAGGCAAAGACCAAGTCAAAGGATAACTGAACACACTAACACAGTTCAGGGGGTTTTCATAGCTTTGCATGCCCAACTTATTACTTAATATGCTGTACTGCGTTCTCACTTCACGGCGTTCTCAGAGATCGAACACCGATCGTGTATCCTAACCCATGTTCAGCCTATGGAGCTTGTTCATGGATTTCCCTTGTTTCGTACACTAGGTGTAATACTTGACCTGTACTTGATTTATCTTCCCACTGACGGCACATCTGCGTGTTTTTTTTTTCGTTCCTCAGCGAGGTGCCCGGGGAGGTGTACAACAACTTGGACACGGGCAGCTTGGACGACAAATGGTGGGAGGTAAGCTGCGCATTCAGTACCTCTAATGTGCATAAAGCTATACTGTATAATTAGTTCAATCTGACCATGCCTTGCCTGAATTTCAGGGAGTGGACCTCCAGAAGCTCATACTGGCTCATAACGACCTGGAAGTGTTGAGAGAAGACCTTAGGAATCTGTCTTCTCTTGTCGTGTTAAACATAAGCCACAATCAGCTATCTTCTGTTCCTGCAGCCATTGGAGAGTATGTGGTGGATTATCCTATTCCTATCATCTCAGTGATAGATGCAGACCCTTTATACTATTGTCTAACTTCATGACAATCCTCTTCTGTGCAGCCTTCCGTTGTTAAAATCATTGGATGTCTCGTTCAATCAAATAAAACTTATACCCGAAGAAGTTGGCTTGGCTACTGCTTTAGTCAAGTAAGTCCATTATGTACTCTTCCTTGCTCACTTTACATTTATTTACTTCCATCTATACCGTGCAGTTTGTGCCGTTGAAAAGAACAACTTATCCACCATGTATTGTGATGCTCAAAGACTTATGGGCCCCAGTCTAACTCCCTATACTCCAGATCTGTCCATTCTTTGGAATCACAATTACCCAAGAATCAATATTAATGCTGAATCTTGTCATTCAGTGGCATTAACTATAGGGCTCACAACAACAATTTTTGCGGGTTTTAAATGTTGCTGATTAGCACATAACCCAAAATTTTATCTGAGATGCTTAATCTTCATGTATTAATGAGCCACTGTTTTTGGGCAGGGTCGACTTCTCAAATAATTGCCTCACTGAGCTGCCAGCTAGCCTTGGCAGGTGCTTGAACTTGTCAGAACTCAAGGTAAACCGTAGTCAAGGCATTTATTATTTTCACAATAATTTTTTTGGGCTTCTATCAATCTGCAGTTGATCATTACTGAATTATATCACTTGATTCATTCTCGAGTCTGGACGTACACAGAGTAATATATTGCATTGTCTGTAGGCATCAAACAACAACATATCCAGATTACCAGATGAACTTGCTGGTTGCTGCAAGCTAAGTAAATTTGATCTGGAGGTAAAAAGCCCTGATTGAACATACGTTGAATATTCGTTTTCTTGGGCTGCTTGACCTTTGTTCGCAAAAAAACTTAAATTGCTATAAAATGTCAGGGGAACAAGCTTGTGCTACTTCCAGAAAATATGTTCACATCATGGACACTGCTCACAGAGCTGAATGCTGGTATGCAACAATACCATAATACTATTGAATATAAATGTTAATTCTAGTTTTTGTTTCCCTGAAACTAACATCTAAATACTGGCAGCGAAAAATCAACTTACGACCATTCCAGCTAGTATCGGGGCACTTTCAAAATTAGTTCGAATGGACCTGCACCAGAACAGTGAGTTAATCTTCCCTGTTATGTGTTGTCATGTGTATGAGCATCAGTTTGTTAACAGCGACAGTTTTAACCTTTTTATATCAGAGATAACTTCGATTCCTTCTTCCATAAAGGGATGCTCTTCTCTAGCTGAGTTCTACATGGGGTTAGTTATCTACCCCTACTTCAGAATATAGTTGCGCTTTTCCTTATTGTGAACTACTCCCTCCGTCCCATAATGTAAGACGTTTTTTGACACTACACTAGTGCCAAAAAACGTCTTACATTATGGGACAGAGGGAGTATTTTTTATGACGTAAATTAACTCTGTTTCTTTTTTCTGTTTCAGAAATAATTTATTGTCGACAATACCGGATGATATTGGCATGCTATCAAAATTAGGAACACTTGATCTTCACTCCAATCAGGTTTTATTCCATTCGTTACATGACAGAATTGTCAATATGGTCTTCTAATTTTTCCATTGCTTCACATTTATTTTGCATCATTTAACCAATTTTAGTTTGAGTTCCTTCTCAGCTACTGATTACTTATAGTTGCATGTAGTGAATAGAGTGCAGCAGTTATCTGTATGCTAGAATTGACATAACAACAGCATCCATAAAGTAAAGGTCATATCCTGTTGATCTTTTTTTAATAAACGTGCTACTGTTTTTATCAGCTGAAGGAGTATCCTGTGGGAGCTTGCAAACTCAAGCTCAGTTTTCTTGATCTGTCAAACAACGCATTATCCGGCCTGCCAGCCGAACTAGGTAGGTTTTTATGTTGTGCAGTGCTATCTCTTCTAGTACCATTCCTGCTGTTTGCCTTTTTTATTAACAATGTGATCACTCATAAGGATGGACTGCACAGCTATGGTCTCTATGTGTGCATGTGCATGAAAACACTTGCGCGTTGGTGTCTTGTATATGTGTTGGATGGTTTCTAATGCTCAATTCTTCCGTGTGTGTATGTAATAAGAGCTGAGTACATGGTGTGCTGATCTCTCACCAAATACTATAGTTTTGGACACTAATGTATGCCTGCAATTTCAAGGTACAATGACAACCCTAAGAAAGCTTCTGCTTAGTGGAAATCCTATGAGGGCACTTCGTAGGTATGCTACAAGTCATGTACTCTTAACGTTGTAAAAACTGTCTGTTAGGCTTCTATATAGAGCTATCATCATATTAATCCATGTTGGTTTTCAGTTCTTTGGTTTCTGGACCAACATCAACATTGATGAAGTATCTGCGAAGCCGCCTTTCGTCTGATGTGGAAGGTAACTGAAAGTGCCGAGTCATACATGTAACTGTAACATCGTGCCTTTGCATTTTGAACTGCTTCAACATCAGTAAAAATCTGTATTAAACACATTTCTCCTGCAGCATCAGGGTCTAGAACCACCCCAACAAAAGATGACCAGATTTCTGCAGCAAGACGATTATCTGTATCTTCAAAGGTACTTAGATTATTTTACTAGCATATTTGCAATACCATAAGGTAGATCACCTTTTCCTATGAACTTTCTCACATGGATCTCGAACCATTCAAGGATCAAATTCAGAGCCATTGTGATAAAAGTAACTAACTCACTGTTATGTTTTATGTGATGTGTTCTTTTACATTGCCTATGAGTTTATTATATTTTTTAAAGTGGTTGAGAAAACCAAGTAGCTGAGTTCTGGTATAGTAAATGATCATTTGATTTTCCGACTGTAGCCCCTGATTTGATGTCAATTTACTTTGCTAGGAGTTGAATTTGAGTGGTCTTGGTGTGCCCAATGTACCCCCTGCAGCTTGGGAGACAAGTGATGTGGTGAAACTTGATCTTTCGAAGAACTTGATAGAAGATCTGCCAAATGAGTTGTCCCTGTGCTCATCACTTCAAGTGAGTTGTACCCTTATGTTATTAATGATGTTTAACTTAATTGCATAGTCTTTTTGTATACGAAGGTTTCAACTTAATTCATGTTCTTATCTTCCACTTCTTTTTTCGCAGGCTTTGATTCTGTCTAATAACAAGATAAAAAAGTGGCCTGGCATGGTTGTTTCCTCCCTTCCCAGTCTCACTTCCTTGAAGCTGGACAATAATCCTCTAGCAGAGGTAATATAATGACCTTGTCTTACTACACTTACATTCTGTTTTACTATTAACGAATAGATATCCAATGTCTATTTCTCTCTAATTTTGTTGAGAGTGAGTATCAGTCTTGCATAGTGTTGGTATTGAATTATGATGCCATAAAGTGAAAATAAATGAGATTACCAATTTTGGAACTTGATCGATGTTTGTTGAGCCTACAAGAGTTGTTGGCTCAACTTAAAGCTATTCTATACTTGTACTCGTGTCTCATGTTATCAGTCATTTGTCATTGGTTTGCAAAATTTCTAACGTTATTTCTATATAATACCCTTCACTTAACTGGAATACCATGTCAAATATCCGTGTAATGGCTGTTGTTTTTTCTTAGCAATTGGCAACACATAGTTTAAATACGACTAGATTGTCTTATAGAACAAAAAAGATGGGTGAAGAAGTAGTAACTTTGACATGGAAATCTACAATTGTGTTTTACATCTCATTTTGTAATCTATAATAGTTAATTCTTTTTGCAGATATCGTCCACTGATTTTGAGTCTTTGTCAAAACTTGAAGTTCTGGATTTAAGTGGGAATGCATCCTCATTGAGTGAGCCTGCTGTGGTTTCTTCATTACCACAGCTTCAAGAACTCTATCTTAGGTTGGAAAATATGCTAAGCATCTATGCTACCTAAACCATTTTATAGAACTTACTTTCTTTTATATATGAACAGGCGAATGAAACTTCAGGAATTTCCTATTGGGCTTGTACAATTAAAACATCTACGGATTCTTAACCTCAGTCAAAATAATCTCTCAACCATACCAGAGGTAACTATCAGAGTTTAAAGGTTTGTTTTCTGATTTTACAATAAGCACTTGATACACATTTCTGCACTTAAACAGGGTATCAAGGATTTTAGTGCTCTCATCGAGCTAGATCTTTCAGACAACAATATAACAAGGCTTCCAGCTGAGCTGGTATGTATGTTTTTACACTTACAATTAGTTACAAGTCAGAATAAAGTAGTTGCTTGCAGAAATCCTGAAAATACCATCATGTCTAAATTTTATAACAAACAGTAGTCCCTACTCCTAAATTATGTATTTCTCTATCTCTCGCTGAAATGCTATAAATCTTCATTTTTTTATCGGATTTTTATGAGCAGGGTCTGCTTGAGCCTAGCCTGCAAGTGCTCAAACTTGATGGAAATCCCCTCAGGAGGTAAGCATCTATCCTCACGCTTTTTCTGTGATGGATCTATGTTGACACAAGATCCACGATTACACAACCTTGGCAGTCCTATATCTAATTTGTAGAGTCAACATGGAAAGAAAAAAAGAAACCTCTCAATGACAACATATTATTGGTTCATAGTTGAATGCAATTTTACATTTGAGGGGAGGGGGGAAAGGAAAGCTGTTGGGCAGGAAAAATATGACCAGCCTCGTTTTGCTTTCTTGTACAGCATAAGGCGGACTGTTCTGGAGCGAGGAACGAAAGCTGTTCTCAGCTATCTCAAAGAAAAGCTTCCATCCAACTGAATAATGCCATCATCAAGTGCAATTCTGGCTGGAGTTACCCTTGGTTTTCCCTCTGCTGTGTTGAATAAGTTTCCTGTGGTTGTGTACTGAATTGACCGTGTGGTTGAAGTGTACTGAATTGACCGTGTGTGTGTGTGTGCGCGCACCAGAAATGTTTTAAAATTATGTGATTTGTGTTTCATAATTCGATGGTGTTTGTTGGCTGAAATCTCTAGAGATTTTTCTTCTGTCGTGTTACAATTATATTGATTTGCTGTTGATCATTTGGAGAAGTTACACGATCACAAATACAATATTGATTTTGGGGTGGTAGCAGATCGGACTTTTGAATCATCTGAAAGGTAAGTGAAACAAAAGATGAACCCAAACGAAAAGTTACATCAGCAAAATGTTTTACTCTCCATTGTTGGTGACATTCTCCTTTTATTGCGGTGGTTGTTCCCCTGCCGGGGCTGGGGCTAGGTCCTCTGGAAGAACGTACCCTGGTCCTGCTGAATCGACCTTCTTCCTGGCCGCCATCTTTTTCCGTAATGCGTCCGCCATCGAAGCGGCCTCTTCCGCCGTTGCCAGCAGCTGTTGTACTGCCGCCGGGAGCCGTTTGGCCGTCTCAACCTCTGCCTGCGATAGAGTTGTCCAACTTTGCTGATCGGCCGAGAGGGCTGCCAACTCTTCCGCGGCGGTCGCCGCCAGCTCCTTTGCCTTCGCCACCAGCTGCTACACCTCCTCCGCTGCCGTCGCCGCCAGCTCCTTTGCCTTCGCCACCAGCTGTTCCGCCTGGTCCATGGGGGATCGTTAGGACTCCAATTAGTTACTTGGCCTAAGATTGATTCGGATGCGTACTTTTGGATGCAGCTATAGATCGATAGGAGAAAGCTTTTATAGACTGGCCGATTTGGAGCTTGCTTTGGAATTCGAGCATTACTTTCCAAAAGAAAAATGTCTGCTGCCATGGTATATTCCATGACTTTTGGAATATGAATAATTGCTGCCATGGTATGTTCGAGGAAGTACTAAATCAGACCAATCTTTGCTATATGTGGTAACATTTTTATGGAAAGGATCAATGACGTTCGATCTCTAGTTAATCTCCACGTACCAAATCTACACAAATCAGTCACATCACTTTAGAAATATTACATAAAGGAATATCAGACACAAATATTACGTCTCATCAAATATTCCAAAAAGAATATTACGAAAGGAATCAACCAATCACATCAAAAATATCTTCTATGACCCCACATAAATCCCTACCCAGACGAACACTAAATCACAGTCAACCCCCTCACTCCACTCCACTTCTCTCCGTCTCATTCTCTCTCCGTTCACTCCCCTCCGATCCATGGCGAGCGACATCAGCAGCGCAATGTCGGCCGATGGATCCGTTGACGAGTGGGAGTTGCTGCGTGCGCGACATGGAGTCGGATGACGGGGAAGAGCTTGCCGTCTACATCCCATAGATAGGCGATTTTGGGGCCCCGTCAGGCCTGGGCCCTACGCTGTCGCCCCTCCCGCCTAGGCCCAGAGTCGGCCCTGCCGTCAACGAGTTGCGCGTGTGCTAGCTGTAGGAAAATATCGATCTAACCGGCCAAGTACAGCCTAGTTGCGTGCATGTTAGCCGTAGAGTGTTCTCACATTTGTTCGCACCCTACTCGGAGGTGGATGGTTTGTGCCGGGGGAAACCCTTGCCTGGCTTTGGCCAGACCCACAGTGACAGCGTCCGTGGGCGTCATCCCCGTTTTGAAAGTGTCGCCGTGGCCGCTCCCAATCCTCCGTGTCGCTCCGGGTGAAAATCTTGATCCTTTGGATAAGGCGGTGGCGGCGCTCCAGCGCCTTGTAGCCACCGCCTTGGAGCTCATTATTCGTTGGCATTCAGCTTCATCTCTTGGCAGTGGCATGTTCACGGTTGAGGGCTCCATCGCATCCATTAGCGATGCTCATTGTCCTCTTTTTGTTTGCTTGGAGTCGTTTGGGGGTAGTGTTGCTGATCATCAACGCCTTTCTATATTGCGTTGGGTGTGTTGTATGTTTTGGTTGTATGATGCATGATTGTTGCTTTATATATAAAACGGGGCAAAAAGCCTTTTTTGGCAGTACTGCCTATATGAACGTAACTACGTGAGGAGTCTCGGCCTCCAGGAAGAATTGTTGAAGTTACTTGAGGAGTCAATTACACCATAAGTGTCTAAACTTGGCAAGAAAATTCAGTTTGGTGCTGAAACTAGTGACGTACATTGATCTGGTTACAAAACTTGGCTTGATTGTTCATATACGGTGAGAATCACGTTTGGATACGAACTGGGCGCTGACTAGGCCCGCCAGCGTGGCGCGGGATACTCTGTCAGTGGCTGGATGGCGCGGGTAGAGGCGTGTGGCCTGTTTATTTGTGGGAAACCCCCTGGAAGTTTTATTTTCAGTAGTTAAGAACACATACAAGTGAAACACACACGTAAGGAAACTGCACAACGCTAACTGAAGAAAACTAGTACAAGCTAACTGAAGAAAGCTAGTACGCACTAACTAGAGAAAACTAGTACGCACTAACTGAAGAAATCTGCAAACTGATAGACGAAACCGATGCTTTTCTTCAGTCCTCCTCACCGGGCGAAATGTTGTTGACCCCGTGCTCTGCCGCCTCGATGTTGACAATGGCACGATTGAATGCCGCCCCATGGTTCGCTCTGGCGGAGGACTCTGCCTGCGCGGCAGTGCGAGCGATGGTGTTTGCCAGAGAGGCCGCGAGAACGGCCTGATCCAGCTGCTGCTGTGCCGAGCCGTGTGCCTCGTCGGCCTGTGCAGTCAGCACAGATTCTTTAGTATGTTCTGGAGATGTTACATACAGTTTTTGATAGCAAAAATTCAGAAAAATGCAATTTCTGTCAGTAAAATTCAGAGAAAAAGCATAAGCCTAAGTTTGTTCTGCAGATTGTACATACAGTTCTTGACAGAAAAAATTCAGAAAATGCAGCAGTTTTTGTCGTACCACAGGAAACAAAAATCATCAGTTTTTGACAGGAGAATTTCAAACTTTATAGCAACAGAACATCATCACAACTGCATTTTGTCCAACCTCAGATTACTCCATACAAGTCTACTTAAATAGAGCAGAAAAACATAAGGTTCAGATCCTCACATTTGAGCATAAACAAAACAGAAATTAGTCTTACGACAAAAGTTCATACATGAACTTGTACTTCCATCCAGTTCACTCAAGAACTAATTCACTTTGCATTGTGATCTATAAGGTTTGGAAATCATCGACCCACTCTTCTTGTGGTGCATTTTGTGTGACTGGCTCCTCTTCGGCTTGCACATAAAAACTTTCTGAATTTGGTCCAAACATAAGGTTCCAAAACCCAGCACCTAGTCCATTATATGCTTCCCCTGCTCCTCTTCCGGCTCCTTGGTTGGTTCTTCCTATGCCTCCTGTTCCAGCTGCTCCACCAGCTCCCCTGCCTCCCCTGCCGTGTTCTGTTGCAGAACCCCTTCCTCCCCTTCCAGCTGCTCCACCAGCTCCCCTGCCTCCCCTGCTGTGTTCTGTTGCAGAACCCCTTCCTCCCCTTCCAGCTGCTCCACCAGCTCCTCTGCCTCCCCTTCCAGCTGCTCCACCAACTCCTCTGCCTCCCTTGCCAGCTGCTCCACCAACTCCTCTGCCTCCCTTTCTTGTTGTGATCCGCACTTCCACAAAGAGAGCAGTGCATGGTCACGCCATGCTTTGTCAGCTTCCTCCCACCTTCTTTCATCAACTTCTCCTCCGGATCTTTCTTTCTGTTCCTCCTTGGCCTTCCCATTACCTTAGTGTACACAGGTGGATGTACATCAATGCCATGCATCTTAGTCCAATGTTCTTGGTCCCTCACTGGTTTAACATTGAAAGCATAAGCCTTTTTGTATGTCCCTACTGAGTAGCACTCATGCACCAGGCTTGCGGGATCAATTCTCTCATTTCTAGCACAAGCAATAGCATGGTGACAGGGAATGCCAGATAGGTCCCATCTCTTGCAGCTGCAGGTTTCCATTTCCAAGTCCACTATGTAGGAGTGGTTCATTGACACTACCTTGAAAACCTTCTGACCTGCTCCAAAGACCATGCAGTTTGCAGCCCAATCAGTGTACTTGTCCAGCTTTTTTTGAATTTTTGGGCACAATCTCATACTCCATTTCCTATCTTGTGCAACTTCCTTCTGCTTGCTGTATAACCTTGCCGTGATCTTGCTGTTTATATTGTCCACCATGGAGAAAATAGGAAGTTCTCTGGCTGGCAAAATCCAACTGTCATTTGAAAATTTAAACCTTGTTAGTTCACAACATTCAACACATAAATGCATTTGATAGTTTAGAAAAGCACAGCCATGAATTGCTTATTTGAAGTGCACTACATGCTTACCTGTTAAATACTTCAGACATGTTATTGAGTAGGATGTCACACTTTGGAAAAGGATTAAAAAAAGCTTTAATCCATGTTCTTGGTGGCCATTTCTCAACCCATTTGTATGCAGGTACACTATCCGCCTTCATCTTGTCCATTGCTCTGGTGTATGTTGGAGTGTTTGTGGCTCTTGCAATAGCCCACATATTGTTCTTTAGTTGCTCCCCCTTATGAAGCTTGTGGAAATTCTGATACATATGCCTGACACAGAACCTATGTTCAGCATCTGGCCACACATTTGCAACTGCGGCTATAAGACCCTGGAGAACACATAAACAATGCAAGTACCCATTAAATCTAAGCTACATTATACTATATCAAGCAATAAGCATAAGATATTGCACATACCTTTTGCTTATCACTCATGATTGTGTATGGAGAGGTGTTGCATATGTTGAGATCGTCCTTTAGGCTAGCCAAAAACCACTCCCAGCTGCTAGTGGACTCCACTTCCACAATCCCAAATGCTAGGGGAAAAATACAATCATTGGGGTCAATACCCACTGCTGTCAACAAATTCCCTTTGTACCTGGTCTTAATGTGACATCCATCTACAAATAGGATTGGCCTACATCCCATCAACCAGCCTCTCTTGCAGGCATCCAATGACCAGTACAGAGTTGAGAAATGTTCTTTTGTCTCCTTGGTCTTTTCATCAAAGATCTCCTTTGTGCAAAGGTAGAACTTGTTACCAGGGTTTGTTTGCCTCAACTCCTCTCCATAATCCCATAGCATCTTATACTGGTCATCATCCTCACCTCTGATCTGCTTTACTGATGCTCTTCTAGCCCTTCCCAACTTGCTCCTGCTTGGAATTAGATTGTACTCCTGCTGAACCTTCTCCTCAAATTTCTGCAATGGCATCTTCTCATTGCCCCTAAACTCATCTCTGAATTTTTTGGTTAAAAATGGAGCAGTCAGACCCTTCAGCTTCCATGTCTTAGGGCATGTGTGCTGATCACAGTATTTCTTGATCACAAAGCTATTTTTCCTGTTATCCATCCCTGCTTTCAAGTACCATGGGCAATCATCAACGCATTCTGCTTCTACTGTAGTTGATGTGTTTCTGGTCTTTTTGATTGCAACTCTGTTTCTGATGCTATAAGAGGTAATAGCATGCCTCAGCTCTCCAACAGTACCAAACACCATACCTAATCTGAATACAGGTGCGTTCAAATCAGTTTCTGGATTGAAAGTCTTGAAGTTGTACTTAAGTTTATCCCTCTCTTCTTTGGATAGCATTATGGTAGGATCATCTAGAGCATCTTCTGCTAGCTCCATTTCATAGTCACATGTGTAAACCTTTTCTCTGTGATCATCCACCTCTTTGTCGACATGTTCCTCAAAAAGATCATCATCCCCATCCATAATATCATAGTCACTGTCATAGAATTCATCATCTGTGTTTGAATCTGCTGCACCATTTTTATGTTCTTCCTCCACTTCTTCATCAACACATCCTGTAGATGTTGCTTCAGTAAACAATCTCCTTGCTCTCCTTTCAGTTGACTCACTTAGCACTACAGTTGAGCTAGCTTGTTCTTTTCCCTTGCCATCTTTTGTTGGGGTTATGACCTTTGGCAACTCATGCAGTCCATCAACTGTAATATGATCTCTAAGAAGGTTGTTTAATGTTTCTCCATGGTCTATGATTAGCAACAGATTCTTGTGTACAGTGCTAGCTGCTATCATTGCAAGGCTATCAGCATCACACTTCATCTCTCTCATTCCTTCATTAAGTGCCCTTCCAGGCTGACACCAGTATACATCATGCTGCCCTGTCTCTCTATCATAGCCCAACTGCTTCACAAAGTCTTCAATCCATAATATAGACCAAGTGTCACAATCACAATGATCAAACCAATCAACTTCATAGTCAATGTAGCTGTCGTTGTTGTTGTTGTCAGTTCCATAGAAGAATCCTTTGTGATGAATCTCTACTGTGAAATGCCCATCAAAATCACCTACAATTCACACAATGCAAAAACATTCAGTTGACAGAGAAAATCTTCAGTTAACATTGCTGATGTTCAGTAAAACAGCATGTATTTAACAGTCCTGCCAATTTCCATTACGTTTTAGTCGTGTCTAGTTACAAATAGTGAATCTAGCTATCGGATCTTCAATTAACACCGCCTACTCCCACAGTAACAACAAGCAAACTACATAAATTTTCTGAATCTCTAAAATCAACTGCTGTACGCACAACCACTGTCCAAATATTCAGTTAGCAACTGTCGAAAAATTCAGTTAGCTACTGCCAAAATATTCAGTTAAGTACAGTTCATGAAAATTACAAATATCTGCACCCATATCCAATGTTTTGACAGGAGCAATTTTTTTCTAACAATCTTGTACAACGGGTGGTTAATTTCTGAGGCATATCCGAATATTTCAGATCACAAAACAGAGCCCTTTTAAACCCGGGATAAACCATGTACATAGCTAGCACTATGGATGAATGCGTACAAGGGAGAATCCATGTACATAGCCAGCACTATGGATGAATGCGTACAGGGGAGAAACCATGTACATAGCCACCGATTCGAGCAATTGATTAAAACCCTAACATAAACAGGGGAGACAGAGGTAGTGGAGAGAGAAATCGAGGGCATGCTCACCATATACAGGGGCTCGTTCCCCGGGATCTCGCCGACGGGGCTCCATCGCCTTCGATGCCGATCAGCGCTGCCGTCCCAATCGCCGCCGCCGTCGCCTACGAACGATCGAGAGGGGACAACTCGAGGCAAGGGAGTCGAAGATGCATGGTTTTTGCTCAATAATCCAGTCATATGCGGGGTCATATGCGCGTAACTTACGTGCCACACCACTCCCGCCTCTGCAGGAGCTTTCCTGCTAAAAATTGTAAAGTCCAGGGGTTTTTTGGCGAAAACAAGGGCCACACGACCTCGCCCGCGCCATCCAGCCACTGACAAAGGGTCCCGCGCCACGCTGGCGGGCCTCGTCAGCACCCAGTTCGTATCCAAACGTGAATATGACCGTATCTGCACGACGTAGCCAAGTTCTGTCACTACATATCTGTACACCACAAGTTTCAGCACCAAACTGATTTTTTGTGCCAAGTTTAGACACCAGTGATGTAATTGACTCTTACTTGAGCCTGCGTACATGTGTCTAGCCGAAAAGCAAAGTAAAGACTGCGTGATGTGCATCTCACGGTGGAAAGAACTCATCATGGCAGCGACTTTCAATTGCGCCTAAAGCAAACACAGCCGGTCGCGCATGTCGCCAAGGTCGGCCAGCGCCGTTGCACATGAGTGCTCCCACATAGGTGAAGTAGTTGACGTACTCGGCATCCGTTATCGGTGAGATGTTCGGCCACCACACGCCGAAGGCCAGCCAGTTCATCGAGCTTGAGTTGGACATGATCGGGAAGGAGTGCTGCTTGCATGGTAGGTGCAATAAGCTCTAGCAAAGCTACCGGGCACATCACATATGTTTCTATGTTGGGCTTTGATGGATTCTACAATGTTGGCGGGCTGAGCAAGAAGTTGCAGTAGTCTACCTCTGGTCTGGCGGAGCTTGCCACCCACCTCACAAAGTGCCTCGTCAATGAAAACCGCCGCACCAATCATTGTTTTCCATCTACACCCATGTCGCGCTTCTGGTGCCCGACGTCAGGGGGCATCCTGGACAAGATCCTTCGTCTCCTTGACACGCTCCTGCGACGAGCTTGCGGAATCCATCTCACGCATGGAGGACGGTGCGCTCCAGGACCTGTCGGGATCCTGTGGAGTGAGCATCGTGTTTGCATGCGCCATGTGGAACGACAAAAGGCGGTCGCTGAAGCCGGCTTACCATGAGGCCCCCTCCGGCATGTATAGAGCGGAGACATGCTCCACTCCGTAGATTTTAAAGGGAACACAACTAAAGCATCAGACCTCGATGTCTGTGTCCTAGAGGTCATGTGGAACCTCATCAAGGACGTCACATCCCCCCGATCCTTTGGCCCATCTAGCGACGGCGTGCTCACCATGCCATATACTCGGAATTGAAAGGTAAGTAGGACCTGCAGACGAGAGGACATACCATCCCACCATTTCAACGGAACCGTAGTCGATGCACCCTTCATATACAAATGTGATCGCCGTGCACGACGGGTTCAAGGTGCTAATGGATGGGTAACTTCAAGAAACACTAACAATACCCTTTGTGCATCTTCCTATACCAAACACATATAATGGTCTGCAGAGTCTCATCTACGAGATAACCTCCCATCCGGGCTTCATGCAAATCTCATGCCATCGAGCCGTATGAACCTCGGCGACTTTGGGGTTTCCAAGTTAAACACGCCACTTGAGAGTATCACAAAAGGTGAGCATTATAATTTCAAGGGATGAAGAATTACCTTGTTAATTTATTCTTAGATGAAGGGGGTATGTTCACAGAAAGCAGACCTGTGCAGCTCACCATTGTCGGATTTATCATGTTTGGACGCGTTGTGATCAGGTGACACTGAGGACAACGTTGACGGGGCGGGAAGGAGTATATGTGGCTTAACAAGTGATGTGCCTTTTTGAAATAGAGGATGTTGGATCTCAAGGTCTTTAGCCATGTGATAACTTGTTTCTCCCATTGCAACACATGAGCATGTTTTCCTTTATATTAAAAAGGAGAAGGTTTCATAGGGTCATGCCAATCTCAAGGAGAAGTAGTCGCACCGTAATGCAACATTAACTTGTAGGTAAGGCCTCTTTGGCCGACGAGACCAGATTGTTCAACACCTTAACATTTCATGCACCACATATGTTCCATAGGATTAGCAACAAGATGATGGGTTTGATTGAGTTGTCGAGATCATTTTGCAACGGTGTGTTCTAGAACTCTCCAATGATGAAGAAGCGAGAGGCTGAATAGTAAGAGAACGCTACACCAGGCTGCAGCTGGGCAGTTGAAGAAGAGGCGATCACGGTCTTCAAGTTCCTTGCATACATGCATGGCATGGCACGTAGTTTGGGATATTGAATTGATTTCTTACCAAATATGTGCATACAGTCTCGACAACATAAACCGGCACCATCCACATGAACAACAGATTGGTTAAGTGGCCATCATCTGTGGAAGGTGAAGAGAGTCCCCACCCTCTCGCTCTTGTGATGATCTAGGAGCGGCACAAGGGTGCCCCCGAACCCTAGACTTCGCCCGCCTCATCTAACCCGCCACATCGCCAATGCCGGGGATCCTGTGGCGCTGGCGGCATGGGGCTGCTCTCTGCTGTGGCGTGGAAATCACAACACATGGGTTGGGTCGAGCCCTGCGATGGTCTTCCCCGGATTTGAGACGTCCCTAAGCAGCACGACTGCTCCATCGGGGTGCAATGGGGCGTCCTTTGAGGGGCTGTCGCGGTCGAGCGATGTAGAGCTCCCCCGACGGTGTGCCCTCATGGTGTGTGGTTGTGCACCTTCTGCCCGCACCCCGACGGGTAGCTCCGGCTTCTCGCTAGGCTCTGTGGTAGCGTGGAGGTGGGCTTAATAAGTGAACCTGGAGCTTAGAGGTCATTCCTCCAGATCTGGCTTTTATGGGTCCATAGGGACGATGGGCCTGTGTGGGTTCTTTCAGTTGGATGGTTGTTGGTGGCTAAGGTTTTGTCGTAAGGATGTATAGTGGTCTGACCGTTCTCAAGGCTCTTGCGGTCAGTGTGGCCTTGCAAGTTGAAAGCTCTGCCTTTGGCTGATGGTGTTTAGGGGGCGGTGATATCGTGGACGCCACTTTCTTACTTAATATGTCATCGAGTGTGGTGCCCGACTGCCTGTCGTGCCTGTAGGAAAACTCGGAGGGAAAATCCCCCCCCCCCCCCCCTCTCCCCCCGCCATTGTTTTTGGAGTTTCACTCGGTGGAGGGACCAATGGATATGTGGTGATGGTGCTTCTGTGGCAACGACGACAGGAGTGATGGATGTGTGGGTCGCGGTAGTTGACTCTTATGTGTGTCATCGGAACTATCTTTTGTCGTTTGTTGTGGTGCATTCAGAGCTGCAGTGGTGCAATTTGGGTGGTGAAAATTACGGACGACAAGTGGTGTGTTTGGTGGTGTTCCGCAATGCTAGCCTTGCATACTTTTCCTTCCAAGCGCGCCATTAGAATCGGCGTAGCAGACTAGCAGTGCACCACCACGTGTGGCTGACTTCTTAGCATTGATCTTCATGTGGCTTCTCACAACCTCTGCAGTGTGTGTGCTTGGTCGGCAGTTACTTGCCGCGAAGTCGGGGTTTGCTCGCCGGGAGAAGTGATGATGAACACACCTATGTGCAACCTCGACGAAGTTTTCTTCGATTTGGTGTGTGGTGCCTTATCAATAGGCATTGTTGGTTTTCGTTTTACTTCCTCCGCGCGAAAATCATGTCATCAAAACGGATGAAAAGGGATGTATCTAGAACTAAAATACATCTAGATACATCCCTTTTATTCTTTTTGATGACAAGTATTTTTGGACGGAGGGAGTATCAATTAACCAGGCAACTCTCTTCTTCCTAATTTGAAGATTGAGCCCTAAGGATTCAGTTTTAAAAAAAGTCTTTGAAGGAGGAAGTACTTGCATTGCACAATCAAAACATGAACACACAATCTCTATATGCATGCACAATAACGTTTGGTCCAATGCCTTAGGAAAACTCCCATCCATCTCGGAGTCGCTCGAACGGACCAGGGTGTACCTCAAGTCCACCCACTTGACGTTGTCCTTCTTGGCCTTGACCTTCTTTGGCCTAGCCAGGTCTAGATTGTGCTTGTCATACATGAGCCTGATTTTAGCGCATCAATAAAATCACTCCTTAGGACAAGTGTTAGGCACCGTGCATGCCGTTGGTTTCGACATGATCTTAGGCGAGGGCTCATATTTGCAAGATTGCATTGAACAGTATGTCGGGAAAAGCCTCTCTGATCGGACTTGCTTCGATTGTCCTGAATGCAACCTTAAGCTGATTCTATCTAGGCAGGGTCGTTGGAGATCCGGGAACGATCAATATGTCGAAAAATGTGGGAGACCACTGTTAACAACAGCCTTGTGATCTAGAGGCCATGCAGGGTGTTGTTAGTGAAGATTATGTTGAGCATCCTCTCTCCATTAGTCATCACCAGGACAACCTCTGAAGTTGTTGATCCTAGGCTCCAAGACCAAGGGGTAACGACTTCGCTGCATCAATATGATGGCACTAATGATAGGTGGTGTCAGCCTTGTAGTTCCGCTAGTACTTATTGGATGTCGAACCCTTCATGTAGGGCAATAAGCCACGGCAAGCCCAGGACGCGGCGTGCATGTGTGTGCGTGCGGTGGTCGCGTCGGGTTTGGTCCGTGGCGGGGCTCGGGTGCGTGCGTGCGTGCCCGAGTGTAGGTGTGTGTGTGCGTGAGCCAGCGCGTGTGTGCGCGGGGCCACGTGAGTTAGTTGGTGAGGGTCCAGGGGAGAGGACCGCGTCGGGCGCGCGAAGTGGCCGCGGCGATCGTGTGCGTGCGCGATGCGCGGGCGCGAGCCGGAGCGCGCGGGGCGTGGCGAGTGGGGGGAGCGAGTGCGTGTGGGCGAGGCCTGACATGTCAGTGCTCGCGGGTATAAAACCCTCTCTCCGCTGTGTAGCTCGTGGAGGCAATCG
Organism: Aegilops bicornis; assembly: GCA_021605145.1. NCBI lineage: Eukaryota > Viridiplantae > Streptophyta > Magnoliopsida > Poales > Poaceae > Aegilops > Aegilops bicornis. Next base: position 696,504,287 of record CM038669.1, read on the forward strand.
AGTTCGTGCTCGAGGAAGGAATTGGCCGTGCGTGCGGCGGGCGTTCAAGCGCCGGAAAAAACCCTCCCGTGTCCTCTGTCTCCTTCTTCCATCCTTCTTCTTCTTGGTTCGAGCCAGAGAGTGAAAAAGAGGAGAGCTAGGGCTAGCTAGGGTTAGGGCACGGCAACAACACTCCATATGTAATCAGTGGTGTTGTGATGGTCCCACACATAACTTGGACCTCTTGTTAGTGGGATCCTTTTTATGCATTTGATACATTCACCAATATATCGTTGTTGGGCCATAAATACATGACGATTATGCACCTACATATGATATTTCAATCAAAACACCAATGCATAGTTATGTTTTTAAGTCGGGGCCCTTAGGGCCCAATTCACTAAAAATAAGAGTTGCTCGGTTTATTTATGGACAACAAGACGAAAACCATTAGAGCAAGCTCGCAAGATAGGGGACCCTGGTCGACCTGGCTACACAAGATAGACTCACACCGCCGACGAGAGGAACACCGTCGAGGTTGCCTGCAAACTGTGGTCGTCGTTACTTCTCCCGAGCAAGCGATTTCAACTTCACCATGGATAACCAACCAAGAGCCAAGCTGGTATGTTGTTGCCTTAATTACTGTAACACTAAAGAGGCAAGATTCTATACTGTCCATAGTACTCCAGAATGGCATTGTCTGTTATGCTTTTATTAACTAGTAATACATGCCTGCCCAAGATCTTGCGCGAATGTGTTGAGATGACTGATCAGTAGTTAAATCACTTACTAGGAGGAATGCATTGAATAAATAAGAGTAGAAAATGTTGGTCGATAATCAAAACTTACTATACGTTTTCAATATACCGTGATGCAAGATTTTCGTTTTGTCAAATAATAATCAAACTTCCAAGATGCCACAATATGTTCTGTTGTGTACTTCTGTAAACTTTTGTTTGTGCAAATTTCAGGAAACCGTTGATTATGACAAATTTGGTTAGAACTGTGTACTAAGGCCCGTCACAGCACCAGCCTAGCTCTTGAACAGTGTTTATCAATCTGGTAATCTAAATCAATTTGTTTTGATCATTTCTGAAGTTTTGAATAGCAAAGAGTGGACCTACTTGCCTTCAGGTGGTAAGCATCTACCATCTCCCTTTCCACGATGGATAATAGTGCTCCATGTATGTTGACTTCAAAAAAGAAGAAACGCACCCCCCCCCCCCCTCTTAAAAAAAGAATTTACAAATACACAACCACAAAAGTCCCATACTCCCATCCAAATAGATTTTACATAGAAAGAAAAGAAAATTAGAAATTTCACGAAGACATAAATTGTGCATAAGTTGAACATAACTTACATTCGACAATGGGTGAAGAGGAAAGAGGAAAGAGATGAAAGCTGTAGCTCAATTCACACAATGGGCTGGAAAATGAAGCAATGCTCAGCCTCGTTTAGCTTTCATAAGACGGAGTGTTCTGGACAGAGGAACGGAAGCTATTCTCAAAGAAAAGCTTCCATCCAACTGAATAGTATCATCATCGATAACTGATTCTGGCTGGACTTATTCGCGTGTGATCCGATCGGTTTTATCCTGCTGTACATGTTCAATAAGCTTACCATGGAATCAACCGTGTGTGCGAGAATGTAGATGGCATATTCAGATGTTTAATTTGTGAGGTTGTCATGTATACTGGTTCTGCTCACTAGTAGAAAAGAGGGCTTTGGTCCACCCCGGTTTAGCCCATTAGTCCCGGTTCAGTCTAGAATCGGGACTAATGGGGCATTAGTCCCGGTTCGTGCGCCCAGGGGCCACGTGGGCCATTTATCCCGGTTCGTCTGGACCTTTTAGTCCCGGTTGGTGTCACGAACCGGGACTAAAGGGTGCGATGCCCTTTAGTCCCGGTTGGTGGCACCAACCGGGACTAAAGGCCACCAACCGGGACTAAAGGGTTAGACCTTTAGTCCCGGTTGGTGCCATCAACCGGGACTAATGGGGTTTGAGGCATTAGTACCGGTTCATGGCACGAACAGGTACTAAAGGTCCCATTTTCAAACTCTACCCCCCGTATCGCCTTTTCAGTTTTAAAAAAATTAAAAGAAAATGATGAAAATATCAAAAAAATAAAAGAAAATAAGTTTCCCATGTGATATGTGGTCTAGTTGTTGGGAAAATTTGCAAATATGAATTTTGACTTTTGCAAAATCTCTCGAGAATTTGTAAAATTGGGCATAACTTTTGCATACTAACTCGGATGAAAAAGTTTTTTATATGAAAAATCATCTACTCGAGAAGTTACATCCAAATTTAACCGGGGAACCTCGTTAAACATTTTCAAAATCCTCAAAAACCTAACAGAAAAAAAAAGTTACGGGCTTTTAAGATCTAGAGTGGAAAAAATCGAAAAAATTTCAAACGGTGGTCAAACGATGGTCAAAAAATGGTCAAACTAATTATTCTAGAATATTAGTGTTACTAAATAATTACTTCAGTTTTTTTGAATTTTGGTCAAATCTGGTCAAACTGTGGTCAAACTATGGTCAAACAATGGTCAAACTAATTATTCAAAATAACTATTGTTTTTTAAATAATTATTGTTTTTTAAAACAATAGTTTCAAACTCAAACAGTGAAATGTGTCCCTTCATGCTCAAGCAGAATTCCTGAGGGTTAATAGGATTGACATCGTACTATTGTCAGGAAAACAACAAGTGCAGACTTGGAAACGAGGGAGAATAGAACCCGGAAGTTAAGCGTGCTCAGGCTGGGGGAGTGGGAGGGTGACCGTTCGGGAAGTTAGATGATTAGGAATGATGAGGGGTGATTAGAGATTAGAGAATAAATTGAGCAGTGATGAGGGGTGTTGATTAGAGATTAGAGGTTAAAAAAATTCAGAAATTTGAAAATAAAAAAAATTCCAAAAAAAAAATTTAAATTTTTTTTCAAAAAACATCATAAAAGGCATTAGTACCGACCCTTTAGTCCCGGTTCATGAACCGGGACTAAAGGCCCTCACCAACCGGGACAATAGGCCCTTTTTCTACTAGTGGCTGTTGGCACTTTAACGTGTGGGTTGAATGTAAGTTATGTTCAACTTATCTTTGAAATCTTTGTCTCTGTTGTGGTAGTGTCATATGTTGCTTAATGATTATTTAAATTATCCCATGGTGTTGGAGTTAATTTTCTGGAGAAACATAAGTATAGACGATCACACGTGCAATATTTCAACTTCGAAGTCATTTGAAAATTCAAGTGAAAGAAAAGGTGAATTAAAAACCGCCGGGAAAGAGTGAAATTATACCAGGGACAGGGAGAATGTTTTATTCCTAGAAAACCAGAGAGTATACATCATGAAAACTAAACTTAGTAGATCAAATCTTGAGTTTTTGACCATTCATCATCACTTAAGGACTCTAGTCAGAATCACGATAATATTGTTATGTGGGACAAGGTGTCTTGCACATTGTTTCTAGGTCCACGACGGCGGGTCCGACCTGCCTACCTCCGCATGACTTTTTTTTTGAGAGAATGATCGGCTTTATAGATTAATGAACAACATTACACAGAGTTTGCCGGATACAATCCGGAACAGAATGGAACACACAAAGACTAGAAGAGTTCATACAAGATTTAGCTAGCACATGAGCAGGAACATTTAAATGCCGACGAACATGTTTGAAGGACACTGAAGAGAAACCTTCAGCCAAAGACTTGATATCAGCCACCACCACTCCAATTGAAGAACGGTCCCTCAAAGTCGAGTTGATCCTTTGCACAAGTGAGAGACAGTCAGAGGCGAAGATAACATCTGAAACTTGTTCATCATGCGCCAAAAGAACAGCACGTCGAAGAGCCATGGCCTCAGCCATTTCAGGTTTCAAGCTACCCGCAATAGGCTCGCTACAGGCCACCACGAATTGACCTCCGTCAACCCTGCCGACGACCCCAATGCCGGACTTATCCAGGCTCGAGAAAGTTGCAGCGTCTGAGTAGAACATAATGGTACCTGACGGCGGCGGAGACCAGTTGGAGCTGGACGCATTGGTTTCACGCCTGTGTTCAGATACTGGACGGAAAAGATGCTGCAGGATAAGGGCGACATAAGCCTTGATCTTCTCAGCAGTACGTCGTGGATGGGGAGCCTCCGGATTGTTTCTCGCAGAGTTTCGAGCCTCCCAAATATGCCAGAGGGTCACAATCAAAACAGTACGCACCTTATCAGACGACCTTGCCAAGAAGTCAAAAATCCATTGCCTTGGAGACAGAAAAGTGCCACGGTGCAGGCTGAAATTATATTCCTCCTTGACGATATCCCACACGTCCCTGGCATGTGGACAAAATAGTAGAGCACGCTCAACAGATTCAGACCGAGCACAAAAGCAGCAGTGTTCAGAGTTGGGTACCTGGCGGCGTTTAAGTTGTTCCCCAGATGGTAAACAATTCTGCGCAAAGCGCCATAAGACGACTTTCATCTTGCTAGGTGCTTTGGTAGACCATAACAGTCTCCAATCCTTTTCCTGGGAAGAAAAATTGGAACTCAAACCCATTCCTTTGTTACTATGAGACTCCAGGAAGAGTGCAGACCGAGCCAAATTGTAGGCTGATCGCATGTTGTATTCTCCGAATCTTGTGAATGGCCATCGAACAAAATCCTCCCCATGCTTGTAGATAGGGATCCGAAGAATCTCGCAAGCGACGTCGTTCCGAAAGAAGGCACGCACCGTTTCTTCATTCCAGGACCCGCTTTCCTCATCCATACGGCACTTAACTTTAGCATTAGCAGGAATAGGAGAGAGCGGCTGAAGAACACAAGGCGGAGATGATGGGATCCAGTGGTCAGAAGTAATGTGAACCTGGCAGCCGTCCCCAATTCCCCATTGAACTCCCTTCTTGAGCAGGTCACGGCCAGCAAGAATGTTGCGCCAAGTGGCAGAAGTTGAACGGGGCCGGTGCATTCCGTAAACTGTGTGAGGGAAATACCGGCCTTTTAAGACAAGAGCACACAGGGAGTCCGGAACAGTAAGTAGTCGCCACCCTTGTTTGCCCAACATTGCCAAATTGAAGATGTGCATATCCCGAAAACCCATCCCGCCAAACGACTTGGGCGTTGAGAGCCAGTCCCATGATCTCCAGTGTATCTTCTTTTTCCCTTCCTCTCTGCCCCACCACTCATCGGCAATAATTTGTCTGAACATTCTGCAGATAGCCTTAGGAAGTTCAAAGCAGCTCATGATGAAAGTAGGGATCGCCTGAATGATAGATTTCAGTAGTGTTTCTTTCCCTGCTCTCGAGACCGGTCGATCAGACCATCCATGAACACATCGCCAAGCTCTATCTGGCAAGAACTTGAAGATACTAGTAGGGGATTTACCAACCTCGGTAGGCATACCAAGGTATGTGTCATTGAAGGCTTCATTAGATATCCCAAGACTCGCCTTCACTCTTTGCTTAACAGTCTCCGAACAGCCATGACCAAAGAGTAAAGAGGACTTGTCCTTGTTAATTAACTGACCAGAACCAGAGCAATATAGGTCCAGAGTAGTCTTCAAAGCAGCCACGCTACGAGCATCAGATCTTGCAAAGAAGATACTGTCATCGGCAAACAGGAGATGTGAGATAGGAGGACCGGAGCGACCGTTCCTAATGCCATGTAGCTCGCCACAACTCTCCTTTTGGAGTAACAGACTTGACAGTCCTTCGGTGCAGAGCAGAAACAAATAGGGGCTGATAGTATCACCCTGACGAATTCCTCTCGATGGAACAACAGGTGCAGTAAGCTCACCATTAACCCTTACAGCATAGCGGACATTGGTTACACACCTCATCACTGAATTGATCCAAGCAGGGTTAAAACCAAGTCTGGAGAGACAACCATGAAGAAAACTCCACTCAACACGGTCATAGGCTTTCGTCATGTCAATCTTCAAGGCAAAGAAGGGTTGTTTAGCTCGCTGATGTCTGATGGTATGAAGAGATTCATAAGCAATAAGAGAGTTGTCAGTGATCAATCTTCCAGGCACAAAAGCACTTTGAAACTCAGAGATGACAGCAGGGAGCAATAACTTCAAACGATTGGCCAAAACCTTCGAGGCTATCTTGTAAAGAACATTACATAGACTAATTGGGCGGAAATTCTTCAGGTGCTTGGGTCGTGTCACTTTAGGAATAAGGACGATCACTGAGTCACAAAAACCCTCCGGAATTGAACCTCCATCCAAAAAGCATCTCACAGCTCGACAAATCTCCTCTCCCAAGAAGTCCCAATGATTCTGATAGAAGAGGGCTGGAAAGCCATCAGGTCCGTGGAGCTTTAGTAGGACCCATCCGAATAGAGCAGCCCTGATTTCCTCATTAGTGTAGGGCTTACACAAATCCTCATTCATCTCAGAGAAATCTTTTGAGGGATAGCATCCAGGACTGCATCAGCGGCATCACAAGGTTCAGATGTGAAAAGTTTCTCGTAGAATTGTTGCACCAAACCTTTAATCTCCCGTTGAGTATCACAAAAGGACCCATCATCATGTACCAAACGCTGGATTTTGTTGGTCCTCTTGCGGGCAGCAGCTCGAGCATGGAAAAACTCGGTGTTGCGATCCCCCTCACGCAGCCAGTCAACTCTCGAACGCTGACGAGCCATTATTTCTTCTCTTTCAAATAACTCACAAAGTTGAGTCTCAATAGATCTTTCCTCTGCCAAAGATGAGTCCGTGACTGGCATAGACCGGATGGACTTAAGTCGTCGCTCCAGTCTATTGATCTGACGCCGGATAGAACCAAAAGAGTCACAACTCCAGGACTTAAGGGCCCCAGCAACACGGTGAGGATTGTTCCATGTCGCCTGCAGAGAAGAATCACCACTCCGCCCCTCAATCCAGGCACGTTCCAACTGCTCTCTATAGTCGGCTGCCCGCAACCACATAGCCTCAAACTTAAAACCTTGATGCACTGGTCGTTGTGCCCTCTGGGTGGGCTACCCGGCCAGCTCGATCAAGATAGCATAATGATCAGAGGAGGTGGTGATCACATGTTCAACGACGCATACATCATGCAACCTTATAAAATCTGAATTGGCCACCGCTCTATCAAGCCGGACTTTCACATGACACTTCGGGTCCTGGCGATTACTCCACGTAAACTTAGGCCCAGAGAAACCCAAATCCATCAACTCACAGTCCATGAGACAATCACGAAAGGCTGAAATCTGAGCTTCAGATCTGTCCCGGGGACACCACAATGCTCGTCCTGGGATAGAATCTCATTGAAGTCCCCACATACAATCCAAGGACCCTGCCATTGAGCTTTCAAACGTTTCAGCAACTCCCAGAATTTTGGCCTATCCTCTCTCCGCGGTTCGCCGTACACAAAGGTAGCACGCCAAGTTGAGCCCGCCTCTGAAGTAACAAGAACATCAATACATCGAGCATTGCTCCCCTTGAGAGAAACATCAACAGACGCCGTCCAAAAAAGAGCCAAACCACCACTCAGGCCGTCGGAATTGACAGCCAAACACCCGGTAAATCCTAGTGACCACATAAAGTTACTGACACGTGAATCCCTCATCTTCGTCTCAGAGAGAAAGAGGAGGGTGGGGCGGTGAAGCTTCACTAACCAGCGAAGCTCGCCAACCGTCGAGTCCGACCCCAAGCCTCGATAGTTCCAGCATAATAGACTCATTATGCTCTGGCGGCGCTGCTCCGCAGCCGCCGCCGGATCCGCTGATCGGGTAGGAGAAGTCCTCTGTTTCTTAAATGACTCAATATCTCCAGTCATTTCAAGCAAAGGAGCAGCTCCAACAGAATTGCCAGATAGAACAATAGCAAGTTGATTGATTTCGGAGCTAGTAGTTCCTTCAGTGAGCTGACCAGGTGTGTCTTTAGCAGTTTTGCGTTTCTGTCCAGACATACCTTTCTTTGACTTAGAGACTGGGAACAATTCCTTGCCGGAGCCCCCGGTTTTCCCCCGGCCACGACCACGGGCAGAACTGGCACGCCCCCTTCCACGGGATGAGCTACCACGGCCAGGACCACCCTTAGCAGGGGAGGAAACCTCTATCTCATCAACCACATCATTCTTGGCAAGATTATTGGCTTGATTGCTAGGACCAGAAACTCTAGTACCAGCAGTAAAAGTCTTCTGTCCCGAGGTTCTCTGAAAAAAACCCGATGAGGAAGAAGCAAAACTGGACTTTGAGCCCCCCGACCGCTTTGGTTGATCATCAGGAACACACACTTTCATGGCAGCATAAGGGAGCTCTCCATTTTCATCACGGACGCCCGGAGTCGGGCACAACATCGACGAGTGACCCAACAGGCCACATGAAAAGCAGTAGAAAGGTAGTCGCTCGTACATGACTGAATATGTTTCAGTGCTCTTAGTTTTGGCAGATGTTACAGTAACATACCTTACCACTGGTTCCTGAACCAAAACCTCGGCCCGAACCCTCATGTAGGGGCCCCAACAACGACCATCGGCATCCGACTCCACACGCACAATCTTGCCAATGGGCTTTGCAAACTCCATACCAAGCTTGGATTTCATCAGTCTTGGAGGCAGGGCCATAATTCGCGCCCATATGGTCAGTCGATCAAAGACCATTTGAGTCGGTTGAATTTCAGCATCAAAATCCTTGAAAAGGACAGCATGGCGACCCACCATCCATGGTGAGCCTTCCAGAACACGAGCACGGTCTGCAGGGGTGGTGAACTCCGCCACAAACAGGTTATCTCCTGCCGGATGGAACAGCAAGCCTTGGGGATTTCCCCACGCCGGCCTCATCGCCGACGAGATGGTGTTGATGTGGAGGACGTTGGGGGAGAGCACCTTCCCCACCAACGCGCGACCCGGATCCACCTGATCCGCCTCGTCTTCATCGTCCACCAAGACCGGTTGCGCCTCAATCGCCGTCAGACGGAGGCGCTCCATCATCTCCACCACACGAGGGGCGGAATCAGAACCAAATCCCCCTTGCACAGGGGCGGGGATCAGCACCGGATCCCTTGTTGCCGGCGCGTGGGCGCGTCGATTCAAGGAGTCCAGAGTCCCAGCCTCTCCAGTAGCCGCCGCATCAATGATGGAGTTCGAGCCTCGATCTGCCATTGCCAAGGGCGGGCAGCGATACACAGATCGCCCCTTAATCGCCCCGAACAACACAGACCTAGGTCAACCCACCACAAGATAGCTCGGCAAGGAAGACGGAGAGGGGGAAGAAAGCAGCGAGAGAGCGACCGGAATCGCAATCCCAGACGAAGAATCCTCCAAGGAAATCAGTAGCGGGGGCACCTGGATGTCCTAGGGGAGGGGAACAGAGCAGGAACAGAGGAACGGACCCGCCCCTCGTCCATGGCTTTAGGATGTTACTCCATGAGTTGTTTCGGAATCGAGGGAGCCTGCACGTCGCCCATCTTGTCGCACGCTGCCGGATGGACGTGGCACACGTCGCAAACAGAGATACCTCCGCATGACTTCACCACCACGTCGTCCTTGTACTTTTCAGACCTCCTGAGGGTCACTTGGAGCACCAACACATCCTGCCTCATGTCTGCCACGAGGCTGTCTAGCACGGCCCCTGCCACACGCACTCCGGTCCCCCTCGCAACGAGCCGTTGCTCCGTTGCTTCCTTTGGCCCAACACATAGTTGTTGTTGTATAGTCGGGCTCGTGGCGAGTATCACACGTCGGTAGGCAACCTCCAGGTACATCCCGGGCTCGACGCATGCGCTTCTCTGGTAGCTCATCGAGGTGACACGGATGGTAAGGTTGAACGACAGGTCGAGTGACGATAGCCCACGGTCCATGGTCGGGTCGAGGTCAGAGACGGAGTCTATCGCGGCAGAGTAGCTCAATGGATCATCCGGTTCATATGGTCCTGGCGGGAACACGTAGCATATGCCCATTATGACTCCGGCGAAGAGGAGGAGGAAAAACATTGCTATGAACATCAGTACACAGGCTACCACCACCTTTTCCGCGCAGCTGATTTCCTTCTTCGGTGTCGCTGCCTTCTTCGCTGCCGCCATGGATCTGTTTTTGTTTCTTGATCTTATCATGGCTGCCACCGCCTTCAGCTGTTCCGCAGATGCCGCCAATTGGTCCGCCGACGCCGCCAGACATACCGCCGCATTAGCCTCCACCTCCGCCGCCTCTACTGTCGGCGGGGTCGTCTGGCTTTGCTGTTCAGCCGCCAGTGCCGCCTTCAACTTTTTTGCCGCGGTCGCCGCCAGCTCCTCTGCATCCACCACCAGCTGTTGCGCCTCCTGCATGGCTACGGCCGCCCGGTCCATGCCCATCTGGGCGCAGGGAAGCTTTTTTCCCTCTCGCAGACGCATCTAGCGTTTGCTCTCCTCGATCGATTGGCTTTGGCTGCAGGGTATACAAGCTTCTATATATAGACGGATGGATTTGAAGCTTCCTTTGGTGGAATTCGTACGTGCAAATTATATATACTTTCCAAAGGAAAATGTTACATCTTTCCACATATAAACAGAAGTGTCGGTTCCTGCCAATTTCCGTGGCTCATATTTTTGGAATATCATTTCCTGACGTGTTTGCGCTTCCCGTACCGTTCCTTTATCAAGGGAAACATGAAACAAGATCTCTATAGCCCTTTGCTCCAGTGTGAACGTGTTATAAAGTACTCCCCTCCGTTCCTAAATATAAGACCATTTAGAGTTTCTTATAAGACCATTTAGAGTTATTTAGAATGGAAACTCTAAATGGTCTTATATTTATGAACGAAGGGAGTAGTAAATAAACTCGCAACTTGCGTGTCGACAACAATATTTATTTTGATAAACCGAAAAATTTAGGGCCATTTGCATTTCTGTCCCTAACTCGAACCACCTACTCAGATATGCCCCTAACTTCGAAGCCTGCTCAAATTTGCCCCTCCGCCGTTAAGTGACCTTACAAAAATGCCCTTCCATTCCGTTTCCGTCCGGTCAAAGGGTTTGACCGTCTATGAGACGTTTGTTTGACATTTTTACCCCTGGAAAAAAATAAAACAGAAATTAAAGAGAAGAAAGAGAGTGCTTACCTTTTGGCCCAAGTTCAATGTGCACTTTGGCCCATGTGCATAGCGCCAGGCCCACCCATCTTCCCCAGTCATCGTCTTCCTCATCGACTGCACGCGCCGGCGCGCGCCACCGTCGCCGCTGTTCGACAGCTTTCTGTCGTAGTAGCTCGGCTAGGGTTACTTAACGACGCCTGCAGGCCCCTGACAACCCTAGCTAACTTTCCTCCTTCCCCGCCGCTTCTCCTCCCTGCGGCGGATCGACCGCCTTCCTCGCCTCATGATCACCGAGTGCCATCGTCGATTCGCCAGCCCTATGCCGCTAAACCACAAATTAATGTCTCAGTCATGTTCGTGGTGCCCCTAAGATGTCGCCCAGCCCCCTAAACCAGTGGATCCATGGCCGCCTTCTCGAGTCCGTCGAGCACCGCCGTCGGCCGCCGCCTAGCTCGTCGCTGCGGTCGATTCCGACCACCCCTGCATGCTCTGTTGGTACCACTGGACGCGCCTCAGCGCACTCGTCCGACTGTACTCTCCGCCAACAAGTTTGTCGCCGGAGTTGTGACTTCGTCCATCGTCGCCGTGGCTTTGGTCACTGGAGCTCGCCGCCAGTCGAGGGCGCAGTCTAGGGAGAGGGAGGGAGAGGAAGGGAGGAAGGGAGGAAGGGAGAGGGAGGATAGAATGGAGGGAGGGCTGCGGCGTGTGGGGAGCTGGTGCCGACGTTGCACATCCAGGGTCGGTCGGCTCGCCGGAGGTGAGACAGAGAGAGGGTGAGAGAGGTGGGAGGGATTTTTTTAGTTCTCTATTTTGTTTGGGGCCCACAAGTAAGTGTGTCGTAGAGAGGGTGAGAGAGAGTTTTTCCTTTTATTTATGTTTTGACTGGGTCCCACGTAAGTGGCACATGGAGGCAGGGGCAAAATGTCCAATAAACGCCTCAAGAGACGATCAAACCTCTTTGACCAGACGGAAACGGGACGGAAGGGCATTTCTGTAAGGGCACCTAACGGCGGAGGGGCATTTTTGAGCAGGCTTTCGAATTAGGGGCAAATGTGAGTAGTGGGTTCGAGTTAGGGACACAGATGTAAAAGACCCAAAAATTTATTCATTAGAAAGAACCAATACATCATACATCATCTGTGAGGACCATTACAATTTCATTCATAGTTTCCTCAAACCAATCAGAGGTTACAGAAAATTTAGCTAGTCTAGCGAGTTCATGAGCTACTTTATTTGCTTCTCTATTACAATGTTGGCTAAGTGCACACACATGCAGCTCAGTGGACAGTTCCCAACTTGCAGTCGCAGGCCACTCGGTCGTTCAACGCAACCATCATCTTTTTCTTCGACAAGTCACGCAAGTTGATACTATATAACCTGTTTAGTTAATCAGGAAAATTGGATAATAACAATGAGCAGCTTAACTATAATGTTATTCGGTTTAGCTATTTTTTAGGCATCTGAAATTTTTGTTACGTCAGTCACTTTTTCCTTCTTCCTGAGTGCATGAGAAGGGGAGGCTGGACCTCGTAGGAGAAGAAGCAACCTCGTCGGAAAAGAACCAGCCCCACCGCCTATCTTAGGGGGAAACCATGGCCTCATTATATATATCTTAGGGGACCATTGCCTATCTTAGGGGTGGGAGGGGGAGGGTGGGCTTTTTTTTGTGAGGATCGACGAAGTTGTTCACCGGTGTTGCGGGGCTTAGAGGGATGGCCGAGGTGGTGGCTAGCAACAGTGGTGAGGGGAGGTCGGGGGGAGGGCGGGGTGGCGAAGCAGCGCCGGGAGCACCTGCCGTCCGTGGGGGGGGTGGAAAAAATTTAACGGGCGGGGTAGGCAACGCGGAAGAGGAACGGTCGTGCCGGAGGAAGAAGATGCACAGGTCGCAGTATGATCGTGGCCATTGGATATTGATCTGATGGTTAGGAAACGGTCTGAATGTTTTTACTTGTGAGAGAACTATTTTGTAGAGGTCATCTTTCTTTTAGCGAAAGGCGATAGATCGAGGATTCCAGCATGACGAGACAGTAAAGGCATACGGCAGCTAATGATTAAATAGATCAAATACAAATCACAAACACAATTGTGACATCGGAACCAATGTTGAGCTGAAGGATGTCAAGCGTACATCTTAGATTCGAGAAGCATTCATCATGGCAGAATCACGGCGGGGCACATTTCAACCCATCTATCACAAGTAGCAACAGGGCCCCCAACACGCCTTGCACCGCATGATGTCACACTCGTTGTGTGAGTCCCTGTCGGGGTATTTCTGCTCGCAGCGGCCGCAGCCATCATCCCCATCGTCGTCGTGCCTAACGCCACACGCGCATCACCACCGGACTGTTTCAGCGTGACGCCGAACGCCTCCACCCCGCTCCGTATGTCCGCCGTGAGGCTGTCCATCATGTACCCTGGTAGGCGAACGTCGACGCCCCTCGCGACTATGGGCTCCTCCCTCGACTTCCTTGGTCCGACGCAGAGCTTGTGCGGCGTAGCGGCACTGGCGGCGAGCGGGACGCAGCGGTAGGACACCTCCACGTATGTGCCCGCCTCCATGCACATCCGGATCCACACGTAGTCGGGAGAGGCGATGCGGAGGGTGAGGTTGAACTGCACGTGGTCGAGCATGAGGTCAGTGGGCGATGGCGGATCAAGGCCGGTAGCGGAGTCGATAGCGACAGAGTAGAGCGTTTCGGCGCATAGTTTGAGGAGAAAAAGCGTGATGCCGGCGGCGACAAGGAGTAGACCGATGCAAATAAAGCACGGGGCATCGGGTTCTGAGGATCCGTGGACGACAACCCCGGCGACATGGTGTCTAACCCCGACGACATGGTCTCCAACCCGGGCGACAGGTAACCCGGCCACCGTGCAGCTGCTCGATCGATTAGCCTGTTCTTGCTTTGCTGCTATGTATAGCCGGATCGATCGACCGTATTGGCTGCGTATATATAAGCATGATAGAGAAGAAGAGCTTCGGATTTATAGGTGGAGTATAATCCGTCGCATCCTTTTTGGAATATCATTGCCGCGTACGTGTGTGTTCGAAGTTGCCTGGATAATTCTTTCTAGATAAATTTGCCTCCACTAATTTAGTTTTCCTTTCGACCGCTTCCCGCTTCAATCTACCACGTGGTAGAACAAACAAAGTCGAACACAAGTTGAGCCTGAACTTTGCTCCGTTGTTTTCAGCCAACATATTTTTTTTCTGGAAAATGATCTAGATTTACTATAAAAGTTTACCGGAAGTATAAAATATCACAAACATAATAAAAGATATATCATGATTTTGAGACCTTCAAATGACCATTATTGCCGTTAGAACGACCCGCCGACGCGTCGCTGTCGCCACTCCCCTATAGAAGCTCGCTTGATCTTGCCAATGATAGTTGGGATGTCTTCGTGCACGGCCCCTAAGGAATGGCGCCATGGAGTCTCAGTCGTCATCATTGAACCCTTCAATTGGTGTGAAGCACATGACATCAAATCTCGTTGTTTTTGTTTTGAGTACTCCCCACAACTCTAAGAAAAGATGAATAAATTTTATCTCAAATCAAGCGATACAATGTTTAATAATATCTATAAAAAATTTATCAACAACTACATATATGAAATTGATATTGTTAAATGTTTGGTATAATATATTTTCATATAGATCTATTTAGTATTGTAATTGCTGATAGTTTTAAAAATACAAAGGTGAACATGGTTTCACGTGCACCCCATGAATAGTAAATTTGAAAAAAAAAGTACTAGAAAAAACCCTGAAATTTTGGGTATCAAACTTGGTCGACCGCTCATGTCTGAATTTTCGTGAAGAAATAAGAACCATGGTATTTCTTAGCAAGAAAATTTTAATGCTACTTTATTATTCCTTTAAACATTGTTTTCAAATATAACTTTGATTTTGTTATTTCTGCCAAAAAAAACTAGGGGTTGTCATTTCTTCATGAACCTTCAAACACGACTATACTAGTATAACATGTATGTTACAATTTTTTTACTAGTATATTTTTTCTTCTGAAATTACTATTCAAAACAGGAGTGCAGGGAACCACATTCGACAAATCCGCGTCCTTGATAGTTTACCCCATAAATTTGGTCAAAGTTCCACCATTTGACTTTAGATAAAATGTGTACGCCTTCTTTTTCAAGTCGTTGGGAGTAATGTAGAGGAGAGTAGCCCTAAAATGAACTTGGAAAACTTGTTTCGAGCTCAAACACAAGATCTTCTTTATCGAGAAAACACTAGAGCTATGCTTCAAAGAAATAAATATTTTCATAGCGGACTATACTTGTGTGTCTTATGTGATCTACAGGTGCTAGAAACTAGGGATCGCCTTTTCCCTCATTGCCCTTTTGCTAGACTGTGTTGGACTTACCTTTGCCCCACACAGGCTCCAAACTTTGAAAGTATTCAACAAGAGATCAGTAACTTAAAGGGCCTACATGGAGTTCCTTTTTCTCTTGAAATAATCATACTAGCATCCTGGGTAATTTGGATGACTCAAAATGGCTTCATATTCAAAGGCATACCTCCTAGCCTTTATACTTGCAGGTAGACATTTAAAGAAGAACTTCACTGCTTATTCACAGGGCGACCAGGAAGGATTATGTGCACTATGAAGCTTGGGCTAATGCCTTCAGATAGATGACCTGCACATACTTACCTGTTGTCTTTGTATTTGTTTTCGTTCTTGTTTGTTTTACGTTTTGAATAGGTTTTGCTTTCTGTATAGTCATTTCTTTTTCATTTTCTTCTTATAGAGACGTTGTGCCGGAGGCTCACCGAGATGATATGGGAGGTGAGGTTGAACTCAGCATCCAAAATGAGGTTTGTTAGGATGTCACCGACGCCGTATAAGGAGCTATGGCCATGGAGTAGCACGAGTGTCGGGGTCCCATGGTGTCGGCAAGGCAAGGGCAAGGGCGAGGCCTAGGCAGCGTGCATGCCGCATGCGCGGACTTTTATTAATGTTTAAGTGGACTTTGCCAGCGATTGGCCGGCCATTTATGTTTATTTCGGTCACGTGTTTTCGAAACTTTTGTTTTCTTTTTAACGCGTGGAAATATGGGTCTGCCATCCGTTGGCCGCACCAACCGATCCAAATCAAAAAGCGGACGCGGCCATCCGTTTGGCCGACCAAAAAGGATAAAAAGCGGCTAAAACGTGTGTCTGTTTAGGTCGCTACGTTGGAGTTGCCCTAGCACCACACGCACATCACCGCAAGACTATTGGAGTATGACACCGAACGCCTCCAACACGTTCTGTATGGTATTGTCCCGTAACTTTCTTGGTCCGACGCAGAGTGTATGCGGTGTAGCAGCACTGGCGGTGAGCGGGACACAGTGGTACGATACCTCCGTGTACGTCCTGCTCCACACGCTGTCGGGAGGGGTGACGCGGATTGTGATTTTGAACTCCACGTGGTCTAGTGTGAGGTCTGTGGGCGATGGTGGCTCAAGGCCGGAAGCGGAATCAGTAGCGGTAGAGTAGAGCGTGTCAGCGGATGGGTGAGGTGAACTCCACGTGGTCTAGCATGAGGTCTGTGGGCGATGGTGGCTCAAGGCCAAAAGCGGAGTCAATAGCGGTAGAGTAGAGCGTGTCAGCGGATGGTGAGGTTGAACTCCGCGTGGTCTAGCGTGAGGTCTGTGGGTGATGGTGGCTCAAAGCCGAAAGCGGAGTCGATAGCGGTAGAGTAGAGTGTGTCAGCGCTGAAGGAGTGGCCCGATGCAACTAAAACACGCGACGCAAGAACTGTCGCCGAATTGTGTCGGATGGGATGGTAGCAGGTGGTCGAGGATTGCGGGTTGTGTCCAAACAACAAGGATAGCCATTTTGCAAAATGACCAGCACGACAAGTAATTTGAACTGGATGGAGTAACTGTGTTTGTGTTTGACGTTCACTTTTGGAGAATCACCATCACCCATTCTACTTTTGGATGTTTGACTATGTAATAGATTAGTAGGATTCTCGTGTGTTTTATTGGCAAAATGTAGTCGTGCTCGATGGTATTTTTTTGTTGCACTGTAGAATCACGATTCTAATTTAATCAAATGATGATAAACGTGTTTGTGTTTGACGTTGACTATTGGAGAATATTGCCGTGTACACGACCATCCATGCAATATCTGATTGTGGATTAGAAATAATACTCTCAGATTAAACACATTAGGTAGCCGAGCAACAGGATGAACTGAAAAACGAAACTAGACCAGCAAGGCAGCAACACGTACGTTTATCACGAAAAGTCAAAACAAATTAGCCGAAACAAAAGATTAACTGAAAATTGAAATTACACCAGCAACACCGTCTATCACACTACTATCTTCGTCACTCGAGGAGCGCAGCTAGTTTAGTCTACTCATTCTTAACTCTTTAGGGCATCTCCAGCCGCGCCCCCAGGAAGGCCTCCCCAGGCGTTTTTTTCGCGCCGGCGCCGAAAAAACGGCCCAGTCGCGCCCCCAGGAGCCCGATTTTCGCCGGCTTGGGCCGAAAACAGCGCCGGCGGACCCAGCCCGAACCCGGCGCGCTGGGGGCGCCCGGGGGCGCCGGGCGAACTGTTTTGGCGCGAAAAAGCCGCGGGCCCGCCGCGTCAGCGACACGGCTCTCTTCTCGGCCCTTCGTCGTCCTCATCGCCTCGTTTCCCGCGGCGAATCAATGTCAAAGCTGCCGCGCGCTGCCGCGCCGATCAGCCTACCATTGGTGCTCACGCGCGGCGCAGTGAAGACCGGACGACGCGCGTCCCTCGCCCTCCCTCGCCGGCCAGGCATACACACGATGGCACGCGCGCCTCGGCCTATATATGACGCGCCCCGGTGCACACGGCGACTCATCGCACTCTCCCGCCGTCGTCGTTCCTCCCTCTCCTCTACTCTCTTTCGCCGTCTCCAGTTCACACCCATGGCCGAGCGCTTCCCAGGCGACGGCGCGGCGGCGAACGGCTTCGGCTGCCGCCATCTTCATGAAGACGAGGCTCGCCTCCTTTACGAGGCCGAGTACCCGGTCCCGCCGGACATGCGGGTGCCCGGGGCGTGGAGGATCAGCGCGGGCGGCGTGCCGGTGCCCCCGATACCCACCGGAGCGGCCCGGCGTGCGGAGATCGCACGCATCCGCTCGAATCTGCCGCGCGCGGCGAGGGAGGGGCCACGGTACGTCCCCGACAGCCCGCTCTGGTAACCCTACTTTCCGCCGCCACGCCCGGCAGCTCGAGGCCACCAACGGCGTCGTGCCCTCCGGCAGGCTCAACGCCGCCGGCTGGCGTCGGTGGTGGGGCGTGCCCGGCGCACGTTGGAGGCCGTCCTCGAGTACATCAAGGACGGCAACACGCCGCACCTCGAGTACCCCGCTCCCCCGTCCTTCTCACGCTGCCGGGGGAGCTCCTGGACCCCGAGGCGCATGGAGACCGAGGGGTCCTCCTCCTCGTCCGGCGGCTCGCCCTGCCTCCGCCCCGTCAAGCCGGAGCCCCAGGGCGCTGGTCAGCGCGCGCACCCGCAGCTCCGGCGTCCGCATCGGCGCCAACGCCTCTCCACCCGCTGGCCGTCTCGTCCTCGTCGAGCCCAAGCCGGAGCCCGGCTTGCCCGCGGAGTACGAGGAGGTAGCCCGACGCGGCATCTCCGACAAGGACGCCATGCGGTGGGCGCGGAGGACTACCTCATGACGAGATGGTCCGCAGCGCTGGCCCTGAGGAGATCTCCGCCGCATAGCGTGGCGCGAGGACAAGCACGGCGTCGTGGTCCTCGACAGCGACGACGACGACGACGCCCCCGGACCGTCCAACCCGCCGCGCCAACCGGGGGAGGGATGCAGCAGGGACGGCGGAGGCGTAGGCGGGGGCGGCAGCGACGACGACGACGACGACGACGGCGGTGACTACACGCGGTTCTACAGGCTGCTCGGCATGTAGAACCGCGTGGGCGGGCGGCCAGGCGGGCGGTGAGGGAGACGGCGGGGTAGCCCGCGGTAGTTTTTTCTTTTTTTTAAAAAAATATGTTTAAGTTTAAATGAACTCGCCGACGTTTGTGTTAAATTTGAGTTGTTTTTGCGCCGATTTTGCTTTTTTTTTACTAACCGTGGGCGCCGCGACTGGGGGCATCACGGCCCCAGTGCGCGGTTTAGCGCCGGTGCGCCTTCAGGGGGCGATTTTTTGCCCCTTCTGGGGGCCAACGGCTAGAGATGCCCTTATGTCGGTGCAAAGGTGAAAGGCGTCCCACACAGTTCCTAGGTCGGCGGTGGCGGCTCCGACCCGCCTACCCCCGCACGACGTGACTAGTTCGTCGTCGTCGTCCACGCCACCGGACTGCCTGATGGTGACTTGGAACACCAGCAACCCTTGTCGCATGTCTTCCGCGAGGCTGTCCAGGACGACCCCTGGCACCCGCACCCCAGTTCCCCTCGTGACAATCCGCTGATCCGCCGTCTCCTTCGGCCCGACGCAGAGCCGCTGCTGCACGGTCGGGCTAGCGGCGAGCTTGACACAGCGGTAGGCCACCTCCAGGTACATGCCAGGCGCAATGCACGCGTGGGCAAGAACACTGCCAGAGTAGACGCGGAGGGTAAGGTTGAAAGCTGGGTCAAGTGACGGCAGCCGGAGGTCCGTCGCCGGGTCAAGGCCGGTGACGGAGTCGATGCTAACGGAGAAGCGCGTGTCGGGGTCGTTGAGCCCCAAGACGATTAAGCCGCCGATAAAGGCCAGAGACGCGAGGAGGCACACTAACAAGCAGCAGCAGGGTGCCATGGCTTCGGCAAACGATCTGATACGAGTGGAATCCGTGCCGCGGCTGGTTTTCACTTCTAGAGGCACGAACGACGGCGTCCTCGCTGGCGTCGTATTCTTCCGTTAATGTTCCGCCGCCGGGGCGTCCAAGCCCGGTAGATATCCCACCATGATCCGCCGGCGAGCTTGATCGATTAGCCTGCTCTTGCTTTGCAACCACGTCTGGGCTGATCGATTGTATTGATTACATATACACGACCGAGAAGAAGAGGTTTATATTGTATTTATCGATAGATGGATCGGTCGCTAGCCTGTGCTTTTATACCAAAAGAAAAAGGCGCGTGAGCTTCCATGCATATTACGCGCTTGTACGTACGCGTAGTGTTCGGACTTGCCCGAATTTGTTTCTTCTTTCCCTTCGCGCGCTTCAATCTACCATGTACGTAAGCACAGACCAAGTCGGGTTTCCTCCTGCCCGCAACTCGCTCTCTCGTTTCCTACCTAAAAACTATATTTTTCTTAAAAAGAAGGATGACCCAGACCTCAGCATCACGACGATTCATGTCGTCATATTATTAATTATTCATCAAGACTTTACAAAGTACATCAATAAGTGTGAAGTCATCATCTTAACATTGCTACTCCTATCAACTTGACGAAAGGGTGCAGATTGCCGAAGCCGCATACGTAGACATACATCAAAACCCAACATTTAAAGCCGGAGGCTCCAACCAAGCCACTAGCAGGGACTGGGGCATACACTGGTCCGGCACACTCTCAACAAGCACCGCATGCGCCTGCTGCCACTGTCTTTCATGCATCGATCCATCTTTAGAGTAGGTACCGGCGCATCAACCTTGCCATGTCTACCATAGACGCCATCATGGCGCCAGACAACGTCTGCTCCCTACGCGCGTCCATCATCACTCATCCGTTCTTTGAGACTCTCTTGTGTCAAGCCACTGAGACTCCACATCATCGATGCGTCACATAAAACACCGCTCCACCGCTGGAATCATCCACTGGTCCCTCAAGCCAATGCACACCTCCAAGAATGACGCCCCCATGGGGGAACGACACAAGAGCGCCGCCGTCATCCGATTAACTGATCTAGAGTTTCCCCCTAGAGGTAGCGGATAGGGGTCTAGAGCTTCTCCACAATGATGCCTTCAAAAAGGAGACGACGTTCTTCTAACGCCGCCATCGCCGGCCTTGGGGGATTACTCCCCTGTGTCCATGCGCAAGCACATGAATAGTAAAGTTGAAACAAATACTACAAAAATCTAAGTAGTTGTAAAATTTTCGGGTATTAAACTTAGCTGGCCATTCTAC
This sequence comes from Aegilops bicornis, assembly GCA_021605145.1. Lineage (NCBI taxonomy): Eukaryota > Viridiplantae > Streptophyta > Magnoliopsida > Poales > Poaceae > Aegilops > Aegilops bicornis. The sequence goes on from CM038669.1 coordinate 696,525,322, forward strand.
TCCTGCGTGGAGTTTCATCAAGAAATGACACCGGTGGTATTCTTTACGAAGAAAATACAATCTGGGTTCATCAAGCCGTGTTTTCAATATAGCTTTGATTTTGTCTGTTTTTGTCCAGAATACAGTTGATATCATTTCTTCGTGAAACTTCATATGCGAATATATCAATCGACTATGTATGTTACACAAGTTTTTTTTCTTAATCGGCATAGAACAAATAAAATCAATGCTGCAAAAAAAAAATTAAACCTTACTCGAAGCTTCTACTTTTTGTTTGTCCAGAGTTATTACGATGTACTGTCATCATTAAATTTTGCAGGCACATAGAAACTTGACGATCTTTCATGTAAAAAAAACTCTATTTATATTATTTTGCTTGCTATTTTATTTGCTTCACTGTTTATTCATAGGAGAAAATGAGCTCTAGCACTGAAAAGCCGTCCTCTGGCAAAGGCTGCCCTTTAGTCCCAGTTCACGCCACCAACCGGGACCAATGAGGTGCCTATATATACCCCCTCGCGTAAGAGCAGAGCACACTGCTCTGTTTTTTCTGGCTGCCAATGGGGAGAGGGCTTGGTGGTGCTCTAACTCACCTCCTATGCACACAAGGTGTTCGATGGAATGCCCGAGCCACACTACTTAAGCTTTCTCCTCTCCGAGCTCGACCTCCAATCTCCATTTTACTCAATATTTGTCTAGGTTTAGCGGTCCGTCACGCCCCGTACCCGTCTTCACCGCCGTCGATCACCCGCGCCGATCTCATCGCCAGCACCACCGTGGTTAGCCTCTTATTCTTATCTTCTTTCCGAGAGGAAAAATATTCTTACTTGTATGTTTAGATAGATACTTGTATTATTTTCTTACTTTTATTATTGCATCTTATATAGTGTGATGGTTTTGGTATCCGCCCCCGTCGGCCCTCGTCCTGTCTATGATTCGGATGTGGTATATATTATCTTTTCATAACTATTGGTTCATTTATTGTTTATGAAAATTATGCCGACCAACGTGACATAGATTTTATTTATCTAGGAGGTTGTTGAACCGGAAATTCCATCCGACCCTATTGTCGAGAGGTTAAATTTAGTTGAAGAACAAAACAATTTCTTGAAGGAAAAAATAAAAAAAATTGAGGAGGAGAAGATGATATTGGAGTTGCATGTTGCGGATGTCGTCGATGATCACAAGATCAAGATGGATGCAATGCGCTTGAAGATTAGAAAGATTAGAAAATATGCCATCCATACCGAGGCTTGGTATCATTATGCCGTTGGATCGGTTGTTACCTTGGTTGCGATTGAAATGTTTTACATAGTTTTAATGTATGGTTTAATTAATTTGGATGCTCTGCAGAGCTTTATGTTGTTCTGTAATGATTTTCGCTTGAAGATGAGAACTATGTATGTACTTTGGTTTTAATGTGATGATGAACTTCTATTAATTTGGTCACTTAGTTATCTATTCATGATGTTCTGTAATGATTTTTTCACGCACTTAATTATATATAATGCACGCAGATGAACCGGCAATGGATGTACGGTAACAGACACACCTCCGAGTACATTAAGGGCGTGCATGTTTTTCTCGAAGTGGCTGAGGCAAACAAGAAGAATGGTTTTATGTGTTGTCCATGCCCTATATGTGGGAATACGAAGTCTTACTCTGACCAGAAAATCCTTCACACCCACCTGCTTTACAAGGGTTTCATGCCACACTATAATGTTTGGACGAGGCACGGAGAAATAGGGATTATGATGGAAGACGGCGAAGAAGAAGAGTACGATGACAACTATGTGCCCCCTGAATACGGTGATGCTACTGAACATCAAGAGAAACCAGACGATGTGCACGATGATGCTGCAACGGGCGAAGCTGCTGAAGATCAAGAGGAACCAGACGATGTGCCCGGTGATGATTATCTCCGTCGGGTCATTGTCGATGCAAGGACGCAATGCGAAAGTCAAAAGGAGAAGCTGAAGTCCGATCGCATGTTAGAGGATCACAAAAAAGGGTTGTACCCCAATTGCGAAGATGGCAACACAAAGCTCGGTACCGCATCGAATTGCTGCAAAGGAAGGCAGAGAATATCGTGCCGGACAAAGGATTTGAGAAGCTACTGAAAATATTAAAGAAGAAGCTTCCAAAGGATAACGAATTGCCCGACAAGTACATACGCAGCAAAGAAGGTCGTATGCCCTCTAAGATTGGAGGTGCGTAAGATATATGCATGCCCTAATGATCGTGCATCCTCTACATGGTCGTACAAAGATCTGAACGCATGCCCGGTATGCGGTGCATTACGGTATAAGATCGACGAGATGACCTGGTGATGTTGACGGCGACCCCCCATGAAGAGGGTTCCTGCGAAGGTGATGTGGTATGCTCCTATAATACCACGGTTGAAACGTCTGCTCGTAAACGGAGAGCATGTCAAGTTGATGCGATGGCACAGTGAGGATCGTAAGAAAGACGGGAAGTTGAGAGCACCCGCTGACGGGTCGCAATGGAGAAAAATCGAGAGAAAGTACTGGGCTGAGTTTGCACGTGACCCAAGGAACGTATGGTTTGCTTTAAGCGCGGATGACATTAATCCTTTCGGGGAGCAGAGCAGCAATCACAGCACCTGGCCCGTGACTCTATGTATATATAACCTTCCTCCTTGGATGTGCATGAAGCGGAAGTTCATTATGATGCCGCTTCTCATCCAAGGCCCTAAGCAACCCGGCAACGACATTGATGTGTACCTAAGGCCATTAGTTGAAGAACTTTTACAACTGTGGAATGGAAACGGTGTACGTACGTGGGATGGGCACAAACAGGAGGAATTTGACCTAAAGGCGTTGCTATTCGTGACCATCAACGATTGGTCCGCTCAAGAACCTTTCACGATGCATAAACAAGGGATACCACGCATGCACGCACTGTTTACTTGACACCGAAAGTATATACCTGGAAAGCTGCAGGAAGAATGTGTACCTGGGCAATTGTCGATTTCTTCCAACCAACCATCAATGTCGAAAGAAAGACAAGCATTTCAAAGGCGAGGCAGATCACCGGAAGAAGCCCGCCATGCGTAACGGTGATCACGTACTTGCTATGGTCAATGATTTACATGTAATATTTGGAAAGGGTCCCGGCGCACTAGCTGTTCCGAATGACGCTGGGGGACACGCACCCATGTGGAAGAAAAAATCTATATTTTGGGACCTACCCTACTGGAAAGACCTAGAGGTCTGCTCTTCAATTGACGTGATGCACGTGATTTAAAAAACCTTTGCGTGAACCTACTAGGCTTCTTGGGCGTGTATGGAAAGACAAAAGATACAGCTAAGGCACGGGAGGACCTGCAACGTTTGCACGAAAAAGACGGCATACCTCCAAAGCAGTATGAAGGTCCTTCCAGCTATGCTCTTACCAAAGAAGAGAAGGAAATCTTCTTTGAATGCCTGTTTAGTATGAAGGTCCCGACTGGCTTCTCGTCGAATATAAAGGGAATAATAAATATGCCAGAGAAAAAGTTTCAGAACCTAAAGTCTCATGACTGCCACGTGATTATGACGCAACTGCTTCCGGTTGCATTGAGGGGGTTTCTACCGGAAAACATCCGATTAGCCATTGTGAAGCTATGTGCATTCCTCAATGCAATCTCTCAGAAGGTGATCGATCCAGAAATCATACCAAGGCTAAGGAGTGATGTGGTGCAATGTCTTGTCAGTTTCGAGCTGGTGTTCCCATCATCCTTCTTCAATATCATGACGCACGTCCTAGTTCATCTAGTCGACGAGATTGTCATTCTGGGCCCCGTATTTCTACACAATATGTACACCTTTGAGAGGTTCATGGGAGTCCTAAAGAAATATGTCCGTAACCGCGCTAGGCCAGAAGGAAGCATCTCCATGGGCCATCAAACAGTAGCCAGAGGTGGACCGACGAGTATCGGGGCAGCCAGTCCAGTCTGCATCGGAGTAGGCCACCATCTCCAGAGAAGTGGACGCCGTAAGTGTCAACCCGAGGGACATCATGCCGCGGATGTAGCGAAGGATCCGCTTCACGAGAGTCCAATGAGAGTCACGAGGGGCGTGCATGTGGAGACACACCTGCTGTACAGCATCACAAGATCCGTCCGGTGAGAGTCAAATCATAGAGCGCCGACAATAGACCGTAGAAAGGAGCATCCGACGCAGCGAACCCTCAAGAGCAGAGACCTTGGTTTCGTGGTTCACAGGAGTAGCAACATGATGACAGCTTGAGCATGCCAAAGACGCTCAAGAAGCTCATGTGCATACTTGGCGATGAAGAAAGAAACCGTCCGGACGCCGAACGACCTCAATGCCAAGGAAATAATGGAGAGCACCTAGGTCCTTGATAGCAAACTCGTCACGCAGCCGGAGAGTAATCTGCTGAAGAACGGCTGCGGAGGAGGCTGTCAGGATGATGTCGTCGACGTAAAGCAACAAATATGCAGTCGTGTCACCGTGGCGATAGACGAACAGTGAGGTGTCTGAGCGAGTAACGCTGAAGCCCAGTGTCTGAAGAAACCCGGCGATCCGCTGGTACCAGGCTCGGGGTGCCTGCTTGAGCCCGTAAAGAGAGCGGGACAGCAGACACACATGGCCGGGAAGTGAGGCGTCGAAGGTTGCTCACAATACACCTGCTCCTCAAGATGGCCGTGGAGAAAGGCGTTGTAGACATCCATCTGGTGAACAGGCCAGCCGCGGGAGACGGGGAGCTGGAGGAGGGTGCGGATCGTGCCCGGTTTGACAACCGGGGCAAACGTCTCAGTGAAGTCCACTCCAGCGCGCTGGCGGAAACCACGGACCACCCAGCGAGCCTTATGAAGCGCCGAGTGTACCGTCTGGCGGGTCTTATGGCGAAAGACCCACTTGCCGGTGATGACGCGTTGGCGCGAGGAGGCCGGGGAACCGAGGTCCGTGCGGTTCCGTTGAAGAGCATCGAACTCTTCCTGCATCGCCGCAAGCCGGTGAGGATCACGGAGGCGGCGCGAAGCGACGCAGGAATGGGCGACGGCTCCGGCGAGGCGGCGAGGACGTACTTGCCGCGCGAGTACCGGAGGCTCAGACGATGAACGCCGTGCGAAAGCGCTGGTGATCGCAGACGGCGCCGCCGAGCCACCGAGACGGCAGTGGGGGCAGCGAGGCGGTTGGCGCCGGGGCCGGCAAGGCGTTGGCGTGGGGGCCGCGAGGGGCAGCGTCGGGCCGCGGCGTGGCCGGCGAGGAGGCAGGCGTCGAGGCCGCGGAGGAGGCGCCCGATCCCGCGGTGCCCAAGTCGGGGGCGGCAGGTGAAGGCGGGGCTTCTACCGGAAAACATCCGATTAGCCATTGTGAAGCTATGTGCATTCCTCAATGCAATCTCTCAGAAGGTGATCGATCCAGAAATCATACTAAGGCTAAGGAGTGATGTGGTGCAATGTCTTGTCAGTTTCGAGCTGGTGTTCCCACCATCCTTCTTCAATATCATGACGCACGTCCTAGTTCATCTAGTCGACGAGATTGTCATTCTGGGCCCCGTATTTCTACACAATATGTACCCCTTTGAGAGGTTCATGGGAGTCGTAAAGAAATATGTCCGTAACCGCGCTAGGCCAGAAGGAAGCATCTCCATGGGCCATCAAACAAAGGATGTCATCGGGTTTTGTGTTGACTTCATTCCTGGCCTTAAGAAGATAGGTCTCCCTAAATCGCGGTATGAGGGGAGACTGACTGGAAAAGGCACGCTTGGAAAGGACTCAATAATATGCAGGGACGGATATTCTTGGTCTCAAGCACACTACACAGTTCTACAGAACTCTACCTTGGTGACCTCATATGTCGATGAACACAAGAACAGTCTGCGCTTCAAACACCCGGAGCAGTGCGGCGACTGGATTACATGTGAACACATCAGGACTTTCGGCAGTTGGTTGGAAACACGTCTTAAAGGTGACAACACTGTTTGTGATGAGCTGTACTTGTTGTTCAGGGGACCATCTTCTACTGTTACGATTTGGAAAGGATACGAGATAAATGGAAATACATTTTACATGATTGACCAAGATAAAAAAAGCACTAACCAAAACAGCGGGTGAGGCTGTCCAGCACATGCCCCAAAGGCACCTGGGTGACCCTCGCCACCACGTGCTGCTCCACCCTTTCCCGCGGCTCGGCACATAACTGGCGTACCTCGGCCGGGCCAGCCATGGCGAGTTGGACACCACGGTGCGACACCTCCACGCGCGTGCCGGGATTGATGCATGCCTTGGCTCCGTAGCTCCATGATGCGACGCCGAGCGTGAGGTTGAACGAGAGGCCCCTCGTTGGGTCGGGGCCGGAGACGGAGGCTATGGCGACATAGTATTGGGCGTTGAGCTTGAGGAGCTGGATGGGGACGAGTGCGCACACGACGACTACGGCGCAGAAGACCACCAGGATGGACCCTTTACGGCACCGTTCGGCGGCCTTGGCCTTCTTCTCCATGATCTCTGCTTAACCATGGAATGTCTGCCTCTCGACGTCGTCCATAGCTTTTGAAGCTGGCCAGGGTTCGATGCGATTTGTTTGGGTTTAGCGTACCTGCAGAACAAGTATGATCGATCTAGGTTTTTATGGAGGATTGGTCGATCGGTTGGTAAATGGATAATGAGGTGCAGCAAAGTTACAATTGGGAATTGTAACTGATCCCTGTTTTTTTTTTGTATTTTCACGTCCTTTAGTGAAGGCGAAGTATCTAGTGAAAATGCTGATTCGATGAAAATCTGAAAACTTGTGACCCGATCCGTTGGATCTTTAACCGATGGCACTGATGAGAGGTGGGTTTGCTAACCAACTACTTATGGCTATTTTTCATATAACCCCCTGTCTTACTCACGGGGTGGGAAATCCTTCCCAAAATTTCGCCCCAAACCGAAGTGTTCGATCTCGCCTTATTCCATTGTCGCCTCACCCACAGCCAGGACCAGGGCGCTGCTGCCGTCCCCCACCACGACGGCCGACAATGGGGCCTCCCCTACCGCGAAGACCTACAGCGGAGCCGAGCCGTTCCCCACCGCGACGACAGACGACGGAGCCGTACCCCACCGCGACGACCTACGGCACAACCGTCCCCATGGCGCTGACGCTGGGTGGATGCTACGGAGGTATCCGGCGATAGCCGGCAGGGCTACCAATGGCGCCGATGTAGGCGTCCATCTCGCCGAGCTTGTCATGTAGAGACGAAATTTCTGAATGCAACTTTGGTCTTGAGGTGTTATCACTCAACGTGAAAGCATTGTTCATTCTCCTTATTTAGACTGAACGGTGCTCCAATGATGTAATCTGAGAATTTGTGCAAGACAAAATTTTCATAATACAAGCAATTGTATGTTGGACGAAAGTTTACACATAATTCAGTGCAAGGGTGCATGTTGTTTGCTCCGGTTTACTGCATATACGTGATGTTGAAATCATTGCCTGAATATTTTATCTCTGAATATTTGTACTGAAGCTGACTTGTTAGATGCATTTTAGATGGCCTTGTATCTCTGAATAGCTGTGCAAGAATGTTGTTTCTCATGGCAAACTGTTCCTTTTACTAGCTAGAATTAGCCAGGGTAATAAGACACAAGAGGTTAATCGGTTAATTCCAATTCCTGTTGGTTGTAGCAGATGGCTTAGTCAACTCTGAATTCAGCAAGACTGACGATGTTAACCACCAGTACATATACAGAGATAACATTAGCACATGAAATTCAGTACACCAGTACTCTGAATCCTTTTGTGTTATCCATGTCATGACAGAAAGATTTCTTGTACATCAACATCCATTCAAGTATTTTTTGTAGATCCACCCTGATTCACGTGCAGCAAAAGAACTAGGATTTATCTGCACATCTACATTCATTCAATTCAGTTACAGCTAAACACCAGCAATTTCTTTGTCAAAAACCAACAAAACATTCACGTGGAGCAGTTTTGAAGGGCAAGCAAGCTGCCGGGTCGCCGTCGCATGGATGAATCGCCGCGGCCGCTTAGTCTTCGTCATGTGTGGGTGCAGGGTCGCGGAGGTCGCCGCCGCGCGGGGGCATCACCATGGCCGTGGGTCGTCGTTGAGTGGGGCGAGCGCCGCGCCGCCAGCGCGGTTAGTGCCGAGATACGGTCACGTCGGGACGCTGCCACGGCCTTCGAGTCGCCGTCGCTAGCGGCGCCGCAGTCAGTCGCCGTAGAATCGCCACGGCCTCCAGGTCGCCCTCGCGGCCGTTGAAAAAGTAGGATTATTGTTAGCAAGGGGTTATCGGGAAAACTGTGGTTAAGTGGCTGGTGGGATTCCCACCTCTGATCTATACCATACATTTGCAATCCGATGACCCATGAGGATAGTTTTCAAGTTTTCACTGAATAGGCATTTTCACATGATACCTCGCCCTTTAGTGAAAACATGCTTCTTCGTAAAACAACAAATAAATCTAAATCCCATCGGTAATCAGTTATGATTCGCTATATATCGTCGCATCACGATCTATCCATCAACCCCTCTCTCTCTCTCTCTCTCTCTCTCTCTCTCTCTCTCGTCCATACAAACCTAGAATAGATCGATCATCCCTTTCTGCACGCAAACTAATCTAAAAATCTAAGAGCAGTCTAGGGATGGACATCGAGGGGCGGCCAGCAGGCTACGGAGATCTGGACATCCTGGACAAAAAGGCCAAGGCCGACGGCAAGTGTTGCTGCTGGTGCACCGTCCTCATCTTGGCCGCCTTGGTCGCTGCCGTCCTTCTCCTCCCGACCATGCTGGTGCTCCTCCTTCAGGTCGACGCGTATTACTACGTCGCCATAGACTCTGTTTCGGGTCTCAACCCGGCGAGGGGCCTGTCCTTCAACCTCTCTCTCGGCGTTGCCTCGCAAAGCTTTGGAGCCGAGGCGTGCGTCGAATCCGGCATGCACGTGGAGGTGGCCTACCGTGGCGTCCAACTCGCCGTGGCCGAGCTGCCACGGCTGTGCGCTAGGCCGCGGAAGGCGGCGTGGCAGCGCGTGCTGGCCATGGCCACCGGGGTGCCCGTGGGAGACGTGCTCGACAGCCTTACGTTCGACATGAGACGAAGGGCGGCAGAGTTCGACGTCACGCTACACATCCCAGCGGGCTCGTATGGCGGGGACAAGTGGGTATAGGACTGCGGGCGTAAGCGGATTGGTGAGGCCACGGCATGGTGTGATTCTCCCGACCAAGCTACCTCGTTTGATTAGCAGCGATATTAATTGATCATGTGTTTTCAGGGTTGTTACCGCATGTGTAGCTGAGTTAGTTAGGATCTGTACGACAAACCTTGTATATGTAACACCTGAGGATCAATGCAAAATCGTCAGTTCTTCCTCAGTTTCCTCTTTTTAACTAAACATGCTAAAATATTTTTTAACATAATTTGTAAAATTTTAGAAATTCACTTAGCTCGACTGAAATTTGTGAATTTATCTGGTGACCACATGTAATCCCACGGAACAAATGTTTTTTTTTTGGCAAAAATGTTGTTTTTTTCACATGCCCGGTGCAATCCCAGGGAACAAATTTCAAATAGTTGCGATGGAGAACCTGCAGAAACAAATAGTCATGGAATGACTTAGCTGTTAGTTAACGTAACAACCAACAATAGGCCGGCTACACTTCTTCGGCAATACTGGCCAGTGAGATCATCTAAGCGTATTATTGAGATCACATCCCATCCCACTTTATTCTAAAAGTGACTGCTAATTCAACGTCCATGTTAAGCCACATCATTCAAAAAAGGCCAATCGTTGGGTTATTATCGCGGTCTCGGACTGAAGGAAGGAACTAATGCTCAATGACTGACTTAAGGGCCATGCTTCAACAAAAAGAACACATTAAACCACCTTGAAGTCCAAGTAGTGTACGAGCTGCCCCCTCAACTCAACCCTGTCGAAAACTTGGTCATGTAGCATTTAGATGAGGATCGTTAAATATTAAAAAACAATGGTGGAAGGATGTCTCTTTGTGGGAAAGACACGTCCTTTCGTGAAAACATCTTTCTTCGTAAAAAGACACATTCATTGGTGGAAAGATGTCTCTTCGTGAAAATACAGTGGGAAAATGATGTCTCTGTGTGTTTAGACATTACAAAAGAATGAAAAGAAGCATAATAATTGTTATGTTGACACATTGCAAAGTTCAGCTTTTAATCTTTCAAAGATTCGACCATTAAAATTGACTTAACTATGCCAGAAAATTAATTTACCAATTTATCGATTCAGTTCATGCATGGACTTGAATAATATTTGAACTTCACAACTCTATGCTTAAAATACAAAAAAAGTATTAAAAAAATAAAAAAATGTGTTATAAATATGTCATAGTACTCACTAAAACAACCTATTAATACCTGCAACAAAGCTCATGCTACAGACTGGCTAATTCTGAAAGGAAAAGGCAATACTCAACCCATCTTCTCATCTTGGTTTGGGGCAGGGCACATCATGGCGGTGTCACTCACCGACCCTCATGCCCCCGCACTTCGTCATCCACTTATCCCTTCTGTATGCCCCCTGCACACCGTATGACCCCGCGGGGAGATGCAGCGTGACATTGAATACCGCCACATTCTGCCTCATGTCCGCGGTGAGGCTGTCTAGCATGTGCCCCAAAGGCACCTGGGTAACCCTCGCCACCACGCGCTGCTCCGCCCTTTCCCGCGGCTCGGCACATAACTGGCGTACCTCGGCCAGGCCAGCCATGGTGAGTTGGACACCATGGTGCGACACCTCCACGCGCGTGCCAGGTTTGATGCATGACTTGGCTCCGTAGCTCCATGATGCGACACCGAGCGTGAGGTTGAACGAGAGGCCCCTCGTTGGGTCGGGGCCGGAGACGGAGGCTATGGCGACATAGTATTGGGCGTTGAGCTTGAGGAGCTGGATGGGGATGAGTGCGCACACGACGACCACAGCGCAGAACACCACCAGGATGGACCCTCTACGGCACCGCTCGGCGGCCTTGGCCTTCTTCTCCATGACCTCTGCTTCTCCATGGAATATCTGCTTCTCGACGTCGTCCATGGATTTTGAAGCTGGCTGAGGGCTCGATGCGATTTGTTTGGGTTTAGCGTACCTGCAGAACAAGTATGATCGATCTAGGAGGACTGGTCGATCGGTTGGTAGATGGATAAAGAGGTGCAGCAAGTTACAATTGGGAATCGTAGCTGATCCCCTGGATTTAGTTAGCTGAGAACTGAACGGTGGACACACGTTTTTCTTTTTCTTTTGAGGATCAACGGTGGACACAAGTTGTATAGTAGTCCAGATTGGCACATTTGCCCGGCCGCCAAATACTTAGCATAGAAAAACTGTTTCCGAGTCCACTAAGGGGGTGCTTGTTTACAGGGACTTATTAGTGTAGGGACGTAAAAAAGTCCCTTTTAGACCCATCTAAACCAAACAGGAGGGACTTATAGGGACTTAAAAGTGGGCATTTGAGACTTATGAAAGAAGACCTGAGGGAGAGTCTTTTTGGGACTTTTAGTTATAACATGGTCTTTTAGTCCATGTTTAGTCCCAGGAACCAAACAAGTAGGGACTTTTTAGGGACTAGCGACTTTTTAGTTGGGACTAAAAATAGTCCTAGGACTTATGAACCAAACAAGTTTTTCTTTTTCTTTTGAGGATCAAACGGTGGACACAAGTTGTATAGTAGTCCAGATTGGGACATTTGCCTGGCCGCCAAATACTTATCATAGCAAAACTATTTCCGAGTCCACTAAGTTATAGTCATTCTCACCTGTCAAAAAAAAGTTATAGTCATTATCAAATAATAAATACTTGATCAAACTAAGTATATCCCCGCATATCTAATAGAGTTCCCTAAACTTAGAAAAAAAACAGAGTTCTCACCAACATGGCACCACCTTGCTTTCTTCTTCCTTGCATACAGGACCTGACAACGATGGTGCAGGTGAGCGGGATGCTGCGTAAGGTGCCTCGATGAACAAATCTGGACAAAATGTGATTTTTCCATAGAAGCTAGTTGAAGCGACACAAAGGCTGAGGTTGGGGGACGACAAGAGGTGCATGGATTCATGCAATATCAGAAACTTGAACACCAATGATAAAATAGCGAGCTGTTCTAGTCATATTAAAAGGTAATAAAGTTAACTGCTTGCCAATCTATGCATGGAATCTTACAATCATAATCATCTGTTGCCATAGAAAAATCTTAGTCAAAAGAAAACAAAAATATACCAATATAATTCTACACCACGAAAGCCCACTGGCACTGGCTCCGACCCCAACGTACCACTTGTGCACCACGAATGTCCACGGGAACCGAACTGTAATGTCGAACAACTCATCCCCAAGCCTTATCTCCCACAGGAGAGTGTCTGTCATGGTCGCCGGCATGCGCACACCCTCCCGCCTCACGGTGAAGGGCCGCTCCACCGCTTTGTGCGGGCTGGCGTAGAGAGCCGTGAAGCGATGGCATTAGTAAGCGAGACTCCGCGGTAGGCCACCTCCACAAACGTCTAATGATCCACGCACACTCCCACAGGTAGTTCCTTGAGGCGACGCTAAGGATGAGGTCGAACACCGGGTTGACAATGACCGCCGCCGCCCCGGCGCGAGAGATAGCATTTTTTATCTCATGCATGCCATGTTTAAGGTGTTGCCTTGCCCATTCCGTTGGTTTTTATCTCATGCGGTAGGTTTTCATGTTATTTTACATCTTGTGGCATTTTCCCCTCAATTAATTGTTGTGTGCCTTTTTCTTTTTTGCTCTTTCCGGTTGTGTGCATTCATGATACAGAGAGGGATACGATCATCCTTCCATTGTTATCTAAAACATTGAGTAGACGAAATTTAAGGTAACTATTATTGTTCCTATCGTGCATTTGTAGAATAATCCATAATTATAACCAACTGATACACTCCTATAACAAAAACTAGTAATATCATTCATGCATGGCCAAATTAAATAAATGAAGAATTGCCAGCACAAATAAGAGCGCAAATTAATAAACCTTAACACCAATCCTAAGATGTTTGATATGCTAAAGAAGAGTGAGATTAGAAACAACAAATGCCAATCAACGAATGAAGTGGAGAATTCGAAGAAAATGAAGGATTGATAATAATTCCACACGTGCTCCGATCATATACTGCTAGCGGTTTTTACGGGGCAATAGGCTCACTTATTTTAAGGAACCGGCAGCAGCATAACACCTCTTTGACAACTGAGTGACGAGTCAATACCTAGATCATCTAGATAAATAACTCCTTAAAATAAAAACAAAAAAACTAGATATATCACACCGCCTCTTGTTTCGACGAATCGCATGACGAGGCAGCCCCACCGACCCGCATGCCCTTGCACTGCGACGCCCACTCCAAAACGCTGTCCTCCCCGCCGTATGACCCGGCCGGGAGATGCAATGTGACATCGAACGCGGCCACGCCTTTCCTTACGTCCTCCGTGAGGCTGTGTAACACATTACACACAGAAACCCCGGTGGCCATTGCCATGACAAGATGCTCCACTGACTTCCGTGGCGCAGCATAGCGCCCCCGCGTCTCGGCCACGCTAGCAGCAAGCTGAACGCCACCATAGTACACCTCTATGTATGTGCCAGAGTTGATGCATGCCTTAAACCCATAGCTCCGGGAGGCCACACCGAGGGTGAGGTTGAACGAGAGGTCCCTCGTCGGGTCTACACCGGAGATAGAGTCTATCGCAACGGAATAATGGTTGTCGAGCCCATAGTACTCAATCGAGACAGCTATGCACAGGGTGATCACGATGCAGGAGGTAACAGCGAAACACCAGGCGCAGCATTCTCTGGTGGCCTTGGCCTTCTTCTCCATGATCTCCTGATCTCCATAGGCTGGCTGTCTCTCAACGTCGTCGTCCATCTCCGGCAGCCTTCCCATATGCTTGGATTTTCGTTAAGGCCTTGGATTGGTTTGAGTTTGCCTTATCTGAAGAACATGAACGATCAATCTAGGTTTATATATATGGACTAAAAATAGAGAGGTCGGTTGATGGATATCCAATGGGATAAACACATGGGAATCGTAACTGATGGCCGGTCGGATCAATATTTTATGGGGAAAATAAACGTACAACCGACCCCTTAACTCCTTTCCGGTAACAACACGGCCGCTATCTACTTAGCTATGCTATGTATAAGGCCATCCCAAGAAATCCAAACTACCAAACACACCGATCGGTCAATCAACGTCCATGGCGGCCACCGGCAACCACGACGATGTTCCTCCCAACTGCGACGACTTTCTAGCCATCTGCTGCATAATATTGGGCATCGCTGCTGCGGTTCTAGTAGGCACCGGCATAGCCTATTTGTCGTCCCAGGAACACTACTACCCACTCTATTCCGTGGCCATCGAATCTGCCTCCGGCCTCGACGTCCTCGCTCCAGACCTCACTCTAGAGTCTAGACCCAGAGTTCAATCTCACGCTCCGCATCACATCGCAAAACCAGCAGGACGCATGGGCGAAGGCCGGCATGCACGTGGAGGTGTCCTACCGCTGTGTCATACTCGCCGCTAGCCCCGCGACATCGGAGCAGCTCTGCGTCAAGCCACCCAAGGCAAGGGAGGCACACTTCGTCGCTAGGGGCCCTGGGGTGCGCCTACCTGGGTACATCATGGACAATCTCATGGCGGACGCGTGGAACCGGGTGCACGCGTTTGACGTCATGCTTAGACGGTCTGACGACAGAGTCGACAACCTAAGGGTGGAGTCTTGCGGGGGCAGGCGGGTCGGCGGGGACACTGCCGCCGCGTTGGAGACTAGATGCCAGGGGGTGCACTTGTGCCCTGACCAAAACCACAGAAGAAGCCTTCTCAAGTCGCCGACAAAACACGTATCTGGTCAATCAATTATTATGTAACTCAATGTAAGGTGAAGGGTGCCCCCGCCTCAAGTGAAGATCTACGGATGGCCAAGATCCCATTCGCTAAAGATCAGCCATCAAGATGCACTATGAATTTACTTGCGTTAGATTAGACATGGTCTACTATATACATTATCATAGTTTTTGTTTTCTGTTCATCCTAGTTCTAGTTGCTTCCTGTCAAAGGTGTACCTGAACTTGTTAGGTCAATGTAGAACAAATTGTTTTTTCATAGATTAGCAAGATTGCCACCCCCTGCACATATAAGTACTATGGGCACAACTGTTACCGTTGAGTTGATTGTATTAAAAATCTTTATCTTTACCATTGGAGTTTGTGGTGGGTCGCGACATTTCTCCATGCTCCTATCGTGATCGACCCTCTACTTACATGAGAGTCGGCATATGGGCTACCGAATTTCTTTTGGAAGAGGGTTGACGCGAGTGTCAAAGGCGCCGAGACCAGTGGGTTGTAGTCGAGGTCAAGGCTGGACAGTATGGTATCAGACCAGTGGGTTGCCAAGTGGCTTGCTGGTTCTGGCCATTTAGTCGGTAAGTGCTTGGATCGTAGAGAGCTACTTGGAGGTACCAGGGATCCCTGATGCATGTTGGCAAGGGAAATCAAAGTGTTCACTGAACATGCTCTGGGGTGGGATGCAAACATCTCGGTGATCACGCTCCAGACCTCGGTAGCAGTCACGTTGGATGCGGCAATCCCTTTCCTCATATATCCTCCACGAGGTTGTGTAAGACATTCCATATGGGAACCCCCAGTGGCTATTGCCATGACACGCTGCTCCACTGCCTTCCGTGGCCCAGCACGGTGCCCCTGCGTCTCGACCACGCTAGCCACAAGCTGGACGCTACTATAGTCTGTGTAGAAGGACAAGATATGGGCTGTGCAATCTCGATGTATTGACCGGTGCACCAGGCACGTATATATAAGTACAAAGGTGGGCCACAACCTCAACTATACAAAGGAAACAGGAGGTGGGCCCTACACACAAATATACACGTACACAATATACTCAACACCCCCCCGCCCCCGCAGTCGAAGCGGCGCCAGTGACGCAGAGACTGGAACGGAACTCCTCAAAGGTAGAAGTCGGCAATCCCTTCGTCATCACATCGGCAAACTGCTGAGCGGTCGGCACATGGAGAACCCGCATGCGTCCAAGAGCCACCTGCTCGCGCACAAAGTGAATGTCCAGCTCGATGTGTTTAGTCCGGCGATGATGAACGGGGTTGGCGGAGAGGTACACCGCAGAGACGTTGTCGCAGTAGACAACCGTAGCCTGTGAGACGTCGTGATGTAGCTCCTGAAGTAACTGTCGTAGCCAGGTGCACTTTCGGCGACAGCGTTGGCCACAGCTCGGTACTCAGCCTCCGGCGCTTAGAGCGCGAAACCGTGGGTTGTCGCTTGGGCGACCACGAGGCGAAAGTGAAGGACCGAGGTAGACGCAGTAGCCAGAGATGGACCGACGAGTATCGGGGCAGCCAGCCCAGTCTGCATCGGAGTAGGCCACCATCTCCAGAGAAGTGGACGCCGTAAGTGTCAACCCGAGGGACATCGTGCCGCGGATGTAGCGAAGGATCCGCTTCACGAGAGTCCAATGAGAGTCACGAGGGGCGTGCATGTGGAGACACACCTGCTGTACAGCATACTGAAGATCCGGTCTGGTGAGAGTCAAATACTGTAGAGCGCCGACAATAGACCGGTAGAAAGGAGCATCCGACGCAGGCGAACCCTCAAGAGCAGAGACCTTGGCCTTCGTGTCCACAGGAGTAGCAACAGGATGACAGTTGAGCATGCCAGCACGCTCAAGAAGCTCATGTACATACTTCTGCTGATGAAGAAAGAAACCGTCCGGACACCGAACGACCTCAATGCCAAGGAAATAATGGAGAGCACCCAGGTCCTTGATAGCAAACTTGTCACGCAGCCGGAGAGTAATCTGCTGAAGAACGGCTGCGGAGGAGGCTGTCAGGATGATGTCGTCGACGTAAAGCAGCAAATATGCAGTCGTGTCACCGTGGCGATAGACGAACAGTGAGGCGTTCGAGCGAGTATCGCTGAAGCCCAGTGTCTGAAGAAACCCGGCGATCCGCTGGTACCAGGTGTTGGAAATATGCCCTAGAGGCAATAATAAAAGCATTATTATTATATTTCCTTATTCATGATAATTGTCTTTATTCGTGCTATAATTGTGTTAACCGGAAATCGTAATACATGTGTGAATAACAGACAACAACATGTCCCTAGTGAGCCTCTAGTTGACTAGCTCGTTGATCGACAGATAGTCATGGTTTCTGACTATGGACATTGGATGTCATCGATAACGGGATCACATCATTAGGAGAATGATGTGATGGACAAGACCCAATCTTAACATAGCATAAGATCGCAGTTCGTTTGCTAGAGTTTTCCAATGTCAAGTGTCCTTTCCTTAGACCATGAGATCGTGTAACTCCGGATACCGTAGGAGTGCTTTGGGTATGCCAAACGTCACAACGTAACTGGGTGACTATAAAGGTATGCTACAGGTATCTCTGAAAGTGTCCATTGGGTTGACATGGATCGAGATCGATTTGTCACTCCGCTTGACGGAGAGGTATCACCGGGCCCTCTCGGTAATGCATCATCACAATGAGCTCAATGTGATCGAAGTGTTTGATCACGGGATCATGCATTACGGTAACGAGAAAAGTGACTTGCCGGTAACGAGATTGAACGAGGTATTGGTATACCGACGATCGAATCTCGGGCAAGTAAAATACCGATTGACAAAGGGAATCGTATACGGGATTAATTGAATCCTTGACATCGTGGTTCATCCGATGAGATCATCGTGGAGCATGTGGGAGCCAACATGGGTATCCAGATCCCGCTGTTGGTTATTGCCCGAGAGCCGTCTCGGTCATGTTCGCATGTCTCCCGAACCCGTAGGGTCTACACATAAGGTTGATAACGCTAGGGTTGTAGGAATATGTATGTGCAGTAACCCGAATGTTGTTCGAGTCCCGGATGAGATCCTGGGCGTCACGAGGAGTTCGGAATGGTCCGGAGGTAAAGAATTATATATAGGAAGTGCTGTTTCGCCATCGGGACAAGTTTGGTGATATCGGTATTGTACCGGGACCACCGGAGGGGTCCTGGGTCCACCAAGTGGGGCCACCAGCCCCAGGGGCCACATGGGCCCTAGGTGGTGCGCCTAGGCCCACATGGGCCAAGGGGAACCAGCCCCAAGGGGCCCATGCGCCTAGGGTGGAAAAAGGAGAGTCCATGAGGGGAAGGCACCTCAGGGTGCCTTGGGGAGGTGGACACCTCCCCTCTTGGCCGCACCCTCCCTTGGAGGGGGCAAGGCTGCGCCCTCCCCCCCTCCTTGGCACCTATATAAAAGGGGGAGGGGAAGGGGGCAGCAGCACCTTGGCCCTGGACGCCTCCCTCTCCCTCTCCAACACATCCTCCTCCTCCGTAGTGCACGGCGAAGCCCTGCCGGAGTACTGCAAGTTCCACCATCACCACGCCGTCGTGCTGCTGCTGGAGCCATCTTCCTCAACCTCTCCTTCACCTTGCTGGATCAAGAAGAAGGAGACGTTACGCTGACCGTACGTGTGTTGAACGCGGAGGTGCCGTCTGTTCGGTACTAGATCATCGGTGAATTGGATTACGACAAGTTCGACTACCTCATCCACGTTCACTCCGAAGCTTCCGTTGCGATCTACAAAGTGGTATGTAGATGCTATCCAATCTGAATACTCGTTGCTAGATGAACTCATAGATGGATCTTGGTGAAACCGTAGGAAAAATTTTAATTTTCTGCAACGTTCCCCAACAGTGGCATCATGAGCTAGGTCTATGCGTAGTTCTTCTTGCGCGAGTAGAACACAATTTGTTGTGGGCGTAGATGTTGTCAATTCTTCTTGCCGTTACTAGTCAATCTTGATTCAGCGGTATTGTGGGATGAAGCGGCCCGGACCAACCTTACACGTACGCTTACGTGAGACCGGTTCCACCGACTAACATGCACTAGTTGCATAAGGTGGCTGGCGGGTGTCTGTCTCTCCTACTTTAGTTGGATCGGATTCGATGAACAGGGTCCTTATGAAGGGTAAATAGAGATTGACAAATCACGTTGTGGTTTGAACGTAGGTAAGAAAACGTTCTTGCTAGAACCCTAATTCAGCCACGTAAAACTTGCAACAACAATTAGAGGACGTCTAACTTGTTTTTGCAGCAAGTGCTTTGTGATATGATATGGCCAGAAGTTGTGATGAATGATGAATGATCTATATGTGATGTATGAGATGTTCATGCTATTGTAATAGGGATCACGACTTGCATGTCGATGAGTATGACAACCGGCAGGAGCCATAGGAGTTGTCTTTATTTTTGTATGACCTGCGTGTCATTGAAGAACGCCATGTAAACTACTTTACTTTATTGCTAAACACGTTAGTCATAGAAGTAGAAGTAGTCATTGGCGTGACAACTTCATGAAGACACGATGATGGAGATCATGATGATGGAGATCATGGTGTCATGCGGTGACAAGATGATCATGGAGCCCTCAAGATGAAGATCAAAGGAGCTATATGATATTGGCCATATCATGTCACTACTTTATATAATTGCATGTGATGTTTATTATGTTTTATGCATCTTGTTTACTTAGAACGACGGTAGTAAATAAGATGATCCCTCATAATAATTTCAAGAAAGTGTTCACCATAACTGTGCACCGTTGCTAAGGTTCGTCGTTCAAGCACCACGTGATGATCGGGTGTGATAGGTCCTTACGTTCGCATACAACGGGTGTAAGACAGATTTACACACGCAAAACACTTAGGTTGACTTGACGAGCCTAGCATGTACAGACATGGCCTCGGAACACGTAAGACCGAAAGGTCGAGCATGAGTCGTATAGAAGATACGATCAACATGAAGATGTTCACCGATGTTGACTAGTCCGTCTCACGTGATGATCGGACACGGCCTAGTTGACTCGGATCATGTAATACTTAGATGACTAGTAGAGGGATGTCTATCTAAGTGGGAGTTCATTAAATTTGATTAAATGAACTTTATTATCATGACCTTAGTCTAAATATTTACAATATGTCTTGTAGATCAAATGGCCAACGTAGTCCTCAACTTCAACGCGTTCCTAGAGAAAACCAAGCTGAAAGACGATGGTAGCAACTATACGGACTGGGTCCGGAACCTGAGGATTATCCTCATAGCTGCCAAGAAAGATTATGTCCTAAGAGCACCGCTGGGTGACGCACCTATTCTCCCTGCAGAACAAGACGTTATGAACGCTTGGCAGTCACGCCATGCGATGATTACTCCCTCGCTCACGGCATGCTTTACAGCTTAGAGCCGGACTCCAAAAGCGTTTTGAGAGACATGGAGCATATGAGATGTTCAAGAGCTGAAAATGGTTTTCCAAGCTCATGCCCGGTCGAGAGATATGAAGTCTCCGACAAATTCTTTAGCTGTAAGATGGAGGAAAATGGCTGCATCGGTGAACACATACTCAAAATGTCAGGTTGCACAACCGCTTGACTCAAGCTGGAAGTTAATCTCCCGGATGAAGCGGTCATTGACAGAATCCTCGATCGCTTCCACCTAGCTACAAGAGCTTTGTGATGAACTACAATATGCAGGGGATGGTAAAGACCATTCCTGAAGTATATGCTATGCTGAAATCAGCAGAGGTAGAAATCAAGAAGGAGCATCAAGTGTTGATGGTGAATAAAACCACTAAGTTCAAGAAGGGCAAGGGTAAAAGAACTTCAAGAAGGACGGCAAGGAAGTTGCCGCCGATAAGCAAGTTTCCGGAAGAAGCCAAAGAATGGACCCAAGCCCGAAACTGAGTGCTTTTATTGCAAGGGAAGTGGTCACCGGAAGCGGAACTGCCCCAAGTACTTAGCGGACAAGAAGGCCGCAAAACCAAAGGTATATGTGATATACATGTAATTGATGTGTACCTTACCAGTACTCGTAGTAGCTCTTGGGTATTTGATACCGGTGCGGTTGCTCATATTTGTAACTCAAAGCAGGAGCTGCGGAATAAACGGAGACTGGCGAAGGACGAGGTGACGATGCGCGTCAGGAATGGTTCCAAGGTCGATGTGATCGCCTTCGGCACGCTACCTCTCTGCATTTACCTACGGGATTAGTTTTAAACCTCAATAATTGTTATTTAGTGCCAAGTTTGAGCATGAACATTGTATCTGGATCTCGTTTAATTCGAGATGGCTACTCATTTAAATCCGAGAATAATGGTTGTTCTATTTATATGAGAGATATGTTTTATGGTCATGCTCCGATGGTTAATGATTTATTCTTAATGAATCTCAGATGCGTGATGATACACATATTCATAGTGTGAATACCAAAAGAGTTAAAGTTGATAACAATAGTCCCACATATTTGTGGCACTGCCGCCTTAGTCACATAGGTGTCAAACGCATGAAGAAGCTCCATGCAGATGGACTTTTAGAGTCTCTTGATTATGAATCATTTGACACGTGCGAACCATGCCTCATGGGTAAAATGACCAAGACTCCATTCTCAGGAACAATGGAGCGAGCAACCAACTTATTGGAAATCATACATACCGATGTGTGCGGTCCAATGAGTGTTGAGGCTCATGGTGGCTATCGTTATGTTCTCACCCTCACCGATGACTTGAGTAGATATGGGTATGTCTACTTAATGAAACACAAGTCTGAGACCTTTGAAAAATTCAAGGAATTTCAGAGTGAGGTTGAAAATCAACGTGATAGAAAGATCAAGTTTCTACGATCGGATCGTGGAGGAGAATACTTGAGTCACGAATTTGGCACACACTTAAGAAAATGTGGAATAGTTTCACAACTCACGCCGCTGGAACACCTCAAGCGTAATGGTGTGTCCGAACGTCGTAATCGCACTCTATTAGATATGGTGCGATCTATGATGTCTCTTACCGATTTACCGCTATCTTTTTGGGGCTATGCTTTAGAGACTGCCGCATTCACTTTAAATAGGGCTCCGTCGAAATCCGTTGAGACGACACCGTATGAATTATGGTTTGGGAAGAAACCTAAGCTGTCGTTTCTAAAAGTTTGGGGATGCGATGCTTATGTCAAGAAACTTCAACACGAGAAGCTCGAACCCAAGTCGGAAAAATGCGTCTTAAAGGATACCCGAAAGAAACTGTTGGGTATACCTTCTACCTCAGATCCGAAGGCAAGATCTTTGTTGCCAAGAATGGATTCTTTACGGAGAAAGAGTTTCTCTCGAAAGAAGTAAGTGGGAGGAGAGTAGAACTTGATGAAGTGTTATCTCTTGAACCGGAAATGGCGAAACTCAAGAAATCGTTCACGAGGTGCCTGCACCAACTAGAGAGGAAATTAATGATTATGATCAAGATACTTGATCAAGCTCCTACTGAAATTCGAAGGTCCACAAGGACACGCTCCGCACTGCAGTGGTACGGGAACCCTGTCTTGGAAATCATGTTGTTAGACAACGGTGAACCTTGAACTATGAGGAAGCAATGGCGGGCCCGGATTCCGACAAATGGCTGGAAGCCATGAAATCCGAGATAGGATCCATGTATGAAAACGAAGTATGGACTTTGACTGACTTGCCCGTTGAACGGCGAGCCATAGAAAATAAATGGATCTTTAAGAAGAAGATGACGCGTATGGTAATGTGACCATCTATAAAGCTCGGCTTGTCGCTAAGGGTTATCGACAAGTTCAAGGGGTTGACTACGATGAGACTTTCTCACCGGTAGCGAAGCTGAAGTCCGTCAGAATCATGTTAGCAATTGCTGCATACTATGATTATGAGATATGGCAAATGGACGTCAAAACGGCATTCCTTAATGGTTTCCTTAAGGAAGAATTGTATATGATGCAGCCGGAAGGTTTTGTCGATCCTAAGAATGCTGACAAGGTGTGCAAGCTCCAACGCTCGATTTATGGGCTGGTGCAAGCATCTCGGAGTTGGAACATTCGCTTTGATGAGATGATCAAAGCGTTTGGGTTCTACAGACTTATGGAGAAGCCTGTGTTTACAAGAAAGTGAGTGGGAGCTCTGTAGCATTTCTCATATTATATGTAGGCGACATACTTTTGATGGGAAATGATATAGAACTCTTGGACAGCATTAAGGCCTATTTGAATAAAAGTTTTTCAATGAAGGACCTTGGAGAAGCTGCTTATATATTAGGCATCAAGATCTATAGAGATAGATCGAGACGCCTCATAGGTCTTTCACAAAGCACATACCTTGATAAGATATTGAAGAAGTTCAATATGGATCAATCTAAGAAGGGGTTCTTACCTGTGTTACAAGGTGTGAAATTGAGCTCAGCTCAATGTCCCACCACGGCAGAAGATATAGAAGAGATGAGTGTCATCCCTATGCCTCAGCCATAGGTTCTATTATGTATGCCATGCTGTGTACCAGACCTGATGTAAACCTTGCCGTAAGTTTGGTAGGAAGGTACCAAAGTAATCCCGGCAAGGAACACTTGACAATGGTCAAGAGTATCCTGAAGTACCTGAAAAGGACTAAGGACATGTTTCTCGTTTATGGAGGTGACAAAGAGCTCGTCGTAAAGGGTTACGTCGGCGCTAGCTTCGACACAGATCTGAATGACTCTAAGTCACAAACCGGATACGTGTATATTTTGAATGGTGGGGCAGTAAGCTGGTGCAGTTGCAAGCAAAGCGTCGTGGCGGGATCTACATGTGAAGCGGAGTACATGGCAGCCTCGGAGGCAGCACATGAAGCAATTTGGGTGAAGGAGTTCATCACCGACCTCGAGTCATACCCAATGCGTCGGGGCCAATCAAGCTCTACTGTGACAACACAGGAGCTATTGCACTTGCAAAGGAGCCCAGGTTTCACAAGAAGACTAGGCACATCAAGCGTCGCTTCAACTCCATTCGTGAAAATGTTCAAGATGGAGACATAGAAATTTGTAAAGTGCACACGGATCTGAATGTCGCAGATCCGTTGACTAAACTCTCTCCCTAAGGCAAAACATGATCAGCACGAGAACTCTATGGGTGTTCGATTCATCACAATGTAACTAGATTATTGACTCTAGTGCAAGTGGGAGACTGTTGGAAATATGCCCTAGAGGCAATAATAAAAGCATTATTATTATATTTCCTTATTCATGATAATTGTCTTTATTCGTGCTATAATTGTGTTAACCGGAAATCGTAATACATGTGTGAATAATGCACAACAACATGTCCCTAGTGAGCCTCTAGTTGACTAGCTCGTTGATCGACGAGATAGTCATGGTTTCTGACTATGGACATTGGATGTCATCGATAACGGGATCACATCATTAGGAGAATGATTTGATGGACAAGACCCAATCTTAACATAGCATAAGATCGCATAGTTCGTTTGCTAGAGTTTTCCAATGTCAAGTGTCCTTTCCTTAGACCATGAGATCGTGTAACTCCCGGATACCGTAGGAGTGCTTTGGGTATGCCAAACGTCACAACGTAATCGGGTGACTATAAAGGTATGCTACAGGTATCTCTCGAAAGTGTCTGTTGGGTTGACATGGATCGAGACTGGATTTGTCACTCCGCTTGACGGAGAGGTATCACCGGGCCCTCTCGGTAATGCATCATCACAATGAGCTCAATGTGATCGAAGTGTTTGATCACGGGATCATGCATTACGGTAACGAGAAAAGTGACTTGCCGATAACGAGATTGAACGAGGTATTGGTATACCGACGATCGAATCTCGGGCAAGTAAAATACCGATTGACAAAGGGAATCGTATACGGGATTAATTGAATCCTTGACATCGTGGTTCATCCGATGAGATCATCGTGGAGCATGTGGGAGCCAACATGGGTATCCAGATCCGCTGTTGGTTATTGCCCGAGAGCCGTCTCGGTCATGTTCAGATGTCTCCCGAACCCGTAGGGTCTACACACTTAAGGTTGATAACGCTAGGGTTGTAGGAATATGTATGTGCAGTAACCCGAATGTTGTTCGGAGTCCCGGATGAGATCCTGGACGTCACGAGGAGTTCCGGAATGGTCCGGAGGTAAAGAATTATATATAGGAAGTGCTGTTTCGGCCATCGGGACAAGTTTCGGTGATATCGGTATTGTACCGGGACCACCGGAGGGGTCCCGAGGGTCCACCAAGTGGGGCCACCAGCCCCAGGGGGACACATGGGCCCTAGGTGGTGCGCCTAGGCCCACATGGGCCAAGGGGAACCAGCACCAAGGGGCCCATGCGCCTAGGGTGGAAAAAGGGGAGAGTCCATGAGGGGAAGGCACCTCCGAGGTGCCTTGGGGAGGTGGACACCTCCCCTCTTGGCCGCACCCCTCCCTTGGAGGAGGGGCAAGGCTGCGCCTCCCCCTCCTTGGCACCTATATAAAGGGGAGGGAAGGGGCAGCAGCACCTTGGCCCTGGACGCCTCCCTCTCCCTCTCCAACACATCCTCCTCCTCCGTAGTGCACGGCGAAGCCCTGCCGAGTATCGCAAGTTCCACCATCACCACGCCGTCGTGCTGCTGCTGGAGCCATCTTCCTCAACCTCTCCTTCACCTTGCTGGATCAAGAAGAAGGAGACGTTACGCTGACCGTACGTGTGTTGAACGCGGAGGTGCCGTCTGTTCGGTACTAGATCATCGGTGAATTGGATTACGGCAAGTTCGACTACCTCATCCACGTTCACTCCGAAGCTTCCGCTATGATCTACAAAGTGGTATGTAGATGCTATCCAATCTGAATACTCGTTGCTAGATGAACTCATAGATGGATCTTGGTGAAACCGTAGGAAAAATTTTAATTTTCTGCAACGTTCCCCAACACCAGGCTCGGGGTGCCTGCTTGAGCCCGTAAAGAGAGCGGGACAGCAGACACACATGGCCGGGAAGTGAGGCGTCGACGAAGCCGGTGGGTTGCTCACAATACACCTGCTCCTCAAGATGGCCGTGAAGAAAGGCGTTGGAGACATCCATCTGGTGAACAGGCCAGCCGCGAGAGACGGCGAGCTGGAGGACGGTGCGGATCGTGCCCGGTTTGACAACAGGGGCAAACGTCTCAGTGAAGTCCACTCCAGCGTGCTGGCGGAAACCGCGGACCACCCAGTGAGCCTTGTAGCGCTCGAGTGTACCGTCTGAGCGGGTCTTATGGCGAAAGACCCACTTGCCGGTGATGACGTTGGCGCGAGGAGGCCGGGGAACCAGGGTCCAGGTGTGGTTCCGTTGAAGAGCATCAAACTCTTCCTGCATCGCCGCAAGCCAGTGAGGATCACGGAGGGCGGCGCGAGCGGATGCAGGAATGGGCGACGGCTCCGCGGCGGAGGCGGCGAGGACGTACTCGTCGCGCGAGTACCGGAGGCTCGGACGATGAACGCCGGTGCGAGCGCGGGTGACTGGGCCGGGCGGCGCCGCCGGAGCCACCGGCGAGACGGCCGGCGTCGGCCGGCGTAGGCGGCCGCGTGGGGGCCGGGCGAGGCGGCCGCTGCGTTAGCAGGAGAGGCGGCGCGTGGGGGCCGCGCCGAGCCGGGCGATGGGGCCGCGTGGCCGGGCGAGGAGGCGGGCGCCGAGGCCGGAGGAGGCGGGCCGAGCCTGCAACGCCCGATCTCATGCGTGCCCAAGTCGGGGCGGCAGGTGAAGGCGGGCGCCGGCTGCACCGTCGGAGCCGGCCGAGGAGGCCGAGTGGGCGGGCGCCGGCAGGAGGGCGCGGGTGTTGGAAATATGCCCTAGAGGCAATAATAAAAGTATTATTATTATATTTCCTTGTTCATGAAAATTGTCTTTTATTCATGCTATAATTGTATTATCCGGAAATCGTACTACGCGTGTGAATACATAGACCATAATATGTCCCTAGTGAGCCTCTAGTTGACTAGCTCGTTGATCAACAGATAGTCATGGTTTCCTGACTATGGACATTGGATGTCGTTGATAACGGGATCACATCATTTGGAGAATGATGTGATGGACAAGACCCAATCCTAAGCATAGCACAAGATCGTGTAGTTCGTTTTGCTAGAGCTTTTACAATGTCAAGTATCTCTTCCTTAGACCATGAGATCGTGTAACTCCCGGATACCGTAAGAGTGCTTTGGGTGTACCAAACGTCACAACGTAACTGGGTGACTATAAAGGTGCACTACAGGTATCTCCGAAAGTGTCCGTTGGGTTGACACGGATCGAGACTGGGATTTGTCATCCGTATGACGGAGAGGTATCACTGGGCCCACTCGGTAGTGCATCATCATAATGAGCTCAAAGTGACCAAGTGTTTGGTCACGGGATCATGCATTACAAGATGCTGAGTAAAGTGACTTGCCGGTAACGAGATTGAACGAGGTATTGGGATACCGACGATCGAATCTCGGGCAAGTAAAATACCGATTGACAAAGGGAATTGTATACGGGGTTGTTTGAATCCTCAACATCGTGGTTCAACCGATGAGATCATCGAGGAGCATGTGGGAGCCAACATGGGTATCCAGATCCTGCTGTTGGTTATTGCCCGAGAGCCGTCTCGGTCATGTCTGCATGTCTCCCGAACCCGTAGGGTCTACACACTTAAGGTTCGGTGACGCTTAGGGTTGTATGAATATGAGTATGCAGCAAACCGAAAGTTGTTCGAGTCCCGGATGAGATCCCGGACGTCACGAGGAGTTCGGAATGGTCCGGAGGTAAAGATTTATATATGGGAAGTCTTATTTTGGTCGCCGGAAAAGTTACGCTGCGTTATCGGTATTGTATCTTGGAGTGCCGAAAGGGGTCCGGGGTCCACCAGGGTCCACCTGCCCGGAGGGCACATGGGCTGTAGGGGTGCGCCTTGGCCTATATGGGCCAAGGGCACCAGCCCCAAGAGGCCCATGCGCCAAGAGAGACAAGAGAGGGAGAGTCCTAAAGGGGAAGGCACCTCCCAGTGCCTTGGGAGGATGGACTCCTCCCCTTGGCCGCACCCTTCCTTGGAGGAAGGGCAAGGCTGCGCCCCTTCTCTCTTTGCCCCTATATAAAGGGAGGGAGGGTCAGCCGCACCCCTCAAGGCTTGGCGCCTCCCTCCTCCCTGCTACACCTCCTCCTCCTTCCGTAGTTGCTTAGCGAAGCCCTGCCGGAGTTCTGCTGCATCCACCACCACGCCGTCGTGCTGCTGGATCATCATCAACCTCTCCTTCCCCCTTGCTGGATCAAGAAGGAGGAGAAGTCATCCGCTCCGTACGTGTGTTGAACGCGGAGGTGCTGTCCATTCAGCACTAGGTCATCAGTGATCGGAATCACGGCGAGTACGACTCCATCATCCCCGTTCCATTGAACGCTTCCGCACGAAATCTACAAGTGGTATGTAGATGCAATCACTCTCCCATGACTCGTTGCTTAGATGAACTCATAGATGGATCTTGGTGAAACCGTAGGAAAAATTTTAATTTTCTGCAACGTTCCCCAACAGTGGCATCATGAGCTAGGTCTATGCGTAGTTCTCTATTACACGAGTAGAACACAATTTGTTGTGGGCGTAGATGTTGTCAACTTTCTTGCCGCTACTAGTCTTATCTTGCTTCAGCGGTATTGTGGGATGAAGCGGCCCGGACCGACCTGAAGGAAATATGCCCTAGAGGCAATAATAAAGTTATTATTTATTTCCTTATTTCATGATAAATGTTTATTATTCATGCTAGAATTGTATTAACCGGAAACATGATACATGTGTGAATACATAGACAAACATATAGTCACTAGTATGCCTCTACTTGACTAGCTCATTAATCAAAGATGGTTATGTTTCCTAACCATAGACATGTGTTGTTATTTGATTAATGGGATCACATCATTAGGAGAATGATGTGATTGACATGACCCATTCCGTTAGCCTAGCACTTGATCGTTTAGTATATTGCTATTGCTTTCTTCATGACTTATACATGTTCCTGTAACTATGAGATTATGCAACTCCCGTTTACCGGAGGAACACTTTGGGTGCTACCGAACGTCACAACGTAACTGGGTGATTATAAAGGAGTACTACAGGTGTCTCCAAAGGTACATGTTGGGTTGGCGTATTTCGAGATTAGGTTTTGTCACTCCGATTGCCTGGAGAGGTATCTCTGGGCCCTCTCGGTAATGCACATCACTATAAGCCTTGCAAGCAATGTAGCTAATGAGTTAGTTACGGAATGATGCATTACGTAACGAGTAAAGAGACTTGCCGGTAACAAGATTGAACTAGGTATTGGATACCGACGATCAAATCTCGGGCAAGTAACATACCGATGACAAAGGGAACAACGTATGTTGTTATGCGGTTTGACCGATAAAGATCTTCGTAGAATATGTGGGAGCCAATATGAGCATCCAGGTTCCGCTATTGGTTATTGACCAAGAATAGTTCTCGAACCCGTAGGTTCCGCACGCTTAAGGTTTCGATGACAGTTATATTATGAGTTTATGAGTTTTGATGTACCGAAGGAGTTCGGAGTCCCGGATGAGATCGGGGACATGACGAGGAGTCTCGAAATGGTCGAGACGTAAAGATCGATATATTGGACGACTATATTCGGAGTTCGGAAAGGTTCCGAGTCATTCGGGTATTTTTCGAGTACCGAGAGTTACGGGAATTCGCCGGGAGTATATGGGCCTTATTGGGCCATACGGGAATAGAGAAGAGAGGCCAAAGGAAGGAGGCCTGCGCTCTTCTGGTCCGACTTGGACAAGGTGCAGCCCCTTTTTCCTTCTTCCTCTCCCCCTCTTTCCTTCTCTCCTACTCCAACAAGGAAAGGAGGAGTCCTACTCCCGGTGGGAGTAGGACTCCCCCCTTGGTGCGCCTCCTCCCTAGGCCGGCCGCCTCCCCCCTTGCTCCTTTATATACGGGGGCAGGGGGCACCCCATGACACACAAGTTGATCTACGGATCGTTCCTTAGCCGTGTGCGGTGCCCCCCTCCACCATATTCCACTTCGGTCATATCGTCGCGGAGCTTAAGCGAAGCCCTGCGTCGGTAGAGTCATATCGTCGCGAGCTTAGGCGGCCCGGCGCAGGTGGAGCATCATCATCGTCACCACGCCGTCGTGCTGACGGAACTCATCCCCGACGCTTTGCTGGATCGGAGCCCAGGGATCGTCATCGAGCTGAACGTGTGCTGAACTCGGAGGTGCCGTGCGTTCGGTACTTGGATCGGTCGGATCGTGAAGACGTACGACTACATCAACCGCGTTGTTATAACGCTTCCGCTTACGGTCTACGAGGGTACGTGGACATACACTCTCCCCTCTCGTTGCTATGCCATCACCATGATCTTGCGTGTGCGTAGGAATTTTTTTGAAATTACTACGTTCCCCAACAGTGGCATCCGAGCCTAGGTTTTATGGTTTGATGTTATATGCACGAGTAGAAGACAAGTGAGTTGTGGGCGATATAAGTCATACTGCCTACCATCATGTCATACTTTGGTTCGGCGGTATTGTTGGACGAGACGACTCGAACCGACATTACGCGTACGCTTACGCGAGACCGGTTCCCCCGACGTGCTTTGCACAGAGGTGGCTTGCGGGAGACAGTCTCTCCAACTTTAGTTGAACTGAAAAGTGTACGCCCGGTCCTTGCGAAGGTTAAAACGGAGTCAAATTGACAAACTATCGTTGTGGTTTTGATGCGTAGGTGAGATTGGTTCTTACTTAAGCCCGTAGCAGCCACGTAAAACTTGCAACAACAAAGTAGAGGACGTCTAACTTGTTTTTGCAGGGCATGTTGTGATGTGATATGGTCAAGACGTGATGCTATATTTTATTGTATGAGATGATCATGTTTTGTAACCGAGTTATCGGCAATCGGCAGGAGCCATATGGTTGTCGCTTATTGTATGAAATGCAAAAGCCATGTAATTGCTTTACTTTATCACTAAGCGGTAGCGATAGTCGAGAAGCAATAGTTGGCGAGACGACAACGATGCTACGATGGAGATCAAGGTGTCGCGCCCGGTGACGATGGTGATCACGACGGTGCTTCGGAGATGGAGATCACAAGCACAAGATGATGATGGCCATATCATATCACTTATATTGATTGCATGTGATGTTTATCCTTTATGCATCTTATCTTGCTTTGATTGACGGTAGCATTATAAGATGATCTCTCACTAAAATTATCAAGAAGTGTTCTCCCCGAGTATGCACCGCTATAAAAGTTCTTCGTGCCGAGACACCACGTGATGATCGGGTGTGATAGGCTCTACGCTCAAATACAACGGGTGCAAAACAGTTGCGCACGCGAAATACTCAGGTTAAACTTGACGAGCCTAGCATATAACAGATATGGCCTCGGAGCACGGAGACCGAAAGGTCGAACGTGAATCATATAGTAGATATGATCAACATAGTGATGTTCACCATTGAAACTACTCCATCTCACGTGATGATCGGACATGGTTTAGTTGATTTGGATCACGTAATCACTTAGATAACTAGAGAGATGTCTATCTAAGTGGGAGTTCTTAAGTAATATGATTAATTGAACTTAAACTTATCATGAAACTTAGTCCTGGTAGTATTTTGCAAATTATGTTGTAGATCAATAGCTCGCGCTGTTACTTCCCTATGTTTGTTGCTTTCATATGTTTATTTTGATGTGTTCCTAGAGAAAATTGTGTTGAAAGATGTTAGTAGGAATGATGCGGATTTGATCCGTGATCTGAGGTTTATCCTCATTGCTGCACAGAAGAATTATGTCCTTAATGCACCGCTAGGTGATAGACCTATTGCAGGAGCAGATGCAGACGTTATGAACGTTTGGCTAGCTCAATATGATGACTACTTGATAGTTTAGTGCACCATGCTTAACGGCTTAGAATCGGGACTTCAAAGACGTTTTGAACGTCATGGACCATATGAGATGTTCCAGGAATTGAAGTTAATATTTCAAGCAAATACCCGAGTTGAGAGATATGAAGTCTGCAACAAGTTCTATAGCTAAAAGATGGAGGAGAATCGCTCAACTAGTGAGCATGTGCTCAGATTGTCTGAGTACTTCAATCGCTTGAATCAAGTGGGAGTTAATCTTCCAGATAAGATAGTGATTGACATAATTCTCTAGTCACCATCACTAAGTTAGTAGAACTTCGTGATGAACTATAGTATGCAAGGGATGACGAAAAGATTCTCGAGCTCTTCGCGATGCTAAAATCGGCGAAGGTAGAAATCAAGAAAAACATCAAGTGTTGATGGTTGAAAAGACCACTAGTCTCAAGGAAAAGGGCAAAGGGAAGAAGGGGAACTTCAAAAGGAACGGCAAGCAAGTTGCTGCTCGAGTGAAGAAGCCCAAGTCTGGACCTAAGCCTGAGACTAAGTACTTTTGCTGCAATGGAACTGGTCACCGAAGCGGAACTACCCCTGAATATTTGGTGGATAAGAAGGATGGCAAAGTGAACAAGGTTATATTTGATATACAGGTTATTGATGTGTGCCTTACTAGTGTTTATAGTAGCCCCGAGTATTTGATACTTGTTCGGTTGCTAAGATTAGTAACTCGAAACAGGAGTTACAGAATAAACAGAGACTAGTTGAAGGGGAAGTGACGATGAGTGTTGGTAGTAGTTCCAAGATTGATATGATCATCATCGCACACTCCTATACGTTCGGGATTAGTGTTAAACCTAAATAAATGTTATTTGGTATTTGCGTTGAGCATGAATATGATTTGATCATGTTTATTTCAAAACGGTTATTCATTTAAAATCAGAGAATGATTGTTGTTCTGTTTAAATGAATAAAACCTTCAATGGTCATACACCCAATGAAAATAGTTTATTGGATCTCGATAGTAGTGATACACATATTCATAATATTGATGCCGAAAAATGCAAAGTTAATAATGATAGTGCAACTTATTTGTGGCACTGCCGTTTGGGTCATATCGGTGTAAAGCGCATGAAGAAACTCCATGCTGATGGGTTTTTGGAATCACTTGATTATGAATCATTTGATGCTTGCGAACCGTGCCTTTTGGGCAAGATGACTGAAACTCCGTTGTTCGGAACAATAGAACGAGATACTGACTTATTGGAAATAATACATATCGATGTATGCGATCCAATGAGTGTTGATGCTCGTGGCAAGTATCGTTATTTTCTGACCTTCACAAGATGATTTGAGCAGATATGGGTATATCTTCTTGATGAAACATAAGTCTGAAATAGTTGAAAAGTTCAAAGAATTTCAGAGTGAAGTAGAAAATCATCGTAACAAGAAAATAAAGTTTCTGCGATCTGATCGTGGAGATGAATATTTGAGTTACGAGTTTGGTCTTCAATTAAAACAAAGTGGAATAGTTTCACAGCTCACGCCACCTGGAACACCACAACGTTATGGTGTGTCCGAACGTTGTAACCGTACTTTATTGGATATGGTGCAATCTATGATGTCTCTTATTGATTTACCATTATCGTTTTGGGGTTATGCATTAGAGACAGCTGCATTCACGTTAAAAGGGCACCATCTAAATCCGTTGAGACGACACTATATGAACTATGGTTTAGCAAGAAACCCAAGTTGTCGTTTCTTAAAGTTTGGGGCTACGATGCTTATGTGAAAAAGTTTCATCCTGATAAGCTCGAAACCAAATCAGAAAAGTGCGTCTTCATAGAATACCCAAAGGTAACTATTGGGTACACCTTCTATCACAGATCCGAAGGCAAGTTATTCGTTGCTAAGATGGATCCTTTCTAGAGAAGAAGTTTCTCTCGAAAGAAGTGAGTGGGAGGAAAGTAGAACTTGATGAGGTAATTGTACCTTCTCCCTTATTGGAAAGTAGTTCATCACAGAAATCAGTTCCTGTGGTTCCTACACCAATCAGTGAGGAAGCTAATGATGATGATCATGAAGCTTCAGATCAAGTTACTACCGAACCTCGTAGGTCTTCCAAAATAAGATCCGCACCAATGTGGTACGGTAATCCTATTCTAGAAGTCATGTTACTAGATCATGATGAACCTACGAACTATGAGGAAGCGATGATGAGCCCAGATTCCGCGAAATGGCTTGAGGCCATAAAATCTGAGATAGGATCCATATATAAGAACAAAGTGGGGACTTTGGTTGACCTGCTCGATAATCAGCAAG
Source organism: Aegilops bicornis (assembly GCA_021605145.1). NCBI lineage: Eukaryota > Viridiplantae > Streptophyta > Magnoliopsida > Poales > Poaceae > Aegilops > Aegilops bicornis. The sequence goes on from CM038669.1 coordinate 696,559,329, forward strand.
TCAAGTTAAATAAATGGATCTTCAAGAGGAAGACGGACACTGATAGTAGTGTTACTATCTACAAAGCTCGACTTGTTGCAAAAGGTTTTCGACAAGTTCAAGGTGTTGACTACAATGAGATTTTCTCAACTCTAGCGTTGCTTAAGTCTGTCCGAATCATGTTAGCAATTGCTACATTTTATGAAATCTGGCAAATGGATGTCAAAACAACATTCTTTAATGGATTTATTAAAGAAAAGTTGTATATGATGCAACCAGAAGGTTTTGTCAATCCTAAAGGAGCTAACAAAATGTGCAAGCTCCAGCGATCCATCTATGTACTGGTGCAAGCATCTCAGAGTTGGAATATATGCTTGATGATTTGATCAAAGCATATGGTTTATAAAGACTTTTGGAGAAGACTGTATTTACAAGAAAGTGAGTGGGAGCACTACAACATTTCTGACAAGTATATGTGAATGACATATTGTTGATCGGAAATAACGTAGAATTATTCTGCAAAGCATAAAGGAGTAATTGAAAGGATTTTTTTTTAAAAAGACCTCAGTAAAGCTACTTATATATTGAGCATCAAGATCTATTGAGATAGATCAAGACGCTTGATAAGTTTTTTCAATAAGTACATACCTTGTCAAGATTTTGAAGTAGTTAAAAATGGAACAGTCAAAGAAAAAGTTCTTGCCTGTGTTGCAAAGGTGTGAAATTGAGTAAGACTCAAATCCCGACCACGGCAGAAAATAGAAAAGAGAATAAAATTCATTCCCTATGCCTCACCATAGGTTCTATAAAGTATGCTATGCTATGTACCGGACATATTGTATACCTTGCTCTGAATTTGGCAAGGAGTACAATAGTGATCTAGGAGTAGATCATCGGACATTGGTCAAGAACATCCTTAGTGAGGACTAAGGAAATATTTCTCGATTATGGAGGTGATAAAAGAGCCCGTCGTAAAGAGTTACATCGATGCAAGCTTTTTACACTAATCTAGATGACTCTAAGTCTCAATCTGGATACATATTGAAAGTGAGAGCAATTAGCTGGAGTAGCTCCGTGCAGAGCATTGTAGACATATAATATTTGCAAAATACATACGGCTCTGAATGTGACAGACCCGTTGACTAAGCTTCTCTCACGAGCAAAACATGATCATACCTTAGTACTCTTTGGGTGTTAATCACATAGCGATGTGAACTAGATTATTGACTCTAGTAAACCCTTTGGGTGTTGGTCACATGACGATGTGAACTATGGGTGTTAATCACATACAGATGTGAATATTAGTGTTGAATCACATGATGATGTGAACTAGGTTACTGACTCTAGTGCAAGTGGGAGACTGAAGGAAATATGCCCTAGAGGCAATAATAAAGTTATTATTTATTTCCTTATTTCATGATAAATGTTTATTATTCATGCTAGAATTGTATTAACCGGAAACATGATACATGTGTGAATACATAGACAAACATATAGTCACTAGTATGCCTCTACTTGACTAGCTCATTAATCAAAGATGGTTATGTTTCCTAACCATAGACATGTGTTGTTATTTGATTAATGGGATCACATCATTAGGAGAATGATGTGATTGACATGACCCATTCCGTTAGCCTAGCACTTGATCGTTTAGTATATTGCTATTGCTTTCTTCATGACTTATACATGTTCCTGTAACTATGAGATTATGCAACTCCCGTTTACCGGAGGAACACTTTGGTGCTACCAAACGTCACAACGTAATCGGGTGATTATAAAGGAGTACTACAGGTGTCTCCAAAGGTACATGTTGGGTTGGCGTATTTCGAGATTAGGTTTTGTCACTCGATTGTCGGAGAGATATCTCTCGGCCCTCTCGGTAATGCACATCACTATAAGCCTTGCAAGCAATGTAGCTAATGAGTTAGTTACGGAATGATGCATTACGTAACGAGTAAAGAGACTTGCCGATAACGAGATTGAACTAGGTATTGGATACCGACGATCAAATCTCGGGCAAGTAACATACCGATGACAAAGGGAACAACGTATGTTGTTATGCGGTTTGACCGATAAAGATCTTCGTAGAATATGTGGGAGCCAATATGAGCATCCAGGTTCCGCTATTGGTTATTGACCAAGAATAGTTCTAGGTCATGTCTACATAGTTCTCGAACCCGTAGGTTCCGCACGCTTAAGGTTTCGGCGATGCTTATATTATGAGTTTATGAGTTTTGATGTACCAAAGGAGTTCGGAGTCCCGGATGAGATCGGGGACATGACGAGGAGTCTCGAAATGGTCGAGACGTAAAGATCGATATATTGGACGACTATATTCGGAGTTCCGAAAGGTTCCGAGTCATTCGGGTATTTTTCGGAGTACCGGAGAGTTAGGGGAATTCGCCGGGGAGTATATGGGCCTCATTGGGCCATACGGGAATAGAGAAGAGAGGCCAAAAGGAAGGAGGCCTGCGCCCCCCTTCTGGTCCGACTTGGACAAGGGGAGCAGCCCCCTTTTTCCTTCTTCCTCTCCTCCTCTTTCCTTCTCTCCTACTCCAACAAGGAAAGGAGGAGTCCTACTCCCGGTGGGAGTAGGACTCCCCCCTTGGTGCGCCTCCTTCCTAGGCCGGCCGCCTCCCCCCTTGCTCCTTTATATACGGGGGCAGGGGGGCACCCCATGACACACAAGTTGATCTACGGATCGTTCCTTAGCCGTGTGCGGTGCCCCCCTCCACCATATTCCACTTCGGTCATATCGTCACGGAGCTTAGGCGAAGCCCTGCACCGGTAGAGTCATATCGTCGCGGAGCTTAGGCGAAGCCCTGCACCGGTGGAGCATCATCATCGTCACCACGCCGTCGTGCTGACGGAGCTCATCCCCGACGCTTTGCTGGATCGGAGCCCGGGGATCGTCATCGAGCTGAACATGTGCTGAACTCGGAGGTGCCGTGCGTTCGGTACTTGGATCGGTCGGATCGTGAAGACGTCATTTACTACATCAACCGCGTTGTTATAACGCTTCCGCTTACGGTCTACGAGGGTACGTGGACATACACTCTCCCCTCTCGTTGCTATGCCATCACCATGATCTTGCGTGTGCGTAGGAAATTTTTTGAAATTACTACGTTCCCCAACACGACCTTACACGTACGCTTACGTGAGACTGGTTCCATCGACCGACATGCACTAGTTGCATAAGGTGGCTAGCGGGTGTCTGTCTCTCCCACTTTAGTTGGAGCGGATTCGATGAAAAGGGTCCTTATGAAGGGTAAATAGAAGTTGACAAATCACGTTGTGGCTTTCACGTAGGTAAGAAAAGCGTTCTTGCTAGAACCCTATTGCAGCCACGTAAAACTTGCAACAACAATTAGAGGACGCCTAACTTGTTTTTGCAGCAAGTGTTTTGTGATGTGATATGACCAAAGTTGTGATGAATGATGAATGATATATGTGATGTATGAGATCATGTTCTTGTAATAGGAATCACGACTTGCATGTCGATGAGTATGACAACCGGTAGGAGCCATAGGGGTTGTCTTTATTTTTGTATGACCTGCGTGTTATTGAAGAACGCCATGTAAATTACTTTACTTTATTGCTAAACGCGTTAGCCATAGAAGTAGAAGTAGTCGTTGGCGTGACAACTTCATGAAGACACGATGATGGAGATCATGATGATGGAGATCATGGTGTCATGCCGGTGACAGGATGCTCATGGAGCCCCGAAGATGGAGATCAAAGGAGCTATATGATATTGGCCATATCATGTCACTACTATATATAATTGCATGTGATATTTATTATCTTTATGCATCTTGTTTACTTAGAACGACGGTAGTAAATAAGATGATCCCTCATAACAATTTCAAGAAAGTGTTCTCCCTAACTGTGCACCGTTGCTAAAGTTAAATGGTTTGAAGCACCACGTGATGATCGGGTGTGATAGATCCTTACGTTCACATACAACGGGTGTAAGACAGTTTTACACATGCAATACACTTAGGTTAACTTGACAAGCCTAGCATGTACAGACATGGCCTCGGAACACAAGAAACCGAAAGGTCGAACATGAGTCGTATGGAAGATACGATCAACATGGAGATGTTCACCAACGATGACTAGTCCGTCTCACGTGATGATCGGACACGGCCTAGTCGACTCGGATCATGTATCACTTAGATGACTAGAGGGATGTCAAATCTGAGTGGGAGTTTATAAAATAATTTGATTAGATGAACTTTATTATCATGAACAATAGTCTAAAAATCTTTGCAAAATGTCTTGTAGATCAAATGGCCAACGCTCAAGTCACCATGAACTTCAACGCGTTCCTAGAGAAAACCAAGCTGAAAGATGATGGCAGCAACTATTCGGACTGGGTCCGGAACCTGAGGATTATCCTCATAGCTGCCAAGAAATAATATGTCCTAGAAGCACCGCTAGGTGAAGCACCCATCCCAGAGAACCAAGACGTTATGAACGCTTGGTAGTCTTGTGCTGATGATTACTCCCTCGTTCAGTGCGGCATGCTTTACAGCTTAGAACCGGGCTCCAAAAGCGTTTGAGCGACACGGAGCATATAAGATGTTCGAGGAGCTGAAACTAGTTTTCCAAGCTCATGCCCGGTCGAGAGATATGAAGTCTCCGGCAAGTTCTACAGTTGTAAGATGGAGGAAAATAGTTCAAGGTGAGCACATACTCAAAATGTCTGGGTTGCACAACCGCCGTCCCAAATTTGGACATTAACCTCCCGAACGAGGCGGTCATTGACAGAATCCTTCAGTCACTCCCACCAAGCTATAAGAGCTTTGTGATGAACTACAATATGCAGGGGATGGTGAAAACTATTCCTGAAGTATTTTCAATGCTGAAGTCAGCAGAGGTAGAAATTAAGAAGGAGCATCAAGTGTTGATGGTCAATAAAACCACTAAGTTCAAGAAGGGCAAGGGAAAGAAGAACTTCAAGAAGGACGGCAAGGATGTTGCCGCGCCCGGTCAACCAGTTGCCGGGAAGAAGTCAAAGAATGGACCCAAGGCTGAGACTGAGTGCTTTTATTGCAAAGGGAAGGGCCACTGGAAGCGGAACTGCCCCAAATACTTAGCAGACAAGAAGGCCGGCAACACTAAAGGTATATTTGATATACATGTAATTGATGTGTACCTTACCAGTACTCGTAGTAACTCCTGGGTATTTGATACGGTGCCGTTGCTCATATATGTAACTCACAGCAGGAGCTGCGGAATAAGCGGAGACTGGCGAAGGACGAGGTGACGATGCGCGTCGGGAATGGTTCCAAGGTCGATGTGATCCCCGTCGGCACGCTACCTCTACATTTACCTACAGGATTAGTTTTAAACCTCAATAATTGTTATTTAGTGCCAAGTTTGAACATGAACATTGTATCAGGATCTCGTTTAATACGAGATGGCTACTCATTTAAATCCGAGAATAATGGTTGTTCTATTTATATGAGAGAAATGTTTTATGGTCATGCTCCGATGGTCAATGGTTTATTCTTAATGAATCTCGAACGTAATGTTACACATGTTCATAGTGTGAATACCAAAAGATGTAAAGTTGATAACGATAGTCCCACATACTTGTGGCACTGCCGCCTTTGGTCACATTGGTGTCAAGCGCATGAAGAAGCTCCATGCTGATGGACTTTTAGAGTCTCTCGATTATGAATCATTTGACACATGCGAACCATGCCTCATGGGCAAGATGACCAAGACTCCGTTCTCCGGAACAATGGAGCGAGCAACCAACTTATTGGAAATCATACATACCGATGTGTGCGGTCCAATGAGTGTTGAGGCTCACGGAGGATATCGTTATGTTCTCACTCTCACTGATGAATTGAGTAGATATGGGTATGTCTACTTGATGAAACACAAGTCTGAGACCTCTGAAAAGTTCAAGGAATTTCAGAATGAAGTAGAGAATCAACGTGACCGAAAGATAAAATTCTTGCGATCAGATCGTGGAGGAGAATATTTAAGTCACGAATTTGGTACACACTTAAGGGAATGTGGAATCGTTTCACAACTCACGCCGCCTGGAACACCTCAGCGTAACGGTGTGTCCGAACGTCGTAATCGCACTCTATTGGATATGGTGCGATCTATTATGTCTCTTACTAATTTACCGCTATCATTTTGAGGATACGCTCTAGAGACAGCTACATTCACTTTAAATAGGGCACCGTCTAAATCCGTTGAGACGACACCGTATGAATTATGGTTTGGGAAGAAACCTAAGCTGTCGTTTCTAAAAGTTTGGGGATGCGATGCTTATGTCAAGAAACTTTAACCTGAAAAGCTCGAACCCAAGTCGGAAAAATGCATCTTCATAGGATACCCTAAGGAAACCATTGGGTATACCTTCTACCTTAGATCTGAAGGCAAGATCTTTGTTGCCAAGAACGGATCCTTTCTGGAAAAAGAGTTCCTCTCGAAAGGAGTAAGTGGGAGGAAAGTAGAACTCGATGAAGTACTACCTCTTGAACCGGAAAGTAGTGCAGCTCGGGAAAATGTTCCTGTGGTGCCTACACCGACTGGAGAGGAAATTAATGATGATGATCAAGGTACTTGGATCAAGCTGCTCTTGAACTTCAGAGGTCCACTAGGACACGTTCCGCACCGCAGTGGTACGGCAACCCTGTCACGGAAATCATGTTGTTAGACAACGGTGAACCTTCGAACTATGAAGAAGCGATGGCGGGCCCAGATTCCAACAAATGGCTTGAAGCCATGCAATCCGAGATAGGATCCATGTATGAAAACAAAGTATGGACTTGACAGACTTGCCCGATGATCGGCGAGCGATAGAAAACAAATGGATCTTTAAGAAGAAGACGGACACAGATGGTAATGTTACCATCTATAAAGCTCGACTTGTCGCTAAGGGTTATCGACAAGTTCAAGGGATTGACTATGATGAGACTTTCTCTCTCGTAGCGAAGCTTAAGTCCGTCCGAATCATGTTAGCAATTGCCGCATACTATGATTATGAGATATGGCAGATGGACGTCAAAACGGCATTCCTTAACGGTTACCTTAAGGAAGAGATGTATATGATGTAGCCGGAAGGTTTTGTCGATCCTAAGAATGCTAACAAGGTATGCAAGCTCCAGCGATCCATTTATGGGCTGGTGCAAGCATCTCGGAGTTGGAATATTCGCTTTGATGAGATGATCAAAGCGTTTGGGTTTATGCAGACTTATGGAGAAGCCTGCGTTTACAAGAAAGTGAGTGGGAGCTCTGTAGCATTTCTCATATTATATGTAGATGACATACTTTTGATGGGAAATGATATAGAACTTTTGGATAGCATTAAGGCCTACTTGAATAAGAGTTTTTCAATGAAGGACCTTGGAGAAGCTGCTTAAATATTAGGCATCAAAATCTATAGGGATAGATCGAGACGCCTCATAGGTCTTTCACAAAGCACATACCTTGATAAGATTTTGAAGAAGTTCAAAATGGATCAGTCCAAGAAAGGGTTATTGCCTGTTTTGCAAGGTGTGAAATTGAGCTCAGCTCAATGCCCGACCACGGCAAAAGATAAAGAAGAGATGAGTGTCATCCCCTATGCCTCAGCCATAGGATCTATTATGTATGCCATGCTGTGTACCAGACCTGACGTAAACCTTGTCGTAAGTTTGGTAGGAAGGTACCAAAGTAATCCCGGCAAGGAACACTGGACAACGGTCAAGAATATCCTGAAGTACACGAAAGGACGAAGGACATGTTTCTCGTTTATGGAGGTGACGAAGAGCTCGTCGTAAAGGGTTACGTCGACGCTAGCTTCGACACAGATCTGGATGACTCAAAGTCACAAACCGGATACGTGTATATGTTGAATGGTGGAGCAGTAAGCTGGTGCAGCTGGAAGCCGAGCGTCGTGGCGGGATCTACATGTGAAGCGGAATACATGGCAGCCTCGGAGGCAGCGCATGAAGCAATTTGGGTGAAGGAGTTCATCACCGACCAAGGAGTCATACCCAATGCGTCGGAGCCGATCAAACTCTTCTGTGACAACACGGGAGCTATTGCACTTGCCAAGGAGCCCAGGTTTCACAAGAAGACCAGGCACATCAAGCGTCGCTTCAACTCCATTCGTGAAAATGTTCAAGATGGGGACATAGAAATTTGCAAAGTGCATATGGATCTGAATGTCGCAGATCCGTTGACTAAACCTCTTCCGCGGGCAAAACATGATCAACACCGGAACTCTATGGGTGTTCGATTCATCACAATGTAACTAGATTATTGACTCTAGTGCAAGTGGGAGACTGTTGGAAATATGCCCTAAAGGTAATAATAAAAGTATTATTATTATATTTCCTTGTTCATGATAATTGTCTTTTATTCATGCTATAATTGTATTATCCGGAAATCGTGTCTGGCGTGTGAATACATAGACCACAATATGTCCCTAGTGAGCCTCTAGTTGACTAGCTCGTTCATCAACAGATAGTCATGGTTTCCTGACTATGGACATTGGATGTCGTTGATAACGGGATCACATCATTAGGAGAATGATGTGATGGACAAGACAATCCTAAGCATAGCACAAGATCGTGTAGCTCGTTTTGCTAGAGCTTTTACAATGTCAAGTATCTCTTCCTTAGACCATGAGATCGTGTAACTCCCGGATACCGTAAGAGTGCTTTGGGTGTACCAAAGCGTCCTGGCGTAACTGGGTGAATATAAAGGTGCATTACAGGTATCTCCGAAACTGTCTGTTGGGTTGACACGGATCGAGACTGGGATTTGTCACTCCGTATGACGGAGAGGTATCACTGGGCCCACTCGGTAGTGCATCATCATAATGAGCTCAAAGTGACCGAGTGTTTGGTCACGGGATCATGCATTACGGTACGAGTAAAGTGACTTGCCGGTAACGAGATTGAACGAGGTATTGGGATACCGACGATCGAATCTCGGGCAAGTAAAATACCCGATTGACAAAGGGAATTGTATACGGGGTTGTTTGAATCCTCGACATCGTGGTTCATCCGATGAGATCATCGAGGAGCATGTGGGAGCCAACATGGGTATCCAGATCCCGCTATTGGTTATTGCCCGAGAGCCGTCTCGGTCATGTCTGCATGTCTCCCGAACCCGTAGGGTCTACACATAAGGTTCGGTGGCGCTAGGGTTGTATGAATATGAGTATGCAGCAAACCGAAAGTTGTTCGAGTCCCGGATGAGATCCCGGACGTCACGAGGAGTTCCGGAATGGTCCGGAGGTAAAGATTTATATATGGGAAGTCTTATTTTGGTCGCCGGAAAAGTTTGGCGTTATCGGTATTGTACCGAGTGCCGAAGGGGTCCAGGGTCCACCAGGGTCCACCTGCCCGGGAGGGGGGCACATGGGCTGTAGGGGTGCGCCTTGGCCTATATGGGCTAAGGGCACCAGCCCCAAGAGGCCCATGCGCCAAGAGAGACAAGAGAGGGAGAGTCCTAAAGGGGAAGGCACCTCCTAGGTGCCTTGGGGAGGATGGACTCCTCCCCCTTAACCGCACCCTTCCTTGGAGGAAGGGGCAAGGATGCGCCCCCCCCCCTTCTCTCTTTTGCCCCTATATAAAGGGAGGGGTGGGAGGGGCAGCCGCACCCCTCAAGGCTTGGCGCCTCCCTCCTCCCTGCTACACCTCCTCCTCCTTCCGTAGTTGCTTAGCGAAGCCCTGCCGGAGTTCTGCTGCATCCACCACCACGCCTTAGTGCTGCTGTATCATCATCAACCTCTCCTTCCCCTTGCTGGATCAAGAAGGAGGAGACGTCATCAGCTCCGTACGTGTGTTGAGCAGCGGAGGTGCTGTCCGTTCGCACTAGGTCATCGGTGATCTGAATCACGGCGCGAGTACGACTCCATCATCCCCGTTCAATTGAACGCTTCCGCACGCAATCTACAAGTGGTATGTAGATGCAATCACTCTCCCATGACTCGTTGCTTAGATGAACTCATAGATGGATCTTGGTGAAACCGTAGGAAAAATTTTAATTTTCTGCAACGTTCCCCAACAGCGGGGACCGCCAAAGCCCGGAGGCGGTCCACGGGCCAGACGGGATCGTCCACCTCACGAGGTCGTCGAAGGGCCGCCAGTGGCCGGGGCGACGAGACGACAAGGGGTACCTGCTGCTGAAACGGAAACACCATCTCATCAAAGTAAACGTGTCGGGAGGTGAAAACACGATGGGAGACGGGATCATAGCAGCGGTAGCCCTTAGTGTTAGGTGGGTAGCCGAGAAAGATGCAAAGCGACGGAGCGGGGTGCAAGTTTATGAGGCGCAGTGGCGGCGATGCTAGGATAGCAAAGGCAGCCGAAGATGCGAAGCCCTTCATAAGAAGGAGGTGCACCGAAGAGACGATGGTGAGGTGTAAAGTTCCCGCAAGTACGACATGGGCGGATGTTGATGAGGAGAGAAGCGGTGGCTAGAGCGTCAGCCCAAAAGCGCGAAGGCACATTGGCATGAAAGAGAAGAGTCCTAACGCAGTCATTTAGAGTGCGAATGATGCGTTCAGCACGACCGTTCTGCTGCGAGGTGTACGGGCAAGTGAGACGAAAAATCATGCCATGTGTGGCGAGAAGATTACGAACAGCGATGTTGTCAAACTCCTTCCCGTTGTCTGTCTGCAACGCAAGAATGGGTCGACCAAACTACGTGAGAACATAAGAATAGAAAGCGGCGAGAGTGGATATAACATCCGACTTGCGGCGCATAGCAGGAAGGTCCACACATAATGCGAAAAATCGTCAAGTATGACAAGATAATAAAGAAAGCCCGTATTACTTGCAACAAGAGATGTCCAAACATCACTATGAATTAACTCAAACGGGTACGATGCAACAAAGGAAGAAGGCCTAAACGGAAGACGAGCATGTTTGCCGAGACGACATGCATGACACGAGTGATCCTCGTTCTTATTACACGAGAAAGAAAAACTCCGAAGTATGTGGCGAAGTGTGGCAGGATTAGGATGACCCAAGCGAGCGTGCCAAAGATCCACTCCGGTGGCGAGGCGGCAGGCGGCGGAAGTGGTGGAGGTGGCGGAGTGAACCGGGTAGAGCTCGTCGGGCCTGTCACATCGGTGGAGCACCATCCGCGTGCGAGCGTCCTTAACAGAAAAACCACATTCGTGAAATTCAACAGTAACCGGATTTTCACGTGTAAGAGAATGAATAGAAACAAGATTTTTAATAAGTTCAGGAGAAACGAGAATATTAGACATGGATATAGGAGTGGAGTTAGATGGAAAATATGTATTTCCAATATGGATGATGGGAAGAGAAGAACCGTCACCGACGGTGATGCAGTTGGAGGTTACCGGGGTACGCCGCCATGTGAGCGGTGGCGCCACTGTCCATGTACCAATCGCCGCCGCCGGTGTAGCTGGACGGGGAAGGAGCGTTGTGGAGAGCCGCCAGAAGGGCCGGGTCCCACGGTGCCGGAGGGAGAGGCGGCGCAGCCGTCAGGGGCAGCAGCGGCGGCCCACCTGGCGGCGGCTGCTGACCGTAGGGCGCCGCATAGGGCTCTGTGCGCGCGTAGTACGCCTGGTGTGACGGAGGCCGAGTGCCGAGAAGGCCGGAGCAGGGCCCGAGGAACCGGCATGGAGTAAGCGTGGACAACGCCGGTCCATGGGTTCTCGCCGGCGTACCACGGGGCTGGCCGAGGCTGCCTTTGCTGGAGGGGTGCTCCTCCACGAGCACCGCCGCCGCCCCTGCTTGCAGCCACCCGGCGACCGTCGCGGCGACCTCCCCGTTGGCCGGCTGGGGCGGCGGAAGAAGCGGCTAATCTTGGCGGGAATCCAGCGGGAAGGCGGGCGCCCGCCGGCTGGGGCGGCTTCGGGCGGGGCGGTGGCGGGGCCGAACCCCCGCGGGTGCCTGCGACGAGGGCGGTGTGGGTCGCGCGAGTCCGCGCCACCCGCATCCGGCGCTCCTCCAGCTTGAGGTACGCGACCACCTTGGCGAAGGTGGGCTCCGGGATGAGGGTGAGGTTGGAGGCGGGCGTTCAAGTTCTCGTTGAGGCCGCCGGAGAGGGTCTTTGATGAGGAGCTCGTCGCCGATCTTTTCCCGAGATCACGGAGCTCATCGGCGAGCTTCTTGAGGCGCATGCAAAAATCATCGATGGATGAGTCAAGTTGCTGGCACCCGTAAAACTCACCATAGAGGAGGACCTTGCGCTGCAGCCGATTGTCGGTGAAGAGGCCGTTGAGCTTGGTCCAGACCGCATAGGCGTCGTCCTCGTCGTTCACCACGGTGTGGAAGAGGTCGTTGGAGATGGTGAGGTAGAACCAGCGGATGATGGTGGCGTCGAGGATCATCCACTCCTCGTCGTTGATCATGAGTGCCGAGTCCACGGTGCCGTCCACGTGGCCGTGTAGGAGGTACTCACGGAACACAAGCGAAAAATACCGCTTGAGCGGAGCAGGAGGCGGTGGTGTGATCGAGCTTGACCGAACGCAGCTCATGGATGTTGAGGTCATGGACGAGGTGACATCGGGACCGCAAGCGGGTTGGAAGCGGTGGATGAGGAGGAGCTCATGGCTGGTTGGCGCGGGTGGAGGAAGACGGGAGGCTGGCGGCGCGTTGGAAGGGGAGGGAGGGGTGCGGCCTTGGCGCTGTAGAGGAAGGGGAGGTTTGTGGCGCGAGGAGGGAGGCGGAAGGGGACCAGCGGCGGGCGGCCTCGAGGGAGGCGGCGGCGGCGGCGAGCAAGGCGGAGGGAGGGCGGCGGTGACCAGCGGCGCGGGCGGCCGGTGACGGCGCTGGAGGGGCAGCAGGCGGCGCTGGGCCAAGCAAGGCGGCTAGGGTTAGGATCGTGCAGCGATAGATACCATGTAGAAGGACAAGATATGGGCTGTGCAATCTCGATGTATTGATCGGTGCACCAGGCACGTATATAGAAGTACAAAGGTGGGCCACAACCTCAACTATACAAAGGAAATAGGAGGTGGGCCCTACACACAAATATACACGTACACAATATACTCAACAGTCGGTAAGCTGACCTCTGCATGCATGCTAGGGCTGAAGCATGCCTTGGACCCGTAGTTCCGGGAAGCGACAACGAGTGTGACGTTGAATGAGAGGTGGGTCTAGGCCAGAGATAGAGTCTATGTTAGAGATACGACAGGCAATAGAAAATGAAGATCAAATAAACACAGAGGACATAAGATTTTGACGTCAAAAAACCACTCCAATGAGAAGGGTAAACAACCATGTGTGCCATCCAACAAAACTTACTATATCAGCATAGGTTATAAATGTCGGGGATTTACAACGACGATCTTATCTCGTGCGGCCACTTACAAGAGATTATATAGCATACGTGACCTAGGTCGAAATGGATCCATATCGAGTCAACCCCCACCCCCCACTGTTGGGGAACGTAGCAGAAATTCAAAATTTTCCTACGTGTCACTAAGATCTATCTATGGAGAAACCAGCAACGAGGGGAAGGAGAGTGCATCTACATACCCTTGTAGATCGCTAAGCGGAAGCGTTCAAGTGAACGGGGTTGATGGAGTCATACTCGTCGTGATTCAAATCACCGATGATCCTAGTGCCGAGCAGACGGCACCTCCGCGTTCAACACACGCGTTCAGCCCGGTGGCGTCTCTCACGCCTTGATCCAGCAAGGAGAGAGGGAGAGGTTGAGGAAGACTCCATCCAGCAGCAGCACAACGGCGTGGTGATGGTGGAGGAGCGTGGCAATCCTGCAGGGCTTCGCCAAGCAACTGCGGGAGAGGAGGAGGTGTCACGGGAGGGAGGGAGGCGCCAGGGACTCAGGTGTGGCTTCCCTCCCTCCCCTCCACTATATATAGGTGCAAGAGAGGGGGAGGCAGCCTTGCCCCTTCCTCCAAGGAAGGGGTGTGGCCAAGAGGGGGAGGAGTCCATCCTCCCAAGGCACCTCGTGAGGTGCCTTCCCCCCTTTGGACTCTTCCCTCCCCAAGTCTCCTTGGCGCATGGGCCTCTTGGGGCTGGTGCCCTTGGCCCATATGGGCCAAGGCGCACCCAGACAGCCCATGTGGCCCCCAGGCAGGTGGACCCCGGTGGACCCCGGACCTCTTTCGGCACTCCGGTACAAGACCGATAATGCGCGAAACTTTTCCGTCGACCAAAATAAGACTTCCTATATATAAATCTTTACCTCCGGACCATTCCGGAACTCCTCGTGACGTCTGAGATCTCATCCGGGACTCCGAACAACATTCGGTAACCACATACAAACTTCCTTTATAACCCTAGCGTCATCGAACCTTAAGTGTGTAGACCCTACGGGTTCGGCAACCATGCAGACATGACCGAGACGTTCTCCGGTCAATAACCAACAGCGGGATCTGGATACCCATGTTGGCTCCCACATGTTCCACGATGATCTCATCGGATGAACCACGATGTCAAGGACTCAATCGATCCCGTATACAATTCCCTTTGTCTAGCGGTATTGTACTTGCCCGAGATTCGATCGTCGGTATCCGATACCTTGTTCAATCTCGTTACGGCAAGTCTCTTTACTCGTTCCGTAACACATCATCCCGTGATCAACTCCTTGATCACATTGTGCACATTATGATGATGTCCTACCGAGTGGGCCCAGAGATACCTCTCCGTCTGCGGAGTGACAAATCCAGTCTCGATTCGTGCCAACCCAATGTACACTTTCGAAGATACCTGTAATGCACCTTTATAGCCACCCGATTACGTTGTGGCGTTTGGTACACCCAAAGCATTCCCTACGGTATCCGGGAGTTGCACAATCTCATGGTCCAAGGAAATGATACTTGACATTAGAAAAGCTTTAGCATACGAACTACACGATCTGTGCTAGGCTTAGGATTGGGTCTTGTCCATCACATCATTCTCCTAATGATGTGATCCCGTTATCAATGACATCCAATGTCCATGGTCAGGAAACCGTAACCATCTATTGATTAACGAGCTAGTCAAGTAGAGGCTTACTAGGGACATGGTGTTGTCTATGTACCCACACATGTATCTGAGTTTCCTATCAATACAATTATAGCATGGATAATAAACGATTATCATGAACAAGGAAATATAATAATAACTAATTTATTATTGCCTCTAGGGCATATTTCCAACACCCACCCCCCACGGTCCAAGCCTCCTGGCAACGGGCCTTCGCTCCGCTCCGTCAGAAGTTAGCCTTTATATGAGTTTGGATCACAACTCAACAGTTTATTGCACTGGAGTAATGGTTGTCTACCCATAATAATTGATCAGGACGGCTATGCATAGGGTGATCACAAAGCAAATGGTAACTGCAAAGCACCAGACACAACAATAATCTACGGTGGTCTTGGTCATCTTTTCCATGATCTCCAGACCTCCATGGGTGGTCTGTCTCTCAGCATCATCCATCTTCGGCAGTCTTCACATGTGCCTAGACTTTTCTTCAGGGGCTTGGGTTCGTTAGTGTTTGGCTTAGAGCAACTTCAATAGATCTGCTATCCATAAAAAAACATATCATTGACGAATTGAGGCAAAAACAATCCTCCAACAGCTCCCATAAACCTGGAATTTTTTACAGGCCCTGTATAATTGCCTCCAATCTCCTCATCTTTACGGCAAGATGACTTCTTCATATAATTTGGCAGTAGGAAAACCGCCTGAACTTCCATGAGAGGAGACCCTCGCACCATCATGTAGCCCCAGTGCCGCCGTTCTGCCGCCTCCACAACCACGCTGGCCACCGCCACCGCCATGCCTGGCCGCCACCGCCGCACTATCCCGTGCCGCACCTCGCCGGACACAATCACACGTCTCAACTTGTGTGCCATATGCCATTAGCTAGGCTTGGTTTGATTAACCTGACACAAGGTCGGGATGTGTTTCACTGGAACCTTACTACATCACGGTCTTTCACAGTAGACTCTATGTACCGTGCGCCCACGCATTCTTACGTCCTTCGTGAGGCTGTGTAACACATTACCCACAGGAACCCCGGTGGCCATTGCCATGACACGCTGCTCCACTACCTTCTGCGGCGCAGCACAGAGCCCCCGTGTCTCGTCCACGCTAGTAGCAAGCTGATGAACGCCACTATAGTACACCTCTATGTACGTGCCTGATGACCCACAAGTATAGGGGATCTATCGTAGTCCTTTCATTAAGTAAGAGTGTCGAACCCAACGAGGAGCAGAAGGAAATGACAAGCGGTTTTCAATAAGGTATTCTCTGCAAGCACTAAAATTGTAGGTAACAGATAGTTTCGTGATAAGATAATTTGTAACGGGTAACAAGCAATGAAAGTAAATAAAGTGCAGCAAAGTGGCCCAATCCTTTTTGTAGCAAAGGACAAGCCTGGACAATTTCTTATAATGAGAAAAGCGCTCCCGAGGACACATGGGAATTATCGTCAAGCTAGTTTTCATCACGCTCATATGATTCGCGTTCGTTATTTTGATAATTTGATATGTGGGTGGAGCGGTGCTTGGGTACTTCCCTTTCTTGGACAAGCATCTCATTTATGATTAACCCCTATTGCAAGCATCCGCAACTACAAAAGAAGTATTAAGGTAAACCTAACCATAGCATGAAACTAGTGGATTCAAATCAGCCCCTTACGAAGCAGCGCATAAACTAGGGTTTAAGCTTCTGTCACTCTAGCAACCCATCCTCTACTTATTACTTCCCAATGTTGTCCTCTAGGCCCAAATAATGGTGAAGTGTCATGTAGTCGACATTCACATAACACCACTAGAGGAGAGACAACATACATCTCATCAAAATATCGAACGAATACCAAATTCACATGACTACTAATAGCAAGACTTCACCCATGTCCTCAGAAACAAACGTAACTACTCACAAAGCATATTAATGTTCATGATCAGAGGAGTATTAATATGCATTAAGGATCGGAACATATGATCTTCCATCAAATAAACCAACTAACATCAACTACAAGGAGAAATCAACACTACTAGCCAACCACAAGTACCAATTTGTGGTTTTGATTCAAGATTGGATACAAGAGATGAACTAGGGTTTGAGAGGATATGGTGCTGATGAAGATGTTGATGGAGATTGACCCCCTCCCGATGAGAGGATCGTTGGTGATAACGATGGTGATGATTACCCCCTCCCGAAGGGTAGTTTCCCCGGCAGAACAGCTCCGCCGGAGCCCCAGATTGGTTACACCAAGGTTCCGCCTCGTGGCGGCAGAGTTCCGTCCTGTAAGCTTGCTTATGATTTTTCCAGGGTAAAAGCCTTCATATAGCAGAAGATGGCACCGGAGGGCCACCAGGGGGCCCACGAGACAGGGGGGCGCGCCCAGTAGGGGGGGCGCCCCCCATCCTCGTGGTCAGGGTGTGGGCCCCCTCTAGTACTTCTTTCGCTCAATAATTCTTATAAATTCCAAAAATGACTTTCGTGGAGTTTCAGGACTTTTGGAGCTGTGCAGAATAGGTTTCCAATATTTACTCCTTTTCCAGCCCAAAATCCTAGTTGCCGGCATCCTCCCTCTTCATGATAAACCTTGTAAAATAAGAGAGAATAGCATAAGTATTGTGACATAACGTGTAATAACAACCCATAATGCAATAAATATTAATATAAAAGCATGATGCAAAATGGACGTATCAGTGCCAGGGTTGATGCATGCCTTAGACCCATAGCTCCGGGAGGCCACTCCAAGGATGAGGTTGAACTTGAGGCCCCTCTTCAGGTCTAGACCGGAGATAGAGTCTATAGCAACGGAGTAATGGTTGTCGAGCCCATTGTACTCAATCGGGACACAGCTATGCAGTGGGTGATCACGATGCAGGAGGTAACAGCGAAACACTGGCCGCGGCAGTCTCTGGTAGCCTTGTCCTTCTTCTCCATGATCTCCTGATCTCCATGGGCCGGCTTCCTCTCAACATCGGCAGCCTTCCCATGTGCCTGGACTTTTCGTGAAGGGCTTGGATTGGTTTGAATTTGGCTTATCTGCAGAAGTTGAAAGATCAATCTACGTTTATACGGACAGAAAGATAGAGAGGTCCGTTGATGGATGGCTATGTGATATACGTATACGAGTGTAGCTACATTCAATTTTTTTTTTTGCCTGGTAGCTACTTTCGTAGGGAATCGTAAAACTGATGGGCGGATCATCAATATTTTATGAGAGAAAACAAACGTACAAACGACCCCTTAACTCCGGACCTTCCCGGTAAGGCTGCTATCTTACAGTACTTATAGCTATATAAAACCAGCCCCAAAAAAATCAAAACTGCCAAACAAACTGGTCCATCAATCAATCGGTGAAACAACAACAACGTCCATGGCGGCCACCGGCAACCACGACGATGTTCCTCCGAGCTGCGACGAAGTTCTAGGCACCATCTGCTACATAATATTGGCCATCGCTGCTGCGGCTCTACTCGTTACCGGCGTAAACTATTTGGTGTCCTACGGATACTACGACACATTCTACAATAATACACTAATACAGTTCTACACCATGTAAAGCCCACTACATGCGGCACTGGCTCCCCCACCTCTCCCAACGTAGCATCTGTGCACCAGAAGACCTGAACTGTAATGTCGAACAACTCATCCCCTAACCTAATCTCCCCCAAGAGAGTGTCCGTCATGGTCGAGGGCATATGCACACCCTCCCGCCCCACGGTGAAGGGCCTCTCCACCACTTTGCGCAGGCCGGCGTAGAGAGCCATAAGGCAAGGGTGTTAGCGAGCGAGACATCGCAGTAGGCCACCTCCACGAGCGTCTGATGATCCATGCACATTCCCCCTAGGTAGTTCCATGAGGCGACGCTGAGGATGAGGTCGAACATCGGGTCGACAATGACCGCCGCCGCCGGGGCGCCAGAGATAGCAAGTTTTATCTGATGCATGCCATGTTTAAGGTGTTGACTTGCCCATTTGGTTTGCTTTCATCTCATGCAGTAGGTCTTCTTGTTGTTTTACATCTTGTGGCATTTTCCCCTCGATTAATTGTTGTGTGGCTTATTTTTATTTTGCTCTTTCTGATTGCGTGCATGCATGATACATAGAGGGATAAGAGCATCCTTCCATTATTATCTAATAAAACATTGAGTAGACATATAAAGTAATTATTATTGTGCCTATCCTGTATCTGTAGAATAATCCACAATTATAACCAATCGATACACTATTTTAATGAAAACAAGTACTAATATTGTTCATGCATCGCCAAATTTAATAAATCAAGGATTGCCAACATAAATAAGAGAGCAAATTTATAAACCTTAACAACAATAAATTGATATGTCAAGAAGAGGGAGATTAGAAACAACAACTGCCATGCAACCAGTGAATTGGAGAATTCCAATAAAATGAAGAATTGATAATAAGTTCACACGTGCTCCAATCATATACTGCTAGCGGTACGGGCAATAGGCATAGAACATTTAGTTTTTTTGAGGAACCAGCAGGAGCATAACACTTCTTTTGCAACTGATTGACGAGTCAATAGCAAGATCTAGATATATAACTCCTTTTGGGGGAAAAATATCACGTCGCCTCTTGGTTTGGGGAATCACATGACACGGCCGCTTCACCGACCCGCATGCCCTTGCACTGCGACGCCCACTCCAAAACGCTGTCCTCCCCGCTGTATGACCCGGCCGGGAGATGCAATGTGACATCGAACGCCGCCACGCCTTTCCTTACGTCCTCCGTGAGGCTGTGTAATACATTACCCACAGGAACCCCAGTGGCCATTGCCATGACAAGATGCTCCACTGACTTCCGTGGCGCAGCACAGCGCCCCCGCGTCTCGGCCACGCTAGCAGCAAGCTGAACGCCACCATAGTACACCTCTATGTATGTGCCAGAGTTGATGCATGCCTTAAACCCATAGCTCCGGGAGGCCACACCGAGGGTGAGGTTGAACGAGAGGCCCCTCGTCGGGTCTACACCGGAGATAGAGTCTATCGC
This sequence comes from Aegilops bicornis, assembly GCA_021605145.1. Lineage (NCBI taxonomy): Eukaryota > Viridiplantae > Streptophyta > Magnoliopsida > Poales > Poaceae > Aegilops > Aegilops bicornis. The sequence goes on from CM038669.1 coordinate 696,579,241, forward strand.
AACGGAATAATGGTTGTCGAGCCCATAGTACTCAATCGGGACAGCTATGCACAGGGTGATCACGATGCAGGAGGTAATAGCGAAACACCAGGCGCAGCATTCTCTGGTGGCCTTGGCCTTCTTCTCCATGATCTCCTGATTTCCATAGGCTGGCTGCCTCCCAACGTAGTCGTCCATCTCCGGCAGCCTTCCCATGTGCTTGGACTTTTCGTTAAGGGCTTGGATTGGTTTGAGTTTGACTTATCTCCAGAACGTGAAAGATTAATCTAGGTTTATTATATGGACAAAAAGATAAGAGAGGTCGGTTGATGGATGGCAATGGGAAACGTACGGGAGTAGCTATATAGTTTCTGTTGGGAATCGTAACTGATGGCCGGATCAATATTGCATGGGGAAAACAAACGTACAACCAACACCTTAACTCCTTTCCTTTCCGGTAACAACACGGCTGCTATCTTATAGCTATATATAATAAAACCAGCCCCAAAAAATCCAAACTGCCACACACCGATCCATCAATCGGTCAAACAACAAGAACGTCCATGGCGGCCACCGGAAACCACAACGGTGGTCCTCCGGACTGCGATGACGTTGTATCCGTCATCTGCTACATAATATTTGTCATCGCTTTCGCGGTTCTAGGCGGCACTGCCGCAGCCTATTTGTTGTCCCAAGAACAATACGATCCACTCTATTCCGTGGCCATCGGATCTACCTCCGGCCTGGACGTCCTCGCTCCAGACCTCACTCTAGACCCAGAGTTCAATCTCACCCTCCGCATCACATCGCAAAACCAGCAGGACGCATGCGCGCAGGCCGGCATGTACATGGAGGTGTCCTACCGCTGTGTCATGCTCGCCGCTAGCCCCGCGACATCGGAGCAGCTCTGCGCCAAGCCACCCAAGGCAAGGGAGGCGCACTTCGTCGCAAGGGGCCCTGGGGTGCGCCTGCCGGGGTACATCATGGACAACCTCATGGCGGACGTGCGGAACGGGGTGCACGCGTTTGACGTCGTGCTTAGACGGTCCGACGACAGATACGACAACATAAGGGTCGAGTCTTGCGGGGGTAGGCGGGTTGGCGGCGACACTGCCGCCGCGTTGGAGACTAGATGCCAGGGGGTGCACTTGTGCCCTGACTAAGACCACAGAAGAAGCCTTCTCAAGTCGCCGACAAAACACGTATCTGCTCAATCAATTATTACGTAATTTAATTTATTAAGGTGAACGATGGCCCGGCCTCAAGTGCAGATCTACGGATGGCCAAGATCCCATTCGCTAAAGATTAACCATCCAGATGCACTATGAATTTACTTGAGTTAGATTAGACATGGTCTCCTATATACATTATCATAGTTTTGTTTTCTGTTCATCCTAGTTCTAGTTGCTTCCTATCAAAGGTGTACCTGAACTTGTTAGGTCAATGTAGAACAAGTTGTTTTATTCATAGATAGATTAGCGAGATTGCCACCCCCTACACATATAGTAAGTACTATGGGCACAACTGTTACGGTTGAGTTGATTGTATTAAAAATCTTTATCTTTACCATTGGAGTTTGTGATGTGTCGCGACATCTCGGAAAAGATGCAAGCAGGTCACATACCAGGCCAGTGATTGTAGACAACCTCCCAGGCTTTTTGGCCTATCTTTTTTCCTCACAAGATCCACATAATCACATCATTAAACCAAGAAATGAGATCACTTATTGATAGTTTAACATGATTTCCTGATCATCAGCTCACTTGCTAGGCAAGTGAAGAAGCGTGAAAGGTAATCTTGATTAATTCTAAAATGGCAGACCATGATGGATGCCGGTGAGCTGCCTACACGAACGTAAACATTGCTCATAACAAAAATTCAGAAATTTGTCATTCACTAATGGAGCACACACATGCCAGCGATCCAGGCACAGAACCCACACAAACTAAACACCCACCCAGAGCACGGACACACACAGCGGAAGACACATGCGAAGAGGGGAAGGGATCATACCCGAAAGAACAAAAGCGACACTCGTTCAACTCGTTGGGGAGGCAGAGGTCGAGGTGGAAGGCTGCCAACGCGTCGAGTCGGAGGTCCATCAGTCCACCGTCGCGTCGGGAAACAGGTGAGTGCGGGAAACATGTTGGGGCGAAAGTCCGTCGATGCCTTTAAGCGGAGGTCCGCCGGCGTGACTAGAAGGTGGTCGCCAGTCTGCCAGCGTCGGGAAAGAGGTGGTCGGGCGGAGGTCGTCCATCGCGTGGAGGCAGAGGTCAGTTGGTCCGCCAGCGCGTCAAGTCGTCGATGCATGGGGCTCTGGCGGGCGGCAAACTGCCGAGGCATCGTGCGAGGTGCATGGGGAGAGGATAGCCGGAGGCGTTTTTTTCCTTGTCAAATAGAGAGGTTAGCGGCTAATGGCAGGGTGGGTAATTAAAGGATAAAACATGTTTAGTATGTTGGAACGATGTAAACCATCGGATCGCAAGATTTGATGGATAGGGTGAATTGGTTCTCTGCCCTTTCGTGCTTTTATAGGGGTAGTAGATACCGGACCTGACCAGGATGCAGGCGAGCGGGATGCCACGGTAAGCTACCTCGATGAACAAATCTGGATAAAATGTACTTTTCCATAGAAGCTAGATGAAGCGACACAAAAGGTGAGGTTAAACAACCGGGAGGGGGGGGCGACGACAAGAGGTGCATGGATTCATGTAATCATGCAATACCAGAAACTTGAACACCAATGATAAAATAGCGAGGTGTTATAGTGATATTAAAGGTAATAAAGTCAACTCCTTGCCAATCTATGCATGGAATCAAACAATCATAATCATCCGTTACCATAGAAAAATCTTAGTAAAAAAACAAACAAAAATACACTAATATAGTTCTACACAATGTAAAGGCCACTGCTTGCGGCGCTGGCTCCGCTCCCCCCCCCCCCCCCAACATAGTATCTTTGCACCACGAATGTCCACGGGAGCTGAACTGTACGTCGAACAACTCATCCCCTAGCCTCATCTCCCCCAGGAGAGTGTCCGTCATGGTCGAGGGCGCATGCACACCTCCCACCCCATGGTGAAGGGCCGCTCCACCGCTTTGCGCGGGCCGGCGTAGAGAGCCATGAGGCAAGGGTGTTAGTGAGCGAGACATCACGGTAGGCCACCTTCACGAACGTCTGATGATCCATGCACACCCCCCCTAGATATTTCCATGAGGCGACGCTGAGGATGTGGTCAAACATGGGTTGACAATGACCGCCGCGGCCGGGGTGCCAGAGATTGCAAGTTTTATCTCATGCATGCCATATTAAAGGTGTTGGCTTGCCCATTCGGTTTGCTTTTATCTCATGCAGCAGGTCTTCTTCTTATTTTACATCTTGTGGCATTTTCCCCTGGATTAATTTTTGTGTGGCTTATTTTTATTTTGCTCTTTCTGGTTGTGTGCATGCATGATACAGAGAGGGATAAGAGCATCCTAACATTATTATCTAAAACATTGAGTAGACGAAACTTAAAGTAATTATTATTGTGCCTATCCTGTATCTGTAGAATAATCCACAATCATAACCAATTGATACATTATTTTAATGAAAACAAGTAATATTGTTCATGCATGGTGAAATTTAATAAATCAAGAATTACCAACATAAATAAGAGAGCAGATTAATAAACCTTAACAACAATCCTAAGACATGTGACATGTTAGAAAGAGGGAGATTAGAAACAACAAATGCCAAGCAACTAGTGAAGAATTGATAATAATTCACACGTGCTCCAATCATATACGCTGCTAGCAGTACGCGGCAATAGGCATAGAACATTTTATATTTTTTGAGGAACCAGCAGGAGCATAACACTTCTTTTGCAACCGATTGACGAGTCAATAGCAAGATCATCTAGATATATAACTCCTTTTGGGAAAAAACTACTATGTCGCCTCTTGGTTTGGGGAATCGCATGACACGGCAGCCTCACCGACCCGCATGCCCTTGCACTGCGATGCCCACTCCAAAACGCTGTACTCCCCGCCATATGACCCGGCTGGGACACTGGTAGAAAAAAGGCCTTTAGTCCCGGTTCGCAAAGGCCTTTAGTCCGGCTGTGCAACCGGGACTAAATATGCGCGACTAAAGACCCCCTTTAGTCGCGCCTCTTACGAACATGACTAAAGGCTTTAGTCCGGTTCTCGTAATAACCGGGACTAAAGGCCCGTCCTTTAGTCCCGGTTCTCGTGGCTAACGGGACTAAAGGCCCGTCCTTTAGTCCCGGTTCTTGTGGCTAACCGGGACTAAAGGCCTCCTCCATGAGTTTTTTGCGAATTTTTAAATTTTTTATTTTCAAATTTCTGAATTATTTTAACCTCTAATCTCTAATCACCACCCCTCATCACTGCTCAATTTAACCTCTAATCTCTAATCACCCCTCATCATTCCAAATCATCTAACTTCCTGGACGGTCACCCATCCTCTCACTACTCCAGCCTGAGCACGCTTAACTTCCGGGTTCTATTCTCCCTCGTTTCCAAGTCTGCACTTGTTGTTTTCCTGACAATAGTTAGATGTCAATTCTATTAACCCTCGTGAATTTAGCTTGAGCATGAAGTGACACATTTCACTGTTTGAGTTTGAAACTATTGTTTTAAAAACAATAATTATTTAGTAACACTAATATTTCTGGAATAATTAGTTTGACCATTGTTTGACCACTGTTTGACCAGATTTGACCAAAATTTAAAAAAACTAAAATAATTATTTAGTAACACTAATATTCTAGAATAATTAGTTTGACCATTGTTTGACCACAGTTTGACCACAATTTGAAATTTTTTGAATTTTTTTGCCTCTCCAAATCTTAAAAGCCCCGTATCTTTTTTTTCTGTTAGGTTTTGAGGATTTTGAAAATGTTAAATTCGGATGTAACTTTTCGAGTAGATGACTTTTCATATAAAATTTTTTTCATCCGAGTTCGTATGCAAAAGTTATGCCCATTTTGAAAATGAGGCCTCAAATCCCTTTAGTCGCGGTTGGCCAGACCAACGGGACTAAAGGTCTAACTTTAGTCCCGGTTGGTCTGGCCAACCATGACTAAAGTTCGAACCATTAATCGCGGTTGGCCGGACCAACGGGACTAAAGGTCTAACCTTTAGTCCCGGTTGGCACAGCCTACCGCGACTAAAACCTTCGAGCCAGCTCGAGGACCTTTAGTCCCGGTTGGCCGAGCCAACCAGGACTAAAGCCCCACCCGTCCGCCAGCGCACGCTGGGCCCAGATAGTTGGTCGCGGGTCTCCTCCCGAACCGCGACTAAAGACCCCTTTGGTCGCGGTTCGATTATTTTGGGGACTAATGGGGGCGTATGGAAGCCTCTTTTTCTACTAGTGGGAGATGCAATGTGACGTCGAACGCCGCCACGCCTTTCCTTACGTCCTCCGTGAGGCTGTGTAACACATTACCCACAGGAACCCCGGTGGCCATTGCCATGACACACTGCTCCACTGACTTCCGTGGCGCAGCACAGAGCTCCCGTTTCTCGGCCACGCTAGCAGCGAGCTGAACGCCACTATAGTACACCTCTATGTGTGCGATAGGCGGAAAGCGTCTTACCCTCGTATGAGGGGGCGCTGTGCATGTTTATAGGCAGGGGCGCACATCCCTGATGACAGCGCATACAAGTTGTTGAGATTACATTCTTGGAGAAGAAGGGATAAGAGAGAATAAGAGGAGTTCGGTTTACAGGAGATAAGCTATCTATCCGGCGGACGCACTTAAACATCTATCTTTATCTATCCCTATGTCACGTACAATGCTACGTTTAACACGGTGTACATGCCAGGCTTGATGCATGCCTTAGACCCATAGCTCCGGGAGGCCATGCCGAGGGTGAGGTTGAACGAGAGGCTCCTCTTGAGGTCTAGACCGGCGATAGAGTCTATCGCAACGGAGTAATGGTTGTCGAGTCCATAGTACTCAATCGGGATAACTATGCACATGGTGATCACGATGCAGGAGGTAACAACAAAACACCAGCCGCAGCATTCTCTGGTGGCCATCCCCGGCAGCCTGCCCATCTGCTTGGACTTTTCGTCAAGGGCTTGGATTGGTTTGAGTTTCGCTTATCTGCAGAAGTTTTTTTTTTTTGAACTATTATCTGCAGAAGTTGAAAGATCAATCCAGGTTTATATATGGACAAAAAAAGATACAGAGGTCGGTTGATGGATCATCAATATTTTATAGGAAAAACAAATGTACAAACGACCCCTTAACTCCGGACCTTTCCGGTAACACCACGGCTGCTATCTACAATACGGGTTGAGATCCTCTGCAGTACCGTATGGCAGTGACTCTACAGCACCGTACAGTACTGCAGAGGATCCTAACCCCTACAATACTTATAGCTATATAAAACCAGCCCCAAAAAATCAAAACTGCCAAACAAACCGATCCATCAATCAATCGGTGAAACGGAAAAAAGTCCATGGCGGCCACCGGCAAGCACGACGATGTTCCTCTGAACTGCGACGAAGTTCTAGGCACCATCTGCTGCATAATATTGGCCATCGCTACTGCGGCTCTACTCATTTCCGGCGTAAACTATTTGGTGTCCTACGAATACTACGACCCATTCTATTCCGTCGCCATCGACTCCGCCTCCGGCCTCGACGTCCTCGCCCCAGATCTCACCCTGAGCCCGGTGTTCAATCTCACGCTCCGCATCACCTCTGAGAGCCGGCAGGCCGCGTGCGCGAAGGCCGGCACATACGTGGAGGTGTCCTACCGATGTGTCATGCTCGCAGCTAGTCCCGCGACACCGGAGCAGCTCTGCGCCAATCCACCCAAGGCAAGGGAGGCGCACTTCGTCGCAAGGGGCACTGGCGTGCGCCTGCCTGGGTACATGATGGACAACCTCATGGCAGACGTGCGGAACGGGGTGCATGCATTCGACATCGTACTTAGACGGTCCGACGACGGAGTCGACAACCTAAGGGCGGAGTCTTGCGGGGGCAGGCAGGTCGGCGGGGACGCTGCCGCCGCGTTGGAGACGAGATGCCATGGCGTACACTTGTGCCCTGATCAGGACCCGAGAAGGAGCCTTGTCAAGTCGCCGACAAAACATGTGTCTGGTCAATCTATTATTATGTAACTCAATGTAAGGCGAAGGGTGCCCCGGCCTCAAGTGAAGATACGTGGATGGTCAAGATGCACTACGATATACTCCTTCCGTTCCCAAATATTTGTCTTTCTAGCCATCTTAAATGGACTACAACATACGGATGTATGTAGACATGTTTTAAAGTGTAGATTCATTCATTTTGCTCCGTATGTAGTCACTTGTTGAAATCTCTACAAAGACAATTATTTAAAAACGGAGGGAGTACTTGACATGGTCTTTCCTGTATACACTGTCATAATTTCGTTCTCTGTTCATCCTAGTACATCCTAGTTCTAGCTGTTTCCCAGATTCTCAAAAAAAAAGTTGTTTCCTGTCATGGCGACTCATGGGTGTTTGAACTCCACCTGAACTTGTTAGGGGAATATCAAACAAACTGTTTTATTCATATACTCCCTCCGCCCTAAAATAAGTGTCTCAACCTTAGTACAAGTTTGTACAAAGTTGAGAAACTTATTTTGAGACGGAGGGAGCAAAGAAGGTCACCCATACACGCATAAGTACTTATATGACTTTGCTAGTTGTCAGCGTAGTTTGGTTGGTGCTGATATAGCCATCATCTTAGTTTGCAGGTTTTGTCGATTGTTTTTTTTCTTTTCCTTGCCTACACATAGCTTTGGTTGTATCACTTTGCTAGTTATCGACGTGTTCTTTTACGTGTGTGTTAGTTGGTGTTGACTGTGTGCATCCTATCTATGCAGAGGTTGAGTGTGTGCTTATTGTATTATGTATCTTCTTGATGCTTCATTCCGAGTCAATAAAATCCACCTTTATCGAAAAATACACATGTAAGTACTGCAACTGTTACAATTTGTTGATTGTATTCAGAATGTTTTTCTGACCAAGTAGAGTTTGTGATGGCCCACGACAATGTTAGTCTTTCTTCTCTTCATGTTGCTATCCTTAACAACCATCTACTTGCATGAGAGTCGGCATATGGGCCACTCCGCCACGGACTATGGTATGATGAAGAACTATTATGGTGTTTTAGCTCTAGTATACAAACTAGTTTTCTTTTGTGAATTATGCAAACTAGTTATTGTATGTGTAGTTTTTATTTATGCATGTGGTATTGATCATTCTTTTGCATCTCTGCAAAAGTATTTACAACTTAATATGTTGCTATATATATAGTGCTATGTCACATTAATTTTGTACGTGTGCTTGACAGTATAAATATGCCTCACATGGGGTCGTCTTTGAGCAATGTATTATTTTTAACTAGGCAAAGTTGAAATTGTTGATTCTCAAAAAAAAGTTGAATTTGTTCGAAGTTGTAAAACTTTAAATGCTGATTATATCACACAGCTAACATTATCGACAACTTGGATTTAAGATAATCACATGTTGGGTATCTCCTGGACGGTGACCGAAAGCTCTCCATGATGTTCACTTTTCTTTCTGATTTGCTAAATTAAGTCAACATTTTCTTAGATTTAAGTATATGACTACACGTGTACTCTAATGCTGGCTCGTCAGCCAAACGTGTTAACCAATTCATCTGCCACCATCTCCCATGAAGCATTATTTAAAGGCCTTATAATCATGATCGTCTGCATGCTGAAGTAATAAATGACCACATATGGGTCCTCTGCGAAAAAAAGTAAAGGAACAGTCGTTCTGTTAAAACATGATTGTTCCAACAATTCTGAATTGCCCAAAGTAAGACACATACTCCCACTTGATATGTCCCTTAAGCTTATGTTGAATGCCCGCTAACCAGCTTACTAACTAATTTGTTTTAGTTGGAGGAAACAAATTATAGGGTATATGAATTGCGCGCCAAATCAAGGTGACTTGTAAAAGTATATCTTGTGAGGAAAATGTGAAAGGCATAATCAGCGCGCATAAACGATGTTTGTCAGATCATCTCCCCGACCACCAATGTCATTGAGAAGAACATTGACGCAATGTGTGCCCACCCTAGCTCCCAAGCAATAAAGAAATTATTATGGAAAAATAACTAATTTTGAAATCTGACTATGTTAAAGACTTGAATCGAACTATCTAGACACCAATCCATCCAATAGGGTTCACTGCACAAAGCAGCGACACACGTGAGCGTGACCTAGAACGTGGCACCACCTCGGCATTTTCTTTCGTTTATTTGGTGCGAGGGCTGAACTCAAACACCTACCGGCCCACTCGGTGCAAAGACAGACCAGCATATGTTGTTGGTGACCAGGATGCCATGGTAGGCTACCTCCACGAACATATCGGCATACCACATGTACGATTTTTACATAGAAGCTGCTCAAGGTGATGCAAAGGATGAGATTTGACACTAGCAATTTTGTGGAACCTTGTAACATCAAAAATTTGAGCACCCACGATAATATTAACGCGGTGGTGCATTTATATAGTAAGATGGAAGTCCATGGCATGCGAATCCATATGTGAAATCTTACAATCATGGAACAAATGCCGAAACATCTGTTGCTCATCGCAAAGGCTACATATGCTGCCTTCTCCATGCAGTTTAATGATTTTTTTGATGTAAAATGAACAAAGGCTACACATGTTCAGAATCTCAATCCATGGGGTTGGGGCATTGTCGGGACCCCCAAAAGAATGACAATGAAAATCTAAACCATGTGAAGTTCACTGCACCAGGCGGCGCCGCTGGGCCCGACCCCGACGCCGCACCGGTACAGCAGCTTCTTCCCGGCGAAGCTCCACGGGGCCTGTAGCGTGACGTCGAACAGCTGCTCCCCTCGCCTCGTGTCCGCCGCGAGGGCCTCCATCACGTCTGCCGGCACACGCACCTCCTCCCGCCTTGCGACGACGGCCTGCTCCGCCACCTTCCGTGCGCCAACGCAGAGCCGCGAGGTCCTGGCGTCGGCGAGCGGGACGCCACGGTAGGCCACCTCCACAGACATGTCGCGATCGACGCACGCTCCCCCGATGTAGTTCCACGAGGCGACGCCGAGCGTGAGGTTAAAGGCCGGGTCGACGACCGTCGCCGCCGCGGCCGGGACGCCGGAGACTGAGCCGATTCCGATGTAATAATGCGGGACTGGCCAGATGAGGAACAGACCAGAGATGAAGATGATGACCCAGATGGAGATGAACACGGTGTCGCACATGCCGGGGCACCTGATCTTGTCGATCCACCGGTCTCCTTGAGGCGCGACTGCCTGCTGCCCCTCCACGTCCGCGTCCATCTCGGGTTGATCTATCGTATTGTTTTTGCGACTTGTTGGCACAAACCGATCGGCACCGGCGAGCTTTCTATATCGATTCTTTGGGAGTCCGGATAGATAACAATTGGAGCCAGCCGATCTGATCTCCGTGATAAAAACTGTTTGCTAGCTAGGTAGCCAAAACCCTGATTGGAGCTAGCCAGAGAAGGTCGTGCACGTAATAGCAATTTAAAAAAAAGTATGATAATTTATTTTATATTTTGACATTTTGTAATAGCTAGTACTGCAAGTATTTTTTTAGGATCAACGTGCTTTCTTATTGCTTATCCCATATCTGGAATTTCATCAGAAACAATTTGAGAGCAGTAATAGTTTTTTTTTAAATGGAACAGTCACGATTCCATAAATCACACCGGATCAGCAACCATACTGGCCCTACGAACGTTTACATCATCAGGTAAATCTTCAGGCCAAATTTGGCCGTCATTGTGACCACGAGCACCAAATGCCGCTAATGCATGAGCTAAATTATTACACCCCCGAGGGGCAAAAGAGAGAGCAACGTAAGAAAAATTCAGACGGGCAAAATCCCGTATTTCCTTAAATAAAACACCTTCTGGCGCTAGATCCAGCCTATTGCTTTGGACAGCATTGATGCAATCAGACTCCACCTCATGCCCCACTCTGAAGCCGCCTGCAAACGGAGGGACACGGCGACATCATTGACTCATTGTGTTATCTATAGGTTGGTTCGCAAAAAAATCTATAGGTTGTGTCGTCTATTTTTTTTCTTCTTTCAAAAGGGAAAATAACCCCTTGGGTTCCGCATAGATTGATCACAAATTTGTATTACTCCGAAAAGGAGTATTCAAGAAGTATCGATCTCAGCATAAAAAATATTTGAGGCCATTTAAGCCGCACCATCTGACAATAGTATATCCCCACAAACCTACCATGGATCATTACATGTGTGATAGTACGCCGGTTTGACATGTGAGTGAACAAGGAAAAATATGCTACTCCTGGACAAAGCATTTAAAGAGAGGGCGCCGTGTGTGTGCCGATGCTCGACGTGTCCAACCAAAGGTCAAATTTGTGATTTTTTTATCCTTGGAGTTGAGCTTCAAATCACACCTTCAACAAGATCACAACACATGCATGTAAAAAATGCCTGATCTAGACATTGGCGACTTCATGTGCTTTCACCAGGAGAATCTACATGTACTTGTTGAAACCACCATCAGTAACGTCTCTACCAGCTGGCGCATTCTCACTTGATGAATCATGGCGAGAGAACCCAAGGCCCTTCCACACCATTGTAGAAAACGTCGAAAGAGGTTAAGGACATCACATCCCCGCACCGATCCACTATCGCACCACCTTTGGTCCTCATCACCTAGAGATGGATGGCCCAGGACAACGGATCTGCCACTGCAGCCACCTCATACTTATGGAATGGATGCTCCTACAATGCATATGGATTACTAAACTGCTTTAGAAGCAACTTGCATATCGATTGGGCCTATTTGTTTATAGTTGCCATTTCTCTCGAGGGTCGATGGATGATAATAGAGTAACTACTCCGTGATGGTGGTGGTGGGATTAAGATTCTCCATCCAAGTCAGTAATGCCTTGCATGTTCACCCCTAAAATCAAACACTCTTGCACCATTTGATGAAGATGATTGCTTGTCCCACTGGCTGGTCGAGCTTCACTTGTGGTCTTGTGGATTAATGGTATGGCTTTGCTCCAAGTAAAGATCGGAGGGGACCATGTCGACTAATATATATGGATCGATCGATTGCTTGCGGATTTTTGCTTCTAAAAAACACTTACCATGCATAAACCTCCTCTCTAGCTGAAATGTTCGAAAGGAAACTAATAAATTTCCGTGCTTTCCTTTTATGTTTCATGGCTAATATATTTCCAAGTTTTCAAAGAAAATGCAATGCTTCTATCCTCTTATGTCGGTTGTGACCTGGGGAAGCAAATTTTAATATGCATGCCTTCAATTTTTTTCAGTGAGATGGCAAACTATTGTAGTATGTGAAAGTCACGCTCCTGGTGCGGGTGGATTTGAGATTCTAACAGAGCTACATCGCTGCGTTTATGTGTGTGTGTGTGTGTGTGTGTGTGTGTGTGTGTGTGTGTGTGTGTGTGTGTGTGTGTGTGTGTGTGTGTGTGTGTGTGTGTGTGTGTCTAAGTTACAATATTAAACACTAAACTATGATGCTATATACGCAATATTAGTATACAGCAGATGAAATCCAGTGCATTCAATCACGCATAAAAAATAATCAAATCATATGTATGCAAAAGTAAAATCAACGACTATTTTAATTCATCGATGGTTACTATAAACAATGTTGATTCAATACCACGTTATGTAACATACACATATTATGAACTTATTGTTCAACCCAACTTGATACACACATTTGTCAAATTTCAAATTATATTCTAGAGGTTTCAATTCATATGTTTATATAATGATAGACTAGACACCCCTACTATGACACAAACGAGCAAACACACATACTCCGAAATACATATGTAAACACTATAAAATTTACATAATTATCAAAAAATAATCAAAAAAAGGATCTTTTCAACAACACATAACTTAAATTTGGCACAATAAAAGTTTTCCTAATATACATTATATGTGTAATGAGAAACACTATAATTAATATTTATTAATATTTTTATGTGCTCAAATATAGAATCTAATTGATGGAAAAATTATACTCATTGAACCTATAGCATGATAAACGAATAAGTCCAAAAGTATAAAATTTTAGTATAAAAAATATTTACATTAATTCCATTGTCTGAATTGTGTAAGGTGAAGTTGAACGCCGGGTTTAGTGTTGGGGGACTCTTCCGTTGAGGTGACCGAGGAGAGTCAGCCCAACGCACGTGTTGGGACAGAGTTTACGGGTGTTCGCCGGCAGGTCTCTGGCAAATACATGGCGCACGCCAAAGACAAACGACGTAGGCAAAAACACCTACACCCCGTTCGGATGTTGATATTGAGGCCCGGATTTTGGCATTGGCATTAGACAGCCCGAATATCTCTGTTTGGATGACCATGGAATTGACACTCGGTATTGGCCCAAGATATTTGCCGGACTGCTTTCCTTCCCTACTCCTACTATCCCGAAATCAGAGGCTCGTACCTCGACTTCGTTCTGAATTCGGGGATCGAGCGCCCCACTTACCGGTTCGTTCGCCCCTCCTGGAAAACGCAGAAGCAGCGCGCGGAAGGAGGAGATGAAGGACGGCGCACAGGGAGCTCGTCGGCGGCGCAGGTGCCTCTCCTTCCCTCTTCATTCGTCAAAGGTGTGCCCCTCCGCCTCTCTCATTCCCGCGTAGGAACCTCCGGCGTAGGCTCACAACTCGCACCCCCACCCCACCTCCGACACACAAGCACTACGGTGGCCGCCGCCTCCTTGCCTCCCATGGCGATGGCTGCATCTCTCCCCGCCCCCCATGGCTGCTGCTACTTCTCCATGGGCACTATCCCCTAGGCCCCCCATCTCAGGAAACCCTAGAATCTTATATTCCCTTCTAATTTCTATGCAATATCCATCCTGTTACAAATAAGCAATTCCAATGTAGAGAATGACCATCCAAACAAGCTTGAGAATTGAGCCCCTTATGCGAATTCCAAGTGTCAATCCCGTGCACATCCAAACAATAGAATTCGGATTCATTATCAATATCAAAGTCAAGCTGATTTGATATTGGGGTCAATTCAATACCATGGCCTTCAATATCAACATCCAAACAGAGCACTAGGGAATTTTGATACAAAAGAACAAGTCATGAAAGCCCGAAAGGACGTCCTGAAGCTCGAGTTAAAGGTAAAGAAACAGTTGAAAAAAAAGAAGATGAAACATCCAAGGAATGGAATACTGAAAGAGAAAGAAAAAGCATGCATTCAGGGCCGGCCCTAAGAGGGGCAGGAGGTGGCCGCCCTGGGCCCCCAAGTAGGAGGGGCTCCCGATGACTTTGTTTCTCGTACGTAACAGATCGACCGATTTTCTCAGAAAGGGAAAATATCTGACAGATTGATTAATTCTCGGCTTAGCAGCACACGCTTGCTTTTAGATTCCATGAATCTCCTCTTCAACGCAAATCCCCTCTCTTTTTAGATCGTTCGTTCTGTGAAATTAATCCTGATGCATATCTCTCTCTCACGCTCTAATTTCTTGTATTCTTTGGGATTAGAAAAGGAAAACTCAGTTTTTTGTTCATGACTCATAAACAGGAGCAGAAGCTTAATTGCAATTTCTATATTTCTAGCCATCCAGGTACCTACTTCCATGCCTTTCTTAGCATCTTTAATGTAATTAGCAGTGTTCTTACTTTATTGTATCATATGTTCATGCGCTAATTAGCAATATTGCCATTAATTTAGCAAGATTTATCTGGAAACTATCCATCTGAAAACAAGGAAAAAACTTGCATATGAGATTATTTTTTCGGCAACGGCATATGAGTTTATTGCGTCATAGAAAGGAGCTGTTGACATTTTTTGTAGAACGCATACAAGTATTTCTATTGCTTCCCAGCAAACAAAAAAGAGTACCTCCATTGCTAGGAATTTCGAGGAATTAGCTTTATTTACCGTGGAAGGACAACCAGTGAACGATATAGGATTATAAAATTTTAGTAGGCATGGAAGTGTTTCTTATTTGTAGGTCGCACAGAAATATTACTAATTTACGTAATAAAAAAGTACAAGTGTAGATTCACAGGAGCAACCAACTTCTATTGTGAATGTTTGTTTTTTTAATAGTCGAGATGACACGACAACATAAATTGTAGTGTACTGAGTAATTGTTCGCAATTGAAATAGAAAAAAAAATGCATATGTTCAAGTGACTTTAGGGCCCCTTCTTCTTGTCTTGCCCCGGGCCCCCGAAATCTCAGGGCCGGCCCTACGTGCATTGCGCTTGAGCAGAAGGTATTTTTTTAATCAGGAACACAAATCATCCTGAAAGTTTTGTGACGTTTTTGCTGCAAAATAGTAAATAGTATAGAAGGCTTAATGTTCATATTAGTGTCTTGTAGTAAACTTCTGATTAGTGATTTTGCGTCTAATACTGCCAGTCCCCTACCACAATGTTGGTTAATTAAATACATGGTCAAACTTGGATCTCAGAAAACATGTTATAAACCAGAACGGGTGAACTATCTACAATCACACCATCTAAACATGGTTAAAACTCTCAAAATAATTTAAAACTTGATATAATTAAGATAAATTGTCATAGTCTGGCTTGGCCTTTTTTCTTACTTGTGGATTACATTTTGAAATTAAGTCTGCACATATGGTAAAGACATTTTGAATCAATGTTCTGAAAAGAATTATGCGGTTTGTATATACATTTTTAGTCATAATATTTGTAGATAGCATGGGAGCATCGAATATCTAGTCGTGTGTACAACATGGCTGGACCAAATTAAATACAGATGGAAGCTACATCAACGAAACAAGGGTGACTGGTGGTGGAATGGTGCTACGTGATGACGCCGGTGCTATTATCTTTACTGCATGCAGGCAGATCACCACATGTGATGATGGACTAGAGGCAGAGCTCATGGCGTGCAGAGAAGGCATTGATCTTGCTCTTCATCACACTTTATTACCCATTGCGATCGAGTTGGACTGCGCTCAGGCAGTCTTGATGCTAAATACGAGTCATGGGGACCACTCTCCAGACAAGACTCTTGTGCGCGACATTCAGTTACTAATGTCTGACGACCCATGGGAGATTTTAATTACACATATTAGACGTATTCAAAATAAAGTTAGTCATAGTCTCGCGGCTTACAGGCAGAGCCGACCCCATACTGCCATTTGGTTTGGTACGGGCACAGACGAAGTTGTAAATTTGTGTATGGCTGAAAAGCCGCCTTGAGTAATGAAATCTTCCTCTTTCATGCAAAAAAATATTATATAGATGGTGTTGCATAAACATGAGTACTCCCTCTGGACGGGGGCATAGGGCGTACGGGTATTCTAGGTCATCAATTTAACTAACACAATATATGTTATACATCACTAAAATTATGTCTTAAGAAACTTTTGTTCGAATAAAAATTCAATGATATGCTTTTGATGGTATATAACACTTCTTTCGTTAATCTAGCTGATGGCCTACAAACCCCTGCATGTCGTATTGATCCGCCCGGATAGTATTAGTGCAGTGTCTATTTTGGTGTTGCTTATCAACTGAATGAAACCGAGGTTGGGTGTTATTATCTAGAAGGAACATGATATATATTGCCAAATACTATGATAGTATTATATTTGAACAAGAAATAAATATTTCGATGTAAATAGTAAGCTCAAGCGAGATATTTAAAGATCAGGCAGCAATAGTTTCTACAAATATACAAACGAAAAATGTATTTGGCAACCTTGTGACAGATTGCAAAAATGCCACACGAGCTAGGAGACGTCGGATCGCCATCACGCAATCGAACCGGTACGCAGAAAAAAATGCCCGAACAGATCGAACCCCACCCTCACGGGAAAACCAATAGTGCTACCCTCTCTCTCCCGACCTCGCCTCGATCCCCATTCCAGCCGTCGGCGAGCTCGCACGCTTCCATGGTCGCTCCCCCACCAGCACACCGCCGCCAACGGAAGCTCCTACCTCCGCTCCACCTCCGCCTCCCCGCGCCGCCAACACTCCCCCTTCACCTCCCCACATCAGGCCAATTTTGCGCCGCCCCCTCTACCTCCTGCACGTCGCCGCGAGCCAACCACGCGCCGGCGACTAGCCAGCCGACGAGGACTCTGTCCGGTGTCCATCGTGGATTGGCCCGTGGATAGAATGGACACTGGTGGCGGTCACCGTGCCGGCAAGGCTCTGCCAAACAAATTCAGTTGATGGTCAGTCGGTCCCCTCGGCCATCTGAAAATTATGTTTCATCTAACATCCCTCCACACTGCTCATCTAGTTCTGTATGGATTCTGTTTACTTGTGGCAGTTGCCAACATTGTGAACATTCAGTAATTCACTCGTGTTTCTTTAACTACTTAACCAAGCAGTATTGATTTGTTAGATCTGAAACTTACCAAGTTAGCTAATATGTATAGTTGCTTGCCTATCTTACTACCATGTTCGGCCAGAATGACGATGAAGGCGTAATCCTGGTCCTGTATTTCAAGATATCCGATAGCTTCGACAAGGAGATTTCTCCTCATCTCAGGGACAACATCAAGGTGAGAAAAATTTATTGCATTCCATAAGCTAAACATTTTCAGTACCTCAGACACGTTTCTGATGAGTAATTGGTTATGCAGAGTGTTATGAATGAGGAAATGGAGAAGGTCAAGGGGGTTCCCGGTGGACAGGAACGTGCCCTACATAGAGAGGCTGAAAATTCTGGCCGACATTGTGAACCCCAAGACCTGCAGCTTAGTGCAGCCGAGGGGAGGCTTGTGCAGTCGTACAACCAAAAGCCAGTCTTGTCTAGACCTTAGCACAAATTCTACAAGCTATACTAACCATTCATGCTTCCTCACGTCTCCATCAACGTGCTCAAATTCAGATATTCTTGATGCGCCCCAGATTGAAACATGTGCATATGTCTACTTATTATGATGTAGGGCTCAAACTACTTTGAGATCGATGTCGACGTGCACTGGTTCAGCTACATATCATGAAAGGGCCTCGAGACCTTCCGAGAGCGGCACAAAGTTGGCGTCATCGATCTTGGGCTGACCATTCAGGTACTTACGTTTCCTTATGTTCTTGGCCTTGGGACCAGTTGGCATGAGGAGTATTTTGTTCAGAGGAAGGCTAAAGTATGAACCTTATGCATCTGGGGCCTTATAACTTACACTATGTCATCTTGGTCACTTCTAGCGTGTCACCATGATAACACTCACTTTGCAAACCTGTTTAAATCATTTTATTTTTCAGAATAATAACTTCAATTGTTTCTACCTGATAATTCATATTGATTTAGCTTGATAAATTATATCAAGCCAGTATTCCAACTCGAACCGCTTTGAATACTTATTTTTCTTACTTTAACCACATAACTTATGCAACTTGAGCTTGATAACTTGTGATGTATCAAAATGTTTAGCTCTAACAGATTTCAACACTCATGATTTACTTCAACTTGATGACTTATGCAGCTTGTACCTGATAATTTATAGTATGTCGCCCCGAATAAATTTTAGTGTGTCAACATGATAAAAACCACTTTGTTAGCCTATTTAACTCATTATTATTTTTCAACATGGTAACTAGAACACTTCTAACTGATAATTCATATTGCTTTAGCCTAACAAATTATACCGTGTCAATATTTCTAATTTGATCTGCTTTCAATATTTTTTTTACTTTCAACCCGATAATTTATGCAATTTGAGCCTGATAACTTAATATGCCAGCTTGATAACCGAAGTGTCACCACGTTTAACTCACACTTTGTCAGCATGTTTAACTCTTTCTATTTCTTGGTATGGTAACTTCATTTTAGCATGATAATTTATGATGTGTCAGCACAATAACTTGTATTTGTTTCGACTGATTACTTGTATTGTTTTGACCTGATAAACCATATTTCTCTTTATCTTATCAAACGGCGGGGAGCCGCATGAACAGGGGCTTCTCAAGCCACCGGACGACCATCCCCCAACGTTCCTTCATCCTCGTCGTAGTCACCCGCTCCGTGTCTCTCAACCTCAGGGTGGCCATCGGCGTCACCAAGCTCGCTAGCACGGTCGTCTTGCTCGACAGTGCCATGGTGCTTAGTTCTACATAGGTGTGTCCTTCAGCTTCCTCCAGGCCACCGTCATCGGCCTCAGCGTGCAGTATAACCTCATCGTCTAGACCATCTCTAGCATGTTCCAGATCCTCACTTTCCCCTACTCCGTAAGAAACCAATCAACCATCGTGCTTCTGAATTGCTTGCTACTGTATGCAAAATATGGCTTGCCGCTGGTCGTATTTGATTCATTTTAGCTGAATACGGGGTGTGGTCGCGTCCGGCATGTCCTTCGTGATGCTGACATGGTGCATCGACCCAGGACCTAGCCTGGTCAATGGGAAAAACTGACCGCACTAACCAGGTCAGCTACATCATGCTTGTGCTAAGATTCATCAATCCATGTAGTTGTATATTCATGGAACTAGTGAATAAAAAATCATCCTCCAAGACCCAACACTTATGGAATCGACCCGTAGATAACTCATTCCACCCTAGTTATTGTTCAATATATGAACACTAAAAAAGTTATTATTGCAAGAAGTTTTCTTACACGATGGCCTGAGGGGCTGCTAAGTTACCCAGGCCTAGTAACTTTTGACCGGGAGATAAAATTTGTTGGAACACACCTCGGTAATTCCCGCAAAAATAGCATGGTAATTTATGCACCGCATGGTTGGTAAGTTAGATACCCTGTGTCCTATTAACTTCAACTCAGGGAAAAATACACCGATAACTCCGGTAACTCTTGCCTAAATAGCATGGTAATTTAACACACCATAGACATGATAACTTCAGTGTCTAGTGCATGGAGAGAAGACTGGGAAACCTTTTTTTGCCTCCCGTAACTTCAGTGTAATCAACATGATAATTTACGTAATGCTGGCATGATAACTTAGGTATAAATAACACGGTAACTTTGACACGTCGTGGAGCAATGTTGTTGAAAAACATACCTCTATAACTTATGTGTAAATAGCATGGTAACGCGTCGTAGGCGTGATAACTTAAGTTCAGAAAACTGCGGTAACTTTTGACCGAGGTTTTTTTTTTTGTTGAAACATACAACAGTATTTTTTTGTTGAAAAACATACCCTAGATAACTTATATAAAAATAGCATGTTAATATACGAACCACATACTTGATAACTTACGCACAGCGGTAACTCTGTCCAAGGAGAGGAACAAGTCGTTGAAAAACATACTCCCGTTAACATATGGGAAAATAACACGGTAATGTATTAACCGCATACCCGTTAACATACGAACACCACGATAACTTTGAACAGTGGGAAAGAAGTTGTTGAAAATATATCCTAGATAGTTTTTTTGAAAATTACATGATAATATACTAACCACATACCTGATAACTTAGGTACAGATACGTAAATTTGGAAAAGTTCTTGAAAAACATACCCCTAATAACCTATGTGAAAAAAAACACTGTAATGTATGAACAGCATACCCCATAATGTACGTATAAACACTGTGGTAACTTCGACCAAGGGGGGAAAGGTTATTGAAAATTGAAATATACCCCCGGTAATTTATGTGAAAATAACACGGTAATAAATGAATTGCATACCCGATAACTTACTTACAAACACCGTGGTAACTTTGACCAAAGAGAAAAATATTATAAAAACATACTCTCGATAACTTATGTGAAAAAAGCACGGTAATATACGAACACATACCTGATAACTTATGTACGATACCGCCTTAAATTGACCAAGGGAGAAAAAAGTTGTTAAGAAAATACCCCTCAGTAATTTCTATGTAAATAGCATGGTAATATATGACTCACATAGTTGATAACTTACGCGAAAACACTCTGGTAATTTGCACCTGAAAGGAGGGAATGGGACGATCAGTTTTGTGAACCATATGAACCAGTGTGGAACGTGCAGAAAAAATGACGGAACTGGGGCGCATAGTCCTAAAAACCGGACAAGTGAGGCTGCCGTTTTTTATTTTTCAGTTAATGATCGTTGTCTTTTTTTTTGTGCAATCTCGTCTCAAGAAGATTCAACTAGTATGTAAGTTTGTGGAATCAACCAAAGGAGCCAGCCTAGCTGGTTGATGTGGTTACATTTAGTATGGGAGGGTGTGGGTTCGATCCCCTTGTTGATAGGCCTATTTTTTTAAACTACTGATTGTGTGTGTGCAGCAGCCAAGAAAATCAGGACGAGCCCGCAACCACGTGTGCAGAGGAAAAATAAATCGGGAGGAGGCAGAAAAATCAGGAAAAAATCGGATCGTAGGAGGGGGCTCGTTCGAGAGGTAGTGTGGTACTTTTTGCAATATGCCACACGGTTGCCAGGTATCACAGTCCTGACATATCTTCTCTAAAAAGAAACCATGTGACAAAATCTTCATTCCTTCCATCCTTGCAATAGGAAACTTAACACAAGGACGTCAGATGACTTGAGTCTACTAAATCTGACTTAAATGTTGCAAATCAGAAAGAAAGCTAAACGGCGTGGCAAGCTTCAGGTCACCCGCCTGAAAATCTGACTTAAATGTTGCTAATCAGAAAGAGAGCTAAACGGCGTGGCAAGCTTCAGGTCACCCGCCTGAGAGATACCTAGCATGTGATTTCTTTAAATCCAAGTCGATGATGTTAGCCGTATGATCTAATTAACCTTTAAAGTTTTATACCTTTCATGAAACTCATATTTGCGCATGACGGTAAGTTGGATAGTGTACAATAGCAGCTGGGGCGGAGCTAAGTGGGGGCGAGCGTACCAAACACGCAGCATGAAGGGGACAGCGGACAGCAGCAGCAGGGGGCCATGCCCCCCCCCCCCCTCCTCTTTTCATTTTATGGTATCCACTTTAAATCATGACCCAGTACTCTAACTATATTGATAACCGGATACACTCAATATGGGACCCGTCCATAAATCTCAATGGCAAAGTTCAAATGGAAAAATGGTTCCGGAAGTAGAATAAATAAAATATATGTAGGATGTGAACCCTGTCGAATGCAAGTATCATGCATCTACGTCCTTGTCCTCGTTTTCTCTCCATTTCAGAAATTACAGTTATTTGTGCATTGGGTTATGCGTTCCCACAACCATGGACTCCTCCCTGGCCCAGTGGCCACTGTGTAGGCTAAGCTAGCTAGCACGTGAAGCTACCTAGCTTCTACTCTCACTGTCCCACAATGTAAGATGGTCTTTCAAACTATGTACTACTACATAGTAGCCAATGACACGGATGTACACACCGGCCGCCTTGATTGATCCATCCATCTCGAAACGTGCGGAGCATTCCAAAGATGATATATGGACATGGACATGGGGCAGCAGGCCGCAGCGTTGGAGGATCGATGATCTTACATATGGACGACAGCCCTCGTCTAGATGTTTAGCGATAAAATTTATTTCTTGTCAAAATATATATGAGTTCTATACAAAATAAAACATATTAAATTGCACCCAAGACCCTAACACTTTGCAGTCAACACCTTAAAGTTTCTTTTTTCTTACAAACAAGGGCAATTTTTGCGCAAGTCGTGAGATGATTGGCTAGAAATTTTGGTAGCATAACGTGTCCGTGGGAAGAGCTACAAGTTGTTACAACAACTCGCCATCCATCAGCTCTTGAATTTCAATTGATCTCCACAAGGGTCAAGGGTCAACCATGTGTACATGTAGGCTCTTGCCGCCTAATTAAGGATGGCAATTTTACCCATGGGTATGAATACCCGCAGATACCGTACCCGCATGGGTAGGATATGGGCACAATTTTATACCCATGGGTAGTACCTATACCCTACCCGTTAAGTCATGGGTAGGGCATGGGTATAGCCTTGTACCAATGGATATACCCATACTCTACCCGTTTATACTGACACGTGTACCTTACCCGTGAAATGTGTCGTGAGATTGTGAACCTATGTTAGTGTTGTCACCAATTGTCAATTTGATTTGAGATAATTGTTATGTACTCATCTATCTGTTACTGAGTTGAGATAAATATTTTTTGTGGTCCAATATGATATTGATGAATGTGAAATTATGAAAAACTTGTGTACTATTTGATCTACCCGTTGGGTACCCAATGGGTATGGATACGCGCCGGGTATGGGTATGGGTAAAGTTTTATACTCGTGGGTACGGGTATGGGTAGAATTTTGTACCCATTGACTACACGGCTATGGGTATGGTATTGCTCTACCCGCCCCATACCCTACCCATTGCCATCCGTACGCCTAATGCGACTGTACAACCATCATCTATCAGTCCATCACTACCAAGTCATCTATTTTTCTTTATGCGAATGAACACTTCGTATTACTCAATCCCATAGTCCTTAGAATCATCAAACACTGGAGCCAAAGAAACGTCCGGGCCAGACGATAACCAAGTCATAGTTCTGCCCTCGACTCTAGCAAATTTAGCTAAGCTACCGCTAACATAATTTTGAGTATGATAAATGTGAGTAATACAAGTACCACGTAAACCCATTAGGTGCCTAATCTCCTTAATAATTGAGGCATAAATTTATCTAGCTTGTTCCCGTGCCTGGATCAACTTAACGACACTAGAGAGTCCATCTACATCATGATTGGCAAATCACTTCTTTGAATGACAAAAGAGAGCCCCTCCATGCAAGTACATAACTCAGGGGGTGTTTGGTTCAGAAGTCCTAGAACTTTTTCTAGTCCCAGGGACTAATTAAAAAAGACTCTCCAGTAGAGTCTTTTTCTAGTCCCTGTAGAAAAAGTCCCTCCCATTTGGTTTCTAGGAATTTTTTAGGGGCTTTTTCTAGTCTCTAGGACTAAAAAGTCCCTGAACCAAACACCCCCTCAGCTTCAAGAACATCATGGCATGAAAAGATCACCCTGCAAGATGAGAAAATGATACTGTCTTCATCTGTCTTCACACAACAATCTTAATTAGGTATTTGTTGAGCCTAGCTCGACGACACCAATGTGAAGGCACTCCCAAAAATTTGTTGGGTTGTGAACCTTCACAACTTGCTAGACACATCAATCGACATGAATAAATTGCTAGCTCGACCAAACACTCTCTTTTTTCAAAAGTCAGCTTATTCTTTCTGGTGACTGTCATGAAGACAAGAAAACAAAAAAAAACAATCTAAACCCCAGAAAAACACTTTCCACCAAAAAAGATAGATAGGATTTTTGAAGAACCAACTAGACTCTCTATCCAAGTTTTTAGATAAAGCGTTAGAGAAATGACTAACATACGACATTATTATACCAATATGGCTAATTAGGAAAAGGACAAGACAAGCCTTCTCTGAAAACACCATTGATTAACCAACCACACAAAAAAATTCATTACCATTAAATGGATGACAAAAATTATACTACTCTGACACAGTGGGACTGATTTTATAGTTTAATTTTTATTATAAATAGTTATCTGTAACAGAAAATAAGGTTATCTAGGCACCCTTTAACTCAAATTAAAGGTATCTCTCTTATGACTATATGCATGACATAAGTGACCATGCACTGCACCACAAGTTCACATATGTTTGTACAGAACATTATGATAGTACTATGTACTGATGTAATAAAGTCCAGCCAAACCAAATGTTGAATGTATTGATGAATCAAAGAAGAAATCCATATGCTGCCATGTTTGGAGACAACATCTCAGTGCTGGTCAAACAGCGCATTCTTAGGAAACCTCTCCTTCTGACAGAACTAGACAGTTGGCAATCATATTTAGCACACAAAAACCTGATCAAGTAGGAACATCATATAAGAAGTACAAGGAACCAAGAAGAAGTTTGTTAGCAATGATCTTACTTAGTCTAATTAGAAGTCAATTTGGTTACTAGGTGGATTAGTATTCTGGCTGGTACCCGTTAGTAGAGGCTAATGTATATATACTAAAAGTAATTAACAAGCTAACGGGAAAAAAGAAAATTAACTAGAAAATTCCACAATAATTAGAAACGTCTGACCTTTTATTAGGTGGACCCTTCATTTAGAAATAAAGGGCGACGGAGGGCATTGCAGCGGCATCGGGCGGCAAAGGCGGTGGTACAAGGAACCAAGAAGAAGTTTGTTAGCAATGATCTTACTTAGTCTAGTTAGAAGTCAATTGGGTTACTAGGTGGATTAGTATTCTGGCTGGTACCCGTTAGTAGAGGCTAATGTATATATACAAAGTAATTAACAGGCTAACGAGTAAAAGAAGAATTAACTAGAAAATTCCACAAAAATTAGAAACATATGACCTTTTATTAGGTGCCCTTCATCTAGAAACAAATGGCGACGGAGAGCATGGCAGCGGCACCGGGCGACACAGGCGGGCGGTGGTACAAGGAACCAAGAAGAAGTTTGTTAGCAATGATCTTACTTAGTCTAATTAGAAGTCAATTTGGTTACTAGGTGGATTACTACACTGGCTGGTACCCGTTAGTAGATGCTAACGTATATACACAAAGTAATTAACAGGCTAACGAGAAAAAGAAGAATTAACCAGAAAATTCCACAAAAATTAGAAACACCAGACCTTTTATTAGGTGGACCTTTCATTTAGAAACAAAGGTCGACAGAGGGCATGGCGGCGGCAGCGGACGACACACGTGGTGGTGTCGGGAAGGGCGGGCGGCGGCAGGCATGGCGACGACGGTGGGCGCGTGCAGCGGCGGCAGGGGCCGCGGGCGAGGCGACATCTGGCGGCAGGGCCCCGGTGACGGTGCCATGGCATTACGATGCCAGCAACAACACTGACGTGATGGCTTTCCGACGAAGTTCTGGCAGGTGGCGCATTCAGGCGGGCTGCACACGAAAGTTTCAGGCGGTTGCAGTCCCGCCAAAAAGATACGGGAAGGCCATCTTTTCGTAAATAAGTGGGAAGAAAGGACCTCTTTTACGGGATCCTGAAGATAAAGCCAGTTTATGAGAATTGTTGGAGGGATTTACTCATCGACTGCGCCACTGGTCCAAATAGGTTAGCCACCCGCTCCATAGGAACGAGCCTCTTCAAGTAGGTTTATGAAAATGCAGATGCGACTTTTGCGCGTGTGATGAGGGGGTGCTAGGGGCGAACGGCGGCGCTCGATGGAGGCCCCCGCCGCGCCGCGTCCAACCGCGGCGGCGGCCCGGGCGGGCATCGGCGGCCGTTTTTGGGCCCTGTTGGCTGCGGACGAGGAGGATGCCGACGGAGATGGCGAGGACTCAGAGGGTCCGCCGCTGTCGCCGACGCCTTCGGATCTGATTTGCGAGTTCTTTCATGCAGGCTATGACGAGGATGAGGTGGCTACTACCGTAGACAAGGTTGTGCCGGAGGAGGATCCGGCGCGGGTCGGACTTCGTTCGGACGAGAGGAACGAAGTGGTGCGCCGTGTCGTTCATCGGAGAACTGCGGCATCGGCGGTCAGGCTGTGGAAGGGCCCTTTACCTAAGGTACGCCTTCCAAACCTCACGATTTTCGATTTAATTCATCCGGATTCATGGACGGTGGTTAAGAAAAGAAGGCCGGATCGCCGGCGCAGAGCTGGATCGCTTCCGGCGACGGCGGCTGTGGTGCCGTCGAGGCTGCCGATCGGGATCCGTCAGGCTCGCAGCAAGCGTTTGAATATGCTGTTGGGCCGGTTTGGGCCGGATTCATCTAGCGGTGTCACTTTGCATGTTGGGCCGGTGATGGCTGGGTATGTGGCCCAGGCCATACCGGGCGCCACTTGCATCACCACCGACGCTGCATGCACGGACGTGATTGACTCCTCGTGCGCGTGCGTGGCTATGTATTTTCCTAGGGTTCGTCGGCGCGGGACGCCTGTTCTTCCTCCGTGTGGTCCTGGCTGTGCCCGATTCCTCCGCTGCTTGCGATGGCTGGCCGAGGAGCGGGTGGGCCACCGCCGGTGAAGGCGGATACGAGCAAGGCTGGTGTTGTAGTCCCGCCGCCGCCGTCTGGGGGTGCTGGTCGAGGTGCCACCGGCGCCGGGCTTGGCGGTGCTTTGGGCCAGCGGTTGCGGCGCCGGGCGAGTACTCCGCCTTCGCCGCCTCGGGGCGGGCGGGCGGGAACACAGTCGCGGCCGCCCATGATTGCGACTGCGACGCCGCAAGGGTTACCGACGGGAAGAGGAGGACCCCGACCTACGGGGCCAGCACATGTCAGGACGCCCATGCGTCTGTGGAAAAGAGTCCTCAACTGGACCCGCGTCCTTCGGTGGCTTCTGCCATGGGTCGTGGCGGAGGGTCTGGCCCGAGACCTGCCGTGCCGGTCCCGGGTGGAGCTCCGCCTCAGGCTGCGCCACCGCCGCACTATGTCGCAAGGCCGACTCAGTACCGCTCGGGGCCTTCGCAGATGAGGCAAAATTTGACTGCTCGAGAGTCGTTTGAGCCGCCCCGAGGTCAATGGGGTGATGATGGTGTCGATGCGTATGGAGATGGAAAACACCGTGGTTCATCATCGACTGGTGGAGGCCGAGGCCATGCTTGGCAGAGTGACGGGTCTGCTGAGAGACCGTTCCTTGGACCTCCTGGTGGCTTTGTCGAAGGACATCCGGTCCGGATCACCGCCAGAGAGGTGGATACCGTGGACATCGGGGTGGTCGGGGGGTGGCCGTGGGAGGTTTCGTCGGCAGCCTCCGCCACCGGCTGTTGTTGACCATGCGGGTACCGCTGTGGAGGCAGATAACACTCAGTCCTCTGATCTTACTAGGCAGGTGATGGAGGTGGTTACGGCCCTGGCCAATGTTGATGTTCCTGTGCCTGGGGCTGTGGAAGAGGTGTCTGGCAGATCTGATTCAGAGAGGGCGTCCAAGTGGGCGCGCAGGAAGGAAAGGATGCTCTGTTACCGGTGTGGTGAGAAGGGCCATTTTATTGCAGAGTGCGTGGCAGAACTGTGTGACTCGTGTGGCAAGCCTGCACATGATTCGGGAGAGTGCCCGTTAGTGCGTGACCAGGCTCCATCTCTGACTATGTATGGGCTTTATTGTGCGGAGCTTTTGTTCTTCGAGTCCCCGGCCGCGAGGGAGATTCGGAGGAGACCACAGTGCTTGACTACGGAATTGTGAAAGCAACTCAGGGCGAGGTGACTGAGGCTCAGATTATCCGGAGGCTTCAGGAGTTGGCATCGGGTGACTTCCAGTGGGAGCTGGTCAGCCTCGACGCTAATGTTTACAAGGTGGATTTCCCCTCCATTGAGGATTTGCAGAAATTGCTGAATTTTGGCTTGTCTAGAGTTCCTGGTACTAAGTGTATTTTGGAGTTTCACGAGTGGACGAAGGTGGAGCCTAAAGGAAAGCCGCTTACGCAGGTCTGGTTGAGGTTATCTGGGGCCCCATCTAAGCCTTTACAGGATGTTAGAGTTGTGGCCAGTATGGGTATCATGGTTGGGAAGACGGAGAGAGTGGATATGGCTTTCACTCGGGCTCATGGAGTGGCTCAGATTTTAGCGAGTGTTCTTAATGTTGAGTTCGTGCCTGATGTGGTTCACTGGACATATAGGGGAGAGGTGTTCCCGCTAGACATAGAGTTTGAGGACGTTGAGATGTTTGCTGAGGAGGTTAATGGGGTGATGTTCATATGAACGAGGGTGGCGGCGGTGCAGGAGCCAAGGGGGCACCGGCCGAGTCCGCTCGTGAGGGGTCGAACGGGTCTCGCCAAGAGGCTCAGTTGCCTGGGGAGGGGACCGGGGCTGAGACCGCACCGTCACCTTCGGTGCCTTCGACGTCGTTGCGTTTCGGGTCCTTTGCGCCTGCTTCTGCGCCTCCCAGACTGTGGAGCGATAGGGTGGAGACAGATGATGTGTTTGAGCACACGCTTCCTTTGCTGGACATTGACGGGATTGCAGTTCGGGAAGTTGAGCCGGAGGTCGCTCCTATCTCACTTGCTTCACCGGTTGGCGTGGTTCCGGTGATGTCGTCTCCGCTCGAGGTGGGCCTTGGGGGAGGGGGGTCAGGGCAGGTGGCCTTGACCTCTCCCCTCCCTTTACTGTCGTTAGTGAGGCCGGTCTCTTCGGGGCCAGCCAGCGCTGGGAGTGGGAGCCCAAGGCAGGTGGCCTCGGCTCTCCCCCCTCAGGCCTTGGCTGCGGCACCCGCGTCTCCCGTGGCGCTGGGGTAGGGGAGGCTGGGGCAGGTGGCCCTAGACCGCCCTTCATCGTCTGCGGTCAGGAGGACCGCGCCGTCGGCGACTTCATCACTTCGCTCTGAGCAGGT
Organism: Aegilops bicornis; assembly: GCA_021605145.1. Taxonomy (NCBI): domain Eukaryota; kingdom Viridiplantae; phylum Streptophyta; class Magnoliopsida; order Poales; family Poaceae; genus Aegilops; species Aegilops bicornis. Next base: position 696,608,427 of record CM038669.1, read on the forward strand.
GGTTGGGGCAGGAGGAGGGAGTGGGCAGGTGGCCCCAGCTGTCCCGCCTCTTATCCTACCCGCAGGGCACGTGGCCGAGGGCCTTGGGAGCCCGCAGCCTCCTCCTCTTTTCACTCGAGAGGAGGTTGTTACCTTTGGCGGGATCCCGGACCCGGTGTCGGCGGGGAGACGGATGAGTGCTCGCATGTTGGACCTTCCGGAGGTGGATGATATGCAGCAGCGGTGCGCTATGAGGGCGGCCAAGCTTCACGATGCTGCGATCTCTTCTGGTATGTCCGTTAACATATCCAATTCTTTATTGCATTTTGCTCCTGAGGAGATTATTAATAATGCAAACCAATTAGGAGTTTCACTAGACGCCACTGATACTGAAATATCCAATTCGGTGAATGATATGTTAGATTTAGAGGCGGGCGGGCCTTAGAGACTATTCGTAATCTTGCTGCGGTTAAACCCATGAATGATGAGGAAATTGATGCGTTAGGGGTTAGAGTGCTAGATAATCTGTGTGCGGATCTAGCACCCTCTAATCAGGAGTCTGAGGAAGATGATGTGCCTTTAGATGGTGTCGCTGGTCCTTCCGTTCAGCCCGGTTATGAGGACCGAGTGACGGAACCAACTAAGCCAAAGCATAAGTGGAAACGAAAGGTTTATCCAGATTTTGCAGTTCATAGGAGTGCTAGGATTCGGACTGCTAAGAAATTCCATGATGAACTATGAAAGGAATCTTTTGGAATAGCAGAGGTCTGAAGGACTTGGCTAAAAGAAGGTTTCTTGCTGAAGCTTCTCTGGAACATCGGTTAGATTTCATTGCTCTATCGGAAACCGGTAGAGAGAATTTTGCGCCGCAGTTTCTTTCCTCTCTTGTGGGTGGTATTGATTTCAAATGGCATTGCCTCCCGCCACGAGGTAGATCGGGAGGTATCTTACTGGTGTAAGATGCGATTCCCTTGAAGTCCGGAGTGTAGTAATGGGTGACTTCGCCGTAAAGTTTCGAGTTAGGTCTAAAGTTGATGGGTTCAACTGGGCTTTGGTGGCGGTTTATGGTGCCGCACAGCCCGAGCTTAAACCGGAGTTTCTGGCGGACCTTGTTCGGATCTGTGGGTCCGAACAGCTTCCAATTTTGGTCGGGGGTGATTTCAATATCATTAGGAGGAGAGAGGAGAAAAATAATGATAATTTTGACGGCAGGTGGTCGTTTATGTTCAATACCATTATCGAAAGCTTGGATCTAAGGGAGATAGAGCTTTCTGGTAGAAAGTTTACTTGGGCGAATGCTCTGCCAAACCCGACGTATGAGAAGCTTGATCGAGTTCTTGCTAGCGTCGAGTGGGAACAGAAGTTCCCTCTTGTTACAGTGCAAGCTCTCACGCGGGGAATATCCGATCACACACCATTGTTCGTAGACTCAGGGGAGCCGAACCATATGGGAAACAAAAACACCTTCTCATTCGAGATGGCCTGGTTCGAACGCGAGGGGTTCCTAGACCATATAGCCAGGTCAAAAGTTTGAGATGTAGGAGGAAGGACGGCGGTCGAGCGCTGGCAGAATAAAATTAGGCATTTGAGAAGTTTCCTACGGGGTTGGGCTAAGCACCTCAGTGGGGTGTATAAGATTGAGAAGGATAGGCTCCTCTCTCTTGTACAGGCCCTGGACATAAAAGCCGAAACCACGATTTTGCTGCCTGCCGAGCTCCAGGTCAAAAGTGAGGCGGAGAAGAGGCTGAAAGAACTTCTCCGTGAAGAAGAATTGAAGTGGGCTTTGCGAGCTAAGGTCCGCAAGGTGGTCCAAGGGGACGCGAATACTCAATTCTTCCATTTCATTGCTAATGGTAAGCACAGAAAGAAGTGGATCTTTCAGCTAGAACAGGATGAGGGTACTATTTTAGGTCGGGATAATCTCAAAACCTATATTACCGACTATTATAGACAGTTATTTGGACCGCCGGAGGACAATTGTGTGTCCCTTGATGAGTCCAGGATTGAGGACGTGCCTCAACTGTCTGCTGCTGATAATGATATCCTGGCTGCCCCGTTCTCCAATAAGGAAGTGTTCGAGGCCATTGCATAAATGAAAAACAATAAGGCTCCCGGTCCGGATGGGTTCCCGGCCGAGTTCTATAAAAAGTGCTGGCAGATTATTAAGGGGGATTTACTACCTATGTTTCATGATCTATTCTCTGGACAGCTTCACTTATTTCACCTGAATTTTGGAACTATCACATTGCTCCCGAAGAAAACGGATGCTGTGAGGATTGAGCAGTTCAGACCGATCTGCCTTCTCAATGTTAGTTTCAAAATCTTTACCAAGGTCGGGACTAATAGGCTCACACAGATTGCGCATCCTGTGGTGCAGCAATCCCAAACTGCTTTCATGCCGGACAGGAACATCCTTGAAGGGGTGGTTGTTCTTCATGAAACGCTCCATGAAATTCATTCCAAAAAATTAGATGGAGTAATTTTTAAAGTGGATTTCGAAAAAGCGTATGATAAGGTTAAGTGGCCGTTCCTCCAGCAGGCATTGCGTATGAAAGGTTTTCATGAAGCACGGCGCTTGACAATTGAATCCTTTACGCAAAAAGGGAGTGTGGGAATTAAAGTGAATGATGATATAGGTCATTACTTCCAGACACATAAAGGCCTCAGACAAGGAGATCCGATGTCCCCTATCCTGTTTAACATTGTAGTGGACATTTTAGCAATTTTGATAGGAAGGGCTAAGGAGAATGGTCAAGTGGGTGGTTTGGTTCCTCATCTCGTTGATGGAGGTGTATCCATCCTTCAATACGCCGATGATACAATCATCTTTATGGAGCATGATTTGGCCAAGGCAAGAAATATGAAGCTAGTGTTATGCCTCTTTGAACAATTGACCGGGTTAAAGATTAACTTTCATAAGAGCGAGTTGTTCTGCTTTGGTAGAGCCAAAGACGACCAGGATTCTTATAGGCAATTGTTTGGGTGCGAGTTGGGGAGTTTACCCTTCTCTTACCTTGGTATTCCAATTCACCATCGTAGGCTAACTAACAGAGAATGGAAGTGCATCGAGGATCGATTTGAGAAAAAACTGAGTTGTTGGAAGGGTAAGCTTATGTCATACGGAGGCCGTTTGATTTTGATTAATTCGGTGCTCACGAGTATGCCTATGTTTCTCTTATCGTTCTTTGAGGTCCCAGCTGGTGTTAGGAAACGGCTGGACTTCTATCGGTCGCGCTTCTTTTGGCAGGGTGATGAACTTAAAAGAAAGTACCGGCTCGCTAAATGGGACATCATCTGTAGACCGAAAGACCAAGGGGGCCTTGGTATTGAAAATCTTGAAGTTAAGAACAGATGTCTTCTTAGTAAGTGGTTGTGGAAGCTTTCTTCCGGATCGAGGCCATGTGGCGCAGATCCTCCATAACAAGTACCTCCAGACTAAAACATTGTCCCGGTCGTCGTCGGCCGACTGATTCGCCTTCTGGAAAGGGCTAATGAAAGTCAAACAATCTATGTTCAACAGGACGAGATTTGTTATTGGAAATGGTACAAGTACACGTTTCTGGGAGGATACTTGGCTTGGAGACTCACCTTTAGCCGTTCAATATCCGTCTTTATATCGTATTGCTCAACGACGTGAGATGTTCGTGGCAACGGTATTTCAATCTGTCGGCAGCTGGACCTCGGTCTGGGACCCCCAGTTGAGGCCCTTGGCGTTCCACAAAGTGAGCCTCGTGGGGGGTCCGGATCTGAACTCCGGAATCGCCGCCCAGTTGGTGCGGCGCGACTCGGTGATGAAAAACCACTCTTGCTGCCAGACCTTGACGGTCTCGATGAAGGCTCCCTTGGGCCATGTGGCGTTGGGCATCTTCCTTATCATGGCCCCGCCGCAGTCCGCATGCTTCCCGTCGACCACCTTCGGCTTCACATTGAAGATTTTTAGCCATAGGTTGAAGTGTGGAGGGATGCGGAGTAAAGCCTCGCACACGACGATAAGTGCCAAGATGTGGAGGAAAGAATTCGGGGCTAGATCATGAAAAGCTAGCCCGTAATAGAACATGAGTCCCCGGACGAAAGGATGGAGTGAAAAACCTAACCCTCTAAAAAAATGGGGGGGGGGGGGGGGGGACGACCCTTTCGCCGGGCTCCGGAGTGGGGATAATTTGACCTTTGGTGGGGAGCATGTGCACGATGTTTGCGGCCAGGTACCCCGCACTTCGGAGATCCTTTATCTCCTTCTCCGTGATGGGCCATATCTAAAACCAACCCCACCTCAACCCGTTCTACCGTACTACTAAGCATGCACCTTTTTACGCAACCACTAATTAGTAATTACTCACCTCATGGAGCTTAGCTATCTTGGAGAGAATGGTTTTCAAAATGTGGGGTCTGCCAAAGGTCTAAGTTCTTTGCTTGGTTTGCACTACGAGAGCGGATTTGGATCACCGACAGATTGGCAAAGTGGGGTGGCCAAGTTACCGCCTTTGCCCGCTTTGTAAGATAGAACAAGAATCCGGGCACACCTATTCTTCAAATGCAGCTTCGCCATTAGGATTTGGAACTTGGTCATTAACAAACTAAGGCTCTACCACATGGTCACCTTTACTTGACACTTGGGGGGCTCCGTAATGGATTGGTGGGCTAAAAGATCCAGCTTAATCATCCCAAATTGAAGTGTCATGGCTTCACTCACCATGCTTTTGTCTTTGGCAATTTGGAAGGGAAAAAACTCCCGCCTCTTCCGTAACAAGAGCATACCGCCGACAGTGTTGCTCAGCATCATTCTAACGAAAGCTAAACTTTGGAGCACCACAAGGCGAAGAAGCTAGGGGCCATCATAGGGCGTGAGCAATCACCATGCGTTGTATGAGGGTTGGTTGTGAAAGAAACATATTCTATTGTTCTCTTAATTAATTGATGAGGCAGAGCTTATGTCTCCGTTTTGAAAAAAATATATAGATTTGTTAAATTTCAATAAAAGATGCATTGCACCAAACATTGTGTATTTGCTAACACAAGTTTGTACGTATGTGCTGGTGGTGGACATTATATTGTTACTACCAACTCGAACTACTCTAGTATTAATATCGACCAACTAACCATTTGCTATCCAGCTTCTAAAAGGAGGTTAGTACCGACATCAACGAACCGGCTGCCTATCCAGTTGTAGAAATTTGTCACCTTCTCCGTCTTGTCCATATCACTGACTACAAGTCAACGGACGGAAGCAGTGTTATTTTTGTTTGAAAGAACATGCAACTGTTAGGTGAAGAACATGCTCATGAAACCACGATATTTGGATCGGTATATAAGAGAAGGAGACACGCCCCTTCCATTCACAGCTCGCCAAGGTGCAGTTTCCAGAGTAGTTATAATAAGTAGAGTAGCTTCGCAACATCTTCTCATAGATCATATATGCCAGACGCTGAAGTCAGGCTGCAGGTACCTGCTCAGGCTGAGCCCGACCCCAACGCTGCTGCTGCCGCCGCCGCCGCCGGTGCCCGTGATGCGGCGCCACCGCCGAACCCGGAAGCGGAGTATCTGGCGAAGATGCGCGGGTGGCTGATAACAGTGGCTACACTGTTCGTCGGCATCGCGTTTCAAGCGATGATGCGCCCGCTTGATTGGATGCCCAAGGACCCTTTTCGAGCGACGGTAGCTCCACGTCGTGGTGAATCCAAGACCAAGTACTACCACGATCTCCACCTCTACCATGAACTCAGGGATGCACACAATAGGACACTTTGTTTCCATGTGTTAAACACCATTAGTTCCGGGATATCACTGGCTATGGTGGTAACGCTGCTGGTGATGGAGCATGACACGCCTAAAAGTGACATGATGCTCACCATGTCTATGGCTGTCACGTTCATCTGTGGTATCCCCAGCCACGTTGTAGCTGCTGTAACGTCTTTTGTTTCTGTCGGGGTGTGCGCTATTGTGACGTTCGTCATTCTCGACATCACTGTGCGCGGATCAAACTGTGTAAACTGGTTATCGTGGGGTATATAGGTCCGTCTAGTTCTCATTCAGCTGAGAAAAGCTTATTTCTCAGCGACTGTAGCAGCCGTCGGATGTAATCTCCTGTATCATGTCTCATTCACGCTTGTTTCTTTGTGTGTGTTTTTTTTTGAGAGAGAATGTCGGCATTTTATTGATAAAGTAATAAAGTCATACAAAGTGTCCCAGATGCACTCTGGAGCAGATAGAGAAACAGAAAGCACACTAGAGTTTTGCCAAGACTTGACTAAAACATAAGCCACTACATTACAATGCTGACGAACATGCTTGAAAGTCAAAGAAGCGAAGACGAGGGCCGCTTGCTTGATATTGTTCACAACAGAACCAACAGCAGATCGACCAGAACACCAAAATTGATTCTTTGCACCGGGGAGAGGCAATCAGAGGCAAAGATCACAAGCGTGAGCCCTACATCTTGTGCCAAAAAGACCGCACGACCAAGAGCAAAAGCTTCAGCAACCTCAGGATCGAAGGAGCCAAACAGGGGTTCAGTTCAAGAAGCGATACATTGCCCCTCATGATTGAGCACAATAACACCAACACTGGCGTTGTTGAGTTTCAGCGTTGCTTCGGTGTTCCCCCTAACTCAGTTTCCCAGGGGTATCCTTGTCCCTCGCGAGTTTATTTTTTCCCTGGCCCGCCGTAGCCTAGATTCAAGCCCTGTCTAACACGTATAACCCAGGTCAGCTCATTTTTAGCTAGGACGTTGGCTGTGTGATCTGGTGGCACAGCATTGATCACCATTTTCCCCTTAACAACATCACCATTGGGGTACTGCTTGAGACACAATAAAGAGCTGATATATCCATGTAGGAACCGCCGAGAGGACTCAGTTGGAGGTGGCCTTTTTTCATGCTTGATCTCATTCCGCACGTGCCAAGTCCTCCACATGATCATCAGTACGATCATACGTCCCGTCTCTTCCAGAGGCTCAAGGAGGGTGAACAGCCATTCTAGCCCTATGTTGCGAATGGATTCAACCCTCAGGATGACCCAATCTAGTGGGCATGCCAAAGTTCCTTCACCAGAGGGCACCTACACATCGCATGGAACCCATCCTTTCATTCCACACCACAAATGGGGCATATGTCACAAAGCTCAAGATGACGGGAGAATTTATTTGCCCAAATAGCTAGTGAGTTGGTCACAATCCGCCAAGCAAACACGTGTATCTTTGGGGGAGCAGGGCACCCTCATATGATCTTTCAGATGGCGCAACGACCATCCGGTGCCTTGCTCATGGCGGTGGCCGATGGACGCTCGCACACATCCATGGCGAACCGATAGGCCGAACAAATGGTGAAGATACTGTTCTTCTCCGATGGCCAGGCGATGATGTCGTCAGTGTAGTGCGGCGTGGTGCGGATGCTGGATATCGCATCGATGTCCGCCGGGAGGAAGTATCGGCGGGGGAGGTCCATATGTCAGGACCCATCCACCGTGAGGAGCTCAGCCACTCTCCTCAGCCGACAGGTGCCTTGCTGCGTGATAGGTTGGCACGAGGGTTCCCTCAGCACCCATCGCTCGCGCCATATCTAGATGTTTTGGTCATCGCCAACACACCATATGATGCCCTTTTTCAAGAGCTCGAGGCCATACTATATGGCCTACCAGGTCGAGGATGTGTTCCCTGAGAAGACTGTATCCTCAAGGCATCCGAATGGGTAGTACCGAGCTTTTAGTACCTGCGCACATAGACTGTAAGGCTTAATTAACATGCACCACATCTATCGAGCAAGGAGAGCCTGATTGAAGAAACGGAAATCCTTGAAGCCCAAGCCTCCCTTGGTCTTGTGTGCTAAAATTTTCGGCCATGCCAACAAATGCGGTTTCCTCTTGCCTTCCGCCGAACCCCAACAGAAGTTATGTACCATCCTGTTCAGGTCGTCGCAGACTTACACGGGTAATTTGAAAACCCCCATTATGTATGTTGGAATGGCTTGAGGAAGAGCTTTAATCATGGCTTCCTTTCCTGCTAGTGAGAGAGTATTCCCCCATGCGATGATCCACTTCAAAAGACGAGACTGCAAATTCTGAAATTTCCCTCTTGACATACGGCCTTCAAGCTTTGGTAGACCAAGGTATTTTTCCTCAAATGAAACTGTAGCAATATTGAGTACAGCCCATACCTTTTTCTGCTCTTCCAGCGCACAAGTTGAAAGCTTCAGCAGCCACTACATCCAAAGTGCATGTTATTTTTGTCTTCTAGGGCCCTGGTCATGTTGAAGTCCCCAATACGGAAATAGGGAAGATCACAACGCCCAGCTAGCAAGCGAAGCTTGTCGAGGAACGCACCATGACACTCGGCATGACAAGGGGCATACACATTTGTCATCGGGAAGCGGGAGGAATCAACAACGAACTCAAAGAACGTAGTGAGGGTAGAGTTCAAAGTAATTTCACCGACACGGTGAACAAAGGAGTCTTGCCAGGCTGTCATAATACCACCTGAGGCGCCCGCCGAGCATTTAACCATGTAGGAGAAACCACCAGGGAGGAATGACGCGACTTTAGTTAGGAATACATCAAACAGACTTTGACTCCTGGAGGCAAATCACGTCGAAAGGGTTGCACGCCTAGATTGCGTCAGACATTAGAGATTTTTTAAGCATTCAAACCGGAAACATTCCAAGGGCAGAGATGGAGCTTCTTGTAGAGGACTACCACCATAAGAACTGACTAGCACCGATGAATGTCGCATGCAGGTGACGAGTGATACAACACAAGGAAGGCACTTTATACATGAAGATGCCAACACACATAGTAGCCTAGAGGGTAGGCACTTCATTTTTGTCTTTATTGATCACTTACCCACGCTATAAGAAAATGGGTGTCATGTTATAGTTTGGGGGTCCAAAGCCACACCCCCCCCCCCCCCCCCCCCAAGGTAGGCCAGGAGTTGCCGGTAGGGCGCCGCATTCAATCTGACTAGTGGCTCAAGATAAATTGGTGACATACTAGAGATAGATAAATTTATGTATTTCGCTATTTCAAATACCTATACTCAAGCGGTGCTAATTTGTTAATCCAAGCTTTATCAATAATACAACATGACATCTAATCCAAGATTAGCAACCACTCTTTCCGAGAATGCAACGTCAAATGCTGCAACTTTGTCAGCAAGGAGTTGGCACGCCAACGCCAAGAACAAGAAGCAAAGTCTCGAACCCACGCCTATGAGATTAAAGCGAGGTGGGGTGACTAGTAGAACAAGGGACACTTGGTGCACGTAATGGGTTAAATACAATATTCTTTGGCACTCAGTTTTTTGAATTTGAAATTCACCTAAAAATTTCGGCCAAAATATATCTGAGATTTTATGAAAACCGGTTATTTCGGGCTCCGTCCAAAAAAACGAAATCGAGAAAGAAAAAACTTTGCATGGAAGTAGAAAATTTGCAACACGAAGATGAGGGCATAAAAGCAGACAATGCAGAAGATGACGATGAGGTCGTTCAGAACCTGAGGGACTTAGATTTAATTGAATGGCTCCATCGAGGCAAAGACAATGAGCTGAGTGGTCCACCTCCATGCTACAAGGATGAATGATGGTACATGCGTAATAGCGATGATGAAACTCAAGATCCAACTGATGATCCCATTGAGTGATGCGCCGCCACATCCTCATTGGTCTTCTCACATTGTATCGTACTTCCTACTTAAACAAATATAAGAGCGTTTAGATCACTACTTTATAATTTAAGGAGGGAGTACTACTCTGAATTTTGTTATGAACATAACGGGCCTCATTCTAAGGCCGGCCTGTTATTTAAAAAACAGCCATGCAAAATAAGGTGTATCACTGCTTCACCAGTGATTATTAAGACATGCAACACATGCATGCACGCGGACAACCTGTCAAGGTCAATATGTTATCTGGAAGAATATGCAACCTTCAGGTTTGGACAACTTTTTGTCTGAACGGCTTTAGGCAAAGAACATGCAAATGTTAGGTGAAGAACATGCAACTGTTAGGTGAAAAAACCGTAGAAGATGCCACATCTCCATGTGCTATACATAAGGAAAGGAAACTCAGCTCTGTTTACATCTCGCCAAGCCGCAGCTTTTAGAGTAAGAAGAAGCTGCGCACGCAACATCTTCGCATAGATCATAGATGTCTAATCCCGAGCATAGCCGTATCGAAATGCCCGGGGCTGAGCCCGTGGCAGACGCCGGCGTGTCTCAGACAAGAGACAGCCCCAAAGTTGGTGCAGATCCTCGAGCAGCTGCTGCTGCAGGTGCCGGCGCCGGTGATGAGGACCAGATCCTCAAGCAGATCGTGGAGCTACTGCTGCGTGTGCAAGCGCTGCGCGCAGACGGACAGGGGGGCCTAGTGGAGGTGACCCCGGAGTCTCAGCAAGCTGAAGATGACAAGGAGTATCTGGACAAGATGCGCGGGTGGCTGATGACGGTGGCCACGCTCTTCGTCGGCTTCGCGTTCCAGACGGGGATGCACCCGCCTAACTGGATACCCAAGGACTATCTGCCGCTGTGGGTAGCCGCGCATACTCCCTATCCAGACTCCAAGACCAAGCACCATGCCCTGCTCGCCCTCAGGAATGCAGGTCACACTATACCTCTTTTCATGTTCTTGAACACGCTTACACTTGCCATAGGGCTGGGTCTCCTGGTGAAGCTGCTGCTGATGAGAACGAACCCGTCTAGAGGAGAGATGAAGCACGTAACTGCCATGGTGGTGGTTCTCGCCATGACTGTGGCATGCACCTTCGCCTCCGGTGTCTCGGGCAGTCCACTCGTTGATTCACTGGTTCTTGTTTTTCTGGCGGCATACGGCGTCTGGACGGTCGTCACTGTGAAGGGTTGGTTAAGTAATTATGGAAATTGGTTTAGGTCACGGTGACGTGTCCACCCCAGGGACTGAGTGTCTATAGGGTGCCCTTGTTTCTTTGTGTTTTGTATTCGACCGGTGCTGGGCTCATAATAAAGTAATCTCTATTCCCAAATGGGAAGTTGGTAGGCGGGTACGCACGGTTTATTTTTGCTTCTATGGTTTATTTTCGCCTTCACATCTGACCACCCACTTCATGCTGGTTTTTTCTCCCTCGCACTGAAAAAATGGATCGATTCACCCGGCCTTCCTTTCATTTTTCGTGCTTGCTTGGCAGACGCCGACTCAACGCAAAGAGAGCCTTGGCTCAGTGGTTGGGCATGTGGTTGTGCAGGTTTACGATTCAAGTACAATTCCTATAATTGACGGGTGATGCACATGGGTTTTTCCCCATTTATTGAGGGTCAAGTTTGGTGTGTGGCGAACCACTCGTCAAGAAATATCTTGATACTCATTTAAAATGGTTGGCTAAATCCCTAGTTGGTGCACAGGCCGGGAAGTGAAAATATCTCCCACTTTTAGGTGTTGGTCTCACTCCATATAGTAACTGCCTCGCTCGTGTCGCCTCCGGGGGCGGCTCGGGCGAACCCAAGCCACCCCCCTCCCCCACCCCCCCCCCCCCCCGACCCTCCGTCCCTGCTTCCCCACCGCCAGAGGAGGAGGCCGGCGAGCGAAGCTCGCCCAGCGGGCGGCGGATGGCAGGCTCTCCTCCTCTCTCCGCGAGGGGATATCTGGCCGAGATGCGACGGCGAACCTGCTCGCTCGGCGTGGAGGCAGAGTTGACACAATTGGGCAGCGGCCCGATGGGATTCCGACAGCGCCTGGGCCACCACGACTATGGGGCAACGGGGGCCAGCAATGGCGGCTGGCGGAGTCGGATTTGGAGTTTCCTACCCCAGACCGGTTCTCCTCCGTCATCACACGGACGCCTGGGGCTGCGACCCTGGGCTTGGCGGTGGTGGTCTTATTCCTCGTCGGAGATGGTCGACCTGAAGGCCGGGTGGTCAGATCTTGAGATCCATCATCTAGTCCCAATTGCGAGTCAGTGAGACATAGTTGTTGGTGAAAACCGAGCCGACGGCGGGCGATGGCGGTGTTCTGCATCGTTACCTTGATGAAGGCATCGTCGTGTAACTACTGTCAACCCACTCGTGTTGCCCCGGGGGAAACCCTAGGATCTGGTCTTCCAGATCGAACGATGACGGCACTGAGGTGTCGTTTCTCTCTTCAGAGCATCGTTTATGGAGTAGCGCTGGACGACATAGGCAGGAGGTGGAGCGGCCTCTTCTTGCACGAAGCTTCGGTGGAGATGTCAAGTCATGCCTGGCCAGCAAGTGCTACGCTATGTCATGCTTGCTCGGCAGGTGCTACACACAACATCTTCCAGGGACTTCAAGCTGCGTCGGCTGGTGGTACTTGGCGGCATGATGCTGCGGTGTACCTGCAGCGACCCCGACATGCTCAATTGTTTGCACGCAGGGAGGTGGTGCTGTTGGGCGCTGTGGTGGCATCGACGGATGGCCGGACTGGCAAGGATGATGCGGATCTCTGTCTTGAAGATGGGTCAGCGGTTCGATGATGATGGCGGCTTCTAAAACATGTGCATGTGGTGTATGCTATAGGTTTGCTGCACTAGCTGTACGTTCCAATATGTTATGTGGGTGGATCAGCGACACGACACCGGTTTTAGTTATGAGGAGTGAGAGCACTCCACATTATCGAGTTTGTAGGTGTGAGTAGTGGCTTGATGTACGTTTTTGTCAGATCTTTGTTGAATAATTAATAAACATGATTGTATGCATCGATTAATGTAGGGGGGGGGGGGGGGTTAACCTCCTTTTCCAAAAAAAGATGCCGATTCAATTCAAACACGTAAAATTTAGGTAATTAATAATTTAGACATCACACCATATATGTGATATCACCTTCCTAATGGACATAAGATTTTTGCCGATAACCTTCGAAAACGAAGTATTAGATATTTCTAAATAACAAATCGCTAATCCCACGCACCACGTCATTTATTATCTATCATCATCCCTATTATTGATTATTGAATCATAATCACAACATTTCCTAGATATTTTTCTTCCGTCCAGCCGGCATGTCTCCATTTTCACCAAAAAGTTGTTTTCATTGTTTCGTTCGACCTCCCCTCCCACGTATATTGTGGCCCTCCCTCCGAATCTTTCCAAATAAATCCCACCTTCCCTCCTCATTCGACCTCCCCTCCCGCGTGTTCCCCACCTTCTCCACGGTCGCAGTAGGGTCATTGGTGCCGCTACACGTCTATCGAGTTCTCCCAACTTGTTACTGAATCCATAATGCTTCATATAAAACAATCTTCTTCTTCAAGAAACTCAAATTTTTACCTAAATAAATTGTAAAAAGATGTGATTTGCAGAACATATATTCCAAAGTATTATGGGGTGGATAGGGGGCATTTGCCCCCCCTCCCTCCCCGGGTTGCACTTATAGTTAAGTACATGTATCTTATAATCATTATTTGCATCATGTAATCACACATACATGGTGCAGTAAGACTTTATTTGCTAATAAAATTACATTTTTTAAAGTTTATACTTCTATAATAGTTTTCATGATGTGCAATATATACCGATGAAAGTATTTATGTTACCCTCTTATACATCATTAGCACTAGGGCCTCCACAATTCTAGAGCATTTTCCTAGCCTAATCGTTGCATGCATGGTTCATTATGCGGTTCTTTCTATCTCATATATTTGAAAAATGTGCATACATGCAGATAAAACAAAAAATGTTTGTCTCAATTTGATAGAAAGGTTTACTTTCCTATGTACCGAATTATTTTCTGTGTCATCAAACATTGCCCCTTGACGTATAGCTTTACTATTGATGTTATAATGTAGGATTGATGGAGAAACTTTAACTATTTACAATATTTGGAAAAATAGAACAACTTGTCAAAGAAAGCTAGCTTATTCAAGAAGGTTTTTATTAGCAGAATTCGTTTTTGCAAAAACTAAAAGTAGGAGGTTGCCAATTAAATGAGTAATTGTTGGAGTGCTTAGTCATAATGTGAGAATTTGTAGATTAAGGAAGTAATGTGGGCTATAGGGAGGTGTTGCAATTTGTGCAGAGAAATTCTTCAGCAATTAATGATGAAAACCTTAGTTTTCGATCAATTTGGTATCAATAGGAGATCACATGCATCAACGCGATCACTCAAGATCGAATAGTTATCTCCTGAAACTGCAGATATAGTACTTCCTAGAACGAAGACTTTGAGCATAACACCCATGATCCATTCCTAAAATTCGGTACTCGTGTTATCCTCCTAATTCTTGGTGGTCTTCCAAATTTTGGGACGTAGATATTTGCTGGTGTATCATGTAAATAAACATGAAATCACACTGCTGCAACGAGCTACTATACAAACGGTTTTTAATCCCTTTTCGCAACGGCATTTTAAACCGTCGCCAGGCGAGTGTGGGTGATAGGTGAGTCCTTCTCACACGACCCAGATACTGTCAGGGATAAGAAGCCATGATGCATACAGTTGTCCCTATAAAACTGTTTCTGATATCTTGAATATCCCAAACGTTCCATTCTTGCTACTTGTTTGTGCTCGCATTACCATCGCTGTCGGTATTTTGTGTTGTTACATTTACGATGCGCAGTCCCGAATCCATTGTGAAATCGCTGGGTGCACCCCTAAAACGTACCCCCTCAGGTCCCTAACTAATGCACATGTGGTCATCCGATTAGCTGATTTAAGCTGTGAAAAAAGTCAAAAAGGATAATTAGTGGAAATAGAGTTCGGGGTATATGATGATTCTAACTGCCCTCAAAGGGCTTTGAAACTGATGCATATACTCTTTTCTTTTTTTTTGGAATGATTACACCAGCATCAATCTGCCTTCTTTCGGCTCGTATGTATTAATATTAAAGCATAGGTTTCAGTCTTAGAGCTATTGAATGAACGATGCATCTTGCCGAATTGGCACAATGGCACAACACGATGGCAAGTAATTCTTTTCTTTTGAGGAGAACGATTTCAAATTTCTTTTGTGACAGTAGAACAATGGCAAGTATCTCTTTTATTTTTGAGAAGAAAACAATGGCAATTTTTTTTGAGACAAAAATGGCAAGTTGTCAAGCACTATGGAGTAGTCAACGGAAATGTTAACGCCCACACGTGTGGGCGTTAGCCAACTCACCCACACGCCTCCATCACAGTCCAGTAACTTCTGCACGAATCTTGACACGAATTAGCTGATTTTGTATGCCACGTAGGACAACTCGCGTGTGTGGTGCGTGAGAGAGATCGCTCTCACATCCGTTTAACCACACGGAGGGGCCGGTGTGTGGGCGTTTAGCAGTTCGCCTACACACCAGTTTCAATCACGCACAAGTACTGGTGTGTGGGCAGTTTGCCATCTCGTCCACATGCCCGCCTCCTCTCCCACACCCAAACAGCCAGTTGCCATGCGTTTTGCAGTGTACATGGCAACTGCCCTAGTGTGATTGCAAGCAGATGGCAACTCTCTTTTTTTTTCTCGAACATGTCAATTGCCATATGTTTGGCATGGTACATGACAAACTGCCCTAGCGTGCACGTAAGCAGATGGCAACTCTTTCTTTTTTAAATAGCAACTGCCCTAGCGTGCTTGTGAGCACATGGAACTCTCTCTTTTACCCGAACATGTTTTTTGCCTTGCCTTTTTTTGTAGCGCTACATGGCAACTGCCTAATGTTAGTAGGTGACAACTTCTAAAGTTTTAAAATCATGGCAACTGCAGTAAACCAGACCACACATGGCAACAGCTGTAGTTGTCCAAAAAATGGCAATCTGGAACTTTGACCTGAGATGGCAACTGCAGTTGAGCAAACATGGCAACTGTAGTTGTCCGACATGGCAACCGTAGTTCAGCGATATGGCAACTACACTTAAACGAACATGGCCGAGGGTCCGGCCCATGGCAACTGCGGGGCGCGCGGTAAAGTGTCACGTGGGGCGTGCGGGACCACGAGGTACGAGGCCTAACGTACCGGGCGTGTGGGCGTCATCTATTTCACCCACACGCACGCGTGTAATAGGGACCGGAAGGAAAAAAGAAACGTGTGGGCGCTAGTTGTTTTGCCCATACACAGACGTGTGGGCTGGTCCTCTTAGGCACCACACAAAACGTGTGGGCAGATTCCTTAACGCCCATAGTGTGGCAGTTAGCTGCGTCCGTAGTCAAAGGCCCAGATATATGACCGGCCTAGTGCAAAAGGAATCGTTCGTTACCCAAACGAAAACCCCTCAAAAAGAAAAAACCAAACGAAAAGGAAAGTGCGCTCACAAAGAAAAGGAAAGGAGTTTCCGGCCATCAAACTCGCTCGCGAATCCCCATCTATCTACCTACCCATACTACTCCTGCACGAACGTCGACCGATCTGCCTGCAAGCAACAACGCCGCAAAAGCAAGTCGACAGGAGCTGGAGATGGACGCCGACGTTGAGAACCAGGAGGTCATGGCCGACGGAGACCCGGAGGCTGAGGAGAGGAAGCGCAACGCCCGGATGTGGTGCGAGGCCGCACTCTTTGCCGTCCAGGTCACCATCCTCCTTGTCACCTGGTTCGTGCTCCGTCTCCGGCCTCGACGTCCCTGCGGCCGGGGCGCTCGGGGTGGTTGACCCGACGTTCAACCTTACCCTCGGCGTGGCCTCCAAGAACTACGAAGAGAGCGCCTGTGTGGACCAAGACACGTTCGTGGAGGTGGCCTACCGCGGCATCCCGCTCGCCGGTGCCACGGTGGGGCGGCTCTGCGCCGGGCCACGGATGGCTACCGAACGGCCCGTGGTAGCCAGGGGGGAGGCGGTGCGTGTTCCAGAGACCGTGATGGACGCCCTAGTGGAGGAGATGACGCAAGGCGTGACCGTGTTCGATGTCGCGCTCAAGCTCCCGGGGGAGATCGATGGGAGGAGGTTGGGGAGGAAGTGCCGTGTTCGGGCCGCCGCCACCGCCGCCGCCATGTGCACTAGTGATCTCTATTGGATGGGCCTCTAGATAATACTCCCTCCGTCCGGAAATACTTGTCTTAGATACAACCATTCCTAAAACAAGTATTTCCGGATGGAGGGAGTAGCTCGGGTTGAAGTCTTTGTTGTTCCCTACTCGTTTTAACCGTTCATTGCAAGTCTTTTTGGAACACATGCATGCCTAGGTGCTAAGTCATGTAGTACTAGTATTTTCATAATGAAAATAGGGGCGGTGTGGCCCCTTCGATCGAAAAAAAATACACCATATAGGCGAGCGGGAAGCCACATAAGGCCACCTCGGCGGACATGTCGCGATCAATGCACGCTCCCCCGATGTAGTTCCATGAGGCGACGCCGAGAGTGAGGTTAAAGGCCGGGTCAACGACCGTCGCCGCCGCGTCTGGGATGCCGGAGACCGAGCCGATTCCGGCGTAGTAATGTGGGACTGGCCAGATGAGGAACAGACAAGAGATGAAGATGAGAGGGCGATGAACACGGTGTCGCATAGGCCGGGGCACCTGATCTTGTCCATCCACCGGTCTCCTTGAGGAACGACTGCCTGCTGCCCCTCCACGTCGGCGTCCATCTCCGGTGACCGTCTTGCTGTTGTGAATTCCTCCACAAATCGATCGACGTTTACATAGGTCGGCACCGGCGAGCTTGTGTTTACTATATCGATTTGTTGGGAGTCGAGATAGAAAACAATTGGGAACAACCGACCTGATCTCCGTGATAAAAAAACTGTTTGCTGGCTAGAGCTAGCCAAATACTACCAGATTGGAGCTCCCGTCACAAAAAAAAAAGTACTACCAGATTGCAGCTAGCCAGATAAGGCCGTAGGTTTTCTTTTTTTTTTTATTACAGTTTTGCCATAAGTATTGCACATATAAGTCTTATGTCATTGATCTTACGTTGAGATTCGTGTGGATATTTTCTTTTTCTTTTTTCTCTTTCTCTTTATGCTTGATTCACACTTAGATGTGCAATAAGTAGAGAACATTTAGATGTGCCCTAGACATGGATCACATTTTGAAATTACATCTGCAAGTAAGGTAAAAACATTTTGTATCAATGTTCTGAAAAGAATTATGTGGTTTTTCTAAACTTTATTAGTCATTCTTTTTGCGAGATGGCTAGTGAACATACTTGGAGGGGAAGGGGACATATTCCGGATATCCCTATGTTTATGTGGAGAAAAGGATCGAGAGTTATATTGATATATTATATTTATATATATGAAGTGGCATAAACATAAGTATTCCCTCTGGACAGGGGCATAGGACGTACTGGTATTCTAGGTGATCAATTTAACTAACAGAATATATGTTATACGTCACTAAAAATTATATGTTAAGAAACTTTGTTCGAATACAAATTCCGTGATATGCTTTTGATAGTATATAACATCTCTTTTTTGTCAAACTGAGGACCTAAAAACCCCTGCCAGTCGTATTAATCCGCCTGGATAGTATAGTACAGTGTCTATTTTGTTGTTGTTTATAGAATGAATGAAACCGAGGTTGGATGTTATTTTTGAAAACGAACAAGATAATAGTACTACAGTAGTTTTGTATTTGAGCAAGAAATGATTATTTCTAAGTAAATAGTAAGCTCAAGCGGGATATTCCAAGCTCAGGCGACAATAGTTTCTACACATAATAAAAACCGTGCTCTCGCAATATTTGATTTCCACTATAGACACCCTATGGACCTGGATGGAGAGTACATGACTTTGCGCCTTGGCATGCAGATGCTCCAAAAAGACTTGCAACAAACGAGTAAAGACTTCAACCCAAGCTATTATCTAGAGGCCCATCCAATAGAGATCACTAGTGCACATGGCGGCGGCGGTGGTGGCGGCCCGAACACGGCACTTCCTCCCCAACCTCCTCCCGTCGATCTCCCCCGGGAGCTTGAGCGCGACGTCGAACACCGCCGCGCCTTGCGTCATCTCCTCCACTAGGGCGTCCATCACGGTCTCCGGAACACGCACCGCCTCCCCCCTGGCTACCACGGGCCGTTCAGTCGCCATCCGTGGCCCGGCGCAGAGCCGCCCCACCGTGGCACCGGCGAGCGGGACGCCGCGGTAGGCCACCTCCACGAACGTGTCCTGGTCCACACAGGTGCTATCTTCGTAGTTCTTGGAGGCCACGCCGAGGGTAAGGTTGAACGTCGGGTCGACCACCCCGAGCGCCGCCGCCGCAGGGGCGTTGAGGCCGGAGACGGAGCCGATCGTGATGTAGTAACGCGGTTGCGGCGAGCCGAGCACGAACCAGGTGACAAGGAGGATGGTGACCGGGACAGTGAAGAGCACGGCCTCGCACCACATCCGGGCGTTGCGCTTCCTCTCCTCGGCCTCCGGGTCTCCGTCGGCCATGACCTCCTGCCTCTCTACGTCGGCGTCCATCTCCGGTTCCCGTCGATTTGCTTTGGCGGCGTTGCTGAGGACAGATGGGTCGACGTTCGTACACGACGTAGTAATAGGTAGGTAGATAGATCGGGACCGATGGATTTGTATCGAAAGCTGCGACTCAGTATACGTATATCAGATCAGAATCACGGTGCCACTGTTAACAGCGCGCGTGACGTACATGATGCGATGCGTTCGATTTTATTTTATTTTTACTTCAGTATACGGCCGGAATTCTGTGCGTAAGTGCGTTGTTCTTTTGTTTACTTTATATATATATATATTTCTGAATAAAAATATATTACTTAAATTTTGAAAAAACATCCATCGCCCATTTAAAAAATGTACATGTATTGTAAACATATGTTTGCATACTTTAAAAAAAGGTTCTTAATAATAAAAAATATGTTCACATGATTAAAATTTTATTCATGACATTTTAAAAAAAAATTGTGAGAAAAGTAAAAAAATAATATAGTTTGTAAAAAGGGGGTTTGTGTCATTCAAAAAATTGTTCATGGCATTGAAAAAAATTCACGCCTTTAAAAGCTTGTTTCATAACATTACAAAAGATGTTCATAAAAATGTAACCAATTATTCATGCAACTCTAAAGCTAGCGATGTTCATAAAAATGTAACCTATTACGCTAGCTACGGTCAGGTACCAAGTGATACCTAGCATGGTCTCGCACTAAGTGAGACCCCAGCATTTGCGCCTGCAGAGCAAGTCGTGCTCCCCTTGAGCAAGTCATGCCCAGTTTACCCTGTTTTCAGCAATTCAGCCCGTTTAGATCCTTAATTTTATTATTTATAGAGAATATGTAAGCATGATCAAGCTATAACTTTGCAACCCTAACTCGGATTAAAATAATACGTATATGTAATTTGATCAGAAAAATGTGTGTTTTCCAACCATGCTACTTATTTGTTCCTGTGAACCAATTTAAAATTCTGTTTAGGGCATAACCTTAGTTAACCTTATTAATTGCTATGATGTATTTTGAAAAATGTTAATACACAATATAACCTTTATATACATAAAGTATGCTAGGAGGGCCTATATATATGAGTCGGAGGGAGTATGAATGATAAGTTTTAATGGGCATATAGGAGTAATAAGGAAAGGAGAGAATAAAGGGGGTAAGACATTTTTTTTATTAATCTTCAAGCGTATGCAGATATGCTTCAACTTACAAGTAATGCCTTGGTATGAAAAACAATAAAAAATATGCTCTTTAAGATATAAGATTAGTCATACAAAAACCATGCTAAAAGTATTGTATGCATGCTTCTCAATGTACTACTGATATAAATTTTTGCTAGACCTTAGTGTGCGCCTCTCTGTCGTCCCTGGACACAATTCGGATGTTGTTGGGTCATGCTGACGGATAATTTAGTGGACAAGTCAATTATCTCTCTCGTTGCAATGCACGAACATATGTGCTAGTATATATCTATGTATAAAGGAGAAATGGTAAAAGGAAAGAAAAAACAACAAAACTGTACGTAGCCTACGCCTGCATCGCTAACAACCGGGCCGAATATTGCTCCTGTAGGCGAGATGAGCCATAAACTCGCTACAAGCGAGATAAAGAGGTCCCCGTAAGCCCAGCTGGAGAGGTCCTGGTCGGCGTCTTTTTTTTTTGTTGAGAAATTGGTCGACGCCTTTTTTCCTTCTTTCTTTGAGGAAAGGGCAGGAACTCTCGAGACCAATTAGTTGAGGAGCGCTCCTTCGGGAGCCTCCCCAATGATCACATGGGGTGGATTGAGAGAGTGCCACTTTGCATGCTCTCAGCCGCCGCCATGTGTCATGCTCTGGACGCTCCCTCCGAATTTTCTTGTTTTTATTTTTTACACGCCTTTTCGGCTTTTCAGATGGGTTTTTTCGACTTTCAGTTTTTCGCTAGTCTTTCTTAGCTTTTCGACAAAAAAAACAAAAAAAATTGCGCGAAAATACCTTGTTCCGTGAGAGGCAGGGTTTTGCTTCCACGAAAGGCATGGACATGCTTCTCGGAAACGAAGAAAAAAACATGTTTTCTCTCTTTTTTTTCTTCCGTGAGAGGCGCGGTTTTGCTTTGCAAGAGGCATGCCCGTGTCTCTCGGAAATGAAAAAAAAAATGTTTTTTCTCTTTTTTACTTCCATGAGAGGCACGGTTTTGCCTCGTGAGAGGCATGGTTTTGCTTACGCGAGAGGCATGGCCGCGGATCTCTTTTTTACTTTCGTGAGAGGCACGGTTTTCTCTCTTTTTTTCGTTCGTGAGAGGCACGGATTTGCTTCCGCGTGAGGCACGGCCGTGCCTCTCAAAAACGGTTTCTCGAAAGGGAAAAACGTGCTCCCGGTTCAGTTTTTTTTGTGAAAATATTTTTTTGTCAAAACCTATCAACAAAGGATCTAATTTTGAAGTCTCGACGCGAGGAATCCAATTGGTGAAAACGGTTCGAGATTTGGACGCACGGTTTAAGAGATAAAACGTTTTGAATAAACGGATTTACGAAAAAAAAGGAAAACTCTTAGGTTGCAACAAGTGGCGCACATGCAGCGTGTCACTTAGGAGGTGGGATTGACCTTTGAAAGGAATACTTCTCAATTAGTGATTTCGGGAACTCTCTTACCGCAGACTACTGATTGTACTGGGCCTCAACCTACTACCCTTTTTGCTTGTTCGCCTGTATCTTATGTCACTCGCTCCATGTTTTTTTTCCTCGATTTTTTCTGCTCCTTGCTTCCAATAGTTTAGGGACATAAAATATAGGAAACGTTTAGGAACGGTGTACAGGCCGAAACTTTTGCCGGTCGCATGCCTCACACCCACGCGCCTCGCACATCCACCAATGCCAGGGCGCCACGCGTCCTTGCGGGCCCACACATATTGCTTCTCCTTTCCTATCTTCTTCTTCCTTTCGTGAACACTCTCTCTCTCTCTCTCTCTCTCTCAATGCGTGCAGACATGGCTGTGCTCCACCTCTCTCTCCGATGCTCGTCACCATGGCTGCACACTCTCCTCTCACTTTCCCCATACATGCCGCCATGGCCTCCTCCTCCTCCACCCCTCCCCCATGGGCATGGTCAGACACCCGTAAGGGGTATTTCAATCGAAATCCCAAAATAGGATATTAGTTCTTTCTCTTGTTCTTGACGATGTTGTAATGGAACGACGGACCTATTTCTTTGCTTTTTTTCCACCGATCCACAAATGCTGCAACCGACGCGCTCATCAATAGAACTCGCGTGATTGCGTGTTGCATCCATCACCATGGTTGCGAGCTCTTGTTAAGGGAGGAGGGCATGGATTTTTTGTTAACGAAGTTGCACCAGCTGCGGGCCGCGTGTTGCCATGGACATTTTGTTTTGCTGGAACCAGCAACACCATTTATTGGAACTGTATATAGACTTTGCTAGAATGCGAGGTCGATGACCACAATGTTTTGTTGAATCAGCGAATATGGATGTTACAACCAGCGACGAATGAAGTTATTACCGGCTACTTTTTTTGCTGCAATTGTTCATGGTAGCTGTGACTCCACGACGACGGTGAAGTCGTTTTTGTTGCAACCATCATCGTTTATTGCAACTACCAATGACGGTGCGATGATGTTTTTGCTGTGACCATGTGGGTTTTTGCTACTACCGTCGACTTTTTTTTGCTACATCCATTCTTTTCACGTCGGCGAGATGCCGATGGTGGGTTGCTGTGGATCCCGATGATGAGATCCAACATGGGGTCGGGGGCGCATGTTGCAACCGGTCAATGACACCTACAACGGGCTCGCGGCGATCTGTAACCTTGACCGGCAAGGCGCGGCGGGAACTACGCGTGCTACAACCTAGTGCCGGGGGTGCTGCAGCCGTGCTCGTTTTTTGGCGTGAACCAGTAACTAGGGAGCGTGACGGTCACCATGGTGAGTGGGGTGGTGGCGCGGGGTGCCGAGAGGGCTCGGGAGAGCTCATTGTGAGGGGGAGGGGCGGGGGGAGGGTGACCCGTGCGGGAGGAAGCAGAAGGAATAAATCGTGTGGCTCATCTCACTCTAATCAGATGGCTGCTAGCCGACCGGACAAAATTTCGGCCAACGCGCCGGTGTTGGAAATATGCCCTAGAGGCAATAATAAAATGGTTATTATTATATTTCTTTGTTCATGATAATAGTCTATTATTCATGCTATAATTGTGTTATCCGGAAATTGTAATACACGTGTGAATACATAGACCACAACGTGCCCCTAGTGAGCCTCTAGTTGACTAGCTCGTTGATCAACAGATAGTCATGGTTTCCTGAATATGGACATTGGATGTCATTGATAACGGGATCACATCATTGGGAGAATGATGTGATGGACAAGACCCAATCCTAAGCATAGCTCAAAGATCGTGTAGTTCGTTTAGCTAGAGCTTTTCCAAATGTCAAGTATCATTTCCTTAGACCATGAGATTGTGCAACTCCGGATACCGTAGGAGTGCTTTGGGTGTGTAAGCGTCACAACGTAACTGGGTGACTATAAAGGTGCACTACGGGTATCTCCGAAAGTGTCATTGGGTTGGCACGAATCGAGACTGGATTTGTCACTCCGTGTATGACGGAGAGGTATCTCTGGGCCCACTCGGTAATGCATCATCATAATGAGCTCAATGTGACCAAGTGTGCAGTCACGGGATCATGCATTACGGATGCGAGTAAAGTGACTTGCGATAGCGAGATTAAGCGAGGTATTGGGATACCGACGATCGAATCTCGGGCAAATGCGCATTGATTGACAAAGGGAATTGTATACGGGGTTGCTTGAATCCTTGACATCGTGGTTCATCCGATGAGATCATCGAGGAGCATGTGGGAGCCAACATGGGTATCCAGATCCCGCTGTTGGTTATTGACCGGAGAGGCATCTCGGTCATGTCTGCATGTCTCCCAAACCCGTAGGGTCTACACACTTAAGGTTCGGTGACGCCAGGGTTGTAGAGATATGAGTATGCAGTAACCTGAAAGTTGTTCGGAGTCCCGGATGAGATCCCGGACGTCACGAGGAGATCCGGAATGGTCCGGAGGTAAAGAATTATATATAGGAAGTCAGGTTTTGTACATCGGGAAAGTTTCGGGGGTCACCGGTATTGTACCGGGACCACTGGAAGGGTCCCGGGGTCCACCGGGTGGGGCCACCTATCCCGGAGGGCCCCATGGGCTGAAGTGGGAGGGGAACCAGCCCCTGGTGGGCTGGTGCGCCCCCCATGCACCTAGGGTTGGGAAACCCTAGGGGTGGGGGCGCCTCCACCTGGCTTGGGGGGGCAAGCCACCCGGCCCCTGGCCGCCCCCCCCCCCCTAGGAGATTGCATCTCCTAGGGCCGGCGCCTCCCCCTAGGAGGCCTATATAAAGAGGGGGGAGGGAGGGAAGACGCACCCATGCTCTTGGCGCCTCCCTCTGAAGGAAATATGCCCTAGAGGCAATAATAAATTTATTATTTATTTCCTTATATCATGATAAATGTTTATTATTCATGCTAGAATTGTATTAACCGGAAACATAATACATGTGTGAATACATAGACAAACAGAGTGTCACTAGTATGCCTCTACTTGACTAGCTCGTTAATCAAAGATGGTTATGTTTCCTAACCATAGACATGAGTTGTCATTTGATTAACGGGATCACATCATTAGGAGAATGATCTCGATTGACATGACCCATTCCGTTAGCCTAGCACTTGATCGTTTAGTATGTTGCTATTGCTTTCTTCATGACTTATACATGTTCCTGTAACTATGAGATTATGCAACTCCGTTTATCGGAGGAACACTTTGGTGCTACCAAACGTCTGGCGTAACTGGGTGATTATAAAGGAGTACTACAGGTGTCTCCAAAGGTACATGTTGGGTTGGCGTATTTCGAGATTAGGTTTTGTCACTCCGATTGTCGGAGAGGTATCTCTGGGCCCTCTCGGTAATGCACATCACTATAAGCCTTGCAAGCAATGTAGCTAATGAGTTAGTTACGGAATGATGCATTACGTAACGAGTAAAGAGACTTGCGATAGCGAGATTGAACTAGGTATTGGATACCGACGATCGAATCTCGGGCAAGTAACATACCGATGACAAAGGGAACAACGATGTTGTTATGCGGTTTGACCGATAAAGATCTTCGAAGAATATGTAGGAGCCAATATGGGCATCCAGGTCCCGCTATTGGTTATTGACCGAGAATAGTTCTAGGTCATGTCTACATAGTTCTCGAACCCGTAGGGTCCGCGCGCTTAAGGTTTCGATGACAGTTATATTATGAGTTTATGAGTTTTGATGTACCGAAGGAGTTCGGAGTCCCGGATGAGATCAGGGACATGACGAGGAGTCACGAACTGGTCGAGACGTAAAGATCGATATATTGGACAACTATATTCGGACATCGGAAAGGTTCCGAGTGATTCGGTATTTTTGAGTACCGAGAGTTACGGGAATACGTATTGGGCCTTATTGGGCCATACGGGAAAGAAGGAAAAGGGCCTCAAGGGTGGCCGCACCCCTTCCCTTGGTCTGGTCCGGGTGGACTAGGGAAGGGGCGCCCCTTCCTTCCTTCTCCTTTTCCTTCCCTTTCCTTCTCTCCTACTCCTACTACATGGAAGGTTTCCTAGTTGGACTAGGAAAGGGAATCCTACTCGGTGGGAGTAGGACTCCCCTAGGCGCGCCATAGAGGGCCGGCCCTCCCTCCTCCACTCCTTTATATCTGAGGCAGGGGGCACCCCATGGACACACAAGTTGATCTACGGATCGTTCCTTAGCCGTGTGCGGTGCCCCCCTCCACCATATTCCACTTCGGTCATATCGTCGCGGAGCTTAGGCGAAGCCCTGTTCGGTGAAGTCATATCGTCGCGGAGCTTAGGCGAAGCCCTGCGCCGGTGAAGTCATATCGTCGCGGAGCTTAGGCGAAGCCCTGCGTCGGTGGAGCATCATCATCGTCCTGCACGCCCGTCGTCTTGTGGAACTCATCCCGACACTTTGCCGGATCGGAGTCCGGGATCGTCATCGAGCTGAGCGTGTGCAGAACTCGGAGGTGCCGTCGTTCGGTACTTGGATCGGTCGGATCGTGAAGGCGTGCGACTACATCAACAGCGTTGTTATAACGCTTCCGCTTCACGGTCTCACGAGGGTGCGTGGACATACACTCTCCCTCTCGTTGCTATGCATCACCATGATCTTGCGTGTGCGTAGGAAATTTTTTGAAATTACTACGTTCCCCAATAGTGGCATCCGAGCCTAGGTTTTTATGGTTTGATGTTTTGCATGAGTAGAACACAAGTGAGTTGTGGGCGATACAAGTCATACTGCCTACCAGCATGTCATACTTTGGTTCAGCGGTATTGTGAGATGAAGCGGCCCGGACCGACATTACGCGTACGCTTACGCGAGACTGGTTTCACCGGTACGAGCACTCGTGCTTAAAGGTGGCTGGCGGGTGTCTGTCTCTCTCACTTTAGTTGAACCGAGTGTGGCTACGCCCGGTCCTTGAGAAGGTTAAAACGGAGTCTATTTGACGAAATATCGTTGTGGTCTTGATGCGTAGGTGAGATTGGTTCTTACTTAAGCCCATAGCAGCCACGTAAAATTTGCAACAACAAAGTAGAGGGCGTCTAACTTGTTTTTGCAGGGCATGTTGTGATGTGATATGGTCAAGACGTGATGCTATATTTTATTGTATGAGATGATCATGTTTTGTAACCGAAGTTATCGGCAACTGGCTGGAGCCATATGGTTGTCGCTTTATTGTATGAAATGCAACGCATACATAATTGCTTTACTTTATCACTAAGCGGTAGCGATAGTCGTAGAAGCAATAGATGGCGTAAACGACAACGATGCTACGATGGAGATCAAGGTGTCGCGCCCGGTGGCGATGGTGATCACGACGGTGCTTGAGATGGAGATCACAAGCACAAGATGATGATGGCCATATCATATCACTTATATTGATTGCATGTGATGTTTATCCTTTATGCATCTTATTTTGCTTTGATTGACGGTAGCATTTTAAGATGATCTCTCACTAAAATTATCAAGTAGTGTTCTCCACAGTATGCACCGTTGCCAAAGTTAAATCGTGCGAGACACCACGTGATGATCGGGTGTGATAAGCTCTCGTCCATCTACAACGGGTGCAAGCCAGTTTTGCACACGCAGAATACTCAGGTTATACTTGACGAGCCTAGCATATGCAGATATGGCCTCGGAACACGGAGACCGAAAGGTCGAGCGTGAATCATATAGTAGATATGATCAACATAAGATGTTCACCATTGAAAACTACTCCATCTCACGTGATGATCGGTTATGGTTTAGTTGATTTGGATCACGTGATCACTTAGATGACTAGAGAGATGTCTGTCTAAGTGGGAGTTCTTAAGTAATATGATTAATTGAACTTAAATTTATCATGAACTTAGTCCTGGTAGTATTTTGCAAATTATGTTGTAGATCAATAGCTCGCGTTGTTGCTTCCCTATGTTTTTTTTATATGTGTTCCTAGAGAAAATTGTATTGAAAAATGTTAGTAGCAATGATGCGGATTGGATCCGTGATCTGAGGTTTATCCTCATTGCTGCACAGAAGAATTATGTCCTTAATGCACCGCTAGGTGACAGACCTATTGCAGGAGCGGATGCGGGCGTTATGAGCGTTTGGCTAGCTCAAAAGGATGACTACTTGATAGTTTAGTGCACCATGCTTAAACGGCTTAGAATCGGGACTTCAAAGACGTTTTGAACGTCATGGACCATATGAGATGTTCCAGGAGTTGAAGTTAATATTTCAAGCAAATACCCGAGTTGAGAGATATGAAATCTCCAACAAGTTCTATAGCTAAAAGATGGAAGAGAATCGCTCAACTAGTGAGCATGTTCTCAGATTGTCCAGGTACTTCAATCGCTTGAATCAAGTGGGAGTTAATCTTCCAGATAAGATAGTGATTGACAGAATTCTCTAGTCACCAACACTAAGTTACTAGAACTTCGTGATGAACTATAGTATGCAAGGGATGACGAAAACAATTCCCGTGCTCTTCGTGATGTTGAAATCAACGAAGGTAGAAATCAAGAAAGAGCATCAAGTGTTGATGATTGACAAGACCACTAGTCTCAAGGAAAAGGGCAAAGGGAAGAAGGGAACTTCAAGAAGAACGGCAAGCAAGTTGCTGCTCGAGTGAAGAAGCCCAAGTCTGGACCTAAGCACGAGACTAAGTGCTTTTGCTGCAATGGAACTGGTCACTAGAAGCGGAACTACCCCAAGTATTTGGCGGATAAGAAGGATGGCAAAGTGAACAAAGGTATATTTGGGATACAGATTATTGATGTGTATTTTACTAGTGTTCGTAGCAACCCCTCGGTATTTGATACTGATTCAGTTGCTAAGAGTAGTAACTTGAAATGGGAGTTGCAGAATGAACAGAAACTAGTTGAAGGGGAAGTGAAGATGAGTGTTGGAAGTAGTTCCAAGATTGATATGATCATCATCGCACACTCCCTATACTTTCGGGATTAGTATGGAACCTAAATAAGTGTTATTTGGTGTTGAGCATAAGTATGATTTGATCATGTTTATTGCAATACAGTTATTCATTTAAGTAAGAGAATAAATTGTTGTTCTGTTTACATGAATAAAACCTTATATGGTTACACACCCAATGAAAATGATTCATTGGATCTCGATCATAGTGATACACATATTCATAATATTGAAACCAAAAGATGCAAAGTTAATAATGATAGTGCAACTTATTTGTGGCACTGCCGTTTAGGTCATATTGGTGTAAAGCGCATGAAGAAAACTCCATGCCGATGGACTTTTGGAATCACTTGATTATGAATCATTTGATGCTTGCGAACCG
This sequence comes from Aegilops bicornis, assembly GCA_021605145.1. NCBI lineage: Eukaryota > Viridiplantae > Streptophyta > Magnoliopsida > Poales > Poaceae > Aegilops > Aegilops bicornis. The sequence continues at coordinate 696,637,553 of CM038669.1, forward strand.
TGCCGCTTTGGGCAAGATGACTAAAACTCCATTCTCCTCGAACAATGGAACAAGCTCTTGACTTATTGGAAATAATACATACCGATGTATGCGATCCAATGAGTGTTGATGCTCGTGGCAAGTATCGTTATTTTCTGACTTTCACAAGATGATTTGAGCAGATATGGGTATATCTACTTGATGAAACATAAGTCTGAAATAGTTGAAAGGTTCAAAGAATTTCAGAGTGAAGTGGAAAAATCATCGTAACAAGAAAATAAAGTTTCTGCGATCTAATCGCAAAGACGAATAATTGAGTTACGAGTTTGGTCTTCAATTAAAATAATGTGGAATAGTTTCACAGCTCACGCCACCTGGAACACCACAATGTTATGGTGTGTCCGAACGTCATAACCGCACTTTATTTGATATGGTGCGATCTATGATGTCTCTTATCGGTTTACCACTATCATTTTGGGGTTATGCATTAGAGACAGCTGCATTCACGTTTAATAGGGCACCATCTAAATCCGTTGAGACGACACCATATGAACTATGGTTTAACAAAGAAACATAAGCTGTCGTTTCTTAAAAGTTTGGAGTTGTGATGCTTATGTGAAAAAGTTTTCACCGATAAGCTCAAACCCAAATCGTAGAAGTGCGTCTTCATAGAATACCCAAAGGTAACTATTGGGTACACCTTCTATCACAGATCCGAAGGCAAGTTTTTCGTTGCTAAGATGGATCCTTTCTAGAGAAGAAGTTTCTCTCGAAAGAAGTGAGTGGGAGGAAAGTAGAACTTGATGAGGTAATTATACCTTCTCCCTTATTGGAAAGTAGTTCATCACGTAAATCAGTTCCGATGATTCCTACACCAATTAGTGAGGAAGTTAATGATGATGATCATGAAACTTCAGATCAAGTTGCTACCAAACCTCGTAGGTCTTCCAGAGTAAGATCCACCTGAGTAGTACGGTAATCATGTTCTGGAAGTCATGTTACTAGACCATGATGAACCTACGAACTATGAGGAAGCGATGATGAGCCCAGATTCCGCGAAATGGCTTGAGGCCATAAAATCTGAGATATGATCCATGTATGAGAACAAAAGTATGGACTTTTGATTGACTTGCTCGATGATCAGCAAGCCATGTTAAATAAATGGATCTTCAAGAGGAAGACGGACACTGATAGTAGTGTTACTATCTACAAAGCTCGACTTGTCACAAAAAGGTTTTCGACAAGTTCAAGGTGTTGACTACAATAAGATTTTCTCAACTGTAGCGATGCTTAAGTCTGTCCGAATCATGTTAGCAATTGCCACATTTTATGAAATCTGGCAAATGGATGTCAAAACTACATTCTTTAATGGATTTATTAAAGAAGAGTTGTATATGATGCAACCAGAAGGTTTTGTCAATCCTAAAGGAGCTAACAAAATGTGCAAGCTCCACGATCCATCAATGGACTGGTGCAAGCATCTCGGAGTTGGAATATACGCTTTTGATGTGTTGATCAAAGCATATGATTTTATACAGACTTTTGAAAGGCCTGTATTTACAAGAAAGTGAGTGGGAGCACTACAGCCTTTACGATAAAGTACATGTGAATGACATATTGTTGATCGGAAATAATGTAGAATTATTCTGCAAAGCATAAAGGAGTGTTTGAAAGGAGTTTTTCAAAGAAAGACCTCGGTGAAGCTGCTTACATATTGAGCATCAAGATCTATAGAGATAGATCAAGACGCTTGATAAGTTTTTTCAATGAATACATACCTTGACAAGATTTTGAAGTAGTTCAAAATGGAACAGTCAAAGAAAGAGTTCTTACCTGTGTTACAAAGTGTGAGATTGAGTAAGACTCAAAACCCGACCACGGCAGAAGATAGAAAGAGAATGAAAGTCATTCCCTATGCATCAGCCATAGGTTCTATAAAGTATGTCATATCAGGTACCAGATCTATTGCATACCCTACCACTAAGCTTGGCAAGGAGTGCAATAGTGATCTAGGAGTAGATCAATGGACAGCGGTCAAAATTATCCTTAGTAGAATAAGGATGTGTTTCTCGATTATGGAAGTGAAAAGGTTAGGTCAGTAAAGGGTTACGTCGATGCAAGTTTTAAACACTAATCTAGATGACTCTGAGTCTCAATCTAGATACATATTGAAAGTGGGAGCAATTAGCTAGAGTAGCTCCGTGCAGAGCATTGTAGACATAGAAATTTGCAAAATACATACGGATCTGAATGTGGCAGACCCGTTGACTAAAATTCTCTCACAAACAAAACATGATCACACCTTAGTACTCTTTGGGTGTTAATCACATAGCGATGTGAGCTAGATTACTGACTCTAGTAAACCCTTTGGGTGTTGGTCACATGTCGATGTGAACTATGGGTGTTAACCACATATAGATGTGAACTATTGATGTTAAATCACATGGCGATGTGAACTAGATTATTGACTCTAGTGCAAGTGGGAGACTGAAGGAAATATGCCCTAGAGGCAATAATAAAGTTATTATTTATTTCCTTATATCATGATAAATGTTTATTATTCATGCTAGAATTGTATTAACCGGAAACATAATACATGTGTGAATACATAGACAAACAGAGTGTCACTAGTATGCCTCTACTTGACTAGCTCGTTAATCAAAGATGGTTATGTTTCCTAACCATAGACATGAGTTGTCATTTGATTAACGGGATCACATCATTAGGAGAATGATCTGATTGACATGACCCATTCCGTTAGCCTAGCACTTGATCGTTTAGTATGTTGCTATTGCTTTCTTCATGACTTATACATGTTCCTGTAACTATGAGATTATGCAACTCCTGCCATCGGAGGAACACTTTGGTGCTACCAAACGTCACAACGTAATCGGGTGATTATAAAGGAGTACTACAGGTGTCTCCAAAGGTACATGTTGGGTTGGCGTATTTCGAGATTAGGTTTTGTCACTCCGATTGTCGGAGAGGTATCTCTGGGCCCTCTCGGTAATGCACATCACTATAAGCCTTGCAAGCAATGTAGCTAATGAGTTAGTTACGGAATGATGCATTACGTAACGAGTAAAGAGACTTGCGGTAACGAGATTGAACTAGGTATTGGATACCGACGATCGAATCTCGGGCAAGTAACATACCGATGACAAAGGGAACAACGATGTTGTTATGCGGTTTGACCGATAAAGATCTTCGAAGAATATGTAGGAGCCAATATGGGCATCCAGGTCCCGCTATTGGTTATTGACCGAGAATAGTTCTAGGTCATGTCTACATAGTTCTCGAACCCGTAGGGTCCGCACGCTTAAGGTTTCGATGGCGGTTATATTATGAGTTTATGAGTTTTGATGTACCGAAGGAGTTCGGAGTCCCGGATGAGATCAGGGACATGACGAGGAGTCTCGAAATGGTCGAGACGTAAAGATCGATATATTGGACGACTATATTCGGACATCGGAAAGGTTCCGAGTGATTCGGGTATTTTTCGGAGTACCGAAGAGTTACGGGAATACGTATTGGGCCTTATTGGGCCATACGGGAAAGAAGGAAAAGGGCCTCAAGGGTGGCCGCACCCCTTCCCTTGGTCTTGTCCGAATTGGACTAGGGAAGGGGGGCGCCGTCTTCCTTACTTGTCCTTTTCCCTTCCCTTTCCTTCTCTTCTACTCCTACTACATGGAAGGTTTCCTAGTTGGACTAGGAAGGGGAATCCTACTCCCGGTGGGAGTAGGACTCCCCTAGGGCGCGCCATAGAGAGGCCGGCCTCCCTCCTCCACTCCTTTATATACGGGGCAGGGGCACCCCATGGACACACAAGTTGATCTACGGATCGTTCCTTAGCCGTGTGGTGCCCCCTCCACCATATTCCACTTGGTCATATCGTCGCGGAGCTTAAGGCGAAGCCCTGCGCCGATGAAGTCATATCGTCGCGGAGCTTAGGCGAAGCCCTGCGTTGGTGGAGCATCATCATCGCCACCACGCCGTCGTCTGACGGAACTCATCCCCGACACTTTGCTGGATCGGAGTCCGGGATCGCCATCGAGCTGAACGTGCGAGAACTCGGAGGTGCCGTCGTTCGGTACTTGGATCGGTCGGATCGTGAAGACGCGTCGACTACATCAACCGCGTTGTTATAACGCTTCCGCTTACGGTCTACGAGGGTACGTGGACATACACTCTCCCCTCTCGTTGCTATGCATCACCATGATCTTGCGTGTGCGTAGGAAATTTTTTGAAATTACTACGTTCCCCAACACCCTCTCCCCTTGATACACCTCTCCCTCTCGCAGACGCTTGGCGAAGCCCTGCCGAGATCGCTACTGCATCCACCACCACGCCGTCGTGCTGCTGGATCTTCATCAACCTCTCCTTTCCCCTTGCTGGATCAAGAAGGAGGAGACGTCTTCCCCAACCGTACGTGTGTTGAACGCGGAGGTGCTGTCCGTTCAGCACTAGGATCATCGGTGATTTGGATCACGACGAGTACGACTCCCCCAACCCCGTTCTCTTGAACGCTTACGCTCGCGATCTACAAGGGTATGTAGATGCACTCCTCTCTCTCGGTGCTAGATGAACTCATAGATTGATCTTGGTGAAAGCGTAGAAATTTTTTATTTTCTGCAACGTTCCCCAACAGTTGCATCATGAGCTAGGTCTATGCGTACTTCTCTTTGCATGAGTAGAACACAAATTTGTTGTGGGCGTAGATGTTGTCAACTTTCTTGCCACTACTAGTCTTATTTTGCTTCAGCGGTATTGTGGGATGAAGCGGCCCGGACCGACCTTACATGTACGCTTACATGAGACAGGTTCCACCGACTGACATGCACTAGTTGCATAAGGTGGCTAGCGGGTGTCTTTCTCTCCCACTTTAGTTGGAGCGGATTCGATGAAAAGGGTCCTTATGAAGGGTAAATAGAAGTTGACAAATCACATTGTGGTTTTTACGTAGGTAAGAAAACGTTCTTGCTAGAACCCTATTGCAGCCACGTAAAAGATGCAACAACAATTAGAGGACGTCTAACTTGTTTTTGCAGCAATTGCTTTGTGATGTGATATGGCCAAAAGTTGTGATGAATGACATATATGTGATATATGAGATCATGTTCTAATAGGAATCACGACTTGCATGTCGATGAGTATGACAACCGGCAGGAGCCATAGGAGTTGTCTTAATTATTGTATGACCTGCGTGTCAATGATTTAACGCCATGTAATTACTTTACTTTATTGCTAAACCGTTAGCCATAGTAGTAGAAGTAATAGTTGGCGAAACAACTTCATGGAGACACGATGATGGAGATCATGGTGTCATGCCGGTGACGAAGATGATCATGAAGCCCCGAAGATGGAGATCAAAGGAGCTATATGATATAGGCCATATCATGTCACTACTATTTGATTGATGTGATGTTTATCATGTTTATGCATCTTGTTTACTTAGAACGACGGTAGTAAATAAGATGATCCCTCATAATAATTTTAAGAAAGTGTTCCCCCTAACTGTGCGCCATTGCGAAAGTTCGTTGTTTCGAAGCACCACGTGATGATTGGGTGTGATAGATTCTAACGTTCACATACAATGGGTGTAAGACAGATTTACACACGCATAAACACTTAGGTTAACTTGACGAGCCTAGCATGTACAGACATGGCCTCGGAACACAAGAGACTGAAAGGTCGAACATGAGTCGTATGGAAGATACGATCAATATGGAGATGTTCACCGATGATGACTAGTCCGTCTCACGTGATGATCGGACACGGCCTAGTCGACTCGGATCATGTATCACTTAGATGACTAGAGGGATGTCTAATCTGATTAGGAGTTCATTAAATAATTTGATTAGATGAACTTAATTATCGTGAACTAAGTCTAAGATCTTTACAATTATCATGATCAAATGGCCCACGTTACCCTCAACTTCAACGTGTTCCTAGAGAAAACCAAGCTAAAAGATGATGGCAGCAACTATACGGACTAGGTCCGGAACCTGAGGATCATCCCCATAGCTGCAAAGAAAGATTATGTCCTAGAAGCACCGCTAGGTGAAGCTCCCATCCCAGAGAACCAAGACGTTATGAACGCTTGGCAGTCTCGTGCTGATGATTACTCCCTCGTTCAGTGTGGCATGCTTTACAGCTTAGAACCGGGGCTCCAAAAGCGTTTTGAGCAACACGGAGCATATGAGTGTTCGAAGAGCTGAAAATGGTTTTCCAAGATCATGCCCGGGTCGAGAGATATGAAGTCTCCGACAAGTTCTTCATTGTAAGATGGAGGAAAATAGTTACATCGGTGAGCACATACTCAAAATGTCTGGGTTGCACAACCGCTTGACTCAGCTGGGAGTTAATCTCCCGGGTGACGCGGTTATTGACAGAATCCTTCAGTTGCTTCCACCGAGCTACAAGAGCTTTGTGATGAACTTCTGATGCGGAGCATCCTACGGTCATCACCATGTCAAGAGTCCGTTTGGCAAGTGACACGTGCGACCTCTTCTTCACATACACAAAGGTGAATCTTCTCCTTTACACGTGCTCACTTGACCCCGTCGAGGATGGTATACTACTTGACACTTCCCCGTTTGCATGCCTAGGTATTGTCGGAGCTTCTCGGATGTCAAGGAGGAGTGCAGGCCCCAAGGAACGACTACGCCATCCGCGAGGGAAGCCTGGAAGCGACGACGGAAGAAGACGGAGCTGCAGAGGCTACAGGACCCGGACATCCGGCCCCAGCCCGGACATCCGGCCCTTCACGCAAGCCCGGACATCCGGCCCGAGCCCGGACATCCGGCGCCCAGCACAGCTGCCGCAAGACTACAGGGCCTGGACATCCGGCCCCCAGGCCCCGGACATCCGGCTCTTCTCGATGCCCCGGAAATCCGGCCCCCCAGCCCGGAAATCCGGCACCTCAATCCCGGTTCTGCGGAAACCGTCGCTCTAGCCCGGACATCCGGGCTGAGAGCCCGGACATCCGGCGTCTCGGGAAAGCCCGAACATCCGGCCCGACGCCCGGACATCCGGCCTCCCCTGCCTGCGCGCAGTGCATCCTGGACTTGTCCCTTGTACCCCTTCGCCCCCAAGACTATATATACTTCATCCCCTTCCTCTTTCTAGGGTTAACGTTGATTTAGCTCATAGATAGAGCTTCGCTCATCCACATCGGATCTACTCCACGAGAGAGACCGAGGCCCCTCTTGGGAGAAGATCCACCTTGGATTCAAGACCTCCCTTTGCGGAGAAGACCCCCATCAAGACCTCCTCACGGAGAAGAACGGCTACCGTTTGTATCGTCCTTTGTTGACCTTGAATCATGTATCCAATACCTTTGTCATCGGTATGTTAATTGCCCGAGATTCGATCGTCGGTATCCAATACCTAGTTCAATCTCGTTACCGGCAAGTCTCTTTACTCGTTACGTAATGCATCATTCCGTAACTAACTCATTAGTTACATTGGTTGCAAGGCTTATAGTGATGTGCATTACCGAGAGGGCCCAGAGATACCTCTCCGATAATCGGAGTGACAAAACCGAATCTCGAAATACGCCAACCCAACATGTACCTTTGGAGAGACCTGTAGTACTCCTTTATAATCACCCGATTACGTTGTGACGTTTGGTAGCACCAAAGTGTTCCTCCTGTAAAGGGGAGTTGCATAATCTCATAGTTACAGGAACATGTATAAGTCATGAAGAAAGCAATAGCAATATACTAAACGATCAAGTGCTAGGCTAACGGAATGGGTCATGTCAATCACATCATTCTCCTAATGATGTGATCCCATTAATCAAATAACAACACATGTCTATGGTTAGGAAACATAACCATCTTTGATTAATGAGCAAGTCAAGTAGAGGCATACTAGTGACATTATGTTTGTCTATGTATTCACACATGTATCATGTTTCCGGTTAATACAATTCTAGCATGAATAATAAACATTTATCATGAAATAAGGAAATAAATAATAACTTTATTATTGCCTCTAGGGCATATTTCCTTCAGTCTCCCACTTGCACTAGAGTCAATAATCTAGTTCACATCATCATGTGATTCAACACTTATATTCACATCTGTATATGATTAACACCCATAGTTCACATCGTCATGTGACCAACACCTAAGGGGTTTACTAGAGTCAATAATCTAGTTCACATCGCTATGTGATTAACACCCAAAGAGTACTAAGGTATTATCATGTTTTGCTCGTGAGAGAAGCTTAGTCAACGGGTCATCACATACAGAGCCGTATGTATTTTGCAAATATTCTATGTCTACAATGCTCGCACGGAGCTACTCTAGCTAATTGCTCCCACTTTCAATATGTATCCAGATTGAGACTTAGAGTCATCTGGATCAGTGTAAAAAGCTTGCATCGATGTAACTCTTTACGACGGGCTCTTTTATCAGCTCCATAATCGAGAAATATTTCCTTAGTCCTCACTAAGGATGTTCTTGACCAATGTCCAAAGGATCTACTCCTAGATCACTATTGTACTCCTTGCCAAATTCAGAGCAAGGTATACAATAGGTCTGGTACATAGCATAGCATACTTTATAGAACCTATGACTAAGGCATAGGGAATGACTTTCATTCTCTTTTCTATTTTCTGCCGTGGTCGGGATTTGAGTCTTACTCAATTTCACACGTTTGCAACACAGGCAAGAACTTTTCTTTGACTGTTCCATTTTGAACTACTTCAAAATCTTGACAAGGGTACTTATTGAAAAACTTATCAAGCGTCTTGATCTATCTCAATAGATCTTGATGCTCAATATGTAAGTAGTTTTACTGAGGTCCTTCTTTGAAAAACTCCTTTCAAATACTCCTTTATGCTTTGCAGAATAATTCTACATTATTTCCGATCAACAATATGTCATTCACATATACTTATCAGAAATGTTGTAGTGCTCCCACTCACTTTCTTGTAAATACAGGCTTCTCCAAAAGTCTCAGATAAAACCATATGCTTTGATCACACTATCAAAAGCGTTTATTCCAACTCCGAGATGCTTGCACCAGTCCATAGATGGATCGCTGAAGCTTGCACATTTTGTTAGCTCCTTTAGGATTGACAAAACCTTCATTGCATCATATACAACTCTTCTTTAATAAATCCATTGAAGAATGTAGTTTTTGACATCCATTTGCCAGATTTCATAAAATGTGGCAATTGCTAACATGATTCGGACAGACTTAAGCATCGCTACAGTTGAGAAAATCTCATTGTAGTCAACACCTTGAACTTGTCGAAAACCCTTTTGTGACAAGTCGAGCTTTGTAGATAGTAACACTACTATCAGTGTCCGTCTTCCTCTTGAAGATCCATTTATTTAACATGGCTTGCTGATCATCGAGCAAGTCAATCAAAGTCCATACTTTTGTTCTCATACATGGATCATATCTCAGATTTTATGGCCTCAAGCCATTTCGCTGAATCTGGGCTCATCATTGCTTCCTCATAGTTCGTAGGTTCATCATGGTCTAGTAACATGACTTCCGAACATGATTACCGTACTACTACAGTGCGGATCTTACTCTGGAAGACCTACGAGGTTTGGTAGCAACTTGATCTGAAGTTTCATGATCATCATCATTAACTTCCTCACTAATTGGTGTAGGAATTACTGGAACTGATTTCTGTGATGAACTATTTTCCAATAAGGGAGAAGGTATAATTACCTCATCAAGTTCTACTTTCCTCCCACTCACTTCTTTCGAGAGAAACTTCTTCTCTAGAAAGGATCCATCTTAGCAACGAAAAACTTGCCTTCGGATCTGTGATAGAAGGTGTACCCAATAGTTACCTTTGGGTATTCTATGAAGACGCACTTCTCCGATTTGGGTTTGAGCTTATCAGGTGAAAACTTTTTCACATAAGCATCACAACTCCAAACTTTTAAGAAAGCGGCAGCTTAGGTTTACTTTGTTAAACCATAGTTCATACGGTGTCGCCTCAACGGATTTAGATGGTGCCCTATTAAACGTGAATGCAGCTGTCTCTAATGCATAACCCCAAAGCGATAGTGGTAAACTGATAAGAGACATCATAGATCGCACCAAATCCAATAAAGTGCGGTTACGACTTTCGGACACACCATTATGTTGTGGTGTTCCATATGGCGTGAGTTGCGTAAACTATTTCACATTGTTTCAAATGAAGACCAAACTCGTAACTCAAATATTTATCTCCACGATCAGATCGCAGAAACTTTATTTTCTTGTTTACGATGATTTTCCACTTCACTCTGAAATTCTTTGAACTTTTCAATTATTTCAGACTTATGTTTCATCAAGTAGATATACCCATATCTGCTCAAATCATTTTGTGAAGGTCAGAAAATAACGATACTTGCCACGAGCATCAACACTCATTGAATCGCATACATCGGTATGTATTATTTCCAATAAGTCTGTAGCTTGTTCCATTGTTCCGGAGAACGGAGTTTTAGTCATCTTGCCCAAAAGGCACGGTTCGCAAGCATCAAATGATTCATAATCTTGTGATTCCATAAATCCATCAAGATGGAGTTTTCTTCAAGCGCTTTACACCAATATGACCTAAACGGCGATTGCCACAAATAAGTTGCACTATCATTATTAACTTTGCATCTTTTGGTTTCAATATTATGAATATGTGTATCACTATGATCGAGATCCAATGAACCATTTTCATTGGGTGTGTAACCATATAAGGTTTTATTCATGTAAGCAGAACAATAATTTATTCTCTTACTTAAATGAATAACCGTATTGCAATAAACATGATCAAATCATATTTATGCTCAACACCAAATAACACTTATTTAGGTTCCACACTAATCCCGAAAGTATAGGGAGTGTGCGATGATGATCATATCAATCTTGGAACTACTTCCAACACTCATCGTCACTTCCCTTCAACTAGTTTCTGTTCATTCTCAGAACTCCCGTTTCAAGTTACTACTCTTAGCAACTATACCAGTATCAAATACCGAGGGGTTGCTATGAACACTAGTAAAATACACATCAATAATCTGTATATCAAATATACCTTTGTTCACTTTGCCATCCTTCTTATCCACCAAATATTCAGGGCATTTCCGCTTCCAGTGACCAGTTCCATTGCAGCAAAAGTACTTAGTCTCGTGCTTAGGTCCAGACTTGGGCTTCTTCACTCGAGCAACAACTTGCTTGCCGTTCCTTTTGAAGTTCCCTTCTTCCCTTTGCCCTTTTCCTTGAGACTAGTGGTCTTGTCAATCATCAACACTTGATGCTCTTTCTTGATTTCTACCTTCGTTGATTTCAACATCACGAAGAGCTCGGGAATCGTTTTCGTCATCCCTTGCATACTATAGTTCATCACGAAGTTCTAGTAACTTAGTGATGGTGACTAGAGAATTCTGTCAATCACTATCTTATCTGGAAGATTAACTCCCACTTGATTCAAGCGATTGAAGTATTCGGAATCTGAGCACATGCTCACTAGTTGAGCGATTCTCCTCCATCTTTTAGCTATAGAACTTGTTGGAGACTTCATATCTCTCAACTCGGGTATTTGCTTGAAATATTAACTTCAATTCCTGGAACATCTCATATGGTCCATGACGTTCAAAACGTCTTTGAAGTCCCGATTCTAAGCCGTTAAGTATGGTGCACTAAACTATCAAGTAGTCATCATATTGAGCTAGCCAAACGTTCATAACGCCCGTCTGCTCCTGCAATAGGTCTGTCACCTAGCGGTGCATTAAGGACATAATTCTTCCATGCAGCATTGAGGATAAACCTCGGATCATGGATCCAATCCGCATCATTGCTACTAACATTTTTCAACACAATTTTCTCTAGGAACATATGAAAATAAACATATGAAAGCAACAACGCGAGCTATTGATCTACAACATAATTTGCAAAATACTACCAGGACTAAGTTCATGATAAATTTAAGTTCAATTAATCATATTACTTAAGAACTCCCACTTAGACAGACATCTCTCTAGTCATCTAAGTGATCACGTGATCCAAATCAACTAAACCATAACCGATCATCACGTGAGATGGAGTAGTTTTCAATGGTGAACATCTTATGTTGATCATATCTACTATATGATTCACGCCGACCTTTCGGTCTCCGTGTTCCGAGGCCATATCTGCATATGCTAGGCTCGTCAAGTATAACCTGAGTATTCTGCGTGCAAAACTGGCTTGCACCCGTTGTAGATGGACGTAGAGCTTATCACACCCGATCATCACGTGGTGTCTCGGCACGACGAACTTTGGCAACGGTGCATACTCAGGAGAACACTACTTGATAATTTTAGTGAGAGATCATCTTAAAATGCTACCGTCAATCAAAGCAAAATAAGATGCATAAAGGATAAACATCACATGCAATCAATATAAGTGATATGATATGGCCATCATCATCTTGTGCTTGTGATCTCCATCTCAAGCACCGTCGTGATCACCATCGTCACCGGCGCCGACACCTTGATCTCCATCGTAGCATCGTTGTCGCCACGCCATCTATTGCTTCTACGACTATCGCTACCGCTTAGTGATAAAGTAAAGCAATTACAGGGCGTTGCATTTCATACAATAAGCGACAACCATATGGCTCCAGCCAGTTGCCGATAACTTCCGGTTACAAAACATGATCATCTCATACAATAAAATATAGCATCACGTCTTGACCATATCACATCACAACATGCCCTGCAAAAACAAGTTAGACGTCCTCTACTTTGTTGTTGCAAATTTTACGTGGCTGCTATGGGCTTAAGTAAGAACCAATCTCACCTACGCATCAAGACCACAACGATACTTCGTCAAATAGACTCCGCTTTAACCTTCTCAAGGACCGGGCGTAGCCACACTCAGTTCAACTAAAGTGAGAGAGACAGACACCCGCCAGCCACCTTTAAGCACGAAAGTGCTCGTAGCGGTGAAACCAGTCTCGCGTAAGCGTCTGGCGTAATGTCCGTCCGGGCCGCTTCATCTCACAATACCGCTGAACCAAAGTATGACATGCTGGTAGGCAGTATGACTTGTATCGCCCACAACTCACTTGTGTTTTACTCGTGCAAAACATCAAACCATAAAAACCTAGGCTCGGATGCCACTGTTGGGGACCGTAGTAATTTCAAAAAATTCCTACGCACATGCAAGATCATGGTGATGGTATAGCAACGAGAGGAGAGTGTTGTCCACGCACTCGTGAGATCACAAGCGGAAGCGTTAGCACAACGCGGTTGATGTAGTCGTACGTCTTCACGATCCGTCCGATCAAAGCACCAATCGTACGGCACCTCCGAGTTCAGCACACGTTCAGCTCTATGACGATCCGCGGACTCCGTTCCAGCAAAGTGTCGGGATGAGTTCCACAAGACGACGGCGTGGCAGGACGATGTTGATGTTCTACCGTCGCAGGCTTCGCCTAAGCACCGCTACAATATTATCGAGGTGGACTATGGTGGAGGGGCACCGCACACGGCTAAGGAACGATCCGTAGATCAACTTGTGTGTCCATGGGGTGCCCCTGCCCTCAGATATAAAGGAGTGGAGGAGGGAGGGCCGGCCTCTCTATGGCACGCCTAGGGGAGTCCTACTCCCACCGAGTAGGATTCCCCCTTTCCTAGTCCAACTAGGAACCCTTTCATGTAGTAGGAGTAGGAGAGAAGGAAAGGGAAGAGAGAAGGAGAAGGAAGTAAGGGTGCGCCCCCCTCCCTAGTCCAATTCGGACTAGTCCAAGGGAGGGTGCGCCACTCTTTGGCCCTTTCTCTCCTTTCCCGTATGGCCCAAAGAGGCCCAATACGAATTCCGTAACTCTCCGGTACTCCCAAAATACCCGAATCACTCGGAACCTTTCCGAACTCCGAATATAGTCGTCCAATATATCGATCTTTACGTCTCGACCATTTCGAGACTCCTCGTCATGTCCCCGATCTCATCCGGGACTCCGAACTCCTTCGGTACATCAAAACTCATAAACTCATAATATAACCGCTATCGAAACCTTAAGCGTGCGGACCCTACGGGTTCGAGAACTATGTAGACGTGACCTAGAACTATTCTCGGTCAATAACCAATAGCGGAACCTGGATGCCCATATTGGCTCCTACATATTCTACGAAGATCTTTATCGGTCAAACCGCATAACAACATACGTTGTTCCCTTTGTCATCGGTATGTTAATTGCCCGAGATTCGATCGTCGGTATCCAATACCTAGTTCAATCTCGTTACCGGCAAGTCTCTTTACTCGTTACGTAATGCATCATTCCGTAACTAACTCATTAGTTACATTGCTTGCAAGGCTTATAGTGATGTGCATTACCGAGAGGGCCAGAGATACCTCTCCGATACTCGGAGTGACAAAACCGAATCTCAAATACGCCAACCCAACATGTACCTTTGGAGACACCTGTAGTACTCCTTTATAATCACCCAGTTACGTTGTGACGCTTTGGTAGCACCAAAGTGTTCCTCCGTAAACGGGAGTTGCATAATCTCATAGTTACAGGAACATGTATAAGTCATGAAGAAAGCAATAGCAATATACTAAGCGATCAAGTGCTAGGCTAACGGAATGGGTCATGTCAATCACATCATTCTCCTAATGATGTGATCCCATTAATCAAATAACAACACATGTCTATGGTTAGGAAACATAACCATCTTTGATTAATGAGCTAGTCAAGTAGAGGCATACTAGTGACTATATGTTTGTCTATGTATTCACACATGTATCATGTTTCCGGTTAATACAATTCTAGCATGAATAATAAACATTTATCATGAAATAAGGAAATAAATAATAACTTTATTATTGCCTCTAGGGCATATTTCCTTCAGTCTCCCACTTGCACTAGAGTCAATAATCTAGTTCACATCATCATGTGATTCAACACTTATATTCACATCTGTATGTGATTAACACCCATAGTTCACATCGTCATGTGACCAACACCTAAGGGGTTTACTAGAGTCAATAATCTAGTTCACATCGCTATATGATTAACACCCAAAGAGTACTAAGGTATTATCATGTTTTGCTCGTGAGAGAAGCTTAGTCAACGGGTCTGTCACATACAGAGCCGTATGTATTTTGCAAATATTCTATGTCTACAATGCTCTGCACGGAGCTACTCTAGCTAATTGCTCCCACTTTCAATATGTATCCAGATTGAGACTTAGAGTCATCTGGATCAGTGTAAAAAGCTTGCATCGATGTAACTCTTTACGACGGGCTCTTTTTTCAGCTGCATAATCGTGGGATATTTCGTTAGTGATCACTATGGATGTTCTTGACGAATGTCCAAAGTGATCTACTCCTAGATCACTATTGTACCCCTTGCCAAATTCAGAGCAAGGTATACAATAGGTCTGGTACATAGCATAGCATACTTTATAGAACCTATGACTAAGGCATAGGGAATGACTTTCATTCTCTTTTCTATTTTCTGCCGTGGTCGGGATTTGAGTCTTACTCAATTTCACACGCTTGCAACACGTGCAAGAACTTTTCTTTGACTGTTCCATTTTGAACTACTTCAAAATCTTGACAAGGTATGTACTTATTGAAAAACTTATCAAGCGTCTTGATCTATCTCAATAGATCTTGATGCTCAATATGTAAGTAGTTTATCGAGGTCCTTCTTTGAAAAACTCCTTTCAAATACTCCTTTATGCTTTGCGAATAATTCTACATTATTTCCGATCAACAATATGTCATTCACATATACTTATCGTAAATGTCAGAGTGCTCCCACTCACTTTCTTGTAAATACAGGCTTCTCCAAAAGTATGTATAAAACCATATGCTTTGATCACACTATCAAAAGCGTTTATTCCAACTCCGAGATGCTTGCACCAGTCCATAGATGGATCGCTGAAGCTTGCACATTTTGTTAGCTCCTTTAGGATTGACAAAACCTTCTGGTTGCATCATATACAACTCTTCTTTAATAAATCCATTGAAGAATGTAGTTTTGACATCCATTTGCCAGATTTCATAAAATGTGGCAATTGCTAACATGATTCGGACAGACTTAAGCATCGCTACAGTTGAGAAAAATCTCATTGTAGTCAACACCTTGAACTTGTCGAAAACCTTTTTGTGACAAGTCGAGCTTTGTAGATAGTAACACTACTATCGTTGTCCATCTTCCTCTTGAAGATCCATTTATTTAACATGGCTTGCTGATCATCGAGCAAGTCAATCAAAGTCCATACTTTTGTTCTCATACATGGATCATATCTCAGATTTTATGGCCTCAAGCCATTTCATGAATCTGGGCTCATCATCGCTTCCTCATAGTTCGTAGGTTCATCATGGTCTAGTAACATGACTTCCGTAACATGATTACCGTACTACTCTAGTGCGGATCTTACTCTGGAAGACCTACGAGGTTTGGTAGCAACTTGATCTGAAGTTTCATGATCATCATCATTAACTTCCTCACTAATTGGTGTAGGAATCACTGGAACTGATTTCTGTGATGAACTATTTTCCAATAAGGGAGAAGGTATAATTACCTCATCAAGTTCTACTTTCCTCCCACTCACTTCTTTCGAGAGAAACTTCTTCTCTAGAAAGGATCCATCTTAGCAACGAAAAACTTGCCTTCGGATCTGTGATAGAAGGTGTACCCAATAGTTACCTTTGGGTATTCTATGAAGACGCATTTCTCCGATTTGGGTTTGAGCTTATCGGTGAAAACTTTTTCACATAAGCATCACAACTCCAAACTTTTAAGAAACGGCAGCTTAGGTTTCTTTGTTAAACCATAGTTCATACGGTGTCGCCTCAACGGATTTAGATGGTGCCCTATTAAACGTGAATGCAGCTGTCTCTAATGCATAACCCCAAAACGATAGTGGTAAACCGATAAGAGACATCATAGATCGCACCATATCCAATAAAGTGCGGTTATTTACTTTTGGACACACCATTATGTTGTGGTGTTCCATATGGCGTGAGTTGTGAAACTATTTCACATTGTTTCAAATGAAGACCAAACTCGTAACTCAAATATTTATCTCCACGATCAGATCGCAGAAACTTTATTTTCTTGTTTACGATGATTTTCCACTTCACTCTGAAATTCTTTAAACTTTTCAATTATTTCAGACTTATGTTTCATCAAGTAGATATACCCATATCTGCTCAAATCATTTTGTGAAGGTCAGAAAATAACGATACTTGCCACGAGCATCAACACTCATTGAATCGCATACATCGGTATGTATTATTTCCAATAAGTCAAGAGCTTGTTCCATTGTTCCGGAGAACGGAGTTTTAGTCATCTTGCCCAAAAGGCACGGTTCGCAAGCATCAAATGATTCATAATCAAGTGATTCCAAAAGTCCATCGGCATGGAGTTTTCTTCAAGCGCTTTACACCAATATGACCTAAACGGCAGTGCCACAAATAAGTTGCACTATCATTATTAACTTTGCATCTTTTGGTTTCAATATTATGAATATGTGTATCACTATGATCGAGATCCAATGAACCATTTTCATTGGGTGTGTAACCATATAAGGTTTTATTCATGTAAACAGAACAATAATTTATTCTCTTACTTAAATGAATAACCGTATTGCAATAAACATGATCAAATCATATTTATGCTCAACACCAAATAACACTTATTTAGGTTCCACACTAATCCCGAAAGTATAGGGAGTGTGCGATGATGATCATATCAATCTTGGAACTACTTCCAACACTCATCGTCACTTCCCCTTCAACTAGTTTCTGTTCATTCTGTAACTCCCGTTTCAAGTTACTACTCTTAGCAACTATACCAGTATCAAATACCGAGGGGTTGCTATGAACACTAGTAAAATACACATCAATAATCTGTATATCAAATATACCTTTGTTCACTTTGCCATCCTTCTTATCCACCAAATATTCAGGGGTAGTTCCGCCCAAAGGACCAGTTCCATTGCAGCAAAAGTACTTAGTCTCGTGCTTAGGTCCAGACTTGGGCTTCTTCACTCGAGCAACAACTTGCTTGCCGTTCCTTTTGAAGTTCCCCTTCTTCCCTTTGCCCTTTTCCTTGAGACTAGTGGTCTTGTCAATCATCAACACTTGATGCTCTTTCTTGATTTCTACCTTCGTTGATTTCAACATCACGAAGAGCTCGGGAATCGTTTTCGTCATCCCTTGCATACTATAGTTCATCACGAAGTTCTAGTAACTTAGTGATGGTGACTAGAGAATTCTGTCAATCACTATCTTATCCGGAAGATTAACTCCCACTTGATTCAAGCGATTGAAGTATTCGCACAATCTGAGCACATGCTCACTAGTTGAGCGATTCTCCTCCATCTTTTAGCTATAGAACTTGTTGGAGACTTCATATCTCTCAACTCGGGTATTTGCTTGAAATATTAACTTCAATTCCTGGAACATCTCATATGGTCCATGACGCTCAAAACGCCTTTGAAGTCCCGATTCTAAGCCGTTAAGTATGGTGCACTAAACTATCAAGTAGTCATCATATTGAGCTAGCCAAACGCTCATAACGCCCGTGATTCCGCTCCTGCAATAGGTCTGTCACCTAGCGGTGCATTAAGGACATAATTCTTCCGTGCAGCATTGAGGATAAACCTCGGATCGCGGATCCAATCCGCATCATTGCTACTAACATTTTTCAACACAATTTTCTCTAGGAACATATGAAAATAAACATATGAAAGCAACAACGCGAGCTATTGATCTACAACATAATTTGCAAAATACTACCAGGACTAAGTTCATGATAAATTTAAGTTCAATTAATCATATTACTTAAGAACTCCCACTTAGACAGACATCTCTCTAGTCATCTAAGTGATCACGTGATCCAAATCAACTAAACCATAACCGATCATCACGTGAGATGGAGTAGTTTTCAATGGTGAACATCTTATGTTGATCATATCTACTATATGATTCACGCCGACCTTTCGGTCTCCGTGTTCCGAGGCCATATCTGCATATGCTAGGCTCGTCAAGTATAACCTGAGTATTCTGCGTGTGCAAAACTGGCTTGCACCCGTTGTAGATGGACGTAGAGCTTATCACACCCGATCATCACGTGGTGTCTCGCACGATTTAACTTTGGCAACGGTGCATACTCGGGAGAACACTACTTGATAATTTTAGTGAGAGATCATCTTAAAATGCTACCGTCAATCAAAGCAAAATAAGATGCATAAAGGATAAACATCACATGCAATCAATATAAGTGATATGATATGGCCATCATCATCTTGTGCTTGTGATCTCCATCTCCGAAGCACCGTCGTGATCACCATCGCCACCGGCGCCGACACCTTGATCTCCATCGTAGCATCGTTGTCGTTTCGCCATCTATTGCTTCTACGACTATCGCTACCGCTTAGTGATAAAGTAAAGCAATTACAGGGCGTTGCATTTCATACAATAAAGCGACAACCATATGGCTCCAGCCGATTGCCGATAACTTCGGTTACAAAACATGATCATCTCATACAATAAAATATAGCATCACGTCTTGACCATATCACATCACAACATGCCCTGCAAAAACAAGTTAGACGTCCTCTACTTTGTTGTTGCAAATTTTACGTGGCTGCTATGGGCTTAAGTAAGAACCAATCTCCCCTACGCATCAAGACCACAACGATACTTCGTCAAATAGACTCCGTTTTAACCTTCTCAAGGACCGGGCGTAGCCACACTCGGTTCAACTAAAGTGAGAGAGACAGACACCCGCCAGCCACCTTTAAGCACGAGTGTTCGTATCGGTGAAACCAGTCTCGCGTAAGCGTACGCGTAATGTCCGTCCGGCCGCTTCATCTCACAATACCGCTGAACCAAAGTATGACATGCTGGTAGGCAGTATGACTTGTATCGCCCACAACTCACTTGTGTTCTACTCGTGCAAAACATCAAACCATAAAAACCTAGGCTCGGATGCCACTGTTGGGGAACGTAGTAATTTCAAAAAAATTCCTGCGCACATGCAAGATCATGGTGATGGTATAGCAACGAGAGGGGAGAGTGTTGTCCACGTACCCTCGTAGACCGTAAGCGGAAGCGTTAGCACAACGCTGTTGATGTAGTCGTCGCCTTCACGATCCGACCGATCCAAGCACCAAACGACGGCACCTCCGGAAGTTCAGCACACGCTCAGCTCGATGACGATCCGCGGACTCCGATCCAGCAAAGTGTCGGGATGAGTTCCACAAGACGACGGGCGTGGTGACGATGTTGATGTTCTACCGTCGCAGGCTTCGCCTAAGCACCGCTACAATATTATCGAGGTGGACTATGGTGGAGGGGGCACCGCACACGGCTAAGGAACGATCCGTAGATCAACTTGTGTGTCCATGGGGTGCCCCTGCCCCGTATATAAAGGAGTGGAGGAGGGAGGCCGGCCCTCTCTATGGCACGCCCTAGGGGAGTCCTACACCCACCGGGAGTATGATACCCACTTTCCTAGTACAACTATGAACCCTATCATGTAGAAGGAGTAGGATAGAAGGTAAGGGAAGAGAGAAGGAGAAGGAAGTAGGGTGCGCCTCCCTAGTCCAATTCGGACTAGTCCAAGGAGGGTGCGCCACTCTTGGCCCTTTCTCTCCTTTCCCGTATGGCCCAAAGAGGCCCAATACGAATTCCCGTAACTCTCCCGGTACTCCCAAAATACCCGAATCACTGAACCTTTCCGAACTCCGAATATAGTCGTCCAATATATCGATCTTTACGTCTCGACCATTTCGAGACTCCTCGTCATGTCCCCGATCTCATCCGGGACTCCGAACTCCTTTGGTACATCAAAACTCATAAACTCATAATATAACTGTCATCGAAACCTTAAGCATGCGGACCCTACGGGTTCGAGAACTATGTAGACGTGACCTAGAACTATTCTCGGTCAATAACCAATAGCGGAACCTGGATGCCCATATTGGCTCCTACATATTCTACGAAGATCTTTATCGGTCAAACCGCATAACAACATACGTTGTTCCCTTTGTCATCGGTATGTTAATTGCCCGAGATTCGATCGTCGGTATCCAATACCTAGTTCAATCTCGTTACCGGCAAGTCTCTATACACGATACGTAATGCATCATTCCGTAACTAACTCATTAGTTACATTGCTTGCAAGGCTTATAGTGATGTGCATTACCGAGAGGGCCCAGAGATACCTCTCCGATAATCGGAGTGACAAAACCGAATCTCGAAATACGCCAACCCAACATGTACCTTTGGAGACACCTGTAGTACTCCTTTATAATCACCCAGTTACGTTGTGACGTTTGGTAGCACCCAAAGTGTTCCTCCTGTAAACGGGAGTTGCATAATCTCATAGTTACAGGAACATGTATAAGTCATGAAGAAAGCAATAGCAATATACTAAACGATCAAGTGCTAGGCTAACGGAATGGGTCATGTCAATCACATCATTCTCCTAATGATGTGATCCCATTAATCAAATAACAACACATGTCTATGGTTAGGAAACATAACCATCTTTGATTAATGAGCTAGTCAAGTAGAGGCATACTAGTGACTATATGTTTGTCTATGTATTCACACATGTATCATGTTTCCGGTTAATACAATTCTAGCATGAATAATAAACATTTATCATGAAATAAGGAAATAAATAATAACTTTATTATTGCCTCTAGGGCATATTTCCTTCAGTCTCCCACTTGCACTAGAGTCAATAATCTAGTTCACATCATCATGTGATTCAACACTTATATTCACATCTGTATGTGATTAACACCCATAGTTCACATCGTCATGTGACCAACACCTAAGGGGTTTACTAGAGTCAATAATCTAGTTCACATCGCTATGTGATTAACACCCAAAGAGTACTAAGGTATTATCATGTTTTGCTCGTGAGAGAAGCTTAGTCAACGGGGTCCATCACATACGTAGCCG
The DNA here is from genome assembly GCA_021605145.1 of Aegilops bicornis. Taxonomy (NCBI): domain Eukaryota; kingdom Viridiplantae; phylum Streptophyta; class Magnoliopsida; order Poales; family Poaceae; genus Aegilops; species Aegilops bicornis. Next base: position 696,659,462 of record CM038669.1, read on the forward strand.
TATGTATTTTGCAAATATTCTATGTCTACAATGCTCGCACGGAGCTACTCTAGCTAATTGCTCCCACTTTCAATATGTATCCAGATTGAGACTTAGAGTCATCTCGATCAGTGTAAAAAGCTTGCATCGATGTAACTCTTTACGACGGGCTCTTTTATCAGCTCCATAATCGAGAAATATTTCCTTAGTCCTCACTAAGGATGTTCTTGACCAATGTCCAAAGGATCTACTCCTAGATCACTATTGTACCCCTTGCCAAATTCAGAGCAAGGTATACAATAGGTCCGGTACATAGCATAGCATACTTTATAGAACCTATGACTAAGGCATAGGGAATGACTTTCATTCTCTTTTCTTTTTTCTGCCGTGGTCGGGATTTGAGTCTTACTCAATTTCACACGCTTGCAACACAGGCAAGAACTTTTCTTTGACTGTTCCATTTTGAACTACTTCAAAATCTTGACAAGGTATGTACTTATTGAAAAACTTATCAAGCGTCTTGATCTATCTCAATAGATCTTGATGCTCAATATGTAAGTAGTTTTACTGAGGTCCTTCTTTGAAAAACTCCTTTCAAATACTCCTTTATGCTTTGCAGAATAATTCTACATTATTTCCGATCAACAATATGTCATTCACATATACTTATCAGAAATGCTGTAGTGCTCCCACTCACTTTCTTGTAAATACAGGCTTCTCCAAAAGTCTGTATAAAACCATATGCTTTGATCACACTATCAAAAGCGTTTATTCCAACTCCGAGATGCTTGCACCAGTCCATAGATGGATCGCTGAAGCTTGCACATTTTGTTAGCTCCTTTAGGATTGACAAAACCTTCTGGTTGCATCATATACAACTCTTCTTTAATAAATCCATTGAAGAATGTAGTTTTTGACATCCATTTGCCAGATTTCATAAAATGTGGCAATTGCTAACATGATTCGGACAGACTTAAGCATCGCTACAGTTGAGAAAATCTCATTGTAGTCAACACCTTGAACTTGTCGAAAACCCTTTTGTGACAAGTCGAGCTTTGTAGATAGTAACACTACTATCAGTGTCCATCTTCCTCTTGATGATCCATTTATTTAACATGGCTTGCTGATCATCGAGCAAGTCAATCAAAGTCCATACTTTTGTTCTCATACATGGATCATATCTCAGATTTTATGGCCTCAAGCCATTTCATGAATCTGGGCTCATCATCGCTTCCTCATAGTTCGTAGGTTCATCATGGTCTAGTAACATGACTTCCAGAACATGATTACCGTACTACTCACAGTGCGGATCTTACTCGAAGACCTACGAGGTTTGGTAGCAACTTGATCTGAAGTTTCATGATCATCATCATTAACTTCCTCACTAATTGGTGTAGGAATCATCGAACTGATTTCTGTGATGAACTATTTTCCAATAAGGGAGAAGGTATAATTACCTCATCAAGTTCTACTTTCCTCCCACTCACTTCTTTCGAGAGAAACTTCTTCTCTAGAAAGGATCCATCTTAGCAACGAAAAACTTGCCTTCGGATCTGTGATAGAAGGTGTACCCAATAGTTACCTTTGGGTATTCTATGAAGACGCACTTCTCCGATTTGGGTTTGAGCTTATCAGGTGAAAACTTTTTCACATAAGCATCACAACTCCAAACTTTTAAGAAACGGCAGCTTAGGTTTACTGTTAAACCATAGTTCATACGGTGTCGCCTCAACGGATTTAGATGGTGCCCTATTAAACGTGAATGCAGCTGTCTCTAATGCATAACCCCAAAACGATAGTGGTAAACCGATAAGAGACATCATAGATCGCACCATATCCAATAAAGTGCGGTTACGACTTTCGGACACACCATTATGTTGTGGTGTTCCATATGGCGTGAGTTGCGAAACTATTTCACATTGTTTCAAATGAAGACCAAACTCGTAACTCAAATATTTATCTCCACGATCAGATCGCAGAAACTTTATTTTCTTGTTTACGATGATTTTCCACTTCACTCTGAAATTATTTGAACTTTTCAATTATTTCAGACTTATGTTTCATCAAGTAGATATACCCATATCTGCTCAAATCATTTTGTGAAGGTCAGAAAATAACGATACTTGCCACGAGCATCAACACTCATTGAATCGCATACATCGGTATGTATTATTTCCAATAAGTCAAGAGCTTGTTCCATTGTTCCGAGAACGGAGTTTTAGTCATCTTGCCCAAAAGGCACGGTTCGCAAGCATCAAATGATTCATAATCAAGTGATTCCAAAAGTCCATCAAGATGGAGTTTTCTTCAAGCGCTTTACACCAATATGACCTAAACGGCAAGTGCCACAAATAAGTTGCACTATCATTATTAACTTTGCATCTTTTGGTTTCAATATTATGAATATGTGTATCACTATGATCGAGATCCAATGAACCATTTTCATTGGGTGTGTAACCATATAAGGTTTTATTCATGTAAACAGAACAACAATTTATTCTCTTACTTAAATGAATAACTGTATTGCAATAAACATGATCAAATCATATTTATGCTCAACACCAAATAACACTTATTTAGGTTCCACACTAATCCCGAAAGTATAGGGAGTGTGCGATGATGATCATATCAATCTTGGAACTACTTCCAACACTCATCGTCACTTTCCCTTCAACTAGTTTCTGTTCATTCTGTAACTCCCGTTTCAAGTTACTACTCTTAGCAACTATACCAAGATCAAATACCGAGGGGTTGCTATGAACACTAGTAAAATACACATCAATAATCTGTATATCAAATATACCTTTGTTCACTTTGCCATCCTTCTTATCCACCAAATATTCAGGGGTAGTTCCGCCCAAAGGACCAGTTCCATTGCAGCAAAAGTACTTAGTCTCGTGCTTAGGTCCAGACTTGGGCTTCTTCACTCGAGCAACAACTTGCTTGCCGTTCCTTTTGAAGTTCCCCTTCTTCCCTTTGCCCTTTTCCTTGAGACTAGTGGTCTTGTCAATCATCAACACTTGATGCTCTTTCTTGATTTCTACCTTCGTTGATTTCAACATCACGTAAGAGCTCGGGAATCGTTTTCGCCATCCCTTGCATACTATAGTTCATCACGAAGTTCTAGTAACTTAGTGATGGTGACTAGAGAATTCTGTCAATCACTATCTTATCCGGAAGATTAACTCCCACTTGATTCAAGCGATTGAAGTATTCGCACAATCTGAGCACATGCTCACTAGTTGAGCGATTCTCCTCCATCTTTTAGCTATAGAACTTGTTGGAGACTTCATATCTCTCAACTCGGTATTTGCTTGAAATATTAACTTCAATTCCTGGAACATCTCATATGGTCCATGACGCTCAAAACGCCTTTGAAGTCCCGATTCTAAGCCGTTAAGTATGGTGCACTAAACTATCAAGTAGTCATCATATTGAGCTAGCCAAACGCTCATAACGCCGTGATTCTGCTCCTGCAATAGGTCTGTCACCTAGCGGTGCATTAAGGACATAATTCTTCCATGCGGCAATGAGGATAAACCTCAGATCACGGATCCAATCCGCATCATTGCTACTAACATTTTTCAACACAATTTTCTCTAGGAACATATGAAAGCAACAACGCGAGCTATTGATCTACAACATAATTTGCAAAATACTACCAGGACTAAGTTCATGATAAATTTAAGTTCAATTAATCATATTACTTAAGAACTCCCACTTAGACAGACATCTCTCTAGTCATCTAAGTGATCACGTGATCCAAATCAACTAAACCATAACCGATCATCACGTGAGATGGAGTAGTTTTCAATGGTGAACATCTTATGTTGATCATATCTACTATATGATTCACGCCGACCTTCCGGTCTCCGTGTTCCGAGGCCATATCTGCATATGCTAGGCTCGTCAAGTATAACCTGAGTATTCTGCGTGTGCAAAACTGGCTTGCACCCGTTGTAGATGGACGTAGAGCTTATCACACCCGATCATCACGTGGTGTCTCGGCACGATTTAACTTTGGCAACGGTGCATACTCGTGGAGAACACTACTTGATAATTTTAGTGAGAGATCATCTTAAAATGCTACCGTCAATCAAAGCAAAATAAGATGCATAAAGGATAAACATCACATGCAATCAATATAAGTGATATGATATGGCCATCATCATCTTGTGCTTGTGATCTCCATCTCCGAAGCACCGTCGTGATCACCATCGCCACCGGGCGCGACACCTTGATCTCCATCGTAGCATCGTTGTCGTTACGCCATCTATTGCTTCTACGACTATCGCTACCGCTTAGTGATAAAGTAAAGCAATTACAGGCGCTTTGCATTTCATACAATAAAGCGACAACCATATGGCTCCAGCCGATTGCCGATAACTTCGTTACAAAACATGATCATCTCATACAATAAAATATAGCATCACGCCTTGACCATATCACATCACAACATGCCCTGCAAAAACAAGTTAGACGCCCTCTACTTTGTTGTTGCAAATTTTACGTGGCTGCTATGGGCTTAAGTAAGAACCAATCTCACCTACGCATCAAGACCACAACGATACTTCGTCAAATAGACTCCGTTTTAAACTTCTCAAGGACCGGGCGTAGCCACACTCGGTTCAACTAAAGTGAGAGAGACAGACACCCGCCAGCCACCTTTAAGCACGAGTGCTCGTAACGGTGAAACCAGTCTCGCGTAAGCGTACGCGTAATGTCCGTCCGGGCCGCTTCATCTCACAATACCGCTGAACCAAAGTATGACATGCTGGTAGGCAGTGTGACTTGTATCGCCCACAACTCACTTGTGTTTTACTCGTGCAAAACATCAAACCATAAAAACCTAGGCTCGGATGCCACTGTTGGGGAACGTAGTAATTTCAAAAAAATTCCTACGCACATGCAAGATCATGGTGATGGTATAGCAACGAGAGGGGAGAGTGTTGTCCACGTACCCTCGTAGACCGTAAGCGGAAGCGTTAGCACAACGCGGTTGATGTAGTCAGACGCCTTCACGATCCGACCGATCCAAGCACCAAACGACGGCACCTCCGAAGTTCAGCACACGCTCAGCTCGATGACGATCCGCGGACTCCGATCCAGCAAAGTGTCGGGATGAGTTCCGTCAAGACGACGGGCGTGCAGGACGATGTTGATGTTCTACCGCCGCAGGCTTCGCCTAAGCACCGCTACAATATTATCGAGGTGGACTATGGTGGAGGGGCACCGCACACGGCTAAGGAACGATCCGTAGATCAACTTGTGTGTCCATGGGTGCCCCTGCCCCCGTGATATAAAGGAGTGGAGGAGGAGGGCCGCCCTCTCTATGGCGCGCCTAGGGGAGTCCTACTCCCACCGAGTAGGATTCCCCATTTCCTAGTCCAACTAGGAACCCTTTCATGTAGTAGGAGTAGGAGAGAAGGAAAGGGAAGAGAGAAGGAGAAGGAAGTAGGTGCGCCTCCCTAGTCCAATTCGGACTAGTCCAAGGGAGGGTGCGCCACTCTTTTGGCCCTTTCTCTCCTTTTCCTGTATGGCCCAAAGAGGCCCAATACGAATTCCCGTAACTCTCCGGTACTCCCAAAAATACCCAAATCACTCGTAACCTTTCCGAACTCCGAATATAGTCATCCAATATATCGATCTTTACGTCGACCATTTCGAGACTCCTCGTCATGTCCCCGATCTCATCCGGGACTCCGAACTCCTTCGGTACATCAAAACTCATAAACTCATAATATAACTGTCATCGAAACCTTAAGCGTGCGGACCCTACGGGTTCGAGAACTATGTAGACGTGACCTAGAACTATTCTCGGTCAATAACCAATAGCGGAACCTGGATGCCCATATTGGCTCCTACATATTCTACGAAGATCTTTATCGGTCAAACCGCATAACAACATACGTTGTTCCCTTTGTCATCGGTATGTTAATTGCCCGAGATTCGATCGTCGGTATCCAATACCTAGTTCAATCTCGTTACCGGCAAGTCTCTTTACTCGTTACGTAATGCATCATTCCGTAACTAACTCATTAGTTACATTGCTTGCAAGGCTTATAGTGATGTGCATTACCGAGAGGGCCCAGAGATACCTCTCCGATAATCGGAGTGACAAAACCGAATCTCAAATACGCCAACCCAACATGTACCTTTGGAGACACCTGTAGTACTCCTTTATAATCACCCAGCTTACGTTGTGACGCTTGGTAGCACCCAAAGTGTTCCTCCTGTAAACGGAGTTGCATAATCTCATAGTTACAGGAACATGTATAAGTCATGAAGAAAGCAATAGCAATATACTAAACGATCAAGTGCTAGGCTAACGGAATGGGTCATGTCAATCACATCATTCTCCTAATGATGTGATCCCATTAATCAAATAACAACACATGTCTATGGTTAGGAAACATAACCATCTTTGATTAATGAGCTAGTCAAGTAGAGGCATACTAGTGACTATATGTTTGTCTATGTATTCACACATGTATCATGTTTCCGGTTAATACAATTCTAGCATGAATAATAAACATTTATCATGAAATAAGGAAATAAATAATAACTTTATTATTGCCTCTAGGGCATATTTCCTTCAGTCTCCCACTTGCACTAGAGTCAATAATCTAGTTCACATCATCATGTGATTCAACACTTATATTCACATCTGTATGTGATTAACACCCATAGTTCACATCGTCATGTGACCAACACCTAAGGGGTTTACTAGAGTCAATAATCTAGTTCACATCGCTATGTGATTAACACCCAAAGAGTACTAAGGTATTATCATGTTTTGCTCGTGAGAGAAGCTTAGTCAACGGGTCTGGCTACATACAGAGCCGTATGTATTTTGCAAATATTCTATGTCTACAATGCTCGCACGGAGCTACTCTAGCTAATTGCTCCCACTTTCAATATGTTTCCAGTTTGAGACTTAGAGTCTTTTGGATCTGTGTAAAATGATTTCATCGATGTAACTCTTTTCGTCTGGCTCTTTTATCAGCTCCATAATCTAGAAATATTTACTTAGTCCTCACTAATGATGTTCTTGACGAATGTCCAAAGTGATCTACTCCTAGATCACTATTGTACCCCTTGCCAAATTCAGAGCAAGGTATACAATAGGTCCGTACATAGCATAGCATACTTTATAGAACCTATGACTAAGGCATAGGGAGTGACTTTCATTCTCTTTTCTATTTTCTGCCGTGGTCGGATTTGAGTCTTACTCAATTTCACACGCTTGCAAATACGTGCAAGAACTTTTCTTTGACTGTTCCATTTTGAACTACTTCAAAATCTTGACAAGGTATGTACTTATTGAAAAACTTATCAAGCGTCTTGATCTATCTCAATAGATCTTGATGCTCAATATGTAAGTAGTTTTACTGAGGTCCTTCTTTGAAAAACTCCTTTCAAATACTCCTTTATGCTTTGCATAATAATTCTACATTATTTCCGATCAACAATATGTCATTCACATATACTTATCAGAAATGCTGTAGTGCTCCCACTCACTTTCTTGTAAATACAGGCTTCTCCAAAAGTCTGTATAAAACCATATGCTTTGATCACACTATCAAAAGCGCTTATTCCAACTCCGAGATGCTTGCACCAGTCCATAGATGGATCGCTGGAGCTTGCACATTTTGTTAGCTCCTTTAGGATTGACAAAACCTTCTGGTTGCATCATATACAACTCTTCTTTAATAAATCCATTGAAGAATGTAGTTTTGACATCCATTTGCCAGATTTCATAAAATGTGGCAATTGCTAACATGATTCGACAGACTTAAGCATCGCTACAGTTGAGAAAATCTCATTGTAGTCAACACCTTGAACTTTTCGAAAACCCTTTTGTGACAAGTCGAGCTTTGTAGATAGTAACACTACTATCAGTGTCCATCTTCCTCTTGAAGATCCATTTATTTAACATGGCTTGCTGATCATCGAGCAAGTCAATCAAAGTCCATACTTTTGTTCTCATACATGGATCATATCTCAGATTTTATGGCCTCAAGCCATTTCATGGAATCTGGGCTCATCATCGCTTCCTCATAGTTCGTAGGTTCATCATGGTCTAGTAACATGACTTCCGTAACATGATTACCGTACTACTCAGTGCGGATCTTACTGGAAGACCTACGAGGTTTGGTAGCAACTTGATCTGAAGTTTCATGATCATCATCATTAACTTCCTCACTAATTGGTGTAGGAATCACTGGAACTGATTTCTGTGATGAACTATTTTCCAGTAAGGGAGAAGGTATAATTACCTCATCAAGTTCTACTTTCCTCCCACTCACTTCTTTCGAGAGAAACTTCTTCTCTAGAAAGGATCCATCTTAGCAACGAAAAACTTGCCTTCGGATCTGTGGATAGAAGGTGTACCCAATAGTTACCTTTGGGTATTCTATGAAGACGCACTTCTCCGATTTGGGTTTGAGCTTATCAGTGAAAACTTTTTCACATAAGCATCACAACTCCAAACTTTTAAGAAACGGCAGCTTAGGTTTAATCGTTAAACCATAGTTCATACGGTGTCGCCTCAACGGATTTAGATGGTGCCCTATTAAACGTGAATGCAGCTGTCTCTAATGCATAACCCCAAAACGATAGTGGTAAACTGATAAGAGACATCATAGATCGCACCATATCCAATAAAGTGCGGTTACGACTTTCGGACACACCATTATGTTGTGGTGTTCCATATGGCGTGAGTTGAAACTATTTCACATTGTTTCAAATGAAGACCAAACTCAGAACTCAAATATTTATCTCCACGATCAGATCGCGAAACTTTATTTTCTTGTTTACGATGATTTTCCACTTCACTCTGAAATTCTTTGAACTTTTCAATTATTTCAGACTTATGTTTCATCAAGTAGATATACCCATATCTGCTCAAATCATTTTGTGAAGGTCGAAAATAACGATACTTGCCACGAGCATCAACACTCATTGAATCGCATACATCGGTATGTATTATTTCCAATAAGTCAAGAGTTTGTTCCATTGTTCCGGAGAACGGAGTTTTAGTCATCTTGCCCAAAAGGCACGGTTCGCAAGCATCAAATGATTCATAATCAAGTGATTCCAAAAGTCCATCAAGATGGAGTTTTCTTCAAGCGCTTTACACCAATATGACCTAAACGGCAAGTACACAAATAAGTTGCACTATCATTATTAACTTTGCATCTTTTGGTTTCAATATTATGAATATGTGTATCACTATGATCGAGATCCAATGAACCATTTTCATTGGGTGTGTAACCATATAAGGTTTTATTCATGTAAACAGAACAACAATTTATTCTCTTACTTAAATGAATAATCAGATTGCAATAAACATGATCAAATCATATTTATGCTCAACACCAAATAACACTTATTTAGGTTCCACACTAATCCCGAAAGTATAGGGAGTGTGCGATGATGATCATATCAATCTTGGAACTACTTCCAACACTCATCGTCACTTCCCCTTCAACTAGTTTCTGCTCATTCAGAACTCCTGCTTCAAGTTACTACTCTTAGCAACTATACCAGTATCAAATACCGAGGGGTTGCTATGAACACTAGTAAAATACACATCAATAATCTGTATATCAAATATACCTTTGTTCACTTTGCCATCCTTCTTATCCACCAAATATTCAGGGGTAGTTCCGCTTCCAAAGTGACCAGTTCCATTGCAGCAAAAGTACTTAGTCTCGTGCTTAGGTCCAGACTTGGGCTTCTTCACTCGAGCAACAACTTGCTTGCCGCTCCTTTTGAAGTTCCCCTTCTTCCCTTTGCCCTTTCCTTGAGACTAGTGGTCTTGTCAATCATCAACACTTGATGCTCTTTCTTGATTTCTACCTTCGTTGATTTCAACATCACGTAAGAGCTCGGGAATCGCTGGCCATCCCTTGCATACTATAGTTCATCACGAAGTTCTAGTAACTTAGTGATGGTGACTAGAGAATTCTGTCAATCACTATCTTATCCGGAAGATTAACTCCCACTTGATTCAAGCGATTGAAGTATTCGCATAATCTGAGCACATGCTCACTAGTTGAGCGATTCTCCTCCATCTTTTAGCTATAGAACTTGTTGGAGACTTCATATCTCTCAACTCGGTATTTGCTTGAAATATTAACTTCAATTCCTGGAACATCTCATATGGTCCATGACGCTCAAAACGCCTTTGAAGTCCCGATTCTAAGCCGTTAAGTATGGTGCACTAAACTATCAAGTAGTCATCATATTGAGCTAGCCAAACGCTCATAACGCCTCATATCCGCTTCCCTGCAATAGGTCCGCTACCTAGCGGTGCATTAAGGACATAATTCTTCAGGCAGCATTGAGGATAAACCTCGGATCATGGATCCAATCCGCATCATTGCTACTAACATTTTTCAACACAATTTTCTCTAGGAACATATGAAAATAAACATATGAAAGCAACAACGCGAGCTATTGATCTACAACATAATTTGCAAAATACTACCAGGACTAAGTTCATGATAAATTTAAGTTCAATTAATCATATTATTTAAGAACTCCCACTTAGATGTACATCTCTCTAGTCATCTAAGTGATCACGTGATCCAAATCAACTAAACCATAACCGATCATCACGTGAGATGGAGTAGTTTTCAATGGTGAACATCTTATGTTGATCATATCTACTATATGATTCACGCCGACCTTTCGGTCTCCGTGTTCCGAGGCCATATCTGCATATGCTAGGCTCGTCAAGTATAACCTGAGTATTCTGCGTGTGCAAAACTGGCTTGCACCCGTTGTAGATGGACGAGAGCTTATAACACCCGATCATCACGTGGTGTCTCGGCACGATTTAACTTTGGCAACGGTGCATACTCGTGGAGAACACTACTTGATAATTTTAGTGAGAGATCATCTTAAAATGCTACCACAATCAAAGCAAAATAAGATGCATAAAGGATAAACATCACATGCAATCAATATAAGTGATATGATATGGCCATCATCATCTTGTGCTTGTGATCTCCATCTCAAGCACCGTCATGATCACCATCGTCACCGGCGCGACACCTTGATCTCCATCGTAGCATCGTTGTCGCTACGCCATCTATTGCTTCTACGACTATCGCTACCGCTTAGTGATAAAGTAAAGCAATTACAGGGTGTTTGCATTTCATACAATAAAGCGACAACCATATGGCTCCTGCCTGTTGCCGATAACTTCGGTTACAAAACATGATCATCTCATACAATAAAATATAGCATCACGCCTTGACCATATCACATCACAACATGCCCTGCAAAAACAATTTCGACGTCCTCTACTTTGTTGTTGCAAATTTTACGTGGCTGCTATGGGCTTAAGTAAGAACCAATCTCACCCACGCATCAAGACCACAACGATATTTCGTCAAATAGACTCCGCTTTAACCTTCTCAAGGACCGGGCGAGCCACACTCAGTTCAACTAAAGTGAGAGAGACAGACACCCGCCAGCCACCTTTAAGCACGAGTGCTCGTAACGGTGAAACCAGTCTCGCGTAAGCGTACGCGTAATGTCGGTCCGGGCCGCTTCATCTCACAATACCGCTGAACCAAAGTATGACATGCTGGTAGGCAGTATAACTTGTATCGCCCACAACTCACTTGTGTTCTACTCGTGCAAAACATCAAACCATAAAAACCTAGGCTCGGATGCCACTGTTGGGGAATGTAGTAATTTTAAAAAAATTCCTACGCACATGCAAGATCATGGTGATGGTATAGCAACGAGAGGGGAGAGTGTTGTCCACGTACCCTCGTAGACCGTAAGCGGAAGCGTTAGCACAACGCGGTTGATGTAGTCGTACGTCTTCACGATCCGACCGATCCAAGCACCAAACGTACGGCACCTCCGAGTTCAGCACACGTTCAGCTCGATGACGATCCCCGGACTCCGATCCAGCAAAGTGTCGGGGATGAGTTCCACAAGACGACGGCGTGGTGACGATGTTGATGTTCTACTGTCGCAGGCTTCGCCTAAGCACCGCTACAATATTATCGAGGTGGACTATGGTGGAGGGGGCACCGCACACGGCTAAGGAACGATCCGTAGATCAACTTAGGTGTCCATGGGGTGCCCCTGCCCTCAGATATAAAGGAGTGGAGGAGGGAGGGCGGCCCTCTCTATGGCGCGCCTAGGGGAGTCCTACTCCCACCGGGAGTAGGATTCCCTTCCTAGTCCAACTAGGAACCCTTTCATGTAGTAGGAGTAGGAGAGAAGGAAAGGGAAGAGAGAAGGAGAAGGAAGTAGGTGCGCCTCCCTAGTCCAATTCGGACTAGTCCAAGGGAGGGGTGCGCCACTCTTTTGGCCCTTTCTCTCCTTTCCCGTATGGCCCAAAGAGGCCCAATACGAATTCCCGTAACTCTCCAGACTCCCAAAAATACCCGAATCACTCGGAACCTTTCCGAACTCCGAATATAGTCGTCTAATATATCGATCTTTACGTCTCGACCATTTCGAGACTCCTCGTCATGTCCCCGATCTCATCCGGGACTCCGAACTCCTTCGGTACATCAAAACTCATAAACTCATAATATAAATATCGAAACCTTGTTGCGTATGGACCCTACGGGTTCGAGAACTATGTAGACGTGACCTAGAACTGTTCTCGGTCAATAACCAATAGCGGAACCTGGATGCCCATATTGGCTCCTACATATTCTACTTAAGATCTTTATCGGTCAAACCGCATAACAACATACGTTGTTCCCTTTGTCATCGGTATGTTAATTGCCCGAGATTCGATCATCGGTATCCAATACCTAGTTCAATCTCGTTACCGGCAAGTCTCTTTACTCGTTACGTAATGCATCATTCCGTAACTAACTCATTAGTTACATTGCTTGCAAGGATTATAGTGATGTGCATTACCGAGAGGGCCCAGAGATACCTCTCCGATAATCGGAGTGACAAAACCGAATCTCGAAATACGCCAACCCAACATGTACCTTTGGAGACACCTGTAGTACTCCTTTATAATCACCCAGTTACGTTGTGGACGCTTGGTAGCACCCAAAGTGTTCCTCCGTAAACGGAGTTGCATAATCTCATAGTTACAGAACATGTATAAGTCATGAAGAAAGCAATAGCAATATACTAAACGATCAAGTGCTAGGCTAACGGAATGGGTCATGTCAATCACATCATTCTCCTAATGATGTGATCCCATTAATCAAATAACAACACATGTCTATGGTTAGGAAACATAACCATCTTTGATTAATGAGCTAGTCAAGTAGAGGCATACTAGTGACTATATGTTTGTCTATGTATTCACACATGTATCATGTTTCCGGTTAATACAATTCTAGCATGAATAATAAACATTTATCATGAAATAAGGAAATAAATAATAACTTTATTATTGCCTCTAGGGCATATTTCCTTCAGTCTCCCACTTGCACTAGAGTCAATAATCTAGTTCACATCATCATGTGATTCAACACTTATATTCACATCTCTATGTGATTAACACCCATAGTTCACATCGTCATGTGACCAACACCTAAGGGGTTTACTAGAGTCAATAATCTAGTTCACATCGCTATGTGATTAACACCCAAAGAGTACTAAGGTATTATCATGTTTTGCTCGTGAGAGAAGCTTAGTCAACGGGTCTGTCACATACAGAGCCGTATGTATTTTGCAAATATTCTATGTCTACAATGCTCTGCACGGAGCTACTCTAGCTAATTGCTCCCACTTTCAATATGTATCCAGATTGAGACTTAGAGTCATCCTGGATCAGTAAAAAGCTTGCATCGATGTAACTCTTTACGACGGGCTCTTTTATCAGCTCCATAATCGAGAAATATTTCCTTAGTCCTCACTAAGGATGTTCTTGACCAATGTCCAGTGATCTACTTCCTAGATCACTATTGTACTCCTTGCCAAATTCAGAGCAAGGTATACAATAGGTCTGGTACATAGCATAGCATACTTTATAGAACCTATGACTAAGGCATAGGGAATGACTTTCATTCTCTTTTCTATTTTACGTCAGTGGTCGGGATTTGAGTCTTACTCAATTTCACACGCTTGCAACACAGTGCAAGAACTTTTCTTTTGACTGCTCCATTTTGAACTACTTCAAAATCTTGACAAGGTATGTACTTATTGAAAAACTTATCAAGCGCCTTGATCTATCTCAATAGATCTTGATGCTCAATATGTAAGTAGTTTTACCGAGGTCCTTCTTTGAAAAACTCCTTTCAAATACTCCTTTATGCTTTGCGTATAATTCTACATTATTTCCGATCAACAATATGTCATTCACATATACTTATCGTAAATGTCAGAGTGCTCCCACTCACTTTCTTGTAAATACAAAGCTTCTCCAAAAGTCTGTATAAAACCATATGCTTTGATCACACTATCAAAAGCGTTTATTCCAACTCCGAGATGCTTGCACCAGTCCATAGATGGATCGCTGAAGCTTGCACATTTTGTTAGCTCCTTTAGGATTGACAAAACCTTCTGGTTGCATCATATACAACTCTTCTTTAATAAATCCATTGAAGAATGTAGTTTTTGACATCCATTTGCCAGATTTCATAAAATGTGGCAATTGCTAACATGATTCGGACAGACTTAAGCATCGCTACAGTTGAGAAAATCTCATTGTAGTCAACACCTTGAACTTTTCGAAAACCCTTTTGTGACAAGTCGAGCTTTGTAGATAGTAACACTACTATCAGTGTCCATCTTCCTCTTGAAGATCCATTTATTTAACATGGCTTGCTGATCATCGAGCAAGTCAATCAAAGTCCATACTTTTGTTCTCATACATGGATCATATCTCAGATTTTATGGCCTCAAGCCATTTCATGAATCTGGGCTCATCATCGCTTCCTCATAGTTCGTAGGTTCATCATGGTCTAGTAACATGACTTCCGTAACATGATTACCGTACTACTACAGTGCGGATCTTACTCGAAGACCCTACGAGGTTTGGTAGCAACTTGATCTGAAGTTTCATGATCATCATCATTAACTTCCTCACTAATTGGTGTAGGAATCACTTTGGAACTGATTTACTGTGATGAACTATTTTCCAATAAGGGAGAAGGTATAATTACCTCATCAAGTTCTACTTTCCTCCCACTCACTTCTTTTCGAGAGAAACTTCTTCTCTAGAAAGGATCAATCTTAGCAACGAAAAACTTGCATTCGGATCTGTGATAGAATGTGTACCCAATAGTTACCTTTGGGTATTCTATGAAGACGCACTTCTCCGATTTGGGTTTGAGCTTATCAGTGAAAACTTTTTCACATAAGTATCAAAACTCCAAACTTTTAAGAAACGACAGCTTAGGTTTATTGTTAAACCATAGTTCATACGGTGTCGCCTCAACGGATTTAGATGGTGCCCTATTAAACGTGAATGCAGCTGTCTCTAATGCATAACCCCAAAACGATAGTGGTAAACTGATAAGAGACATCATAGATCGCACCATATCCAATAAAGTGCGGTTACGACTTTCGGACACACCATTATGTTGTGGTGTTCCATATGGCGTGAGTTGCTAAACTATTTCACATTGTTTCAAATGAAGACCAAACTTCAGAACTCAAATATTTATCTCCACGATCAGATCGCAGAAACTTTATTTTCTTGTTTACGATGATTTTCCACTTCACTCTGAAATTCTTTGAACTTTTCAATTATTTCAGACTTATGTTTCATCAAGTAGATATACCCATATCTGCTCAAATCATTTTGTGAAGGTCAGAAAATAACGATACTTGCCACGAGCATCAACACTCATTGAATCGCATACATCGGTATGTATTATTTCCAATAAGTCAAGAGCTTGTTCCATTGTTCCGAGAAGCGGAGTTTTAGTCATCTTGCCCAAAAGGCACGGTTCGCAAGCATCAAATGATTCATAATCAAGTGATTCCAAAAGTCCATCAAGATGGAGTTTTCTTCAAGCGCTTTACACCAATATGACCTAAACGGCAAGTGCCACAAATAAGTTGCACTATCATTATTAACTTTGCATCTTTTGGTTTCAATATTATGAATATGTGTATCACTATGATCGAGATCCAATGAACCATTTTCATTGGGTGTGTAACCATATAAGGTTTTATTCATGTAAATGTAACAACAATTTATTCTCTTACTTAAATGAATAACCGTATTGCAATAAACATGATCAAATCATATTTATGCTCAACACCAAATAACACTTATTTAGGTTCCACACTAATCCCGAAAGTATAGGGAGTGTGCGATGATGATCATATCAATCTTGGAACTACTTCCAACACTCATCGTCACTTCCCCTTCAACTAGTTTCTGTTCATTCTCAGTAACTCCCGTTTCAAGTTACTACTCTTAGCAACTATACCAAGATCAAATACCGAGGGGTTGCTATGAACACTAGTAAAATACACATCAATAATCTGTATATCAAATATACCTTTGTTCACTTTGCCATCCTTCTTATCCACCAAATATTCAGGGGTAGTTCCGCTTCCAAAGTGACCAGTTCCATTGCAGCAAAAGTACTTAGTCTCGTGCTTAGGTCCAGACTTGGGCTTCTTCACTCGAGCAACAACTTGCTTGCCGTTCCTTTTGAAGTTCCCCTTCTTCCCTTTGCCCTTTTCCTTGAGACTAGTGGTCTTGTCAATCATCAACACTTGATGCTCTTTCTTGATTTCTACCTTCGTTGATTTCAACATCACGAAGAGCTCGGGAATCGCTTTCGTCATCCCTTGCATACTATAGTTCATCACGAAGTTCTAGTAACTTAGTGATGGTGACTAGAGAATTCTGTCAATCACTATCTTATCCGGAAGATTAACTCCCACTTGATTCAAGCGATTGAAGTATTCGCATAATCTGAGCACATGCTCACTAGTTGAGCGATTCTCCTCCATCTTTTAGCTATAGAACTTGTTGGAGACTTCATATCTCTCAACTCGGTATTTGCTTGAAATATTAACTTCAATTCCTGGAACATCTCATATGGTCCATGACGCTCAAAACGCCTTTGAAGTCCCGATTCTAAGCCGTTAAGTATGGTGCACTAAACTATCAAGTAGTCATCATATTGAGCTAGCCAAACGCTCATAACGCCCGTGCATCCGCTTCCTGCAATAGGTCTGTCACCTAGCGGTGCATTAAGGACATAATTCTTCCAGGCAGCATTGAAGATAAACCTCGGATCGCTGGATCCAATCCGCATCATTGCTACTAACATTTTTCAACACAATTTTCTCTAGGAACATATGAAAATAAACATATGAAAGCAACAACGCGAGCTATTGATCTACAACATAATTTGCAAAATACTACCAGGACTAAGTTCATGATAAATTTAAGTTCAATTAATCATATTACTTAAGAACTCCCACTTAGACAGACATCTCTCTAGTCATCTAAGTGATCACGTGATCCAAATCAACTAAACCATAACCGATCATCACGTGAGATGGAGTAGTTTTCAATGGTGAACATCTTATGTTGATCATATCTACTATATGATTCACGCCGACCTTTCGGTCTCAGTGTTCCGAGGCCATATCTGCATATGCTAGGCTCGTCAAGTATAACCTGAGTATTCTGCGTGTGCAAAACTGGCTTGCACCCGTTGTAGATGGACGTAGAGCTTATAACACCCGATCATCACGTGGTGTCTCAAGACGCATTTAACTTTGGCAACGGTGCATACTCAGGAGAACACTACTTGATAATTTTAGTGAGAGATCATCTTAAAATGCTACCGTCAATCAAAGCAAAATAAGATGCATAAAGGATAAACATCACATGCAATCAATATAAGTGATATGATATGGCCATCATCATCTTGTGCTTGTGATCTCCATCTCAAGCAATCGTCGTGATCACCATCGCCACCGGGCGCCGACACCTTGATCTCCATCGTAGCATCGTTGTCGTTACGCCATCTATTGCTTCTACGACTATCGCTACCGCTTAGTGATAAAGTAAAGCAATTACAGTATGCGTTGCATTTCATACAATAAAGCGACAACCATATGGCTCCAGCCGATTGCCGATAACTTCTTACAAAACATGATCATCTCATACAATAAAATATAGCATCACGCCTTGACCATATCACATCACAACATGCCCTGCAAAAACAAGTTAGACGTCCTCTACTTTGTTGTTGCAAATTTTACGTGGCTGCTATGGGCTTAAGTAAGAACCAATCTCACCTACGCATCAAGACCACAACGATACTTCACAAATAGACTCCGCTTTAACCTTCTCAAGGACCGGGCGTAGCCACACTCGGTTCAACTAAAGTGAGAGAGACAGACACCCGCCAGCCACCTTTAAGCACGAGTGCTCAGAACGGTGAAACCAGTCTCGCGTAAGCGTCTGGCGTAATGTCGGTCCGGGCCGCTTCATCTCACAATACCGCTGAACCAAAGTATGACATGCTGGTAGGCAGTATAACTTGTATCGCCCACAACTCACTTGTGTTCTACTCGTGCAAAACATCAAACCATAAAAACCTAGGCTCGGATGCCACTGTTGGGGAATGTAGTAATTTCAAAAAAATTCCTACGCACATGCAAGATCATGGTGATGGTATAGCAACGAGAGGGGAGAGTGTTGTCCACGCACTCGTGAGACCGTGGCGAAGCGTTAGCACAACGCTGTTGATGTAGTCGTGCGTCTTCACGATCCGACCGATCCAAGCACCAAACGTCACGGCACCTCCGAAGTTCAGCACACGCTCAGCTCGATGACGATCCGCGGACTCCGATCCAGCAAAGTGTCGGGATGAGTTCCACAAGACGACGGGCGCAGGACGATGTTGATGTTCTACCGTCGCAGGGCTTCGCCTAAGCACCGCTACAATATTATCGAGGTGGACTATGGTGGAGGGGGGCACCGCACACGGCTAAGGAACGATCCGTAGATCAACTTGTGTGTCCATGGGGTGCCCCCTGCCCCCGTATATAAAGGAGTGGAGGAGGGGAGGGCCGGCCCTCTCTATGGCGCCCTAGGGGAGTCCTACTCCCACCGAGTAGGATTCCCCTTTCCTAGTCCAACTAGGAACCCTTTCATGTAGTAGGAGTAGGAGAGAAGGAAAGGGAAGAGAGAAGGAGAAGGAAGTAAGGTGCGCCCCCCTCCTAGTCCAATTCGGACTAGTCCAAGGGAGGGTGCGGCCACTCTTTGGCCCTTTCTCTCCTTTCCCGTATGGCCCAAAGAGGCCCAATACGAATTCCCGTAACTCTCCCAGTACTCCCAAAATACCCGAATCACTCGGAACCTTTCCGAACTCCGAATACAGTCGTCCAATATATCGATCTTTACGTCTCGACCATTTCGAGACTCCTCGTCATGTCCCCGATCTCATCCGGGACTCCGAACTCCTTCGGTACATCAAAACTCATAAACTCATAATATAAGCATCGCCGAAACCTTAAGCGTGCGGACCCTACGGGTTCGAGAACTATGTAGACGTGACCTAGAACTATTCTCGGTCAATAACCAATAGCGGAACCTGGATGCCCATATTGGCTCCTACATATTCTACGAAGATCTTTATCGGTCAAACCGCATAACAACATACGTTGTTCCCTTTGTCATCGGTATGTTAATTGCCCGAGATTCGATCATCGGTATCCAATACCTAGTTCAATCTCGTTACCGGCAAGTCTCTTTACTCGTTACGTAATGCATCATTCCGTAACTAACTCATTAGTTACATTGCTTGCAAGGATTATAGTGATGTGCATTACCGAGAGGGCCAGAGATACCTCTCCGATAATCGGAGTGACAAAACCGAATCTCGAAATACGCCAACCCAACATGTACCTTTGGAGACACCTGTAGTACTCCTTTATAATCACCCAGTTACGTTGTGACGTTTGGTAGCACCAAAGTGTTCCTCCGTAAACGGGAGTTGCATAATCTCATAGTTACAGAACATGTATAAGTCATGAAGAAAGCAATAGCAATATACTAAACGATCAAGTGCTAGGCTAACGGAATGGGTCATGTCAATCACATCATTCTCCTAATGATGTGATCCCATTAATCAAATAACAACACATGTCTATGGTTAGGAAACATAACCATCTTTGATTAATGAGCTAGTCAAGTAGAGGCATACTAGTGACTATATGTTTGTCTATGTATTCACACATGTATCATGTTTCCGGTTAATACAATTCTAGCATGAATAATAAACATTTATCATGAAATAAGGAAATAAATAATAACTTTATTATTGCCTCTAGGGCATATTTCCTTCACATTCCACTTCCGCATTGCCAAGTGCAAACCACCACCGCATTCCCGCTACCCCCATTTTGACATTTGACGTTTGAGATTTTGAGTTCGCGGTTTTTCCGTTTCCTAAGGTGTTTCGGCTACTTAGGGACGAGTCTCCATTATCTTGGTATCTACATCAGGAACACCGCTACTAATCATCGCCGGACGGTAACCTCCATATCATCTTGGTATCGTGGTATCCCTCCATTGTATATTCCCTTGCTATTGCATTGTTAACCCCTAGCCTTACTTTTGTGTTACTTGCCTATCGAGACTAGCCATTTGAGTATTGCCGGCAACGTTACTTGTGCACATTAGTGATCATACCTTCCATTACATACCATACCATATCATATTGGTATCATATCATCCATTGTGTCTCAAGTTTATTCCCGCATATACAAAATTGCTATCTTGGTTTGTGCATTGTGCAAAGTGGCCATAGAGAAAAAAAAGAAATAAAGCTTTTAAGCAAAAGAAAGAGAGCAAAGAAGCTTGTAAGCAAGTGCCATAGCAACATACCATATTGCATATAAGATTGTAATATCCGATCATCTTGGATCATCTTGAGAGAAACACCGGGAAACATACATACATAGCATACTTGGGATAGAAGTTTATCCATTTTGCATCTTATAGGTTGTGCACAAGTGTCGATCCGCCTATTGAGCAATCGTATAGCGTCTCTCTTGAGTTGTGCAACACGAGCGTTTTCCGTGGATTCCACATTTTGTGCTCATTCCTTGGTTGCACGACCCATTTATCTATCCGTGTGTGTGTTTCCGTGTGCCATTCTTTGCTATTGGTCCATTTGTTTCACTTGCGAATTTGTGAATCTCTTTCAACATTATTGACTCTTGCTAACACTTTGCATTAAATTTTTGTGCCACTATCCTCACCGAGCTCCTCCATAAGCTTTACTTGTGTAGGTGTGAGAACCGACAAGGATTGGTACCAATAGTGCTATTTCATTGTCCGCATTTGAGTGAACTTGATTCATTTTCAACATCGGTCAAGGTACATTGGTATAAGTTCTTCTGTTTCTCCCACTCATATTTGCTCGAGTCTTGTGATGGATAGGCAAGGCATTTCACCTTCGGTCTACAACAACAACGACGAGTTCGATGCCACGAACAACAACTCCAACGCCAAGATGCAAGCTCAAATGGAGGAGATCAAAGCCCTCATCAAGTCCTACAAGCGATCTTCCTCATCTTCGAGAAGACGCTCAAGAGCACATGCTTCCGTGCTACCATCTCCGGCAAGATCACATCGGCATCGACACCATCATCCACAAGAACGTGAAGGTCAAGAGCTCAACATCAACAACCGCTCAACGACTTCACCATCTCCCTTGGCATCTTTGCCAAGCGACTTCAAGGCATCTTCGCCTTCGGATATTCGGCATCTTCGCCAACAAGAACCTCAAGACTACGCTCAAGAGAAGCTCCCCAAGCTCAAGTCCGCGACTTCCATGAGCTACTACGACCTCGACATCGACCACAAGATTCCTTTCTATGGGACTCAAGAACCCGAGGAGTACCTCGAGTGGGAGCGTTTGATGGACGACTACCTCAAGCTACATCAAGTTCCTCCCGAAGATCAAGTGAAGTGCGCCACAAGAAACTTCCACGACTACGCCTCGACATGGTGGCTTCACACACCTTCGGAGTGCTACGAGATGAGTTGGCCCAAGATGAAGAGAGCTTTGCGGCGAGAGTTCGTGCCTCCAACCTACACGGAACAACTTCGACGCCAATTGGAGAACACCACCCAAGGATCCAAGTCCATCGACAAGTACTTCAAAGAGATGAAGATTGCCTTGCGACGAGCCGGCGTGGACGACCCAATTTCGATGAAGTTTCACTTCATGATGGGATTGAACAACGACATCTCCAAGACTATCTTCCTCGAGGACTACAAGTCCATCGACGACTACTACATTGGTGCTCTCAAGGCGGAACAAGAATTAGTGAAGGCCAAGGCTTCTCCACCCCAAGCATACTTCGCGGCGACCAAGCTCTACAACAAGCATGAGGCTAGTACCACCATGATGTCCAAACCCGACAAGCTCCAAGACGATGCTCCCAAGTGCGACTTCACCGCCATTCCTCTTTGTGGCAATGATGATGCCGAGTCTACCTTGACTCTTTTTCAAGATGGTGCGGCGACAAGTACAACTACGGAGACCTTCAAGGACCAAGCTTTGGAGGCAAGCGACAAGGTGGCGAGCAAGCATGATGCTTCCATCTTAGGAGGCGAGATTGATGTTGTGCCATCTTCGGCCTTCATCCACGACGAGAGCGACGATGTGCCATCTTCGGCCTTCATCCACGACGACGACTATGAGACGGTTGAGCATGGGATTTTCCCTTCGAACACGGCGACGTCCGATGACTTGAGTGACTTTTGCCACCATATTGAGAGTGAGAGTGACTTCACCACTAGCCCCATACATGATGAGCTGCCCCAATTCCCATGTGAGGAGAGCCACAACCCCCACCACTTGAGTGACATGAGTGACTCCACCATATGTGAGATTGAGTGCACCTATTTTGAGGGAGTGAGTGAACCACCACATAGAGAGAGTGAGATAGTTGATAGGTCTAGTGAGGCCATTTGCATTTCTAACAACTTGACCTCTACCTCTATTGTGTCTTCTCATTTGGTGCTAGGTCCCATTTATGATGACGCCCGATCCTCGATTTAATCCGTCCTCCCTTTGGACAAGACGATGGCCATGGTGGAATATGATGCACCCCCACATGGTTCCATCAAGATGAAGATGACCACCATTTGGTCTTTCCCACCTCACCTACACCACTTGAGTGGAACGACAAAGGTAACATAGGTGACGGTGATGCTCTAGTCCCACTAGTAGACATTCTTGACATTGATTGCTTGCATGATGTTGATCACCCTATTGACATGCTTCATTCTAGTATGATTTCCCCATGTGATGATTTGCCCATTTATGATGAATATAATGATTCTCATGTGGAGTCTATTAGTTGTGATGCTATGTTACATAGGATTTCTTGTGACAATTCTTTAGGTCACCTCATGTTTGCTAATCCGCTTGACTTGTCATATGCTATGCATGAGATCCATCATATGTCTTATTTGCAATCTCTTCATAGTGACTATGCATATGCCATTAAAATAAACCCAATTTGCACATATGGCATAGATGACAAGCCCATGGTTATTGGCATTTGTTTTTCTTGTGATGATATTGATATGCTCCCTTTGCATCATTTATCTCATATGCGATGCCATGCCCACCTAGCTTCGGATATGCATTGTTTTGGATGTTGTCCATTTTCTCCAAATGATGTTTCCAATATTGCTCATGAGGAGACCCCCATAGTTTCCTCATACATGTTAGGAGAATTTGATCCATCCTATTCATTGCATGATTCCCATACTTGTGTGCACCACATGCTCCCAATGAATGAAAATGCTATCGATGCACCATATACTTGCATCTTCAATTTGTGTCCCCATCATGTCATACATAATAACTATTCTTTCATGATGGATGACATGTTCTTATACCATGCATCAAATTTCTTTGAGCGATGCTTATCTTGTGCTAACTCACATGTGCACATACACATCATGATGGATGATGTGTACATTTACCACGCGCACAATTTCTTTGGTTTTTGTCTCTTTTGTGTAGGTACCCATGAATACTTGTCGACCTCGCAATCCCACGAGTTGACAAAACGAGCTCTAGAGAGCAATGATGACTTGGGATCCCATGGATTGTCTTTCCCACCGCTCTCTTCGCGCAAAGACTTCGCGCATTTCTTTTACTTGGCCCTCACATGGTTATGGGTAGTTTTCCATTATATATCCTTTGCCCATCTTGCCATGTTCACTTTGCATGATATGCTCATTCCTATACCTTTGACATGCATTTGTGACCCATGCTTTGCATTACACATGATGATTGATTCTCGTACTTGTATGTGTATTTGCAAGCTTGGTGGAGATATTGCTTGTTATTGCCATGTTTCTTTTGTGCACCATTCCTATGATGATACTTTCATCTTGCTTTGCGCTCGTGCTTGCGATATGTCATGTGCATTTTCTTTGCCTATTATTTGCTCACATGACATGATTGCCATGATTTACTCTAGTGTGTTGCATCTTCGCTCCACTAGTTTGCACGACTTGATTACAATGCTTGCTTATGTTGCATCACCAATGATTCATACTTGCTCCTTTCATGCGGTTGATGACAACCATCTATATGCTTTGCACATGATTCATATTGCTTCTTGTCATATATCTCTATGTGTTGCCTCCCTCATGCTAGATGATTTGCCATGTATTGAGTGCAACAATGATTCTCTTCTTGCTCATGAGATTTCCCCCATAGCATTCTCGCATATATTTGGAGATTTTGACATAATTCTTGTGAAGCATGCTTGTCTTAACTCTTTGCACCATATACCTAGTGCCATGAATATTGCCATTGTTGCATCATATTATTCATGCACTTGTCCTTCTAATGGTTTTGTGCAAAAGATGAGAACCATCATGATGGATGATGTGTTTATCTACCATGCGCATAATGTTCTTTGTTTTGTTTTGTGCATGTGTAGGATACTTGGACTTTGTGTCGACTTCCACGCCACGTGAGTTGACCATTCGAGCTCTTGAGAGCGAACCACCTTCTACCACGATTTATTCTACATCGCACTTGTTTGTGCTTCGGCATTGTGAAGGACGCACAAGGACACACTTTCAAGGTGACATCCTTCTTGAGCTTGGATATTGTGGATCATACTTCATGTGTTGCTTGCACCATTTGCCCGCATGTTCGAGATATTGCTTTCACCAATGATTGCCACATTTCCATGCTTCATGATATATATACCTTGTGTGTTGCATCCAATTCTTGGACTACTTGCTACTATCATATGGTTGGTTGCACCAATATCATTTCTTCACATATGCCATGTCCCATTGATTGCTACATGCTTGACTTGATTGCCTCACACATGATGAACAATTGCTCTTTCTATTGTGTTGAGTGCCATACTATCTTCACTACACCCTATGCACATTATGTTTGGATTGTCTTGCACTTGACCCATGTGTTTAGACACTTCATTTTACTTGGTGTTATGAATGATTCATATGCCTACCATAGACCTTTCATTGAGCAATTTATGAATGCTTGCTATGAACTTGAGGTAGATGCTTATTCTCTTGACACACATATTTGCATCTCTACCTCCCATTTACATTCTTGTCCCCATGATATCTTTGATTGTGCTCAATTTATGCGCTTACATGCCATGTCACAATCCTTTGTCACACCATTTGCTATGCTTGATGACGACACTTGTTTTGTGAATCACCAATTGAATGCTTGGTTTTGCACTAACGCTAACCACATTTATTTTTCCAAGTGTTTGTTCTATTTGCTCCTTTTGAAGGAATCACAAGACGGTGCGACATTGAAGAGTGCCCATTTCGAGCTTCAAGATGACGAGAGCTTGGTGATCGACCACTTTAACACGGCACCGCCATCTCTTTCCCATGGTGATTGGTTTTCGATCCGAGGCCGGATCCTTTCCAAGGGGGAGGGGATGATGCGGAGCATCCTACGGTCATCACCATGTCAAGAGTCCGTTTGGCAAGTGACACGTGTGACCTCTTCTTCACATACACAAAGGTGAATCTTCTCCTTTACACGTGCTCACTTGACCCCGTCGAGGATGGTATACTACTTTACACTTCCCCCGTGTGCATGCATAGGTATTGTCGGAGCTTCTCGGATGTCAAGGAGGAGTGCAGGCCCCAAGGAACGACTACGCCATCCGCGAGGGAAGCCTGGAAGCGACGACGGAAGAAGACGGAGCTGCAGAGGCTACAGGCCCCAGACATCCGGCCCCAGCCCGGACATCCGGCCCTTCACGCAAGCCCGGACATCCGGCCCGAGCCCAGACATCCGGCGCCCAGCATAGCTGCCGCAAGACTACAGGGCCCGGACATCCGGCCCCCAGGCCCCGGACATCCGGCTCTTCTCGATGCCCCGGAAATCCGGCCCCCCAACCCGGAAATCCGGCACCTCACTCCCGGTTCTGCGGAAACCGTCGCTCTAGCCCGGACATCCGGGCTGAGAGCCCGGACATCCGGCGTCTCGGGAAAGCCCGGACATCCGGCCCGACGCCCGGACATCCGGCCTCCCCTGCTGCCTTGATGCATCCGGACTTGTCCCTTGTACCCCTTCGCCCCCAAGACTATATATAATTCATCCCCTTCCTCCTTCTAGGGTTAGCGTTGATTTAGCTCATAGATAGAGCTTCGCTCATCCACATCGGATCTACTCCACGAGAGAGACCGAGGCCCCTCTTCGGAGAAGATCCACCTTGGATTCAAGACCTCCCTTTGCGGAGAAGACCCCCATCAAGACCTCCTCACGGAGAAGAACGGCTACCGTTTGTATCGTCCTTTGTTGACCTTGAATCATGTATCTCCCTTTGTGTTCATCGATCTAGCATTTGTGTGACCGATTCCTTGTTGGTTGAGTGTTTTCCCTCGTTCCTCCACGTGTTTCCCTCTTGTTCTTCCGCGTGTTCTTCGTAATCCTCCATAGGATCCGCTCCAACATGAAAGATCGCCCACGTAGGGTTCCGCCCTACATCAACTTCAATATGCAGAGGATGGAAATGACCATTCCTGAGGTATATTCAATGCTGAAATCAGCGGAGGTAGAGATAAAGAAGGAACATCAAGTGTTGATGGTGAATAAAACCACTAAGTTCAAGAAAGGCAGGGGTAAGAAGAACTTCAAGAAGGACGGCAAGGGAGTTGCCGCCCGCAGTAAGACAGCTTGCCGGAGGAAGTCAAAGAATGGACCCAAGCCCGAGACCGAAGTGCTTTTATTGCAAGGGAAGCGGACCTTTGGAAGAGGAACTGCCCCAAATACTTAGCGGACAAGAAGGCCGGCAACACTAAAGGTATATGTGATATACATGTAATTGATGTGTACCTTACCGATTACTCGTAGTAGCTCCCGGTATTTGATCTTTGGTGCCGTTGCTCATATTTGTAACTCAAAGCGTGAGCTGCGGAATAAGCGGAGACTGGCGAAGGACGAGGTGACGATCTTGGCGTCGGGAATGGTTCCAAGGTCGATGTGATCGCCGTCGGCACGCTGCCTCTACATTTACCTACGGGATTAGTTTTAAACCTCAATAATTGTTATTTAGTGCTAGCTTTGAGCATGAACATTGTATCAGGATCTCGTTTAATTCGAGATGGCTACTCATTCAAATCCGAGAATAATGGTTGTTCTATTTATATGAGAGATATGTTTTATGGTCATGCCCTGCTGGTCAATGGTTTATTCTTAATGAATCTTGAATGTGATGTTACACATATTCACAGTGTGAATACCAAAAGATGTAAGGTTGATAACGATAGTCCCACATACTTGTGGCACTGCGGCCTTGGTCACATTGGTGTCAAGCACATGAAGAAACTCCATGCTGATGGACTTTTAGAGTTTCTCGATTATGAATCATTTGACACATGCGAACCATGCCTCATGGGCAAAATGTCCAAGACTCCATTCTCCGGAACAATGGAGCGAGCAACCAACTTATTGGAAATCATACATACTGTTGTGTGCGGTCCAATGAGCGTTGAGGCTCGCGGAGGATATCGTTATGTTCTCACTCTCACTGACGACTTGAGTAGATATGGGTATGTCTACTTGATGAAACACAAGTCTGAGACCTTTAAAAAGTTTAAGCAATTTCAGAATGAGGTAGAGAATCAACGTGACCGAAAGATAAAGTTCTTACGATCAGATCGTGGAGGAGAATACTTAAGTCACGAATTTGCTACGCACTTAAGGAAATGTGGAATCGTTTCACAACTCACGCCACCTGGAACACCTTAGCGTAACGGTGTGTCTGAACGTCGTAATCGCACTTTATTGGATATGGTGCGATCTATGATGTCTCTTACCGATTTACCGCTATCATTTTGGGGATACGCTCTAGAGACAGCTACATTCACTTTAAATAGGGCACCGTCTAAATCTGTTGAGACGACACCGTATGAATTATGGTTTGGGAAGGAACCTAAGTTGTCGTTTCTAAAAGTTTGGGGATGCGATGCTTATGTCAAGAAACTTCAACCTGAAAAGCTCAAACCCAAGTCGGAAAAATGTGTCTTCATAGGATACCCCAAGGAAACCATTGGGTACACCTTCTACCTCAGATCCGAAGGCAAGATCTTTGTTGCCAAGAACGGGTCCTTTCTGGAGAAAGAGTTTCTCTCGAGAGAAGTAAGTGGGAGGAAAGTGGAACTTGATGAAGTACTGCCTCTTGAACCGGTGAGTAGTGCAGCTTAGGAAGATGTTCCTATGGTGCCAGCACCAACTGAAGAGGAAGTTAATGATGATGATCAAGGTACTTCGGATCAAGTTACTACTGAACTTCGTAGGTCCACGAGGACACGTTCCACACCAGAGTGGTATGGCAACCCTGTCCTGGAAATCATGTTGTTAGACAACGGTGAACCTTCAAACTATGAAGAAGCGATGCAATCCGAGATAGGATCCATGTATGAAAACGAAGTATGGACTTTGACAGACTTGCCCGATGATCGGCGAGCGATAGAAAACAAATGGATCTTTAAGAAGAAGACGGACGCGGATGGTAATGTTACCATCTATAAAGCTCGACTTGTCGCTAAGGGTTATTGACAAGTTCAAGGGGTTGACTACGATGAGACTTTCTCTCCCGTAGCGAAGCTGAAGTCCGTCTGAATCATGTTAGCAATTGCCGCATACTATGATTATGAGATATGGCAAATGAACGTCAAAACGGCATTCCTTAACGGCCATCTTAAGGAAGAATTGTATATGATGCAGCCGGAAGGTTTTGTCGATCCCGAGAATGCTAACAAGGTATGCAAGCTCCAAATGATCCATTTATGGGATGGTGCAAGCATCTCGGAGTTGGTTCATTCGCTTTGATGAAATGATCATAGCGTTTGGGTTTATGCTGACTTATGGAGAAGCCTGTGTTTACAAGAAAGTGAGTGGGAGCTCAGTAGCATTTCTCATATTATATGTAGATGACATACTTTTGATGGGAAATGATATAGAACTTTTGGACAGCATTAAGGCCTACTTGAATAAGTGTTTTTCAATGAAGGACCTTGGAGAAGCTGCTTACATATTAGGCATCAAGATCTATAGGGATAGATCAAGACGCCTCATAGGTCTTTCACAAAGCACATACCTTGATAAGATATTGAAGAAGTTCAATATGGATCAGTCCAAGAAAGGGTTCTTGCCTCATTGCAAGGTGTGAGATTGAGCTCGGCTCAATGCCCCACCACCAGAAGATAAAGAAGAGATGAGTGTCATCCCTATGCCTCAGCCATAGGATCTATTATGTATGCCATGCTGTGTACCAGACCTGATGTAAACCTTGCCGTAAGTTTGGTAGGAAAGTACCAAAGTAATCCCGGCAAGGAACACTGGACAGCGGTCAAGAATATCCTGAAGTACCTGAAAAGGACAAAGGACATGTTTCTTGTCTATGGAGGTGACGAAGAGCTCGTCGTAAAGGGTTACGTCGACGCTAGCTTCGACACAGATCTGGATGACTCTAAGTCACAAACCAGATACGTGTATATTTTGAATGGTGGGGCAGTAAGCTGGTGCAGTTGCAAGCAAAGCGTCGTGGCGGGATCTACATGTGAAGCGGAGTACATGGCAGCCTCGGAGGCAGCACATGAAGCAATCTGGGTGAAGGAGTTCATCACCGACCTAGGAGTCATACCCAATGCGTCGGGGCCGATCAAACTCTTCCGTGACAACACCGGAGCTATTGCACTTGCCAAGGAGCCCAGGTTTCACAAGAAGACCAGGCACATCAAGCGTCGCTTCAACTCCATTCGTGAAAATGTTCAAGATGGAGGCATAGATATTTGTAAAGTACATACGGACCTGAATGTAGCAGATCCGTTGACTATACCTCTCCCTAGACCAAAACATGATTAACACCAGAATCCCATGGGTGTTCGACTCATCACAATGTAACTAGATTATTGAACTCTAGTGCAAGTGGGAGACTGTTGGAAATATGCCCTAGAGGCAATAATAAAAGTATTATTATTATATTTCCTTGTTCATGATAATTGTCTTTTATTCATGCTATAATTGTATTATCCGAAAATCGTAATACACGTGTGAATACATAGACCACAACGTGCCCCTAGTGAGCCTCTAGTTGACTAGCTCGTTGATCAACAGATAGTCATGGTTTCCTGAATATGGACATTGGATGTCATTGATAACGGGATCACATCATTGGGAGAATGATGTGATGGACAAGACCCAATCCTAAGCATAGCTCAAAGATCGTGTAGTTCGCTTAGCTAGAGCTTTTCCAAATGTCAAGTATCATTTCCTTAGACCATGAGATTGTGCAACTCCGGATACCGTAGGAGTGCTTTGGGTGTGCCAAACGTCACAACGTAATCGGGTGACTATAAAGGTGCACTACGGGTATCTCCGAAAGTGTCTGCTGGGTTGGCACGAATCGAGATCGAATTGTCACTCCGTATGACAGAGAGGTATCTCTGGGCCCACTCAGTAATGCATCATCATAATGAGCTCAATGTGACCAAGTGTCTGGTCACGGGATCATGCATTACGATACGAGTAAAGTGACTTGCCGGTAACGAGATTAAACGAGGTATTGGTATACCGACGATCAAATCTTGGGCAAGTAACGTACCGATTGACAAAGGGAATTGTATACGGGGTTGCTTGAATCCTCGACATCGTGGTTCATCCGATGAGATCATCGAGGAGCATGTGGGAGCCAACATGGGTATCCAGATCCCGTTGTTGATTATTGACCGGAGAGGCATCTCGGTCATGTCTGCATGTCTCCCGAACCCGTAGGGTCTATACACTTAAGGTTTGGTGATGCTAGGGTTGTAGAGATATGAGTATGCAGTAACCCGAAAGTTGTTCGGAGTCCCGGATGAGATCCCGGACGTCACGAGGAGATCCGAAATGGTCCGGAGGTAAAGAATTATATATAGGAAGTCAGGTTTCGGTCGTCGGGAAAGTTTCGGGGGTCACCGGTATTTTACCAGGACCACCGGAAGGGTCCCGGGGGTCCATCGGGTGGGGCCACCTATCCCGGAGGGGCCCATGGGCTGAAGTGGGAGGGGAACCAGCCCCTGGTGGGCTGGTGCGCCCACCCTTGTGTTGGGGAACGTAGTAATTTCAAAAAAATTCCTACGCACACGCAAGATCATGGTGATGGTATAGCAACGAGAGGGGAGAGTGTATGTCCACGTACCCTCGTAGAACGTAAGCGGAAGCGTTATGACAACGCTGTTGATGTAGTCGCACGTCTTCACGATCCGACCGATCCAAGTACCGAACGTGGCACCTTCGAGTTCAGCACACGTTCAGCTCGATGACGATCCCGGACTCCGATCCAGCAAAGTTTGAGGATGAGTTCCACGTCGACGACGGCGTGGTGACGATGATGCTCTATCGGCGCAGGCTTCACTAAACTCCGCTGACGATATGACCGAGGTGGAATATGGTGGAGGGGGCACCGCACACGGCTAAGGAACGATCCGTAGATCAACTTGTGTGTCATGGGGTGCCCCCTGCCTCAGATATAAAGGAGCAAGGGAGGGGCGGCCGGCCAAGGGAGGGCGCGCCAGGGAGGAGCCTACTCCCACCGGGAGTAGGATTCCCTCCTTTCCTAGTCCAACTAGGAGGCCTTCCATGTAGTAGGAGTAGGAGAGAAGGAAAGGGAAGAGAGAAGGGAAGGAAGGAGGGGGTGCGGCCCCTCCCCCTAGTCCAATTCGGACTAGGCCTTGGGGGGGCGGGCGGCCTGCCCTAGGCAGCCCCTCTCTCTTTCCCGTATGGCCCAATAAGGCCCAATACTTCTTCCGACGAATTCCCGTAACTCTCCGGTACTCCTAAAAATACCCGAATCACTCGGAACCTTTCCGAAGTCCGAATATAATCATCCAATATATCGATCTTTACGTCTCGACCATTTCGAGACTCCTCGTCATGTCCCCGATCTCATCCGGGACTCCGAACTCCTTCGGTACATCAAAACTCATAAACTCATAATATAACTATCATCGAAACCTTAAGCGTGCGGACCCTACGGGTTCGAGAACTATGTAGACATGACCTAGAATTATTCTTGGTCAATAACCAATAGCGGAACCTGGATGCTCATATTGGTTCCTACATATTCTACGAAGATCTTTATCGGTCAAAACCGCATAACAACATACGTTGTTCCCTTTGTCATCGGTATGTTACTTTGCCCGAGATTTGATCGCTTGTATCCAATACCTAGTTCAATCTCAAGCATCGCAAGTCTCTTTACTCGTTACGTAATGCATCATTCCGTAACTAACTCATTAGCTACATTGCTTGCAAGGCTTATAGTGATGTGCATTACCGAGAGGGCCCAGAGATACCTCTCCGACAATCGGAGTGACAAAACCTAATCTCGAAATACGCCAACCCAACATGTACCTTTTGGAGACACCTGTAGTACTCCTTTATAATCACCCAGTTACGTTGTGACGTTTGGTAGCACCCAAAGTGTTCCTCCGGTAAACGGGAGTTGCATAATCTCGTAGTTACAGGAACATGTATAAGTCATGAAGAAAGCAATAGCAATATACTAAACGATCAAGTGCTAGGCTAACGGAATGGGTCATGTCAATCACATCATTCTCCTAATGATGTGATCCCATTAATCAAATAACAACACATGTCTATGGTTAGGAAACATAACCATCTTTGATTAATGAGCTAGTCAAGTAGAGGCATACTAGTGACTATATGTTTGTCTATGTATTCACACATGTATCATGTTTCCGGTTAATACAATTCTAGCATGAATAATAAACATTTATCATGAAATAAGGAAATAAATATTAACTTTATTATTGCCTCTAGGGCATATTTCCTTCAGTCTCCCACTTGCACTAGAGTCAATAATCTAGTTCACATCATCATGTGATTCAACACTAATATTCACATCTCGTATGTGATTAACACCCATAGTTCACATCTTCATGTGTACAACACCCAAAGGGTTTACTAGAGTCAATAATCTAGTTCACATCGCTATGTGATTAACACCCAAAGAGTACTAAGGTATGATCATGTTTTGCTCGTGAGAGAAGCTTAGTCAACGGGTCTGTCATATTCAGAGCCGTATGTATTTTGCAAATATTCTATGTCTACAATGCTCTGTACGGAGCTACTCTAGCTAATTGCTCTCACTTTCAATATGTATCCAAATTGAGACCTAGAGTCATCTGGATCAGTGTAAAAGCTTGCACCGATGTAACTCTATACGACGGGCTCTTTTATCACCTCCATAATCGAGAAATATTTCCTTAGTCCTCACTAAGGATGTCCTTGACCAATGTCCAGTGATCTACTCCTAGATCACTATTGTACTCCCTTGCCAAATTCGGAGCAAGGTATACAATAGGTCTGGTACATAGCATAGCATACTTTATAGAACCTATGACTGAGGCATAGAAAATGACTTTTCATTCTTCTTTCTATTTTCTGCGATGGTCGGGCTTTGAGTCTTACTCAATTTCACACCTTGTAACACAGGTAAGAAACCTTTTCTTTGGCTGTTCCATTTTGAACTACTTCAAAATATTTTCAAGCTATGTACTCATTGAAAAACTTATCAAGTGTCTTGATCTATCTCTATAGATCTTGATGCTCAATATGTAAGCAGCTTCACTGAGGTCTTTTTTTTAAGAACTCCTTTCAAATACTCCTTTATGCTTTCCAGAAAAATTCTACATCATTTCTGATCAACAATATGTCATTCACATATACTTATCAGAAATGTTGTAGTGCTCCCACTCACTTTCTTGTAAATACAGGCTTCTCCAAAAGTCTGTATAAAACCAGATGCTTTGATCACACTATCAAAGCGTTTATTCCAACTCCGAGATGCTTGCACCAGTCCATAGATGGATCGCTGAAGCTTGCACATTTTGTTAGCTCCTTTAGGATTGACAAAACCTTCTGGTTGCATCATATACAACTCTTCTTTAATAAATCCATTAAAGAATGTAGTTTTGACATCCATTTGCCAGATTTCATAAAATGTGGCAATTGCTAACATGATTCGGACAGACTTAAGCATCGCTAAAGTTGAGAAAATCTCATTGTAGTCAACACCTTGAACTTGTCGAAAACCTTTTTGTGACAAGTCGAGCTTTGTAGATAGTAACACTACTATCAGTGTCCGTCTTCCTCTTGAAGATCCATTTATTTAACATGACTTCCAGAACACTATTACCGTACCACTCTGGTGCGGATCTTACTCTGGAAGACCTACGAGGTTTGGTAGTAACTTGATCTGAAGTTTCATGATCATCATCATTAACTTCCTCACTAATTGGTGTAGGAATCACTCGAACTGATTTCTGTGATGAACTACTTTCCAATAAGGGAGAAGGTACAATTACCTCATCAAGTTCTACTTTCCTCCCACTCACTTCTTTCGAGAGAAACTCCTTCTCTAGAAAGGATCCATTCTTGGCTACGAATGTCTTGCCTTTCGGATCTGTGATAGAAGGTGTACCCAACATTTTGGGTATCCTATGAAGACACACTTTTCCGATTTGGGTTCAAGCTTATCATGTTGAAACTTTTTCACATAAGCATCGCAACCCAAACTTTAAGAAACGACAACTTTGGTTTCTTGCTCAACCATAATTCATACGGTGTCGTCTCAACGGATTTTATATGGTGCCCTTTTAACGTGAATGCAGCTGTCTCTAATGCATAACCCCAAAACGATAATGGTAAATCAGTAAGAGACATCATAGATCGCACCATATCTAATAAAGTGCGGTTACGACGTTCGGACACACCATAGCGTTGTGGTGTTTCAGGTGGCGTGAGCTGTGAAACTATTCCACGTTGTTTTAATTGAAGACCAAACTCGTAACTCAAATATTTTACTTCTGCGATCATATCGTAGAAACTTTTATTTTCTTGTTACGATGATTCTCCACTTCACTCTGAAATTCTTTGAACTTTTCAAACGTTTCGGACTTTTGTTTCATCAAGTAGATATACCCATATCTGCTTAAATCATCTGTGAAGGTTAGAAAATAATGATACTTGTCGCGAGCCTTAATATTCATTGGACCACATACATCAATATGTATGATTTCCAACAAATCTGTTGCTCGCTCCATTGTTCCGGAGAACGGGGTCTTAATCATCTTGCCCATGGGTCGTGGTTCGCAAGCATCAAGTGATTCATAATCAAGTGATTCGAAAAGTCCATTAGCATGGAGTTTCTTCATGCGCTTTACACCAATATGACCTAAACGGCAGTGCCACAAATAAGTTGCACTATCATTATTAACTTTGCATCTTTTGGCTTCAATATTATGAATATGTGTATCACATGATCGAGATTCACCAAACCATTTTCATTGGGTGTATGACCATAGAAGGTTTTATTCATGTAAACAGAACAACAATTATTCTCTAACTTACATGAATAACCGTATTGCAATAAACATGATCAAATCATATTCATGCTCAACGCAAACGCCAAATAACATTTATTTAGGTTTAACACTAATCCCAAAAGTATAGGGAGTGTGCGATGATGATCATATCAATCTTGGAACTACTTCCAACACTCATCGACACCTCACCCTCAACTAGTCTCTGTTTATTCTGTAACTCCTGTTTTGAGTCACTAATTTTTAGCATCCGAACAAGTATCAAATACTCAGGGGCTACTATAAACACTAGTAAGGTACACATCAATAACCTGTATATCAAATATATCCTTGTTCACTCTGCCATCCTTCTTATCCACCAAATACTTGGGGTGGTTCCGCTTCTAGTGACCAGTCCCTTTGCAGTATAAGCACTTAGTCTCAGGCTTAGGTCCAGACTTGGGCTTCTTCACTTTGAGCAGCAACTTGCTTGTCGTTCTTCTTGAAGTTCCCCTTCTATCCCTTTGCCCTTTTCATGAAACTAGTGGTCTTGTTAACCATCAACACTTGATGTTTTTCTTGATTTCTACCTTCGTTGATTTCAGCATCACGAAGAGCTTGGGAATCACTTTCGTCATCCCTTGCATATTATAGTTCATCACGGTTCTACTAACTTGGTGATGGTGACTAGAGAATTCTGTCAATCACTATTTTATCTGGAAGATTAACTCCCACTTGATTCAAGGGATTGTAGTACCTGCATAATCTGAGCACATGCTCACTAGTTGAGCGATTCTCCTCCATCTTTTAGCTATAGAACTTGTTGGAGACTTCATATCTCTCAACTCGGGTATTTGCTTGAAATATTAACTTCAATTCCTGGATCATCTCATATGGTCCATGACGTTCAAAACGTCTTTGAAGTCCCGATTCTAAGCCGTTAAGCATGTGCACTAAACTATCAATTAGTCATCATATTGAGCTAGCCAAATGTTCATAACGTCTACATCTGCTCCTGCAATAGGTCTGTCACCTAGCGGTGCATTAAGGACATAATTCTTCTGTGCAGCAATGAGGATAAACCTCAAATCACGGATCCAATCCGCATCATTGCTACTAACATCTTTCAACACAGTTTTCTCTAGGAACATATTAAAATAAACATATGAAAGCAACAACGCGAGCTATTGATCTACAACATAATTTGCAAAATACTACCAGGACTAAGTTCATGATAAATTAAAGTTCAATTAATCATATTATTTAAGAACTCCCACTTAGATAGACATCCCTCTAATCCTCTAAGTGATTACGTGATCCATTTCAACTACACCATGTCCGATCATCACGTGAGATGGAGTAGTTTCAACGGTGAACATCAATATGTTGATCATATCTACTATATGATTCACGCTCGACCTTTCGGTCTCCGTGTTCCGAGGCCATATCTGTTATATGCTAGGCTCGTCAAGTTTAACCTGAGTATTCCTTGTGCAACTGTTTTGCACCCGTTGTATTTGAACGTAGAGCCTATCACACCCGATCATCGTGTGGTGTCTCAAAGACGAAGAACTTTCGCAACGGTGCATACTCAGGAGAACACTTATACCTTGATAATTTAGTGAGAGATCATCTTATAAAGCTACCGCCGAACTAAGCAAAATAAGATGTATAAAAGATAAACATCACATGCAATCAAAATATGTGACATGATATGGCCATCATCATCTTGTGCCTTTGATCTCCATCTCCAAAGCATCGTCATGATTTCCATCGTCACCGGCATGACACCATGATCTCCATCATCTTGATCTATATCAATGTGTCGTCACATGGTCGTCTCGCCAACTATTGCTCTTGCAACTATTGCTATCACATAGCGATAAAGTAAAGCAAT
The DNA here is from genome assembly GCA_021605145.1 of Aegilops bicornis. Classification (NCBI taxonomy): domain Eukaryota; kingdom Viridiplantae; phylum Streptophyta; class Magnoliopsida; order Poales; family Poaceae; genus Aegilops; species Aegilops bicornis. Next base: position 696,697,186 of record CM038669.1, read on the forward strand.
TATTTGGCACTTGCATCTTATACAATAAACAGACAACCATAAGGCTTTTGCCAGTTGCCGATAACTTCAACAAAACATGATCATCTCTTACAACAACTTATATCTCATCACGTCTTGACCATATCACATCACAACATGCCCTGCAAAAACAAGTTAGACGTCCTCTACTTTGTTGTTGCAAGTTTTACGTGGCTGCTACGGGCTGAGCAAGAACCGTTCTTACCTACGCATCAAAACCACAACGATAGTTTGTCAAGTTGGTGTTGTTTTAACCTTCGCAAGGACCGGGCGTAACCACACTCGGTTCAACTGAAGTGAGAGAGACAGACACCCGCCAGTCACCTTTAAGCAACGAGTGCTCGCAGCGGTGAAACCAGTCTCGCGTAAGTGTACGCGTAATGTCGGTCCGGGCCGCTTCATTTCACAATACCGCTGAACCAAAGTATGACATGCCGGGTAAGCGGTATGACTTATATCGCCCACAACTCACTTGTGTTCTACTCGTGCATATAACATCAACGCATAAAACCAGGCTCGGATGCCATGTTGGGGAACGTAGTAATTTCAAAAATTTCCTACGCACACGCAAGATCATGGTGATGGTATAGCAACGAGAGGGAGAGTGTATGTCCACGCACTCGTGAGACCGTAAGGGAAGCGTTATGACAACGCGGTTGATGTAGTCGTCGCCTTCACGCTCCGACCGATCCAAGTACCGAACGTATGGCACCTCCGAGTTCAGCACACGTTCAGCTCGATGACGATCCCGGACTCCGATCCAGCAAAGTGTCGGGATGAGTTCCACAAGACGACGCAAGGCGTGGTGACGATGATGCTCTACTTGCGCAGGCTTCGCCTAAACTCCACGACGATATGACCGAGGTGGAATATGGTGGAGGGGGCACCGCACACGGCTAAGGAACGATCCGTAGATCAACTTGTGTGTCATGGGGTGCCCCCTGCCCCGTATATAAAGGAGCAAGGGGAGGGCGTCCGGCCAAGGAGGGCGGCGCCGGGAGGAGTCCTACTCCCACCGGGAGTAGGATTCCTCCTTTCCTAGTCCAACTAGGAGACCTTCCATGTAGTAGGAGTAGGAGAGAAGGAAAGGAAAGAGAGAAGGGAAGGAAGGAGGGGGTGCGGCCCCTCCCCCTAGTCCAATTCGGACTAGGCCTTGGGGGGGGGGGCACGGCCTGCCCTAGGCAGCCCCTCTCTCTTTCCCGTATGGCCCAATAAGGCCCAATACTTCTTCCGGCGAATTCCCGTAACTCTCCGGTACTCCGAAAAATACCCGAATCACTCGGAACCTTTCCGAAGTCCGAATATAGTCGTCCAATATATCGATCTTTACGTCTCGACCATTTCGAGACTCCTCGTCATGTCCCCGATCTCATCTGGGACTCCGAACTCCTTCAGTACATCAAAACTCATAAACTCATAATATAACTGTCATCGAAACCTTAAGCGTGCGGACCCTACGGGTTCGAGAACTATGTAGACATGACCTAGAACTATTCTTGGTCAATAACCAATAGCGGAACCTGGATGCTCATATTGGTTCCCACATATTCTACGAAGATCTTTATCGGTCAAACCGCATAACAACATACGTTGTTCCCTTTGTCATCGGTATGTTACTTTGCCCGAGATTTGATCGTCGGTATCCAATACCTAGTTCAATCTCGTTCGGGCAAGTCTCTTTACTCGTTCGTAATGCATCATTTCGTAACTAACTCATTAGCTACATTGCTTGCAAGGCTTATAGTGATGTGCATTACCGAGAGGGCCCAGAGATACCTCTCCGACAATCGGAGTGACAAAACCTAATCTCGAAATACGCCAACCCAACGTGTACCTTTGGAGACACCTGTAGTACTCCTTTATAATCACCCAGTTACCACTACAAGAAACCTGTTAATGCATGACGGATTTCTGTTGACAGTTTTGAAAACCGTCATGAACGGCCCACTACAGCTCCGCAAGCCCGCGAAAAGCCCGCCTAAAGCCCTAAACTTTTCCCCGTATAAAAGCTAACCCTAACACACTTCCCCGTCCCCAGTCTCTTTCTCCATCCGCCGCCGCCACACGTTGCCTCTACTCATCCCTGTCCTCCGCCGCCACGCCTCTCGTCTCCTCATCCCCGTCCTCCGCCTCCACCTCCCCGCCTCCAACCGATTATGGCGGCCCGAGATCCATGGCGACGGCGGTTGCAGCGGCCCCATGGAAGCGGCGGCCAACCATGGATCTCACCATGGGCTTCCCTCCTCCGTCTCCCAGGCCGCGAAGCTACCTCGCCATCCGGAGATTCAGAGCAGCAAGCGACGGACTAGCAGAGGGCGGCGACCATGACCTCACGGAGGCCCGAGCTCGACCTCGCCGGCGACGACCATCCCCCGCACAAGGTCCCTCCCTACTTTCCCCCTCGTCTCATCTCCTTGATTCCTTCATTCTGTCTCTCTCATCCCCAATCGATTTTTTTTGTTTCGATTTAGAAGAACAAGAGCTCTCTGCCTCTCCAGTTCCATGGGCCAGCGGCGGCCCAGGATCCCACGCTCGAGCCCGACGGCTGGGCGAGCTGGACAGCGAGGTCGTCCGCGCCGCCCACCATGATTGTGCACAGAACAAGAAGGTTGACCCTCTCACTCTGTTTTTCTTTTCTTTCCAAGTGATGACTGCTCTGCTCTAGCATAGTTCCCCAGGGGCTCTCAAATTTTCTTGGACTAGACCTGGCCTTGAAAACGTGGTCACTTTCTTTCCTGATACCCGCATGTTACAGCCAACAATAGACTAGCGCTTCTGGCTATTTTATTTTTCTTCTCTGACCGTGCGAGTCTAGCAGTGTAAGATTTGTGAGATCTGCTAGTTAGTTAAGAGACTACTAGTTTAATAAGATGTTCCTGTTGGTCCCTTGGATTTTTCTTGTTTATGGGGGGAAAGTAATTCATTTATCTCACTGAATCCATTGACCAAGAGTAGATTGTTTGTTAACTAGGCCTGCTATTACGTTGCTTCTCTATTATGTGGTGAAAATAGCCATCGATCATATTGATTTCCAATTTATGCCACATGAATTTTCATGCTATTGTACCGAGATGATGGTGGTGCTCGTTGCCATGGAATTCTTGGTTGATCACATTTGTTATCTGCAAATATACGTGTTGTTTTTTTGTATCTTTTTTTATGAAAGACATTTCCCTTTGGAAGAAAAACACTACTTGAAGAAAAAGGGGAAGCCAAAATAACTGACGACTATGTATTCTGGGGTTTGTTTTGTTTTGAGCCAAAGCTGGCCTTACTGCTAGCATCCCCACGTACTTTGCTTGGCTGTTACATGAGCCAGAAAATTAATTAGCTAGCCTGTATGCTTACGCCTCCATGGATCGTATCGATCCAGCCGGCTAGTACGTGTGTGTTTCACTCGGCAAACATGCGTGCATGCTGCTTCATTGAACCTTTTTTATGCCCGTTTTCTGTTTGGTCATCGTGATTTATTGGCTCCTTATATAAAGATTTCAAGTGAGGACCTCAAATGCTCGTTTGCTAAAGAAAAAGAAAAGACAATCAGATACAGATAGGTGGCATGTTAATTGGCTAGAAACCAAACAGCAACCCAATCATTTTGCCCAAAAATTGGTAGATGCTACGGCTATAATCCAAACAACACTACCACACCAAAAAAATTGTCATGCCCTCGCTTTGGCTATGCCAAGATTTTGGCAGGGCATGTTGGGGCACAAACCAAACAGCCCCCCGATTTCTCGGTTATTGTTAACATCAAAATCTGGTTCAAGTCACTCTGGATTGTTCCTGGATTTATGCCAAGCTTCTTATACAATCGTTGGTATTATTTTTTATATGCGTAACTAGAAGTAGCTGGTGTCCTTTTACTTTTATCAGCTTATATAATTGATGCGTACAAGTAGCTACTGATCTTTGCTCAATTTAATATATATCACAATGATGAATTTCTTGTTCCCAGTACATGTCACCATGTTCAGGATGTTACGTACTAAATGCCTCCATCCAGAACAGTTGTAAACATAAACATTCTGCCGCCCTTTACTCTGTTTTATTTGTTTATAATAGAAACTGGTGTAGAGTTACATACGTGTAGTGCTTGAAGATTTTCCCTCTTAATTACATATGGTGCCCAACATTTGGTAATGTTATAAACCCAGGCATATGGTCTTTGTAGCTTTTATCCTTCAGCGAGTGTTGGTGCATTGGCTGTAAGATAAAATTGTTCATTTTCATTTGTTCGAATAATAATGAGCATATGAAATGGAATATCTTGAGTCCAGGCATCATTAGTAGGGGTTACTTACGGTATGAAATGATTATACCAAATTTCGTTGACAGGTTTATATGGCCTCAACTACTGCTGCTATAGTAATCAGTTTTGTGTTGTGTGTTTTGTTACTTTGCCATTTGACTTACATTTGACACACTTTTCTTTGGATTAATTTTAAGAAACCTTATGTTTACTCTTGTTTTATAGTGGATGTTAATCTCATTTCTAGGCACTATAAGATTTAAGAATTTTGGACATTTAATTCATTTTTATATTTGTTGCAATTATATTATTTCTACTATCTATTCATCTCTGTTAAAAAAAATCTAAGGTTCTTGTAGATATGCAGGTAAGATTGGGAAGCTGGCTACTTGATGCTGTCCATCACAGTTAGCCATGACATGATGGTTGCCATTAGGAGGGCTGATAGCAAGAACCTAAATATCGACCTTGATAGTTTGTATGTTTTGCTGATGTAAAATGAACTATACTCGTTCCTAATTGTGATGTGTGATTTTTTATTCAATTGTAAGTTATCATTTTGTAGAGGATTTTGTAAACTGCTACATCGTAAATCTATACAGATGGCTGCATATTGGTTGAACTGTGTAATGTTATACACTTTGCAAATACTTGTTATTGGGCCACGCATTATGCTAAAAATGTATCAAGTAAAAATTGGACCGAAAGAAATGGGTTAATGTGCTAGACCATGACGAATTTTGTGACGGAATGTACGATCCACGTAGGCAGCCATGTCATTTGAATTGGACACTCAAAAATCCTACGTGGCGCTAAACGATGACGGTTTGTTCTGTCACAACGGATTGGGCCTTGGCGGGCCTCGGGCAAATTCATGACGGGCAAGTATCGTCACGTATGGCGTGAGGTCAAATTATGACGCGATATACATGACGGATTGCAAGTCCGTCGTGGACGGGTACCCATGACAGTTTTCCACTGATTTGTGACGGATCAGGTCCGTCATGTATTAACAGATTTCTTGTAGTGTACGTTGTGACATTTGGTAGCACCCAAAGTGTTCCTCCGGTAAACGGGAGTTGCATAATCTCATAGTTACAGGAACATGTATAAGTCATGAAGAAAGCAATAGCAATATACTAAACGATCAAGTGCTAGGCTAACGGAATGGGTCATGTCAATCACATCATTCTCCTAATGATGTGATCCCATTAATCAAATAACAACACATGTCTATGGTTAGGAAACATAACCATCTTTGATTAATGAGCTAGTCAAGTAGAGGCATACTAGTGACTATATGTTTGTCTATGTATTCACACATGTATCATGTTTCCGGTTAATACAATTCTAGCATGAATAATAAACATTTATCATGAAATAAGGAAATAAATAATAACTTTATTATTGCCTCTAGGGCATATTTCCTTCACCTTGGGCCCCCCTGCGCCTAGGGTTGGAAACCCTAGGGGTGGGGGCGCCTCCACCTGGCTTGGGGGGCAAGCCACCCCCGGGCCGCCGCCACCCCTAGGAGATTGCATCTCCTAGGGCCGGAACCCCCCCCCTAGGAGGCCTATATGAAGAGGGGGAGGGAGGGCAGCCGCACCCATGCTCTTGGCGCCTCCCTCTCCCCTTGCTACACCTCTCCCCCTCCCAGACGCTTGGCGAAGCCCTGCCGAGATCGCTACTGCATCCACCACCACGCCGTCGTGCTGCTGGATCTTCATCAACCTCTCCTTCCCCCTTGCTGGATCAAGAAGGAGGAGTCGTCTTCCCCAACCGTACGTGTGTTGATGTTGGGGAACGTTGCAGAAAATTAAAATTTTCCTACGGTTTCACCAAGATCCATCTATGAGTTCATCTAGCAACAAGTCATGGGAGAGTGATTGCATCTACATACCACTTGTAGATCGCGTGCGGAAGCGTTCGAGGGAGCGGTGATGATGGAGTCGTACTCGACGTGATTCAGATCACCGATGACCAAGTCTTTGAGCGGACAGCACCTCCGCGTTCAACACACGTGCAGATGCAGGCAACGTCTCCTCCGTCTTGATCCAGCAAGGAGGAAGGAGAGGTTGAGGAAGATAGCTCCACCGGCAGCACGACGGCGTGATGATGGTGGAGAAGCAGTACTCCGACAGGGCTTCGCCGAGCACACAACGGAGGAGGAGAGGTGTTGGGGAGGGGAGGGGCTGCGCCTTGGCTTTGGTGCGGCTGCCCTCCCCTCACCCCTCTATTTATAGGGGAAAGGGGCAAGGGGGCCGGCCCCTCTAGATGGGAATCTAGAGGGGCGGCTGACCAGCGAGGGTGGCTTGCCCCCCCAAGCAGGCGCCCTTCTAGGGTTCCCCACAAACCCTAGGCGCCAAGGGCCCAAAGGGGGGTGGGCCCAGCCCACCAGGCTGGCTCCTTCCCCACGCAGCCCAAGTGGCCCCAGGGGTGGCCCCTCGGTGGACCTCCGGAACCCTTCCGGTGGCCCCTTGCAGATAATACCGCACGCCTCAAACTTTCCGGTGTCCGCTTGACAACTTCCCATATATAAATCTTTACCTCCGGACCCTTCCTAACTCCTAGTGACGCTCGATCTCATCCAGACTCCGAACAACATTCGTAATCACATACAAGTCTTCCTAATAACCCTAAGCGTCACCGAAGCTTAAGTGTGTAGACCCTACGGGTTCGGGAGACATGCGTACATGACCGAGACGCTCTGTGTCAATAACCAACAGCGGGATCTGGATACCCATGTTGGCTCCCACATGCTCCTCGATGATGTCATCGGATGAACCACGATGTCGAGGATTCAAGCAACCCGTAAACTATTCCCTTTGTCAGACGGTATGTTACTTGCCCGAGACTCGATCGTCGGTATCTCAATACCTCGTTCAGTCTCGTTACCGGCAAGTCACTTTACTCGTACCGTAATGCATGATCCCGTGACCAGACACTTGGTCACTTTGAGCTCATTATGATGATGCACTACCGAGTGGGCCCAGTGATACCTCTCCGTAACACGGAGTGACAAATCCAGCCTCGATCCGTGTCAACCCAATGTACACTTTCGGAGATACCGTAGTGCACCTTTATAGTCACCCGATTACGTTGTGACGTTTGGTACACCCAAAGCACTCCTACGGTATCCGGGAGTTACACGATCTCATGGTCTAAGGAAGATATACTTGACATTGAAAAGCTCTAGCAAAAGCGAACTACACGATCTTGTGCTATGCTTAGGATTGGGTCTTGTCCATCACGTCATTCTCCTAATGACGTGATCCCGTTGTCAATGACATCGATGTCCATAGTCGAAACCATGACTATCTGTTGACCAACGAGCTAGTCAACTAGAGGCTCACTAGGGACGTATTGTGGTCTATGTATTCACACATGTATTACGATTTTCGGATAATACAATTATAGCATGAATAAAAGACAATTATCATGAACAAGGAAATATAATAATAATGCTTTTATTATTGCCTCTAGGGCATATTTCCAACAGTCTCCCACTTGTACTAGAGTCAATAATCTAGTTACATTGTGATGAATCGAACACCCATAGAGTTCTAGTGTTGATCATGTTTTGCCCATGGAAGAGGTTTAGTCAACGGATCTGCGACATTCAGATCCGTATGCACTTTACAAATTTCTATGTCTCCATCTTGAACATTTTCACGGATGGAGTTGAAGCGGACGCTTGATGTGCCTGGTCTTCTTGTGAAACCTGGGCTCCTTGGCAAGTGCAATAGCTCCGGTGTTGTCACAGAAGAGTTTGATCGGCCCCACGCATTGGGTATGACTCCTAGGTCGGTGATGAACTCCTTCACCCAAATTGCTTCATGCGCTGCCTCCGAGGCTGCCATGTACTCCGCTTCACATGTAGATCCCGCCACGACGCTTGCTTGCAGCTGCACCAGCCATCGCTTCCACCATTCAACATATACACGTATCCGGTTTGTGACTTAGAGTCATCCGGATCTGTGTCGAAGCTAGCATCGACATAATCCTTTCTGACGAGCTCTTCGTCACCTCCATAAACGAGAAACATGTCCTTTGTCCTTTTCGGTACTTTAGGATATTCTTGACCGCTGTCCGGTGTTCCTTGCCGGGATTACTTTGGTACCTTCCTACCATTCTTACGGCTAGGTTTACATCTGGTCTGGTACACAGCATGGCATACATAATAGATCCTATGGCCGAGGCATAGGGGATGACGCTCATCTCTTCTTTATCTTTTGCCGTGATCGGGCATTGAGCTGAGCTCAATCTCACACCTTGTAGTACAGGCAAGAACCCTTTATTGGACTGATCCATTTTGAACTTCTTCAAAATCTTATATAAGCAGCTTCTTGATGCCTAATATATAAGCAGCTTCTCCAAGGTCCTTCATTGAAAAACACTTATTCAAGTAGGCCTTAATGCTGTCCAAGAATTCTATATCATTTCCCATCAAAAGTATGTCATCTACATATAATATGAAAAATGCTACAGAGCTCCCACTCACTTTCTTGTAAACGCAGGCTTCTCCATAAGTCTGCATAAACCCAAACGCTTTGATCATTTCATCAAAGCAAATGTTCCAACTCCGAGATGCTTGCACCAGCCCATAAATGGATCGCTGGAGCTTGCATACTTTGTTAGCATTCTTAGGATCGACAAAACCCTCCGGCTGCATCATATACAGTTCTTCCTTAAGATGCCCGTTAGGAATGCCGTTTTTACGTCCATCTGCCATATCTCATAATCATAGTATGCGGCAATTGCTAACTTGATTTGGACGGACTTAAGCTTCGCTTCGGGAGAGAAAGTCTCATCATAGTCAATCCCTTGAACTTGCCGATAACCCTTAGCGACAAGTCGAGCTTTATAGATGGTGACATTACCATATGCGTCCTTCTTCTTCTTAAAGATCCATTTGTTTTCAATCGCTCGCCGTTCATCGGGCAAGTCAGTCAAAGTCCATACTTTGTTTTCATACATGGATTCTATCTCGGATTTCATGGCTTCAAGCCATTTGTTGGAATCTGGGCCGCCATCGCTTCTTCATAGTTCGAAGGTTCACCGTTGTCTAACAACATGATTTCCAAGACAGGGTTGCCGTACCACTGCAGTGCGGAACGTCCTTAATGGACCTCTCTGAGTTCAAGAGCAACTTGATCCGAAGTACCTTGATCATCATCATTATTTTCCTCTTCAGTTGGTGTAGGCATCACAGGAACATTTTCCTGAGCTGCACTACTTTCCCTTTCAAGAGGTAGTACTTCATCGAGTTCTACTTTCCTCCCACTTACTTCTTTCGAGAGAAACTCTTTTTCCAGAAAGGATCCGTTCTTGGCAACAAAGATCTTGCCCTCGGATCTTAAGTAGAAGGTATACCCAATGGTTTCCTTAGGGTATCCTATGAAGACGCATTTTTCCGACTTGGGTTCGAGCTTTTCAGGTTGAAGTTTCTTGACATAAGCATCGCATCCCCAAACTTTTAGAAACGACAGCTTAGGTTTCTTCCCAAACCATAATTCATACGGTGTCGTCTCAACGGATTTAGACGGTGCCCTATTTAAAGTGAATGTAGCTGTCTCTAGAGCGTATCCCCAAAATGATAGTGGTAAATCGGTAAGAGACATCATAGACCGCACCATATCCAATAGAGTGCGATTACGACGTTCGGACACACCGTTCTATTTGAGGTGTTCCAAAGCGGCGTGAGTTGTGAAACGATTCCACATTTTCTTAAGTGTGTACCAAATTCGTGACTTAAATATTCTCCTCCACGATCCGATCGTAAGAATTTTATCTTTCGTCACGTTGATTCTCTACTTCATTCTGAAATTCCTTGAACTTTTCAAAGGTCTCGGACTTGTGTTTCATCAAGTAGACATACCCATATCTACTCAAGTCATCCGTCAGAGTGAGAACATAACGATATCCTCCATGAGCCTCAACGCTCATTGGACCGCACACATCGGTATGTATGATTTCCAACAAGTTGGTTGCTCGCTCCATTGTTCCGAGAACGGAGTCTTGGTCATCTTGCCCATGAGGCATGGTTCGCATGTGTCAAATGATTCATAATCTAGAGACTCCAAAGTCCATCGGCATGGAGCTTCTTCATGCGCTTGACACCAATGTGACCAAAGGCGGCGATTACCACAAGTATGTGGGACTATCGGTATCAACTTTACATCTTTTGGTATTCACGCTATGAATACGTGTAACATTACGCTCGAGATTCATTAAGAATAAACCATTGACCATCGGAGCATGACCATAAAACATATCTCTCATATAAATAGAACAACCATCATTCTCGGATTTAAATGAGTAGCCATCTCGCATTAAACGAGATCCAGATACAATGTTTATGCTCAAACTTGGCACCAAATAACAATTATTAAGGTTCAAAACTAATCCCGTGGGTAAATGTAGAGGTAGCGTGCCGACGGCGATCACATCGACTCTGGAACCATTCCCGACGCGCATCGTCACCTCGTCCTTCGCCAGTCTCCGCTTATTCCGCAGCTCCTGTTGTGAGTTACAAATATGAGCAACGACACCGATATCAAATACCCAGGAGTTACTACGAGTACTGGTAAGGTACACATCAACTACATGTATATCAAATGTACCTTTGGTGTTGCCGGCCTTCTTATCCGCTAAGTATTTGGGGCAGTTCCGCTTCCAGTGACCCTTCCCCTTGCAATAAAAGCACTCAGTCTCAGGCTTGGGTCCATTCTTTGACTTCTTCCGGCAACTTGCTTGCAGGCGCGGCAACCTCCTTGCCGTCCTTCTTGAAGTTCTTCTTTCCCTTGCCCTTCTTGAACTTGGTGGTTTTATTGACCATCAACACTTGATGTTCTTTCTTGATTTCAACCTCTGCTGACTTCAGCATTGAGAATACTTCAGGAATGGTCTTCACCATCCCCTGCATATTGTAGTTCATCACGAAGCTCTTGTAGCTTGGTGGGAGCGATCAAGGATTCTGTCAATGACCGCCTCGTCCGGAGGTTAATTTCCAGGGACAAAGCGGTACAGTGCAACCCAGACATTTTGAGTATGTGCTCACTGATAGAATTGTTTTCCTCCATCTTACAACTATAGAACTTGTCGGAGACTTCATATCTCTCGACCCGGGCATGAGCTTGGAAAACTAGTTTCAGCTCTTCGAACATCTCATATGCTCCGTGTCGCTCAAAACGCTTTTGGAGCCCCGGTTCTAAGTCAGTAAAGCATGCCGCCTTTGAGCGAGGGAGTAATCATCGATGCGGTTCCGCCAAACGTTCAAATCGTCTTGCAGTCTTTGGGAGAGCAGGTGGTCACCTAACGGTGCTTCTAGGACATATGCCTTCTTGGCAGCTATGAGGATGATCCTCAGGTTCCGGACCCAGTCCGTATAGTTGCTGCCATCATCTTTTAGCTTGGTTTTCTCTAGGAACATGTTGAAGTTCATGTTGACATGAGCGTTGGCCATTTGATCTACAAGACATATTTTGCAAAAAGTTTTAGACTAAGTTCATGATAATTAAGTTCATCTTAATCAAATTATTGAATGAACTCCCACTCAGATTTGACATCCCTCTAGTCATCTAAGTGTTACACGATCCGAGTCGACTAGGCCGTGTCCGATCATCACGTGAGACGGGCTAGTCATCGTCGGTGAACATTCTCATGTTGATCGTATCTTCTATACGACTCGTGTTCGACCTTTCGGTCTCCGTGTTCCGAGGCCATGTCTGTACATGCTAGGCTCGTCAAGTTAACCATAAGTGTTTTGCACATGTAAAACTTTCTTACACCCGTTGTATGTGAACGTAAGGATCTATCACACCCGATCATCACGTGGTGCTTCGAAACGACGAACTTTAGCAACGGTGCACAGTTAGGGGAGAACACTTCTTGAAATTGTTGTAAGGGATCATCTTATTTACTACCGTCGTTCTAAGTAAACAAGATGCATAAAACATAATAAACATCACATGCAATTATATAAAGTAGTGACATGATATGGCCAATATCATATAGCTCCTTTGATCTTCATCTTCGGGGCTCCATGATCATCTTGTCACCGGCATGACACCATGATCTCCATCATCATGATCTCCATCATCATGATCTCCATCATCGTGTCTTCATGAAGTTGTCACGCCAACGACTACTTCTACTTCTATGACTAACGCGTTTAGCAATAAAGTAAAGTAGTTTACATGGCGTTCTTCAATGACACGCAGGTCATACAAAAATAAAGACAACTCCTATGGCTCCTGCCGTTGTCATACTCATCGACATGCAAGTCGTGATTCCTATTACAAGAACATGATCTCATACATCACAATATATCATTCATCATTCATCACAACTTCCGCCATATCACATCACATGACAATTGCTGCAAAAACAAGTTAGACGTCCTCTAATTGTTGTTGCATCTTTTCTGATGGCTGCAATTGGGTTGTAGCAAGAACGTTTTCTTACCTACGAATAACCACAACGTGATTTTGTCAACTTCTATTTACCCTTCATAAGGACCCTTTTCATCGAATCCACTTCAACTAAAGTGGGAGAGATGACACCCGCCAGCCACCTTATGCAACTAGTGCATGTTAGTCGGTGGAACCGGTCTCACGTAAGCGTACGTGTAAGGTTGGTCCAGGGCGCTTCATCCCACAATACCGTTGAAGCAAGATAAGACTAGTAGCGGCAAGCAAGTTGACAAGATCTACCCCCACAACTAAATTGTGTTCTACTCATGCAATAGAGAACTACGCATAAACCTAGCTCATGATGCCACTGTTGGGGAACGTTGCAGAAAATTAAAATTTTCCTACGGTTTCACCAAGATCCATCTATGAGTTCATCTAGCAACGAGTCATGAGAGAGTGATTGCATCTACATACCACTTGTAGATCGCGTGCGGAAGCGTTCGAGGGAGCGGTGATGATGGAGTCGTACTCGACGTGATTCAGATCACCGATGACCAAGTGCTGAACGGACAGCACCTCCGCGTTCAACACACGTACGGTACAGGCAACGTCTCCTCCGTCTTGATCCAGCAAGGAGGAAGGAGAGGTTGAGGAAGACAGCTCCACCGGCAGCACGACGGCGTGATGATGGTGGAGAAGCAAGATCTCGGCTGAGGCTTCACGAGCACACAGCGGAGGAGGAGGTGTTGGGGAGGGAGGGCTGCGCCTTGGCTTTGGTGCGGCTGCCCTCCCTCACCCCTCTATTTATAGGGAAAGGGGCAGGGGCGGCCCCTCTAGATGGGAATCTAGAGGGGGGCGGCTGAGGAGGGGTGGCTTGCCCCCAAGCAAGGGGCGCCCCTTCTAGGGTTCCCCAAACCCTAGGCGCAAGGGCCCAAAGGGGTGCGCCCAGCCCACCAGGCTGGCTCCTTCCCCCACGCAGCCCAAGTGGCCCCGGGAGGTGGCCAGTCCCGTGGCCCCAGACAATGCAGTCGCCCCGAAACTTTCCGGTGTCCGTTTGACAACTTCCCATATATAAATCTTTACCTCCGGACCCTTCCGGAACTCCTAGTGACGTTCGGGATCTCATCCAGGACTCCGAACAACATTCGGTAATCACATACAAGTCTTCCTAATAACCCTAGCGTCACCGAAGCTTAAGTGTGTAGACCCTACGGGTTCGGGAGACATGCGTATACATGACCGAGACGCTCTCGGTCAATAACCAACAGCCGGATCTGGATACCCATGTTGGCTCCCACATGCTCCTCGATGATGTCATCGGATGAACCACGATGTCGAGGATTCAAGCAACCCCGTATACTATTCCCTTTGTCAGACGGTATGTTACTTGCCCGAGACTCGATCGTCGGTATCCCAATACCTCGTTCAGTCTCGTTACCGGCAAGTCACTTTACCGTACCGTAATGCATGATCCCGTGACCAGACACTTGGTCACTTTGAGCTCATTATGATGATGCACTACCGAGTGGGCGGTGATACCTCTCCGTAACACGGAGTGACAAATCCAGTCTCGATCCGTGTCAACCCAATGCACACTTTCGGAGATACCGTAGTGCACCTTTATAGTCACCCGATTCGTTGTGACGTTTGGTACACCCAAAGCACTCCCTACGGTATCCGGGAGTTACACGATCTCATGGTCTAAGGAAGAGATACTTGACATTGAAAAAGCTCTAGCAAAACGAACTACACGATCTTGTGCTATGCTTAGGATTGGGTCTTGTCCATCACGTCATTCTCCTAATGACGTGATCCCGTTGTCAATGACATCTCGATGTCCATAGTCGAAACCATGACTATCTGTTGACCAACGAGCTAGTCAACTAGAGGCTCACTAGGAACGTATTGTGGTCTATGTATTCACACATGTATTACGATTTCCGGATAATACAATTATAGCATGAATAAAAGACAATTATCATGAACAAGGAAATATAATAATAATGCTTTTATTATTGCCTCTAGGGCATATTTCCAACAGTTGAACGCGGAGGTGATGTCTGTTCAGCACTAGGATCATCGGTGATTTGGATCACGACGAGTACGAATACCTCAACCCCGTTCTCTTGAACGCTTCCGCTCGATGACAATGTTTTGAACCATATAATTGATGAGACACATGCACGCACCTTATGGCAGAAATTGGAAGAGTTGTTTGCCCGGAAAGAAGGTACAAACAAGATGTTCTTGATCAAACAATTGATGTGCTTGAGGTACAAAGAGGGCACTCTAATTGCAGATCATGTGAATACATTCCAAGGCATTATAAATCAGCTTTCTTCAATGGGAATAACATTTGAAGATGAAGTGAGAGCTTTGCTGCTACTAGGCTCATTAGGACAGGTGGGAGACCTTTAAGGTCACGGTTTGCAATTCTGCACCTAATGAAGTTGTCACTTGGAATCTTGTGAAAACCAGGGTACTAAATGAAGAGTCCAGAAGGTGGCTGAAGCCACTTCTTCCTCACATTCAGAGGTGCTAGTCACTCAGTCCGGGGAGAAGCAAGAGCAGAGGTCCCGTAAAGGGAAGAAAGAGGTAGGAGCAAATCAAAAAGTAAGTATGCTGATTATGAGTGCCATCACTGCCATCAGAAGGGCCACATTAAGTGGCAATGTGACAAGTGGAAGAAAGACAAAAAGAAAAAGAAGAAACAAGATTAGAAGCAAGTTGACAGTGATAGTGACACAGAGGGCAACCGAGTCACTGCAGTAGAAGAGGACATCATGCTTGTTATCCATGAAGAAAATGAGGGCAGATTTGGTTCCACTGTTGAGGAGAAGATCACTGTTGTTTCTGATGAAACCGTCAACCTTGTGGATGGTGACGATGTGACTTGGATACCGGACAGCGGTGCTACCATTCATGCTACATCTCGCAGAGAGCTCTTCACTAACTATATATCAGGTGATTTTGGTGTTGTGAAGATGGGGAACAATGATAGAGCAGCCATCATTGGAAAAGGAGATGTGCATTTGGAGACCGCAAATGGTACAAGGTTAGTCCTCAAATCTGTGAGGCATGTTGAGGCACTTCGTCTCAACATAATTTCAGTTGGTTTGCTTGATGGAGATGATTACTTGAGCAGTTTTGGAAAAGGGCAAGACAAGCTCACCAAAGGCAACATGATTGTTGCAAGAGGTAAAATGGTCTCAGTTTTGTATCAAGTTCATGCTAAGCTCTTTAGTGCTTCATCAATGCACTAGAGAAGGATGATCATTGTGCTTTATGGCACAAGAGACTTGGGCACATGAGTGAGAAGGGATGACAGTGCTAGTGAAGAAAAATTGTTGAAGGGTGTGAAAGGAGTTCACATCAAGAAATGTTCAGATTGTCTAGCAGGAAGCAACACCGAGTTGCATTCAAGACTCTACCTCCTCACAAGAAGCCCGAGAAGTCGGACTTGATACATTCCGATGTTTGCAAAATGTCGGTAAGATCTCTTGGTGGTGCTAAGTACTTTGTGACTTTTATTGATGACTTTTCCAGGAAAGTTTGGGCCTTCACTTTAAGGACCAAAGATCAAGTACTAGGTGTATTCAAGAAATTCCAAGCCTCGGTTGAGAGAGAAACTGAGAAGAAGATCAAGTTCATTCGCACTGATAATGGAGGAGAGTACATTGGGCCATTTGATGCATATTGCAAGCAGCAAGGTATTAGGCATCAATTTACTCCCTCGAAGACACCACAGCTGAATGGTCTTGCTGAGAGGATGAATAGGACAATTGTGGAGAGAGTTAGATGCTTGTTGTCAAGTGCAAAGCTACGCAAACACTTTTGGGGTGAGGCTTTGATGACTGCAGTTTATCTTATTAATCTCTCACCAAGTTATCCTTTACTTGCGGAGATGTTCCTAACAGGTGCAGTGTGACAAGGACGTCTCATATGACCACCTGAAGGTTTTTGGGTGCAAGGCCTTTGTTCATATTCCTCAAGATGAAAGGTCAAAGCTTGATTCGAAGACACGACAATGTATCTTTCTTGGTTATGGTGGTGATGAGTTTGGCTACAAGCTATTTGACCCTATAGAAAGGAAAGTTGTGAGAAGCCGTGATGTTGTGTTTGTTGAAGACCAAACAATTGAGGATATTGTGAAGACAAAGGGGCAGGTTCCTCCTCAACAGCAGCAAGACATGATTGATTCTGACCCAGTTCCTGCAGCTCCAGCTCCTGTGCAAGTTGAAGCAGATGCAGAAGATGTACAAGATGATGTACATGGTGGTGCAGGTGAAGAAGATGCTCCCCAGCAGCAGCAGCAACAAGAGTCTGATGCTGAAGTTGATGATCCAGATCAGCAAGAAGCACCAGCACCAGAAAGTCCACCAGCTGCTCCACTCAGAAGATCCAACAGGGGTCGAATTCCTTCCAGCAGGTATCCCTCAGATCAATACATGGTGTTATTATCGTGGTTCAGAACCTGAATGCTTTGCAGATGCAATGGAAGATGAGCACAAGAAGGAGTGGAAAAAGGCTATGCAAGAAGAGATGGATTCCTTGCATAAGAATCATACTTATGAGTTGGTGAATTTGCCCAAGGGCAAGAAAACTTTGAAGAACAAGTGGGTCTACAAAATCAAGCAAGAAGAGTAGACATCACATCCAAGGTACAAAGCCAGGCTAGTTGTAAAAGGATTCGGCCAGAGGAAAGGCATTGACTACGATGAGATCTTTTCTCCGGTTGTCAAGATGACATCCATAAGAGTAATCCTTGGCATGGCAGTAAGTCTCAACTTGGAGGTTGAGCAAATGGATGTGAAGACTGCATTCCTTCATGGTGAGTTGGAGGAAGAAATATACATGGAGCAACCTGAGGGGTTTCTTGTGAAAGGCAAAGAAGACTATGTGTGCAAGCTGAAGAAAAGTCTCTATGGTCTGAAACAAGTACCAAGACAATGGTACATGAAGTTTGAAACTGTCATGGGGGAGCAAGGCTACAAGAAGTGTAGCTCAGACCATTGTGTGTTTATTCAGAGGTTCTCAGGTGATGATTTCATCATATTATTGCTCTATGTTGAGGATATCCTGATTGTTGGCAAGAATGTCTCTAGGATTGCTAAGTTGAAGAAGGAGCTGAGCAAATGTTTTGCTATGAAAGACTTAGGTCCAGCAAAGAACATTCTCGGAATGAGAATTGAGCGAGACAGAAATTGCAACAAGTTGTACTTGTCTCAAGAGAAGTATATTGAGAAGGTACTTCAGAAGTTCAAGATGGAAAATGCTAAAGTTGTGAGTTGTCCACTAGCAGCCCATTTCAAGTTGAGCAGAAAGCAATGTCCTACCACTAGTGAGCAGAAAAAGGAAATGCATCATGTTCCTTACGCTTCAGCGGTTGGGAGTTTGATGTATGCTATGGTGTGTACAAGGCCTGAGATTGCTCACGCAGTTAATCTTGTGAGCAGATTTATGTCCAATCCAGGAAGACCTCATTGGGAAGCCGTGAAGTGGATTTTGAGATATCTTCGGGGCAGCACAAATCTGAAACTTTGCTTCGGTGATGGTGAGGCAAAGCTGATTGCTTTTTTAGATTCTGACATGGCTGGAGATGTTGACAGAAGGAAGTCTGCTTCAGGTTACTTGGTTACCTATGCAAGGGGAGCGGTGTCATGGCAAAGCAGGCTGCAGAAGTGTGTGGCATTGAATACAACTGAAGCTGAATTCATTGCTGTAACAGACGAGAGCAAAGAGCTATTGTGGCTGAAACAGTTGGCTTGTGAGCTTGGTTTTAAGCAAGACAAGTATGTGTTGTTTTGTGACAACCAAAGTGCTATCCACTTGAGTAAGAATGCAAGCTTTCATTCAAGGTCTAAGCATATAGAAGTCCGTTATCATTGGATTCGAGATGTGTTGTATTCCAAGAAAATGCAACTTGAGAAGGTTCACACCGATGACAATGGGGCTGATATGTTGATTAAAGTGGTGACAAGGAAGAAGCTCAAGTATGCCGCCCGGCTGGCATGGCTGCCGGAAGGCAGTAAGACCCTCCATGATGTCGGGAGGGGAGTTTTTTTGGCTAATTACCACCACAATGAGGTGTGTTGGCAGCCCAACATCAGCCCATAAGTCCAACACATGTCAGCCGTTGATCTTCGCTGCATCCAACGGTTGAGAGCGTTTTCAAGGGAAGTGAAGCAAGGAGAAAACCCTAGCCACTCCACATCTTGCTGGTGGTGGCTGCCATTCGTGAGAGTGAGAGAGAGAGCACACAAGAAAAAATACAACCTGAGAGAGAGGAAGAAGAAGAAGCGGAGGTTCTGTCCAGATTCTTTGCATCTCGACTAGACAAAGTGTTCAAGCTAGTGATTGGAGGCTCAAACGTGCTTGGATCGACCCCAAACTTGGTGAGCTCGTTCCTTACTTTGAGTAATTCGATCTGGTTAGCTGGTTTGAGAATTGGGTCAGTGGAGCATCAGATTTGAGAGTGCTTTTGTCAGCTCTGACTGCTGTAGTTTTAGAACAAAGTAGTTTTTGGAGACGAACAGTTTGGGTAGGCAAAACGATGTCCGATTGAGCTGAAATTTGGAGGGGATCAAAGGAACTCGTGTGTCTACTTGTCTGCCAAATTTGGTGTTGTTTGGTTCAGCGGTTTAAGAGCAGTTTGCAAAACACTGGAGGGTACAGAAGCTGTGTAAACTCTGCTTTGCTGAAATCTTACTTCTTGTGGTTGTTGTTGCTGTTGCCGGTTGGCAACGTGGAGAGTGTGTTGTAAATCTCTCTAGAGGTTCTAGAGAAGATTTTGTATTCATCATTCTCATAGTGAAGTTATGTGGACCAGTCGGTCCACAGCCGTGGTTTTTTACTCCTCAAGTTGAGGAGGTTTTTCCACGTTAAATCATGTGTCACTTGTGCATGTTGTTTGTGTTATTCCGCTGCTTACTTGTTGGTTGAAGCTGTCCTCAAAGTGTTGGGTAACATAGTAATTTCAAAAAATTTCCTACGCACACGCAAGACCATGGTGATGGCATAGCAACGAGAGGGGAGAGTGTATCTCCACGTACCCTCCTAGACCGTAAGCGGAAGCGAGATAACAACGCCGTTGATGAAGTCGAACGACTTCACGATCCGCCCGCTCCAAGAACCGAGCGTCACGGCACCTCCGAGTTCTGCACACGTTCAGCTCGATGGCGATCCCCGGACTCCGATCCAGAAAGTGTCGGGATGAGTTCCACAAGACGACGGGCGTGGTGGCGATGATGATGCTCCACCGGCGAGGGCTTCGCCTAAGCTCATGACGATATGACTTCTCCGGCGCAGGCTTCGCCTAAGCTCATGACGATATGACGAAGTGGAATATGGTGGAGGGGGCACCGCTGCGGCTAAGGAACGATCCGTAGATCAACTTGTGCGTCATGGGGTGCCCCCTGCCCCCGTATATAAAGGAGCAAAGGGGGGGTGCGGCCAGCCCAAGGGGGGCGCGCCTGGAGGAGTCCTACTCTCACCGGGAGTAGGACTCCCCCCCTTTCCTAGTTGGAATAGGATTGGGGAGGGAAGAGAGAGAGGCGCCGCCCCCTTTCCTTGTCCTATTCGGACTAGAGGGGAGGGCGCCGGCCTGCCTGGCCGGCCCTTCCTCTTCTCCCTATGGCCCATCAAGGCCCATTGACCCCGGGGTTCCGGTAACCCCGGTGTTCGGTAACTTCCTGTTTTCATCCGGAACCTTTCCGAAGTCCAAACATAGGCTTCCAATATATCAATCTTTATGTCTCGACCATTTCGAGACTCCTCGTCATGTCCGTGATCACATCCGAGACTCCGAACAACCTTCGGTACATCAACTTATAAACTCATAATGAACTGCCATCGAAACGTTAAGCGTGCGGACCCTACGGGTTCGAGAACTATGTAGACATGACCTAGAACCATTCTCGGTCAATAACCAATAGCGGAACCTGGATGCCCATATTGGTTCCTACATATTCTCTGAAGATCTTTATCGGTCAAACCGCATAACAACATACGTTTGTTCCCTTTGTCATCGGTATGTTACTTACCCGAGATTCGATCGTCGGTATCCAATACCTAGTTCAATCTCGTTCTTTGGTAAGTCTCTTTACTCGTTCCGTAATACATCATCTCACAACTAACTCATTAGTTGTAATGCTTGCAAGGCTTATGTGATGTGTATTACCGAGAAGGCCCAGAGATACCTCTCCGACAATCGGAGTGACAAAACGTAATCTCGAAATCGCCAACCCAACAAGAACCTTTGGAGACACCTGTAGTACTCCTTTATGATCACCCGATTACGTTGTGACGTTTGGTAGTACCCAAAGTGTTCCTCCGTAAACGGAGTTGCATAATCTCATAGTTACAGGAACATGTATAAGTCATGAAGAAAGCAATAGCAATATACTAAACGATCAAGTGCTAAGCTAACGGAATGGGTCATGTCAATCACATCATTCTTCTAATGAGGTGATCCCATTAATCAAATGACAACACATGTCTATGGTTAGGAAACACAACCATCTTTGATTAATGAGCTAGTCTAGTAGAGGCTTACTAGTGACTATCTGATTGTCTATGTATTCACACATGTATTATGTTTACGGTTAATACAATTCTAGCATGAATAATAAACATTTATCATGATATAAGGAAACAAATAATAACTTTATTATTACCTCTAGGGCATATTTCCTTGGGCCTCCCACTTGCACTAGAGTCAATAATCTAGATTACACAAGAATGATTCTAACACCCATGGAGTCTTGGTGCTGATCATGTTTTGCTCGTGGAAGAGGCTTAGTCAGCAGTGTCTCGCAACATTCAGATCCGTATGTATTTTGCAAATCTCTATGTCTCCCACGTGGACTTGGTCCCGAATGGAGTTGAAGCGTCTTTTGATATGCTTGGTCCTCTTGTGAAATCTGGATTCCTTTGCCCAGGCAATTGCACCAGATTGTCACGTAAGATCTTCATTGGTCCCGATGCACTAGGTATGACACCTAGATCGGAAATGAACTCTTTCATCCAGACTCCTTCATTTGCTG
This sequence comes from Aegilops bicornis, assembly GCA_021605145.1. Classification (NCBI taxonomy): domain Eukaryota; kingdom Viridiplantae; phylum Streptophyta; class Magnoliopsida; order Poales; family Poaceae; genus Aegilops; species Aegilops bicornis. The sequence goes on from CM038669.1 coordinate 696,718,914, forward strand.
CTTCCGAAGCAGCTATGTACTCCGCTTCACATGTAGATCCCGCCACGACACTTTGTTTAGAACTGCACCAACTGACAGCTCCACCGTTTAACAAAAACACGTATCCGGTTTGCGATTTAGAATCGTCCGGATCGTGTCAAAGCTTGCATCGACGTAACCATTTACGACTAGCTCTTTGTCACCTCCATATACGAGAAACATATCCTTAGTCCTTTTCGGTATTTCAGATGTTCTTGACCGCTGTCCGATGATCCACTCTGGATTACTTTGGTACCTTCCCGCCAAGCTTACAGCTAAGCATACGTCGTGTCTGGTACACAGCATTGCATACATGATAGAGCCTATGGCTGAAGCATAGGGAACATCTTTCATTTTCTCTCTATCTTCTGCCGTGGTCGGGCATTGAGTCCGACTCAATCTTACACCTTGTAATACAGGTAAAAACCTTTCTTTGCCTGATCCATTTTGAACTTCTTCAAAACTTTATCAAGGTATGTGCTTTGTGAAAGTCCAATTAAGCGTCTTGATCTATCTCTATAGATCTTGATGCCCAATATGTAAGCAGCTTCACCGAGGTCTTTCATTGAAAAACTTTTATTCAAGTATCCTTTTATGCTATCCAGAATTCTATATCATTTCCAATCAATAATATGTCGTCCACATATAATATCGGAAATGCTACAGAGCTCCCACTCACTTTCTTGTAAATACAGGCTTCTCCAAAAGTGCAGATAAAACCATATGCTTTGATCACACTATCAAAGCGCTTATTCCAACTCCGAGAGGCTTGCACTGCACCATAAATTGATCATTTGGAGCTTGCACACTTTGTTAGCACCTTTTGGATCAACAAAACCTTCTGGTTGCATCATATACAACTCTTCTTCTAGAAATCCATTCAAGAATGCAGTTTTTACATCCATTTGCCAAATTTCATAATCATAAAATGCGGCAATTGCTAACATGATTCGGACAGACTTAAGCATCGCTACGGGTGAGAAAGTCTCATCATAGTCAACCCCTTGAACTTGTCGAAAACCTTTTGCAACAAGTCGAGCTTTGTAGACAGTTATATTACCATCAGCGTCAGTCTTCTTCTTAAAGATCCATTTATTCTCAATGGCTTGCCGATCATCGGGCAAGTCAACCAAAGTCCATACTTTGTTCTCATACATGGATCCCATCTCAGATTTCATGGCTTCCAACCATTTCATGAATCTGGGCTCACCATCGCTTCTTCATAGTTTGTAGGTTCGCCATGGTCAAGTAACATGACTTCCGTAATAGGATTACCGTACCACTCTGGTGCGTATTTTATTCTGTTTGACCCTCTGAAGTTCAGAGCAACTTGATCTGAAGTTTCATGATCAACATCATTAGTTTCCTCACCAATTGGTGTAGTTGTCACAGAACCGCTTTCTTGTGATGAACTACTTTCCAATAAGGGAGCAGATACAGTTATCTCATCAAGTTCTACTTTCCTCCCACTCACTTCTTTCGAGAGAAACTCCTTCTCTAGAAAGGATCCGAATTTAGCAACGAAAATCTTGCCTTCAGATCTGTGATAGAAGGTGTACCCAACAGTCTCCTTTGGGTATCCTATGAAGACACATTTCTCCGATTTGGGTTCGAGCTTATCTGGTTGAAGTTTCTTTACATAAGCATCGCAGCCCCAAACTTTAAGAAACGACAACTTTGGTTTCTTGCCAAACCACAGTTCATACGGTGTCGTCTCAACGGATTTAGATGGTGCCCTATTTAACGTGAACGCGGCCGTCTCTAAAGCATATCCCCAAAGCGATAGCGGTAAATCAGTAAGAGACATCATAGATCGCACCATATCAAGTAAAGTACGATTACGACGTTCGGACACACCATTTCTCTGTGGTGTTCCGGTGGCGTGAGTTGCGAAACTATTCCACATTGTTTCAAATGTAAACCAAACTTCGTAACTCAAATATTCTCCTCCACGATCAGATCGTAGAAACTTTATTTTCTTGTTACGATGATTTTCCACTTCACTCTGGAATTCTTTGAACTTTTCAAATGTTTCAGATTTGTGTTTCATTAAGTAGATATACCCATATCTGCTCAAATCATCTGTGAAGGTGAGAAAATAACGATACCGCCAAGGCCTCAACATTCATTGGACCACAAACATCAGTATGTATGATTTCCAACAAATCAGTTGATCGCTCCATAGTTCCGGAGAACGGCGTTTTAGTCATCTTGCCCATGAGGCATGGTTTGCAAGTACCAAATGATTCATAATCAAGTGATTCCAGAAGCCCATCAGTATGGAGTTTCTTCATGCGTTTTACACCGATATGACCCAAACGGCAGTGCCACAAATAAGTTGCATTACCATTATCAACTCTGTATCTTTTGGTTTCAACACTATGAATATGTGTATTACTACTATCGAGATTCAATAAAAATAGACCACTCTTCAAGGGTGCATGACCATAAAAGATATTATTCATATAAATAGAACAACCATTATTCTCTGTCTTAAATGAATAACCGTCTCGCATCAAACAAGATCCAGATATAATGTTCATGCTCAACGCCGCACCAAATAACAATTATTTAGGTCTAAAACTAATCCCGATGGTAGATGTAGAGGTAGCGTGCCGACCGCGATCACATCGACTTTGGAACCATTTCCCACGCCAAGATCGTCACCTCGTCCTTAGCCAATCTTCGCAATCCGTAGTTCCTGCTTCGAAGTTGCAAATATTAGCAATGTAACCAGATCAAATACCGGTACTCTGCGAGTATTAGTAAGGTACACATCAATAACATGTATATCACATATACCTTTGATCACCTTGCCATCCTTCTTATCCGCCAAATACTTGGGGCAGTTCCGCTTCCAAGGTCCGGTTGCTTGCAGTAAAAACACTCGGTTTCAGGCTTAGGCCCGGACTTGGGTTTCTTCTCTTGAGCAGCAACTTTCTTGCTGTTCTTTTTAAGTTCCCTTCTTCTTTCCTTTGCCCTTTTCTTGAAACTAGTGGTCTTGTTGACCATCAACACTTGATGCTCTTTCTTGATTTCTACCTCCATGCTTTTAGCATTGCGAAGAGCTCGGGAATTGTTTTGGTCATCCCTTGCATATTATAGTTCATCACGAAGCTCTTGTAGCTTGGTGGCAGTGATTGGAGAATTCTGTCAATGACACTATCATCCGGAAGAGTAACTCCCCGTTGAATCAAGTGATTATTATACCCGGACATTTTGAGTATATGTTCACCGACAGAACTATTCTCCTCCATCTTGCAGCTATAGAACTTATTGGAGACTTCATATCTCTCAATCCGCATTTGCTTGAAATATTAACTTCAACTCCTGGAACATCTCATATGCTCCATGACGCGTTCAAAACGTCGTTGAAGACCCGGTTCTAAGCCGTAAAGCATGGCACACTGAACTATCGAGTAGTCATCAGCTTTGCTCTGCCAGACGTTCACAACTTATGGCGTTGCTCCTGCAGCAGGCCTGGCACCCAGCGGTGCTTCCAGGACGTAATTCTTCTGTGCAGCAATAAGGATAATCCTCAAGTTACGGACCCAGTCCGTGTAATTGCTACCATCATCTTTCAACTTTGCTTTCTCAAGGAACGCATTAAAATTCAACGGAACAACAGCACGAGCCATCTATCTACAGTAAACATAGACAAGCAAAATACTATCAGTACTAAGTTCATGATAAATTTAAGTTTAATTAATCATATTAAAACTCCCACTTAGGCAGACATCTCTCTAGTCATCTAAGTGATTACGTGATCCAAATTAACTAAACCATGTCCGATCATCACGTGAGATGGAGTAGTTTCAATGGTGAACATCACTATGTTGATCATATCTACTATATGATTCACGTTCGACCTTTCGGTCTCCGTGTTCGAGGCCATATCTGTTATATGCTAGGCTCGTCAAGTTTAACTTTGAGTATTCTGCGTGCGCAACTGTTTTGCACCCGTTGTATTTGAACGTAGAGCCTATCACACCCGATCATCACGTGGTGTCTCAGCACGAAGAACTTTCGCAACGGTACATACTCAGGGAGAACACTTCTTGATAATTTTAGTGAGAGATTATCTTATAATGCTACCGTCAATCAAAGCAAGATAAGATGCATAAAGGATAAACATCACATGCAATCAATATAAGTGATATGATATGGTCATCATCATCTTGTGCTTGTGATCTCCATCGCCGAAGCACCGTCATGATCACCATCGTCAACCGCGCTACACCTTGTTCTCCATCGTAGCATATTTGACGAATCGCCAACAGTAGCTTCTACGACTATCGCTCCCTCTTAGAGATAAAGAAAAGCAATTACATGGCGCTTGCATTTCATACAATAAAGCGACAACCATATGGCTCCTGCCAGTTGCCGATAACTCGGTTACAAAACATGATCATCTCATACAATAAAATATAGCATCACGTATTGACCACATCACATCACAACATGCCCTGCAAAAACAAGTTAGACGTCCTCTACTTTGTTGTTGCAAGTTTTACGTGGCTGCTACGGGCTGAGCAAGAACCGTTCTTACCTACGCATCAAAACCACAACGATAGTTTGTCAAGTTGGTGCTGTTTTAACCTTCGCAAGGACGGGCGTAGCTACTCGGTTCAACTAAAGTGAGAGAGACAGACACCCGCGGTCACCTTTAAGCAACGAGTGCTCGGAGCGGTGAAACCAGTCTCGCGTAAGCGTCTGGCGTAATGTCGGTCCGGCCGCTTCATCTCACAATACCGCTGAACCAAAGTATGACATGCTGGTAAGCAGTATGACTTATATCGCCCACAACTCACTTGTGTTCTACTCGTGCATATGACATCAACGCATAAAACCAGGCTCGGATGCCACTGTTGGGTAACGTAGTAATTTCAAAAAATTTCCTACGCACACGCAAGACCATGGTGATGGCATAGCAACGAGAGGGGAGAGTGTATCTCCACGCACTCGTGAGACCGTGGCGGAAGCGTTATAACAACGCGGTTGATGTAGTCGTGCGTCTTCACGATCCGACCGATCCAAGTACCGAACGTGACGGCACCTCCGAGTTCTCGCACACGTTCAGCTCGATGACGATCCCGGACTCCGATCCAGCAAAGTGTCGGGATGAGTTCCGTCAAGACGACGGCGTGGTGGCGATGATGATGCTCCACCGACGCAGGGCTTCGCCTAAGCTCCATGACGATATGACTTCTCCGGCGCAGGCTTCGCCTAAGCTCATGACGATATGACCGAAGTGGAATATGGTGGAGGGGGGCACCGCACACGGCTAAGGAACGATCCGTAGATCAACTTGTGTGTCATGGGGTGCCCCCCTGCCCCCGTATATAAAGGAGCAAAGGGGGGGGGTGCGGCCAGCCCAAGGGGGGCGCGCCTGGAGGAGTCCTACTCCCACCGGGAGTAGGACTCCCCCCCCTTTCCTAGTTGGAATAGGATTGGGGAGGGGGAAGAGAGAAGGGGGGCGCCGCCCCCCCCCTTTCCTTGTCCTATTCGGACTAGAGGGGGAGGGGGGCGGCCTGCCTGGCCGGCCCTTCCTCTTCTCCCTATGGCCCATCAAGGCCCATTGACCCCCGGGGTTCCAGTAACCCCGGTGTTCCGGTAACTTCTGCTTTCATCCGAACCTTTCCGAAGTCCAAACATAGGCTTCCAATATATCAATCTTTATGTCTCGACCATTTCGAGACTCCTCGTCATGTCCGTGATCACATCCGGGACTCCGAACAACCTTCGGTACATCAACTTATAAACTCATAATGAACTGCCATCGAAACGTTAAGCGTGCGGACCCTACGGGTTCGAGAACTATGTAGACATGACCTAGAACCATTCTCGGTCAATAACCAATAGCGGAACCTGGATGCCCATATTGGTTCCTACATATTCTACGAAGATCTTTATCGGTCAAACCGCATAACAACATACGTTTGTTCCCTTTGTCATCGGTATGTTACTTACCCGAGATTCGATCGTCGGTATCCAATACCTAGTTCAATCTAGATTCTTTGGTAAGTCTCTTTACTCATTCCGTAATACATCATCTCACAACTAACTCATTAGTTGTAATGCTTGCAAGGCTTATGTGATGTGTATTACCGAGAAAGCCCAGAGATACCTCTCCGACAATCGGAGTGACAAAACCTAATCTCGAAATACGCCAACCCAACAAGAACCTTTGGAGACACCTGTAGTACTCCTTTTATGATCACCCAGTTACGTTGTGACGTTTGGTAGTACCCAAAGTGTTCCTCCGGTAAACGGGAGTGGCATAATCTCATAGTTACAGGAACATGTATAAGTCATGAAGAAAGCAATAGCAATATACTAAACGATCAAGTGCTAAGCTAACGGAATGGGTCATGTCAATCACATCATTCTTCTAATGAGGTGATCCCATTAATCAAATGACAACACATGTCTATGGTTAGGAAACACAACCATCTTTGATTAATGAGCTAGTCTAGTAGAGGTTTACTAGTGACTATCTGTTTGTCTATGTATTCACACATGTATTATGTTTCTGGTTAATACAATTCTAGCATGAATAATAAACATTTATCATGATATAAGGAAACAAATAATAACTTTATTATTGCCTCTAGGGCATATTTCCTTCACAAAGTTCATCACAAGTAGAGGGGGCTGTGTAGTGTGTATATTTGCCGTGCCGGTGAATTTGTGCAGCGTATTGTTGCTGTCCAACCCCAACAGTAAATGCGTACGTGCAAATGCATGTTGATATTATTACATGTTTATATTAGGTAGGGTATCAATTACGTGTTAATTACATGGATAGTGAAGATGTTGATATTCGGAATGATGTTCATTGCACGCTAAACATGTTAAGCGCTCGCCATTGAAGCAATATTGATCGTTTGATTTTTTTATTTTTTATTTTGGATTAACATACATACCAAAACAAGCAACACAACATAATAACATATATTTATTACATCGGAATAATCTTGTACAGGGACACAAACATTTCAACTCCATGCATGACACCTCCACACAGGAAAGAGAAAACAAGAACGTGAAGCCCACTAGGAAGCCAGTGTAGGTACACCCCGATTTGCCAGCAAGAAAAAACGGAGAACACAAGACACAGGCGCACACGAGACGTGACACAGGAGACTCTGACAGCCTACCACGGTCGACTAAGAAATATGAACTGGACGGACACAGATACTGTATACGTACATCTCTCGAGAGACTACATTTGACAGCTTGTACTTTCCAATTAGTCCGTATTAGCCGTGGCACGCCGTCTCCGGGATAGACAGTCCAGATTCGTGGTGAACCGATTCCACACGATCTTACACAGCGCCAGCGACCGGTTACCCACGAACGCTATGCCGGCGTACGCTAACATCCACAGAGCTGGCAACTTGGTACCCATGAACGTTAAGACGGTGTACCCCAGGAGACTAAGAAGAACCATCCTAGTAACGACCATATCGCGACACATACCGAAGGCGAACGTATATGCCATAGAGAAGGGGAGAAACCTCACCATGAGTACGATGCCCTTGATGTCACTTGTAGACGGGACATTTGTCATCACCACCAGCATTCTCAACAGAGTGATTCCTACCCCGAAGGTAAACATGTTGTACACCATGAATAAACCTGCCGGCAGACTTCCATCACTGATACCTCTGAACAGGACATCGGCGTTGGTCTTGGAGTCAAAAGAGAGTTCACCAAGTGCCACCGCTATACTTGACATATGCTCCTGCCGTATCCAGAGGGGCGGGTTCAGCCCGGCCTGGAACGACATGCCAACGAAGAGCGTGGTCACCGTCATCAGCCACCCGCGCATCTTGTGCACATACTCGGCGTCCGGGTCCAGCGGTGGCGCCGCATCACCGGCGCCGGCATCAGCAACAGCAGCAGCAGTATGCTCGTCGCCGGCACTTTCATGTATCTCGATATGATGAGAAGTAGGCATCTATGATCTATAGGCGAGAAGAGAAGGTGTTGCGAAGCTAGACTCTATATAAGGTGCGGCTTGGTGAGATGCAAACACAGAGCGGTTTCCTTTCCTTATATAGGCACATCGATTGTTGACATATCGTCGCTTCCTCTGCATTCTAACAGTTGCAACGTTCCTTTCAAATAATAACACTAAAAAATAAATATTCTTTTGATCGGTTGACTTTTAGTTTTGTGCGGCTGGGTAGCGACCGCCGCAGCCAACCATCGAGCCACAGCCTCGCCCTTGGTTGACTTGAAGTTAATTGTATGCACAAGATCGAGCAGGCGGCAATTTTTCTAGACTGCAAATGTTTCGTCATACTAAAACACCGACCTACTCCTTTTTGACATAGTACCACAACGGAATAGCAGCCTGTTAATTTATGTCAGTACTAAACTACAAATTCATCATACCAAATGGGTAGTGGATGTATATTAATACTGGAGTAGGGCCAGTTGATAGAGTAACATAATTTCTCGCAAAAAAAAAAGATAGAGTAACATAATGTCCACTAAAAGTTCCAAAGTTCTTTCAAATAATAACACTACAAAAACAATACTCCATCCGTTTTAAAATATAGGGCGCTCGCGATTTCCCGAGGTCCAACTTTGACCATAAATATAACCAACGAGACCGACTGCGGCTGGAGAAAAAATTCACTATATTTTACTCCCGCCGCAGTCGGTCTTATTGGTTAAATTTATGGACAAAGTTGAAGCATGGGAATAGAGGAAGCATTATATTTTAAAACGGAGGGAGTAGTACTTGGATAGGCAGACTTGAAGTTAGTAATGTGGACAAGATGGATAAGACGACAAATTCTATAGACTGCGCATAACAACAGGCTCGGTCACGTTAAGATACCAACCTAGTCCTTTCTCAAATACAACTTGGCAGCAGCCGGTTCATTGAGGTCGGTGTTGACCTCATTTTAGGAATACGTCTACAGGTGGATAGCAAATGGTTAGTTTTTCCTTTAGGGGTAGATAGCAGAAAATGGTTAGTCGACCGATATTCATACTACTAGAGTAGGCCGAGTAGCTTTTCTTTATAAAGGGTGTATTTTATTAACTCATAATACCGCATCAATAGAATACAAATTATCATGAACTCACACTCGACCTCTGCATAACTAGAATGCATGCAGCCAATACGAACACACACACACACAAAAAGAAAGAAAGAAATGCAAACTCCAAAATACTGTAGTGAGCTATAACATGCAACAATAACCAACATCATCAAACCACCACTGATGGCAGCACCTGGACATGGGGAAAGTGCTTCAACAATGATGCCTTCAAGAAGAGAACGCACAGGAGTGCCGCCATCGCCAAATCCAGTCGCGAAGGATTAATCTTGGGTTTTCACACTTAAGAAGAAGTCCGAGCAAACTTCAAACAATGACTTCAACAACTGGGTTGCAAATGGTTAATTAAGCTATGGCTCAAGCAGACCGAGCTGCTAGAGTAACATAATGCCCACTATCGGTGCATCGCATGGATACTGGAGTACGGCAAGTTGATAGAGTAACGACATCTCCACGCTGACTCACAAACCTTCCGCAACCGTTCGGACCGCGCGGTCAAGACTGCGGAAGCTATCCAACACGGTCCTTTATCGGTTCGCAAGACGGTCCAGACGTGATTTTTTCAGCAAATTGGAGACAAAAGTGGGGAAGGTTTGCGGGAGTTCGGACTAATCCCAAGCCCTCTTTTGACCCTCCTGACCCACCAAAAAACCCTTCCCCTTCAGCGTGTTCTTAGTCAGCGCCGCTCCAGAGCATCAACGCCCGCATTCATGCTCGGCCAGAGCGGATGCGACCGCTCACTGGCATCGGCATTGAAGCGAAGCGCCAGCCGTGAGAGCGCCTCCCGCGCCGCTTTCTGGTGTAGGCGACTGCTGCACATTCAAACGACATGACGACCGCCCATCCGTCCGTCTACCGCCCGCACTGATGGCACATGGTTGCCGAGGCGTCTCCACCGACGTCACCCCCGTTCGTCCCTCTATCGCCCATTGGTGCTATATAAACTGTTGCCCCGGTGCCCCAGCCATAGCCACAGTCATCCCTCTCCGCACCACTCCCCGCCATGAATCCGTCCGCAGCCAAATCTCTCTGGGACGGGCTGGCGTCGGAGAAAAAGAATGCCATGGCTACCATTGCTGCTGACTGGCAGGCCGGCAGGCAGCTAGAGGATGCCGCCGACAACAATGTGCAAATGGAGGATGTCTCCGACGACGAGGCAGCGCCACCCTCGTCTTTCTCCGTGTCACCCTCCTCCTCTGCTCCACCCTCGCTGGTGCATTGCACCATGACCATCGGCGAGGCCCGTGCCCATTATATGGACATGGTGCGGGAGGAGCGGGAGGAGCAGTTCCGGGAGGCATGGGCTGACGCCAACTACAACCACAACCTCCTCCTGGAGCATCTGCAGGTAGAGGAGCTGGTCACCGCTGGCAGGGCGGTCACGCCGAACACGGACCTGGCAGAGCAGGAGGTGCTGCTCGAGTCCTACCGCTCCTCCTACGAGATCCGCCTCGCCCGCTGGCGGTACCGGCAGCGGGTGGCGAAGGTGGAAACTGTCAGCAAGAAGTGCGACGACGAGGGGCGCGATGCGTTTTTCGGCGACACAGACAACGAGGAGGTCGCGCCCCGGCACCACGACCACGAAGAAGCCGACACATCCGCGGGCGCCGCCAGCAGCGAGGAAGAGTAGTGTACGGTAGGTCGCCACCGCTCATGTCCCAGGAAGGCCACCGCTCATGTCCCAGGAAGGCCACCGCTCCTTCACTCCCGTCGACACCAAGCTTGGTGGGCTGAGCATCTTCGGCCGACTAGTCGCTTGGCGGCGACGTGGAGGCGGACAGTTTCAGTTCCCGAGGCTCCGGTGGGGGAGCTGGAGAGCGCCGAGACGGAATTGGAGACGGTGAAGGTTCAGTTCTCGGGGCTGATGGCCGGACACGGGAACCGGACGCCAGCGATCGTTCAGGTTATATATTAATTATACTCCAGAGTCCGCCTAGCACCACTTTGATGTATATGTAAAGAAGTCCACCATGTTTATATGAAATCCGGCCGTGTTCAGGAAAAGTATGAAATCCGGCGATGTAAAGAAGTCCGCCTAACACAGCCGGCGGTACCAGGGCGACCCCAGGCCACCGGGGGGCTGTTGGGGGTGGAGAGAGAAGATTTTGCATGTGAATGGCCCACTGTCAGCCTCCCACTCGTCTCTTCATACTTTTCCTCCCGGTCCCCACCCACGTGATTTCCCCACATACTCGCCCCCCTGATGGTCGTGGCCGCCTCCTCGCCGCCGCCTCTGCTTCCTCCGCCGCCTCTACTCACAGTAGCCGCAGCCGTCGCCTGCTGCTGCCCGGCCCGGGCTCGAGGCGGTGGCGCTGGCGAGCTGGCGTGGCGGGCGGCCAGCGCCTCTGCGTGGCCGGGCGGAGCTCGTCGGCCGCCAACGCCCGCCTCTGCGTGGCCGGGCGGAGCTTCGCCCGCGCCCGGGCGTGGCGAGTGGAGCTTCGCCGCGCTTCGCCGGGGGTGTGGCGGGGCGGCCAGCGCCGCCGCCTCTGCGTGGCCTGGCATGCACCAAAGAAATGCCGGACGGCGTGCTCGGCACCATGGTCCGGGCGCCACAAAGACCGCGCCTGTGTCTTCTCGGCGGCGTAAACGCGACGGGCGGGGCACGGGCGCCGTCGAGGCCGCGCCGCGAGCACGGCGCGATCGAGGCCGTGCATCGTGGAGCACGGGCGCGCCGAAGCTCGAGCGGCGTCTCCGGCGGCGAAGATGACCGGCACCCACGACCTGCCCGCGTGGGCGTGCTGTTGGCGAACGGCATGGCGTGGGCGTGGCCGGGCGACGCGGACGTGGCTGAGCAGCGAGTGGATCGGCGGCGCTCGGGTGGGGTGACGACTGGAAAAATCCTCACCCCAAAAGCAAAAATTTCGCCGGGGCCTCTCCAGGAGGGCAGAAAAACGCCTCCTGGAGGGCACAACGGCTGGAGATGCCCTTAACGCGCTTATGGCATCTTCAACACAAACTCTTAAAACTTCTGCGTGCGTCCGGGCATGGGACCACGCTGTTTGGACATGTTGTGCCCTTCAATGCGTTTCTGTATCTGTTTGTCCGACGGTCCGGACATAATTTCTCTTGCAAATTGAAGACAACGTGGGAGCTTTGTGGGCGTTCGGACTGCTCCCAAGCCTTCGTCTGACCACCCGGACCCATCAAAAACCCCATTCCTTGCCCGCACGTGCTTCCCGCTCTGTGTTGCTCCAGAGCGTCAGAGCCGCATTCATGCCCGGCCAGAGTGAACGCGACCTCTCATTGGCATCGGCATTGAAGCGGCGCCTGCCGAGAGAGCGCCGCCCTTGCCGCTTTCCGGTGCAGGCGACTGCTTCGTGTTCAAACGACAGGACGGTCTTCCGTCCGACTGCCCCCCACATTAATGACATGCGGTTGCCGAGCTGACTACTCAGGCGCCACCCACCCGTCCCTCTGTCGCCCATCGTTGCTATATAAACTACTGTCCCAGCCATAGCCTATTATATAGGCACAAAATACTTAATAAAATCATCATATAAATTGGATTCATCACCGACCCCCCGAGATGCGGGGGTGGGTTTGGGCGTGTGGGTGGGTGGGGGGGGGGGCGAGGAGCATAAAATTGCACGATCAGACGGCAGAAAGAGCGCACAGAGAGCGCCAGACAAGCAGCTTTGCATGACGCGGGCCGATCACGCGGACGTGGCTTGAGGCCACAGATGGTCTAAGGGCAAGGCCAACGGGTAGCCTCAGAGGTGATGCCTCACGAGACAGCTAGGCTCGGATGCCAGCGTGGTGCTAAAGTGATAGCTTGCAGAGCACAACGGGTTCCTGCAGAGGAGGCGGCCTCTTCAAGAGAGAAAGTATGAGAGAGATGAAAAAGTGAAGAGAAAGAGAGGTAAAAGTGAAAGAAAGAGAGAGGAAGGAGAAAGGCCGGTGCAGATAGCATCTCGGTGGGAGAGTAGGCTCACGTCATGGGACTGCTGTTGCATTGGATAGGTGTGAAATTGCACGATGGTCTCATCTCTCCGGACCGACGTGGCTGTACTGAGGCATCACCAAGATAATGCTACCATTGTACATGCCCTAAGGAGGATGGTACTCCAACATCCTCTATTGGAAATATAAGATTTTTTTTAACACTGCTAGACAAATGGAAAACTGCAAATTAGTGTGAGAAACGGTCGGAAGTGACATCGGATAGTGTATACATGAATCTATCTCGCAAGTTCAGACTTTTTCCTTTTGCAACTTCATACTTGAACGCACCTGCCTCCAACACATTTTTTTCATGGATGTGTGGTGCAATTTACACATTCGCAATAGTAACATGACCAGTAAAACCGCAGCTATGTTCTTTTGACTTCTTCAACGTTTTAAGGCTCATTTCGTTTGCAGTTTCTTTGGAAGATTCTTACGGTATTTCAACTCTTAAGATTTTTTTCCCTATGTGTAGCACTCGTATTAACCTAGTTACTAGATTCTTAAGGATTTGTCTACATTGACCTAAGGGAAAGTTGTGGCTATACACGGGTACATTGCACCCATTAAAAGAACCGGAAAATACAACAAATAGTAAACAAAATTAAAAAAATCTGAAACTTTCTCGCTTCGATTACGACCAAATGTTTAGGTGCACTCTTGACCTAATCCTAAGGACTTCTAGCATTAGGTGAGACTTCATACAAATTTCTTAAGGGCTATACTGAACATGGCATTTGACATTCTAATGTTTTACTTTTGTATCATTGTGATTTAGAAATCCTATAAATCCAATGAGGCCTTAAATATTAAGATTAGCAACGGCGGATGAACAAAATATTATGCCAGCACTAGCACAACAATGCTCTGTTCAACGCGATCAACCCGTTGATGTCTGCGATGGTAGGAGCTGAGTGGACGTGTGATGCTTACGCAATTCAATAGTGACTAGAAAATTGCTCGTAAAGTGCGTTGCAATGGGGTATAAACATTCTAATAGATTAGCCCGTGATTGCACGTCCATTATTATATTGATGCGTGAAAATCTTAGCGAGTTCTTGGATGCAATCGCCATGATTTACCTTCCATTTTATTTTTAAGCACTTATTTAGTAAGAATTTAAAGACTTACCAAACAAAATATGTTTTTTTTATTTTGGTAGGTTAATAAAGCATGTGACAAATTGATTATATTTTAGGGAGAATGGATAGGAGAAAAATCAGAGATGGGAGTAAGAAATCAAAGAGGAGAGGGAAAGAGTTGAACGTATACAAGGAATGTTGGACGAAAGATAGGTGAAATAGAAACCTTACGTTCTTTTCACGTAGTAGAGATATCATGATTGTGGCTTGAAACAAAAACTGTACAGATGCCGATGCGTGACCTACTCCTGTTGAAATAAAGATGCATAGCTAATGGTTAATAGACATCGATACAAACCTGCTCCTTTTTGAAATACAACTGGGTTGCAAATGATTAATTAAACGATGGCTCAAGCAGACCGAGCTGCTAGAGTAACATAATGCCCACTACTGGTGCATCGCATGAACTTGTGTCTAAATACATCATGTTTGGTGCAAAAATTCTCTCTTTAGATTAAAAACTTTGTTAGATTGTATTGAAGACATGATCAAATCATAAAGGAACAGGTCCAATTTTTTTTACTCATCATTGAGGAAAGGTCCACATTTGTCTAAATACATTATTGACTTTTTTAAAGGGGAACATTCAGAACATTCAAAACAATATGTTGAAACCATGAACGTTTTTTCAAAAAAGAACTGACTTACTAATAAATTAGTAAAATAAATAAATATGAATCTCGAGTTTTATAAAAGAAAAAATGTATCTGTTAGTGGGCCATGCCAGGCCCAAATACAGTACAAGGAAAAAAAAAGGTATCCTTCGATGAGGAGTCTGCGTGTTTGCTTGCAACGTGTCGGCCTGCAGAGCCCAAATCCCCCCATCACCACGGCCCATCCACCAGATCTCCATCCATCGGGCCAAACCAACCCAGCCGAGCCGCAGAACCGTCACGCGCTCCACCGACGCGAGCGAGCGAGCGAGTAGGGTTGTTGCTTCGCCGCCGCCGCCGCCGCCGCCGCCGCCGGTCCGGTGGGAAGGGAACGAGATGGCGGCGCTGGTGGAGACGAGCATGGGGGTGGTGCGAGAGGTGCTGGGCGACTCGGTGGTGGACGAGGTGGACGAGCCCATCGTCTCCTACATCGCCAACGTCCTCGCCGACCAGGACTTCGACTTCGGCCCCCCCGACGGCCACGGCATCTTCGACGCCCTCGGCGACCTCCTCATCGACGCCCGCTGCGTCTACGACCGCGACCACTGCCTCGAGGTACCAAATCACCCCCATCCCCAATCTATCCGGTAGGCGGTCGATTCCCCAATCTTCATGGCCCCTAGGTTTCGGTTCCAGATTCGATTCGATTCATGTCTTGGGTGGATGGCTACAAACCCTAGCTTAATTAGCGCCCATTTATGACTGCAGTCTAGCTCAATCAGCCCCTGATGTGTTCTGTAATGGCTTTTAGCTGTTAGTAGTCGCTGTCCTTTACGACCCCGTGCGTGCACGCACACAGACGGATTCTGGTGTGGAGAAGAAGTAGGTGGATAGTTTGGTTTTGATCCAACATGGCACTGATGCTTCAATTTTGGTTTCCTTCTTGATATTATGATATAGGTCTGCACTAAGCTCTGTGAGAAGTTGGGGAGCCATGGCATCGTCAAGCCTAAGGCAGCCGTGCGGAGCCTCGCCACGCCTCTGCGCATGAACGCGGGGATGGAGGAGCAGGTCGCTCCCAAGAAGCCAGAGAATATCTTCGACGCGCCCTTGCTGTCCTCGCGCGACAAGGCCAAGCTCGAGCGCAACAAGAGAAAAGAGGACAGGCAAAGAGAGGTGAGCTTCTCGCTCATAGATTGCCAGATGACAAATCTTCCTGTCATTGATTTGTTTGATACGAATTTCAGTAGAAATGTAGTGCTTAGCATGTTTCCCCACTTTGACAAAACCGTATATGCAATTTGAATGAAAATGCCTTCCCTCCTTATTAAACCAGATGTATATGGTACGCTGTGTTTGCTTGTTCGTGCAGGCCCAGTACCAAATGCATGTTGCCGAAATGGAGGCGCTCAGGGCTGGAATGCCTCCGGTATATGTAAATCACAGTAATGTGGGTGGCACAACCATTAGGGATATCCATATGGAGAACTTCAGTGTTACTGTTGGAGGCCGTGATCTTATTCAAGATGTCACCTTAACGCTTGCTTTTGGAAGGCACTATGGTGAGTTACGACTTAGCTTACTACGTATGTCTCAAGTTTCCATCTATTGAGGAGGCTCTCTAGGGTCCCACCTGCTCAGGATGATCTCATTGCTTATTTTATTAATGGGAAACTATGTGGTGTGTAGAAACTCTCTAGAAATAGCTTTCGAACAAGGGAGCACAAATATCAAAATGTCACTTCTTGGGCATAGAAGCACCTCCACCCCTTGAAATATTGCCGTATCAGTTCCTATCGCTTTTTTCCTTCAGTGATTTATTAGTTTATTTACATACCATTTCAGGTCTTGTTGGAAGAAATGGTACTGGAAAGACTTCTCTTCTCAGAGCTATGGCTCAACATGCAATTGATGGAATTCCTAAGAACTGCCAGATATTGCACGTTGAACAAGAGGTCACGGGTGATGACACAACAGCTTTGCAGTGTGTGCTGAATGCTGATGTTGAACGGGTCCAACTTTTGCAAGAAGAGGCCCAGCTGGGTCAATTACTGGTTAACTACTGCATTATCAACTTTCTACATTCCCTTATTCGCTAATGTGTTCCTCTCTTTTGAGTCATTCACCCTTTTTTGAGTTTTTATTTATCGATTTGCTTATAGTCTGCTACTTTTATGCAGAAAGATCTAGAGTATGAGGCAGAGTCCAAACAGAGCCTAGACAAGAGCAAGGGTGATGTTGACAAAGATTCTATCAGCAAGAGGCTTGAGGAGATATACAAGAGACTTGAATTCATTGATGCAGATGCAGCAGAAGCTCGTGCGGCATCAATTCTGGCGGTATGTTTCTTTTGTTGATATCCATTGCTTGGTGATTTGTTCTTGTTGTCCCATTTGTACAGCATGTTGTTGCTGTCATTTCTATCCTAGTAGCTAGTACTTACGTTGCTTTAAAGAGTTATAGTTCTTCATACTAACATTGAACTATTCTGATTGGTTGAAATCTTTACAGGGTCTCAGTTTCACTCCAGAAATGCAATGCAAAAATACAAAATCATTTTCGGGAGGATGGCGGATGAGAATAGCACTAGCACGTGCTCTATTCATTGAGCCAGATTTACTGCTACTTGATGAGCCAACAGTGAGTTTAGAATATAGCGTTGCTTCTCTTCTCTTGCTGCCACATGCTAATGCTAACAAACCACCACTTTGCAGAATCATCTTGATCTGCATGCTGTGTTATGGTTAGAAACATACCTCCTGAAGTGGCCAAAGACATTCATTGTTGTGTCCCACGCTAGAGAGTTTCTGAATACGGTATGAACTCATAGTATCATTATGCTTTAGCTAATATCGACATAATTTGCTTAGCCCATATTTTTCATCTTAATAACTGAATAACTGAGGGAAAACATTTCTTAGGTTGTCACCGACGTTCTTCACCTACATGGTAAGAAGCTACATGCTTACAAGGGTGACTATGACACATTTGAGAGGACTAGGGAGGAGCACCTCAAGAATCAGATGAAAGCCTTCGAAACAAATGAGAAGGCCAGAGGACACATGCAGGTTGGTTTCTGCTTTTAGTGGGTATGGTTAGCCCTCAAAGTACGTTAATAAACCCTTTTCAAGAAAATTGTGCTTATAGTGTCAAAAAAAGGAAAGAGAGAGAGAGTTGAAAGGTGGTTTGCACCTCAATGTAATCAACCACATATGTTTTAAGGTCTGATATAGTTTCCTTTTCAAGAGCATGCAGTAATTTCCCAATAGCCTCTGACTTTCTAGTGCACCGTATCTCTCTTCAAGATGTTACTTTGTTTAGCATAGAAGCTTATCTATGCTGGTCTTAAGCTATTAAATTATACAGTACAGAATATGTTCATTAGTTTGAAATGGTAATAGCAATAGCAATTGTAGGCAAGCAGAGCTTGTGTGACAGTCTGACCTAGGTCCTGCTTGCATTGTTTACGCTTGAACACGATACCAAATTTAGATTCAAAGAACTATATCTGATCTTAGCTCATAGGTGAAAGTAAAATTGAACTAGGTACAGTGCAGCTAGATCTTTTTGGAAAGATCAGGGATGAGGTTTGTTGATCTATTTTCTTTTGTAGGCATTCATTGACAAGTTCAGATACAATGCAAAGAGAGCATCACTTGTTCAATCAAGAATCAAGGTACATTTTCTTGCTCCTGTTTCCATGACCTCATCGTACAATGCATAACTTTTGTTGTTGTTTCAATTTACAGATGATTTACAGCACCCAACTAATAATTATTTACATGCTTGTTCAGTGAGTAAATTGATGTTTGTCCTCATCTTATTTATTTGCATTATCTCAGGCATTGGAGCGAATGGAACATGTTGACGCTGTTGTTAGTGACCCAGAGTATGCTGGCTTCCTAAATCTGTTTTATTTGGTCTTTTGTCTACCGTTGACTTAGCAATTGCCTGCTTAACCATTTGCAGCTATAAATTCGAATTTCCAACTCCAGATGACCGCCCTGGACCACCAATCATTAGCTTCAGGTTTCAGTTCTCATCCCTTGTCATTTACCATTTATGGAAGCTTGTTCTGCTCTCCCCAATGCGAACCTCAAGGGTCATGGCTTCTTATTCTTTTACTCCCTTTTATTTTTGATCAACCACTCTACCATTTTCTGTCGAGACATAGCAGTTAGTTGTATACACATTCTCTTTTGAGATAGCTATATGCCTATATCATATAGCGATGAATTTGTTTTACTCGATTTTATCTGTTGAAATGAAGCTTATACGTTCGATTTGTGCAGCGACGCATCATTTGGTTATCCTGGAGGGCCTATTTTGTTTAAAAACTTGAATTTTGGTATCGACCTTGACAGCCGCATAGCAAGTAAGAATCATTTGTTCCAATCATATTTATTTACTGTAATGAATAATATCTAGCTTTTGCTTCAGTGGTTTGTCTATTTTTTCCTCACATTTGATTTATTATTTCAGTGGTTGGTTCAAACGGTATCGGTAAGTCCACTATACTGAAATTAATATCTGGAGACTTGCAGCCAACTTCGGGAACAGTGTTTCGCTCCCCCAAGGTGCTTTATCCTTCTTGAGCTACAGTCTTGATATTTTGCCAGTATATAACCATACACACATCATGCTAATTTGTTCTGCACAATTGTACTGCTTTCTCCTTGAGTGTGTAATAATTGTGTAACTAGCTGCCAACGTCAGCCGTCGGCATCTCCTGCTTCCCTTGTCAAGGTGTTATGATGTTTGTATCCATGCCATTGTGTAATTATACAGAAAATTCTGAAACATGGACATGTGAACTCTACTTGTGTAATGGAACCACTTACAAGTGATACAATCATTTTGATATCATTGTTGATTGTTGATTTCTTTGTTCCTTTATTTTTTGATTGTATAATGAACTATACTTTTTCTGTACCATCTGTGGCTTGTTGACTTATTTCTTCCTTTTACAGGTCCGCATGGCTGTATTCAGTCAGCATCATGTTGATGGACTTGATTTGACGGTGAACCCCCTTCTGTACATGATGAGATGCTTCCCGGTAAGCTCAGGCATCATGATTTTTTGCGGGGATGAAATGCTAGTTTTAGTAGAGCATGATGTTTACCTGGTGGGTTAGCGGGTAGTATGCTCTGTTTGGTATTCAACTTGAATATACATTTCAGCTCTGATATAAAGAAAGTGTATTATGGTCTGTTTGGTATTTACTTTAAATGCACATTTCAGCTGTAATATAGAAAAAGAAATAGTACCCTCCTTTTGGTATTTGACTTGATACAAATTTTTGCTCTAATATAGAAAAAATGTCTCTGCAGGGTGTACCTGAACAGAAACTGAGGTCACATTTGGGTTCCTTCGGTGTTACAGGAAATCTTGCCCTCCAATCTATGTACACTTTATCAGGTACATACTAACACAGCAGTCTCCTAGATGGAGTTAGCCGATAGCTTGTTGGCAGCTGCGACGAGTTGAAAGCTTTCCTCAGCTTTGAGAGATTATGTTACATTCGTTGAAGGGTTCACCGACTTGTGTAGTTTTAGTAATGGCCTGATCCTAATCAAAGCACATTTGCAATGGCAGGTGGTCAGAAGAGTAGGGTTGCGTTTGCGAAGATCACCTTCAAGAAGCCGCACATTATCCTTCTTGATGAGCCTTCTAACCATCTTGTAAGTGAACCACCTCATCTTCCCTCCTCCCCCTCCCCCCTTCTCGAGCATTAGTATAAGCAGAGATGAGAAACCGTGGGGACCGGCAGTTCCTGACATTGTGATTGTGTGTTGCAGGATCTCGACGCAGTGGAGGCGCTCATCCAGGGCCTGCTCATATTCCAGGGAGGAGTGCTGATGGTAAGGACACATTGCCACCACGTTGCATGTTGTTCCTTTTCCGTGTCAAGGTATAGCATCGTCCTAACCAAATGGTACTCTTTTGCAGGTGAGTCACGACGAGCATCTGATCACGGGGAGTGTGGACGAGCTCTGGGCGGTGACGGACGGCAAGGTCGCCCCGTTCCCGGGCACGTTCAAGGAGTACAAGAAGATGCTCACGACATAAACCTTGAAAAAGGACGGGACATAGGGGAAGATGCCCACAGACATAAAGAAACTATATGTATGATATGTACGCCCTGGCATGGGAAACTGATGTAATCTTATGCCTGTCACCTACCTGAGGTTTGAATGTTTGAGCAGAACTATGCTACTACATACAATTTTGTTCCAACCTGCCTGACAATCCGTATCGAGCTTGCGATTTTCTTGGACAAGCTTTGGAGGTGGTGAAAATGTGCAATTTGGGTACATAAACTTACCTCTACTTGCTGTACAGCACATGCCTCCAACAGAGGAATTTCATTTTCCATTTTTCTGAGCAAACCGCTGCTGCCGCTGGGCCGCATCGGACGTTCCTACTGGTTGAAAACTAGGCTAGCCCAAAAACAATCAAAGAAAGGGATATCGTTAACATCCTGTAACTTAAGGCCCAGTCAGCCCATCAGCATGTAAACAGGGTGAAACGTTATGCGAAATCACTAAAAGCAGCATTCTTTGAAAAGGTTACTCTCATCTTCCGCGGTCGCGACAAATGGCGCAGTACGGACTTGTCACAATCCGGGAGTTTTCCTTTTTTTTTACAGATCCGTCTATTCAAAACGTTTTATCTCTTAGACTGTGCGCTTAAATCTAAACCGTTTTCAAGATCTTCAAAACTAGATCCCATGTTGATAGGTTTTGATGAATTATTTTCATAAAAAAACCCGGACAAATAAACCACATCAGGAGCACATGTCTTTTTTCCTTTCTAAAAGCCGTTTCCAAGAGGCACGACTGTGACTCTCGCGGAGGCAAAACCGTGCCTCTCACGGAAGGCAAAACCGAACGGAACTCGGTCCTCCAGATTTTCATGGTCCGCCGGGTTAAAGTTATGCTATAGAATGCATATCTCCAACACAACCAGTAGTTTTTCCTTTTTGCTGAGCAAACAGCCGATGCCGCTGGGCCGCATCGAGGGGTTGATATTATCAGGTGCATGGTCAGCTCGGTCTCTTTATCGGTGTTGTTCAATGGTAAAAAGTTGGATTTTTTAAAACCTACTAGAGGTATCCGCGAGGGCGATCCGAATTCACCCTATCGCTTCTTGTTGGCAGCAGAGGGCCTTTCAGGCCTTCTAAAATCTAGTGTTCAGTCAACACATCTTGCAGGCATTAAAATGGCAAAGTCAGCTCCGCCGGTTAATCACCTTCTGTTTGCATAGGACAACCTATTGTTTTTCAAGGCACTAGAAGAGGGGGCGGGAGAAGTACCTCTTTTGCTGCGTAACTATTGGGCCTTTTAAAATCTAGTGTTTAGTCATCACATCTTGCAGACATTAAAATGGTAGAGTCGTCTTCGCCAGTTAATCACTTTTTGTTTGCCGAGGACAACCTGTTGTTCTTCAAGGCGCTAGGAGAGGGGGAGGAAGAATTATCTCTTTTGCTGCGTAACTATTGTCTGACTTCTGGGTACACATCAATAGGGATAAATCATCAATATATTTCAGTAAGGGTTGTCCCAATGACACTAGGAATGTGATCAAGAACATCTTTCATGTGCCAAACGAATCATTGTGTGGAATGTATTTGAGACTGCCTTTTGATGTTGGATCTTCAAAAAGATGGTTCGTTTGAATATCTAAAACATAGACTTTGGAACAAGGTGATTGGATGGATCGAGAAAAGTTTGTCGGTTGCAGAAAAGGAAGTTTTGGTTAAAGTCGTAGCTCAAGCAATTCCAGTTTACTCTATGTCATGTTTTAAGCTACTGAGGGCTTGTGTGAGCACTTATCTACTCTCATAAGGAAAGCCTAGTGGGGTAGCAAGGACGGTAAACACAAACCGGCATGGGTTTAATATGAAACAATGACACAACCAAAGTTTATGGGTGGTCTAGGGTTTAGGGATTTTGAGCTTTTTAATCTCTCCTTGCCGGACCGACAGGCTTGGAGAATTTTACAAACCCTAGACAATGTAAGTGCACAAATCGTTAAAGCAGTATATTTCACATCGTGTACAATACTAGAGGCACAACTTGGTTCCCACCCCTACCATATGTGGAGGGAGATATTGAAGGACCTGATGTTCTCTGTCAATCAAGGTCTGATCTGGAGGATAGGGAGGGGGGCTAGCACCAATATTCGGAACCAAATTTGGCTTCCTAGGGACGATCTTATGAGACCTCTTTTATCTCTAATCCCTAATGCACTGCAGATGGCGTGGGCGATCTCATTGACTCTACTTCGGCGAGCTGGGATATCAATGTGTTGCAGCAGGTTTTCCTCCGATCAGATGTTAGCGTCATCATCAATATTCCACTGTACCAATGTGCAAGAGGATTTCTCGGCTTGGAACTTCGAACGCAACAACAATTTTTGGTTCATTCTGCTTACCACATGGGTTGCTACCAAGAGGCGCAGAGAGGCATGGTTGGATGAACGTGCATGATCATCTAATTCTGACGCTGAGAAATCCAATTGGCGAAAGCTCAGGAAGGTGGAGGTCCCAGCGAAGCTGCACATGTTTTTGTGGCATTTAACTCAAGTTTCACTTCCGTCTGAGGATGCAAGGCAATACAAGAAGATGAGTGATACTAGATGTTGTTCACTGTGTGGTGTTGAAGACTCTTGGAGTTATTCCCTTGTCTTAACTCATGAACAAGGGTGCGTGTCGGTGTGGTTGTGCAGTCTAGTATGGCACACGCCTTTTATTTTGTTTCAATTTAGACTTTTTATTATGTGAGCCATGAACATTGAAAACTTTATGTGAGCCATGAGGGTTGTCATGGATTCAGGTATTTGTGACCGAGATGTGGTGAAAAAAGAAAGAATATGCTTGTAACGATATTTCTTGGATGCAAATCTATGTAATGCATTATTGATATGTTGTCTATATATAACGGTGTGACCCTGTTGTCGAGGTGAAATTAAGGTGTGTTTTGTGTAAAAGGTCAAACGGTTTCTTGGTTTCTTACCTTCTTCATAGATAAACCAGCATTGTTATCTTACACACAACTTCTACAAAGAGAATTAAATAAGACATTGAGATCAGCCTTTGTTTTATATAGGGAAGGTTAGGCCACAACGTGATGAGGTGGCAGTAGTAAGTTCAACATCAGCTAGTGCTTAAAAATGCAAAAGTTCAGGTAAAACTACCAGTCTAGTTGAGTAAAACAATCAAATTGACAATCAATCATACAACATGCAACTCCGCCCAAAAGGGAAAACTCCCTAATTTTGAAGCCCCTTGTTCAAATGAAGTAATGAATTTGGGATTGGACACACAATTTTAACTGGGTCGTTGCCCTGTGCTTTGTGGTGAGATCTCTCTATGGGTGCGCCCCTTTGGTAAGTGCCAGGGTGCCTGTGTACCTTGGTTTGGTTTGGCAAGAAGGAGGCGTCGCCTATGACACTTTTAGCACCAGCATAACACATGTGACCAACAACACATGTAACTCCCACACATGTACGCATTAGTAGATGCCTCCCGATGACACAGTTAGAAAGGACCCACCTAAACACCTCATTGTTAAGAAAAAAACCCTCCACTGTTTCCCCCATGCGCCAAAACCAGCTCACACATAAAATACTTCACAAGTTAAAAAGAAACTACTGCAGGAAACTACACGAAGCGGCAAGCTAGAGACTCCGGTGAGTGGGCGAGTGAGCGAGACGTGGGAGGGTAGTTTAGGAAAAATGACAAAAAACCATGTACTTCCTTCATCCGGAAATACTTGTCATTGAAATAGATGTATCTAGATGTATTTTAGTTCTAGATATATCTATTTTCATCCATTTTGATGATAAGTATTTCCGGGCGAAGGGAGTACGCCATAAATTTCGTACTAGAAACGTTGAATGCCATATATTTCGGTACGGAGGGAGTAGCACGTAAAAATAAAACCCGTACAACCCTAGGAATATAACAGGCGCAGCAAAGCGAACAATGTCTCCCAAAAGAGCTACAAAAATCTGAAGTAGAGTAAGAAACCACATATGTCTGGCATCATCATGTATGTACGTAGCTACTCCCTCCATTGGGAATTACTTGTCACAAAAATGAACGTATCTACAACTAAAATACATTTAGATATATTTATTTCTTAGACAAGTAATTCCGAACGAAGGCAGTAGGTCTTAAGTAGTTGTTACTCGTACCGCACATCACATGCAGCTGACGATGCGTCCCCGACCTGCCTTGCCACGCACGAGACCAGCTTCTCGCCGTCGTCGTCGACATGCCCCGTCGCGGGGATCCGCAGCGCCACGTCGAACACCAGCACGCCGCGCCTCGTGTCAGCGGCGAGCCCGTCCACCACGAACCCCGGCCGCATGCGCTCCGCCTTGCCCGGCCGCGCCACGACCGTCGTCCACCTCGCCTTCCACGGCATCCACGGCTGGGCGCAGAGCTCCCGGGCAAGGGCGCCGTGCGCGAGCGGGACGCCGTGGTAGGCCACCGTCACGGCGGTGCCGCGCTCCAGGCACATGCGGCCCCACAGCGGGCTCTGCGACTGCACGCCGAGGGACAGGGCGAACTCCAGGTTGGGCGGCCACCGCCCTCTGCTGAGTCGACGGTCGTCGAGGCCGAGACGGCGTCGACGGCGGCGTAGTAGCGCGGCGGCGTCGGGTGCTTGCACTGAGTTACGAGCCAGACGGTGGAGGCGATGAGGACCGCGAGGGCCAAGAAGGCCAAGCAGATGTGGTGACAGCGCGCCATTGATGAAGATGATTGCTTGTCCCGCCGGCTGGTCGAGCTTCACTTGTTGATTATTGGTATGGCTTGCTCCAAGTATAGATCGTAGGGGGCCGAATCGACTAATATATATGGATTGATCGATTGCTTGCGGATTGCGTCTAAAAAACACTTACCATAAACTTCCTCTCTAGCCGAAATGTTCAAAAGGAAACTAGTAATAAATTTCTGTGCCTTCCTTATATGTTTCAACCTTCAAGGCTAAAATATTTCCAAGTTTCCCAAAGAAAATGCAATGCTTACCCGGGGAAGCAAATTTTAATATGTCTTTTTTTTTGAAAATGAAAGGGGTTTCCCCCGCCCCAACTTTTATTAAAAACTAAGGCAAAACCAACACGCACAGACTATTCAACAGCGCTCGGCAGCAGCCTAAGAGTAGCTGCCACAGACAGAACCAAGCATGGCTCAGCCTACCCTATTACATCGGGTCTTTTTTCAACAGGTCCAGGACTAGATACATAACCAGTAAAAGCACACAGCTAGCCTACATAAGATCAAAGATAAGCAGCAAACTAGCAATGCATGCCCTAGCTATGGAGCCAGGCCCCTCCTCATTTTATTTTTTCTTCATCTCCAGGCGATTCTAAGCAATTCCCTCTTCGGTAGTCCAGCAGCCTTAAGCACCGGAGAAGAAGAACACCCTGAGCTTCCGAGCATAAGATTTTCCATTGCCTGATCGTAGCCCCCAACAGATTCAAGACACAGCGTATACTTCGCCATCTTCGCCCCTGGAAAACAAAGTCATTGCGCAATCGCCATAAGCTCCACAAGGTAGCAGCAGTAGTTACATTCAAAGCTTCACATTGTTTCCGTTTCCTCCAGAAGGAAGATAACGAAGCAAAAGAATCAGGTATATCAATCTTAAAGGATTCAGCCACCAGGCCCCAGGCCTGTTTGGCAACAATGCAGTCAAAAAAAGATGTTGAATAGTTTCTAATTCAGCACAAAAGACACATGTCTTATCTTCTACATGTCTACGTTTGGCCAGGTTGTTTCTGGTCAGACTCTTATTGTAGTAAATCAACCAAAGAAACACATGAATATTAGGAGGAACTTTAATTTTCCAGATGTCACTTTGATCTTAGAAGAGATCCCTCCAAAGTTAATTAGCTTGTAAAATGATCTTACTGAATAATTGCCATATCTTCCAGCCTCCAAACAGGATGATCAGGCACATCAGACAAAACCACTTGCTTTACTATACTAACAAGCTCCTCCCATCTGGATAGGGTATCCCCATTCACACACCTCCTAAATGTTAGTCTGAGCTCCCCACCCCCCCAGCCCACACTTGGGCCAATGTAGCTTCTTGTTGTTGACAGATGTCAAACAGGTCCCAGAAAGCAGTTTTCAGGGAGCAATCCCCAGCCCAGGTGTCATGCCAGAAGGCAATGTTTTTACCATCCCCAGGGATCCATTTATAGAAATTCTTTGCAGCTGTCAAAGCCCAAGATAGGCTTTTCACAAAGGGAGATCCCAAGGCAGTCCTAATACTAAACAAATTTGGATTATCAACATTATACTTGTAAGCCAAAATCTTTTTCCAGTCACTAGTTCTGTCATCAAAAAACCTTTTCCCCCAAGAAGGCCAAAGGGCCATGTTGAAGTCCCTAAGGTTAGGAACCCCCAGACCACCATACTCTTTCCTCCTTGATATCAGACCCCAGTTAGCAAGGTGATATTTATGACTATCTCCCACATTCCCCTAGAAGAAATGGGACATCTGGGAAGTAATCATGTCAATGGCCCATTTAGGAAATTTGACCATAGACATCAAGTAGGTAGGGATACTGGCAATACAGGTAGTAAGTAAAATCAGTTTACCTCTATAAGAGAGAAATCTCCCCAACCACCCAGCTATATTCTTAATAATCCTGTCAATGATGGGTGGCAAGTCTTCTTTTCTAAGTTTTTTAAAGTGCAGAGGGACACCTAAATATTTAAAGGGGAAATCCCCAAGTTGGCAACAAAATACCTGAGCAAGATCTTTAGTCATTTGACCCTGAACATTAATAGTATGCGGGTCACTTTTGTGAAAAATAATTCTCAAACCAGAAAGTTTCTCAAAACATGCTAAGATCCATTTCAAGTTCTTAGCACATTCAATAGAGTTGTCCAGGAAGAGGATGGTATCATCAGCATACTGCAGGCTGACCACACCTCCAGGGATTGCATTGGGCAGAAGCCCACATATCAAGTTATTATTAACAGCTTTATGAAGCATTTTAGAGAAGACATCAGCCACCAGATTGAACAGCAGGGAGGAATGGGGGTCACCTTGTTTTAAACCTTTACCACCAGCAAATTGAGGACCATTAGTGTCATTAATCCTAATCTGGGAGGTCCCTTGGTGAATAGTAGACATCACCCACCCCACTCATTTGTTACCAAAGAGTCTAGAAAGAAGCATATCTTTCAAAAAATTCCAATTTACTCTATCATAGGCTTTCTCATAGTCTAGTTTAAGAATTAAACCACTAGAACCAGATCTATGAACCTCATGGATAACCTCATGGGCCATAACCACACTCTCCAAAATAAGCCTGCCTGTAATGAAGGCAGTTTGATTAGAAGAAATAAGCCTGTCACACAGAGGGGAAACCCTAGTGGTCATGGCTTTGGAGAAAATTTTGACAGCACAGTTACTTAAACTAATAGGTCTAAAGTTTTTCATATCTCTAGCCAAAGGAACTTTAGGTATGAGAGTAATGATGGCATAATTCAGCTTATACATATCCAAGACACCACTCTCAAAATCTCTAACCATCCACATAAAATCATTTTTAATCAGATCCCAGAAAGTTTGGTAAAATAGAAAGGATAGGCCATCAGGGCCAGGAGCCCCACTATCATAAGAACTCATTATGGCTTGTTTGATTTCATCTTCAGGAAAAGATCTATCCAGGTGTTCTCTTTCATCCTCACAAACCAATTCATCAACAACCCAAAAATCAGCATCCAAATGAATGTCAGGTCTAGGTTCAAAAGAAAACAATTCCTTATAAAAGGAAGTAGCCACATCCAGCATATCTTTGGTGGAGGTAACCACCCCATCTGGACTATTCAGTTCAGTAATATGGTTTTTCCTATGTCTATGGTTAGCAAGAGCATGAAAATAGGCATTGTTTCTATCTCCCTCTAAGATTTTTCTGTCTCTAGACCTCTGCCATAACGCAATCTCTTCCTTTTTCCAAATGTCATCAAGCTCCTTCCTGACAATCTTCATCCTCTCAGAATCACCAGCAGAGAGCTGCTGAGATTCAGAGAGGACATCCAGGCCACAAACTCCACAAGGAGTGCCTTCTTTATTTTTTTCAGATCAGCTTCTCTGTTAATGCTCCAACCTTTGGTTTTTTTCCTAAGCATCTTGGCCTTAATCATCCAATTGTCAGCAGATGAAGTAGAAGAGGCTATAGAGTTCCAAGCCTCTACAACCACCTGGTGGAACCCAGGTTGAGACAACCACCATTTTTCAAACCTAAATGGTTTGGGGTTAGTTGGAGCCCTAGCACCAGTGTTAAGGACTAAAGGTGTGTGATCACTCCCCACCCTGGGAAGTGCAGTCAGTGTTGAGAAGGGGAAGTGGGCATCCCAGTCCATAGAAGTGAACACTCTATCAAGAACCGCAAAAATGGGGGAACTCTGATTATTAGACCAAGTGAAAACTCTATTGGATATAGAAATTTCCATCAGGGCCCATCTATTGACCCAATCATTAAAGAGAAATGTAGTTTGTTGGTTAATTTGCCCACTACTTTTCTCAGCCTCACTCCTGACTAAATTGAAGTCTCCACAAATCATAACATGATATGTAGCTGAAGGAAATATGCCCTAGAGGCAATAATAAAGTTATTATTTATTTTCTTATTTCATGATAAATGTTTATTATTCATGCTAGAATTGTATTAACCGGAAACATAATACATGTGTGAATACATAGACAAACATATAGTCACTAGTATGCCTCTACTTGACTAGCTCATTAATCAAAGATGGTTATGTTTCCTAACCATAGACATGTGTTGTTATTTGATTAATGGGATCACATCATTAGGAGAATGATGTGATTCACATGACCCATTCCGTTAGCCTAGCACTTGATCGTTTAGTATATTGCTATTGCTTTCTTCATGACTTATACATGTTCCGGTAACTATGAGATTATGCAACTCCCGTTTATCGGAGGAACACTTTGGGTACTACCAAACGTCACAACATAACTGGGTGATTATAAAGGAGTACTACAGGTGTCTCCAAAGGTACATGTTGGGTTGGCGTATTTCGAGATTAGGTTTTGTCACTCCGATTGTCGGAGAGGTATCTCTGGGCCTTCTCGGTAATACACATCATATAAGCCTTGCAAGCATTGCAACTAATAAGTTAGTTGCGAGATGATGTATTACGGAACGAGTAAAGAGACATGCCGGTAACGAGATTGAACTAGGTATTGGATACCGACGATCAAATCTCGGGCAAGTAACATACCGATGACAAAGGGAACAACGTATGTCGTTATGCAGTTTGACCGATAAAGATCTTCGTAGAATATGTAGGAACCAATATGGGCATCCAGGTTCCGCTATTGGTTATTGACCAAGAATAGTTCTCGGTCATGTTTACATAGTTCTCGAACCCGTAGGGTCCGCACGCTTAAGGTTTCGATGACAATTATATTTTGAGTTTACATGTTTTGATGTACCGAAGAAGTTCGGAGTCCCGGATGAGATTGGGGACATGACGAGGAGTCTCGAAATGGTCGAGACGTAAAGATTCATATATTGGATGAAATGTTTAGGCCAAGGGGTCAAGCCCATGAGGCTTTAGGTCGGTGCAAAAGGAGTTTTATGGAGGTTGGGGCCAACGCCGGAGACCTGGCGTCTGGCTCGGGCCAGACGCCCAGGATTGTGGCGTTTGGTCCTGGAGTCCGAGTGGGACTCTTGCCTTTCGGGCAAAACCGACTTTGAGAAGGCTTTTGCTCCAAGTTTCGACCCCAGGGCTCAACATATAAATAGAGGGGTAGGGCTAGCACCAAAGAGACAACAATTGATCCCTTGGATCTCTTAGCCGTGTGCGGTGCCCCCCTCCACCATATTCCACCTCGGTCATATCGTCGCGGAGTTTAGGTGAAGCCCTGCGCCGGTAGAGCATCATCATCGTCACCACGCCGTCGTGCTGACGGAACTCATCCCCGACACTTTGCTGGATCGGAGTCCGGGGATCGTCATCGAGCTGAACGTGTGCTGAACTCGGAGGTGCCGTACGTTCGGTACTTGGATCGGTCGGATCGTGAAGACGTCGACTACATCAACCGGCGTTGTCATAACGCTTCCGCTTCTGGTCTACGAGGGTACATGGACAATACTCTCCCTCTCGTTGCTATGCCATCACCATGATCTTGCGTGTGCGTAGGAAATTTTTTGAAATTACTACGTTCCCCAACAATGGCATCCGAGCCTGGTTTTATGCGTTGATGTTATATGCACGAGTAGAACACAAGTGAGTTGTGGGCGATACAAGTCATACTGCTTACCAGCATGTCATACTTTGGTTCGGCGGTATTGTGAGATGAAGCGGCCCGGACCGACATTACGCGTATGCTTACGCGAGACTGGTTTCACCGCCGCGAGTACTCGTTGCTTAAAGGTGACTGGCGGGTGTCTGTTTCTCTCACTTTAGTTGAACCAAGTGTGGCTACGCCCGGTCCTTGCGAAGGTTAAAACAGCACCAACTTGACAAACTATCGTTGTGGTTTTGATGCGTAGGTAAGAACGGTTCTTGCTCAGCCCATAGCAGCCACGTAAAACTTGCAACAACAAAGTAGAGGACGTCTAACTTGTTTTTGCAGGGCATGTTGTGATGTGATATGGTCAAGACATGATGCTATATTTTATTGTATGAGATGATCATGTTTTGTAACCGAAGTTATCGGCAACTGGCAGGAGCCATATGGTTGTTGCTTTATTGTATGAAATGAAAACGCCATGTAATTGCTTTACTTTATCACTAAGCGGTAGCGATAGTCGTAGAAGCAATAGTTGGCGAGACGACAACGATGCTACGATGGAGATCAAGGTGTCGCGCCGGTGACGATGGTGATCATGACGGTGCTTCGAAGATGGAGATCACAAGCACAAGATGGTGATGGCCATATCATATCACTTATATTGATTGCATGTGATGTTTATCTTTTATGCATCTTATCTTGCTTTGATTGACGGTAGCATTTTAAGATGATCTCTCACTAAAAATTATCAAGACGTGTTCTCCCTGAGTATGCACCGTTGCCAAAGTTCGTCGTGCCCAGACACCACGTGATGATCGGGTGTGATAAGCTCTACGTCCATCTACAACGGGTGCAAGCCAGTTTTGCACACGCGGAATACTCAGGTTAAACTTGACGAGCCTAGCATATGCAGATATGGCCTCGGAACACGGAGACCGAAAGGTCGAGCGTGAATCATATAGTAGATATGATCAACATAGTGATGTTCACCATTGAAAAGTACTCCATCTCACGTGATGATCGGTTATGGTTTAGTTGATTTGGATCACGTGATCACTTAGATGACTAGAGAGATGTCTATCTAAGTGGGAGTTCTTTAGTAATATGATTAATTGAACTTAAATTTATCATGACCATAGTCCTGGTAGTATTTTGCAAATTATGTTGTAGATCAATAGCTCGCGTTGTTGCTTCCCTATGTTTGTTGCTTTCATATGTTTATTTTGATATGTTCCTAGAGAAAATTGTGTTGAAAATGTTAGTAGCAATGATGCGGATTGGATCCGTGATCTGAGGTTTATCCTCATTGCTGCACAGAAGAATTATGTCCTTAATGCACCGCTAGGTGACAGACCTATTGCAGGAGCAGATGCAGACGTTATGAACGTTTGGCTAGCTCAATATGAGCAGATGCAGACGTTATGAACGTTTGGCTAGCTCAATATGATGACTACTTGATAGTTTAGTGCACCATGCTTAACGGCTTAGAATCGGGACTTCAAAGATGTTTTGAACGTCATGGACCATATAAGATGTTCCAGGAATTGAAGTTAATATTTCAAGCAAATACCCGAGTTGAGAGATATGAAGTCTCCAACAAGTTCTATAGCTAAAAGATGGAGGAGAATCACTCAACCAGTGAGCATGTGCTCAGATTGTCTGAGTACTTCAATCGCTTGAATCAAGTGGGAGTTAATCTTCCAGATAAGATAGTGATTGACAGAATTCTCTAGTCACCATCACTAAGTTAGTAGAACTTCTTGATGAACTATAGTATGCAAGGGATGACGAAAACAATTCCCAAGCTCTTCGCGATGCTAAAATCGGCGAAGGTAGAAATCAAGAAAAACATCAAGTGTTGATGGTTGACAAGACCACTAGTCTCAAGGAAAAGGGCAAAAGGAAGAAGGGGAACTTCAAGAAGAACGGCAAGCAAGTTGCTGCTCGAGTAAAGAAGCCCAAGTCTGGACCTAAGCCTGAGACTAAGTGCTTTTACTGCAAAAGAAATGGTCACTGGAAGCGGAAACGCCCTGAATATTTGGCGGATAAGAAGGATGGCAAAGTGAACAAGAGTAAATTTGATATACAGGTTATTAATGTGTGCCTTACTAGTGTTTATAGTAGCCCCTGAGTATTTGATACTTGTTCGGTTGCTAAGGTTAAGTAACTCAAAACAGGAGTTACAGAATAAACAGAGACTAGTTGAAGGGGAAGTGACGATGAGTGTTGGAAGTAGTTCCAAGATTGATATGATCATCATCGCACACTCCCTATACTTTCGGGATTAGTGTTAGACCTAAATAAATGTTATTTGGTGTTTGCGTTGAGCATGAATATGATTTAATCATGTTTATTGCAAAACGGTTATTCATTTAAAGTCAAAGAATAATTGTTGTTCTGTTTACATGAATAAAACCTTCAATGGTCATACACCCAATGAAAATAGTTTTCAAAACGGTTATTCATTTAAAGTCAAAGAGTAATTGTTGTTCTGTTTAAATGAATAAAACCTTCAATGGTCATACACCCAATGAAAATAGTTTGTTGGATCTCGATCGTAGTAATACACATATTCATAATATCGATGCCAAAAGATGCAAAGTTAATAATGATAGTGCAACTTATTTGTAGCACTGCCGTTTGGGTCATATCGGTGTAAAGCGCATGAAGAAACTCCATAAAGATGGATTTTTGGAATCACTTGGTTATGAATCATTTGATGCTTGCGAACCGTGCCTTTTGGGCAAGATGACTGAAACTCCGTTGTTCGGAACAATGGAACGAGATACTGACTTATTGGAAATAATACATACCGATGTATGCGATCCAATGAGTGTTGATGCTCGTGGCAAGTATCGTTATTTTCTGACCTTCACAAGATGATTTGAGCAGATATGGGTATATCTTCTTGATGAAACATAAGTCTGAAATAGTTGAAAAGTTCAAAGAATTTCAGAGTGAAGCAGAAAATCATCGTAACAAGGAAATAAAGTTTCTGCGATCTGATCGTGGAGATGAATATTTGAGTTATGAGTTTGGTCTTCAATTAAAACAAAGTGGAATAGTTTCACAGCTCACGCCACTGGAACACCACAACGTTATGGTGTGTCCGAACGTCAGAATCAGATTTCTTTATTTTGATATGGTGCGATCAATGATGTCTCTTACCAATTTACCAATATCGTTTTGGGGTTATGCATTAGAGACAGCTGCATTCACGTTTAATAGGGCACCATCTAAATCCATTGAGACGACAGCATATGAACTATGGTTTAACAGTAAACCTAAGCTGTCGTTTCTTAAAAGTTTGGAGTTGTGATGCTTATGTGAAAAAGTTTTCACCTGATAAGCTCGAACCCAAATCGAGAAGTGCGTCTTCATAGAATACCCAAAGGTAACTATTGGGTACACCTTCTATCACAGATCCGAAGGCAAGTTATTCGTTGTTAAGATGGATCCTTTCTAGAGAAGAAGTTTCTCTCGAAAGAAGTGAGTGGGAGGAAAGTAAAACTTGATGAGGTAATTGTACCTTCTCCCTTATTGGAAAGTAGTTTATCACAGAAATCAGTTCCAGTGATTCCTACACCAATTAGTGAGGAAGTTAATGATGATGATCATAAAACATCAGATCAAGTTGCTACCAAACCTCGTAGGTCTTCCAGAATAAGATCCACATCAGTGTGGTACGGTAATCGTGTTCTGGAAGTCATGTTACTAGACCATGATGAACCTACGGACTATGAGGAAGCGATGATGAGCCCAGATTCCGCGAAATGGCTTGAGGCCATGAAATCTGAGATAGGATCCATGTATGAGAACAAAGTATGGACTTTGATTGACTTTCTCGATGATCAGCAAGCCATGTTAAATAAATGGATCTTCAAGAGGAAGACGGACATTGATAGTAGTATTACTATCTACAAAGCTCGACTTGTCACAAAAAGGTTTTCGACAAGTTCAAGGTGTTGACTACAATGAGATTTTCTCAACTGTAGCGATTCTTAAGTCTGTCCGAATCATGTTAGCAATTGCCACATTTTATGAAATCTGGCAAATGGATGTCAAAACTACATTCTTTAATGGATTTATTAAAGAAGAGTTGTATATGATGCAACCAGAAGGTTTTGTCAATCCTAAAGGAGCTAACAAAATGTGCAAGCTCCAGCGATCCATCAATGGACTGGTGCAAGCATCTCGAAGTTGGAATATACGCTTTGATGAGTTGATCAAAGCATATGGTTTTATACAGACTTTTGGAGAAGCTCAGATTTACAAGAAAGTGAGTGGGAGCACTATAGCATTTCTGATAAGTATATGTGAATGACATATTGTTGATCGGAAATAATGTAGAATTATTCTGCAAAGCATAAAGGAGTATTTGAAAGGAGTTTTTCAAAGAAGGACCTCGGTGAAAGCTGCTTACATATTGAGCATCAAGATCTATTGAGATAGATCAAGACGCTTGATAAGTTTTTCAATAAGTACATACCTTGTCAAGATTTTGAAAAGGTTCAAAATGGAACAGTCAAAGAAAAGAGTTCTTGCCTGTGTTACAAGGTGTGAAATTGAGTAATACTCAAAGCCCGACCACGGCAGAAGATAGAAAGAGAATGAAAGTCATTCCCTATGCCTCAGCCATAGGTTCTATAAAGTATGCTATGCTATGTACCAGACCTATTGTATACCTTGCTCTGAATTTGGCAAGGAGTACAATAGTGATCTAGGAGTAGATCACTAGACATTGGTCAAGAACATCCTTAGTGAGGACTAAGGAAATATTTCTCGATTATGGAGGTGATAAAAGAGCCCGTCAGAAAGAGTTACATCGATGCAAGCTTTTTACACTAATCCAGATGACTCTAAATCTCTATCTGGATACATATTGAAAGTGGGAGCAATTAGCTAGAGTAGCTTCTGCGAGCATTGTAGACATAGAATATTTGCAAAATACATACGGCTCTGAATGTGACAGACCCGTTGACTAAGCTTCTCTCACGAGCAAAACATGATCATGCCTTAGTACTCTTTGGGTGTTAATCACATAAGCGATGTGAACTAGATTATTGACTCTAGTACACCCTTTTGGTGTTGGTCACATGACGATGTGAACTATGGGTGTTAATCACATACAGGTGTGAATATTAGTGTTGAATCGCATGATGATGTGAACTAGATTATTGACTCTAGTGCAAGTGGGAGACTGAAGGAAATATGCCCTAGAGGCAATAATAAAGTTATTATTTATTTCCTTATTTCATGATAAATGTTTATTATTCATGCTAGAATTGTATTAACCGGAAACATAATACATGTGTGAATACATAGACAAACATATAGTCACTAGTATGCCTCTATTTGACTAGCTCATTAATCAAAGATGGTTATGTTTCCTAACCATAGACATGTGTTGTTATTTGATTAATGGGATCACATCATTAGGAGAATGATGTGATTGACATGACCCATTCCGTTAGCCTAGCACTTGATCGCTTAGTATATTGCTATTGCTTTCTTCATGACTTATACATGTTCCGGTAACTATGAGATTATGCAACTCCTGCCATCGGAAGAACACTTTGGGTACTACCAAACGTCACAACGTAACTGGGTGATTATAAAGGAGTACTACAGGTGTCTCCAAAGGTACATGTTGGGTTGGCGTATTTCGAGATTAGGTTTTGTCACTCCGGTTGTCGGAGAGGTATCTCTGGGCCTTCTCGGTAATACACATCATATAAGCCTTGCAAGCATTGCAACTAATAAGTTAGTTGCGAGATGATGTATTACGGAACGAGTAAAGAGACTTGCCGGAAACGAGATTGAACTAGGTATTGGATACCGACGATCGAATCTCGGGCAAGTAACATACCGATGACAAAGGGAACAACGTATGTCGTTATGCGGTTTGACCGATAGAGATCTTCGTAGAATATGTAGGAACCAATATGGGCATCCAGGTTCCACTATTGGTTATTGACCAAGAATAGTTCTCGGTCATGTCTACATAGTTCTCGAACCCGTAGGGTCCGCACGCTTAAGGTTTCGATGACAGTTATATTATGAGTTTACATGTTTTGATGTACCGAAGGAGTTCAGAGTCCCGGATGAGATTAGGGACATGACGAGGAGTCTCGAAATGGTCGAGACGTAAAGATTCATATATTGGATGATATGTTTAGGCCAAGGGTCAAGCCCATGAGGCTTTAGGTCGGTGCAAAAGGAGTTTTATGAGGCCAGGGGCCAAACGCCGGAGACCACTGGCGTCGGCCTGGGCCGACGCCGAGGCCCATGGCGTCTGGGCCGACGCCAAGGATTGTGGCGTTTGGTCCTGCAGTCCGAGTGGGACTCTTGCCTTCGGGCAAAACCGACTTTGAGAAGGCTTTTGCTCCAAGTTTCACCCGGGGCTCAACATATAAATAGAGGCAGGGCTAGCACCAAAGAGACAACAATTGATCCCTTGGATCTCCTAGCCGTGTCTGGTGCCCCCTCCACCATATTCCACCTCGGTCATATCGTCGCGGAGTTTAGGCGAAGCCTGCGCGATAGAGCATCATCATCGCCACCACGCCGTCAGTCCGACGGAACTCATCCCGACACTTTGCGGATCGGAGTCCGGAGATCGCCATCGAGCTGAACGTGTGCCGAACTCGGAGGTGCCGTGTTCGGTACTTGGATCGGTTGGATCGTGAAGACGTACGACTACATCAACCGTGTTGTCATAACGCTTCCGCTTACGGTCTACGAGGGTACGTGGACAATACTCTCCCCTCTCGTTGCTATGCCATCACCATGATCTTGCGTGTGCGTAGGAATTTTTTTGAAATTACTACGTTCCCCAACAGTAGCTACATTCAA
This sequence comes from Aegilops bicornis, assembly GCA_021605145.1. Taxonomy (NCBI): domain Eukaryota; kingdom Viridiplantae; phylum Streptophyta; class Magnoliopsida; order Poales; family Poaceae; genus Aegilops; species Aegilops bicornis. The sequence goes on from CM038669.1 coordinate 696,756,843, forward strand.
GGTATCATGGAGTTCAGCCACAAAATCCATTTTAAATTCTAGGTAAGCAGAACCATAAACCACCATCATCTGCCAAGTAAAGCCATCACTCTTATTTTTGACAGTTGCCACAATAGAGAACCTTTGATTAATAAAGCCAATCACCTCAAAAACACTGTCCTTAAATCCCAAAAGAATCCCACCAGCAGTATTATCAGCAGGCAAAAAGTGCCAAACAAACTCATTATATCTATCAATAGATTTGAGGAAACCCTCGTAGATAACCTCCCTTTTAGTTTCTTGGAACCCAATAAAGTCAGGGTTAGCTTTAGCAATAGTATCACACAGGCACTGAATTTTCCCAGGTTGTCCAAGACCCCTAATATTCCAAACAAGACCTATCATCCTAAGCAATTTTAAAAGGGTGAGATAAGCTACAAGGCTTGGCCTTAGTTAGAACAATTGGTGTTCTTCTGCAAGCATTAGCAGTGCCAACTGGCTTACAGGAAGAAGCACTCACAGGTGTACTAACTAGATCATCAGCTTCAATATCAAGATTCTCAAGAAGAACTATCTCAGGGTTATTACTTTCCTCAGCTACCATATTATCAATAACTTTAAGTTTGTAAGAATCATCACTACCAATAACTACATTCATTTGCCCTAGTTGGTCAGTAAGAACAGATTTATCAACAGTGGAGAAAGATTTACCTTTGAAAGTATCAGGAATCTCCAAGTTCTTTTTCCTCTTATATGCAGCAGCTTTCTCCATAATGTTTAATGTTCCCATGTCCTCTTGTGTTAGGTTTTTGTGCAAGCACAGGTCCCCACTTAACTCCTTTCTCTGGGATAACCCCCTCCTTCTGAACTTGATTAAGTGAATCCAACATTGATCTCCTCAGTGTCTCACTCTGCAGAATATGGATGGCCTCAGGGGGGAGAACCCCCAGATCTTCCTCTGTAAGCTCCTCATTTTCAGACTCAGATAAGTCCACAGATTTAAGTAGATCCTCACAATAGTCCATATTGTTAGATTTCTCCCCATCTAAAGTTGCAGTTCCCTTTTTCCAGATAGTAGCAGGGTTTTTTTTGTACAGTCTCACCTACAATTGAATCATCCTCATCAACATGCAGATCAACACTGTCCTGTCTCACCATCTTTTGTTTGCTTTGGTCACACAGCTCCCCAGCAGTAGCAGAAGATGTGGAAGTTTTGTCATTTTTAACCAAAGCACATGCCAGGATAAAGCTTTCCTGATCAGATTCAAGGTAAGGTTCTACTGTGAGAACACCAATGTTTTTGCTACCTGTTTGTTGGCAGTCCCATGTTTGGATGAGAAGTTAGCTTTGTCCAGTTCATCAATGGCTAATCCTCCATCCTCTGATCCACCAGAATTATGTTCTTCATGAGTCCTCTTGCCCTCTCCAGTTTGATCACCTTCAGCTCCTCCTCCCTCTTCATTACCATCCTCATCATCTTCAATATCAATGACAGAATCTATCCCACCCACCTGCTCAAATCCCTCAACAGTAAAACCTAGCAGGAAAAGTTTCTTCTTCATCTCAATCAGCCTCTCAAAAGGTATCTTAGTTGGATCTCCGCAAGCAATCTTAATTCTGGCATTTTCAAAAATGGTCCTAAACATGCCATTCCAATCAACATCAGTCAGGGCTCCAAAGAGAGAAGCAATCTGAGCAAAAACTTTCCATGTACACCATTTAGGAGGTATGCCCTCAACTAGTACCCAAGGTTCAATCAATTCACCAAAAGGCTCACATCCTCCTTTCCACTCAGTCAGAGTGACATTAACATCTTGGGGCAGAGAGAACCCAGGCAGCTCAATGAGATCTTCAACTTTCTTCCAAGGGGGAAACCTGACCAAAAAGGTCTTACTAGACAATCCTCTGACCTGCCAAGGCCATTGTCTGATTTTGCAGAAAGTTGCAGTCAGTAATTCCATCAATTTGGGGCAATCCACTTCTCCTCTCAGGATATTCACCACATCACAGTTCTGGAAGTTCAGCCACTTTGACTCATTAGCAACGGGCACATCTACATGGTAGAAACCAAGCCCTCGCGCCCCACTGCCAAAGAATGCAGCAGTGGGCTGAACTTTTGACCAAGCTGCACAGTTGTTAACGTTGTGGTTTTGCTGGCAAATAAAACAGGCTTTTGGCTTCACACAATTCCCCACATAATGGCCTGGAGCCCCGCAATTGAAACATATCATATCCTTATACCTTGGATCCAGGGCTTGCTCAACCTCTACCTCAACGGATTGGGACGACTGTACCTGAGCCGAGCCCGCAGTCGAAGTAGTGGATCTAGCTAGTTTTGGCGTAGGGGCCTGTTCCTTTGCTGGCGGAGCAGATGGCTGCTTGCGGCCCGCAAAAGAGTTACCCTTCTGCACCGGCATCTTAGACTGACCAGCACCAGGGTTGCCGCTGCTCCCAGCCCGACGATCAGCCATCTTAACACCATGCTTCACCTACTCTGCAAACGACAGAGAACCGGGGCCAATTCCCTCTCTCACAACCTTGACTTTCTTTGGTGGAGGATCAAATGGACGAATTGAAGCGGGGAAGCAGTCGGCGACTGTAAACGACTTGTTGTCGACTAGGTCTTTCCGAATCCAACAGATGAACCTGGGATTGGTTCCGGGTCGAGGATGGGAGGGGTGGGGATTAGGGTTGCGGCGGGGGAAGGAATGAGCCAGAGTTGGCCAAAATATTCCTCCACAACTTCTAGGTTTTCAGGATTACGTAATCCACCCATATTCCCCGTCTCCTTCCCAGGGAGGCGCACTTTGAATGTGGGCCCCGACAACGCTGGATTTGAAAGGGGGGAACGACAGAGAGTCGCTGCCCCAGGCACGGAAACAATACTACTTCCGTGACGGAGCACCTCGCCGGAGCTCAACTCCGGCGAGGCCCCCCCAGCTGCACAAACAGCGCCCTGTTCCTTACGATTAACAGATCGATGAGGGAGAACCCCCAACCTGGCAACGGAATCCTTACCCAATACTCTGTCAATAGAACTACCCGGGAACACGTCCCCCCTCTGGCGTAAACGGAAATCCCTCAATCGAGGTTTCAGAGATGAATCAACACGAATCCGGTGCATACCTATCTCACCTGGCCACGGCGGGGGCTCGATGGGTCGTCGCTGAGCTTGAATAAGTTGAGGTAGACGAACAAGCGGCGGCGCGGCAGCCAAATGGTGTCCGGCGGAAGAAATTCCGGCGGGATGTTGGCGATACCCTCCCACGACGACGGCCTGATGTTGAGCCTGGATGGGTTCGCCGTCCTGAAGTTCTCCCACCGCGCAGCTTGACGCGGATCCGACGACTCCGCCTCCTGGATCGCCCAAAAGAGGAGCTCCAAATCCTCGCAGCCGTCGTCTCCGATGAAGCGCGCACGCTCGACGAAGTTCGCGTGGCGGAGGATGTGGAGGTGGATCTCCCCCCACTCGTCCCGGTCGGGGAAGCGCTCCATCACCACCCGGCGCATCTCGCGGCGAGCCTCCAGCGAGTGCGGGTCGATCTCAGGCAGCGGCGCCGCCGCAGGCGGTGGATGCGCCCGCGGTTCCGCTACCCTCGCCACCGGCGCAAGCCGGCGAACCCGCACGCCGTGGCGACGCGCCCCATCCATGAGAGATCTGAGATGGGGACCTGGGGCGGGGAGAGCTCGACTGGATGTGAGGGTGGGTGGGATGTTTGAGGGTTGGTGCGCTTTAATGGCACCGATGGTGCTTCGCCCGAGGCGGAGGGAGGGAAAGGAGAGCGAGCCATCGTAATATTCATTCAGTCTCATTCTAATCTAACCTCTCCTGGTGGAGAATAGACTATTGCCCTGTCTTTTAATATGTCTTCCATTTTTTTTCAAGTGAGATGGCAAGCTATTGTAGTATGTGAAAGTCACGCTCCTGGTGCGGGTGGATTTCAGATTGTAGCAGAGCCACATCGCTGTGTTTGTGTGTGTCCAAGTTACAATATCAAACATTGAACTATATGATCCTTTCAAAAAATTTAACCATGGCTCTATGTTGCTTCGATCTGAAACTGAGGGGTGACATTGTGTGGGATCATAGTATCAAGTTTGGTTTTTGGGACCCACATGCCACACATACGACCCTGGATTGAAATGATCCAAAAGTAAAAGTTGTTTAGCTTAACGAGTCGAAGTATGTTAATGTTGAAACTGTTTTCATTCAATGTCATCTTTGATTCCAAATGACAATTGGTCTTCACGCCGGATTATGAAGGAATGCCCCTAAGTCAAAATCCAAGCTAGCATGCGATGCCGGCACCGGAAGCCCGCCCTGACCCACGAAACGTGCCCTTGCGCCCCCAAGGGCACGCCCCATTGGCTAAGCCAGTCAGGACGACGTGTCACAACAGGCCTCCTCGAAGCTCCCTTCCCAACGGGCGGTTGGCTGAATCTGTTCGGAGTTACTTAAGCAATGGAGCATTGTAAGTGGTAGAGTGGCCTTGCTTCCACGATCCACTAAGATCCAACACTACAATATATCAGCTTGACACTTTTACCAATCTACTTCATTACAATATAGCACTTTGACGCTCGTACTGATTTAGCTCTATTACCATCGCTCTTACAGCTAGCACTAAGCTAGTGCTATAGTACTAAGTTAGTACTAAGTCAGTGCCAAGTTTGGTCTTTTGGCAATGACATTAGGCATGCACCGGCCATGTGTCTTATGCGCCACATATGTTGGTCACTTGGCACATAGAGTTTTGAGTGTACTCGCAAGTGGTTTTATTGGATGATTGCGTATGTTATAGAAGGGACTTTAACATTCCTCTTGTTCATGGATTAGCTGTGTAGCGTATGACAATGCCATATAAGTAGGTGAATGAGAGGTGTGGGGGAGGGACAAATCCACGTGACATGGGATTAGATCTCAGTGGATAATGGCAGCAAGGCCACTCTATCACTTACAATGCCCCATCGCGTATTTAAGTTATCTACAAAGGATTCAACCCACCGCCCGTTGGCAAAATCTTCAAGGTGCGCTGGACTGGATTAGCCAATGCCACGGGCCCTTAGGGCGCATGCACCCCTAACACGGGCCGGGGCGGGTGGCGAGCATAGGCGTAAGCACAGGTGTCGCATGCTAGCTCGTATTCTGACTTAGAGGCATACATGGTAGCTTAGTGCCACTATCATTTCAACCTAACGCGATGACCAATTGTGTAATCAATAATTCCTGTCATACTAGGTTGAATTACTATCACGACACTGTCATCAGTAGGGTAAACTAACTGTCTCATGACAGTCTAAACTTAGCTCACCTTACCTATTGGTAAGTGAACAATTAAACACTTTGTGAATTCCGCTTCACAATGGATCATGGTGCACCTAGAGGCGAACCCGAAGCACTGCTTCAGCATCTACATCATACCCGATTATTAGGAATACTTTTCTTTTCTTTGTAAAAAAGACGATTAGGAATTTAGCCCATAGCTTTGCTCGTCTGGTAGATGATATGACCGTGGTGGCTACGGCTAGCTCCCCACGCGAGCTGCTAACGGGGATAATTAGTACACGTGTGGATTGGATTGATATGGGCCACAAAATACGAATGGCCGGGCTCGTAGTACAATACGGTCTGAACCTGGAAACAGACGGATGTGATTTTATTTTTTTAGATCGATGTGATTTTGCAACATGAGGTTGCTCTGTTTCACCCCCCCTGGCTTCAAAAATGCTGCATCATCTTCTCATTATACTTTTTTGGGGGTAAAAATCCCTGAATTCATCCCAGCTAGGCATGAGATGAAAACACGATTATTAAAGTGACAAACTTTAGTTTGTTTTCGGCTTCATGGACGAGTTCACGGACTCGCGGACGTCGTCCGCCTCCATCCCTAATCCCAGCTTCGAGCTTATCAAATATACGGGCCTTTCTGTTTCTATTTAACGAAATTTGCAAGTCCAAGACTTGACCGCATCATCCTCATGCTCATTTTTTCCTGCACTTCCTCTGTCACTTTGGCAGAACTTGGGCAGAATATGTAAGGAATCCAACTCACCTACCGACGTACACAAGCGATAGTAGAAAATAAGAAAGAAGAACAATACACGCATCATGGAAGTATCACGGTTTGTCAGCAAGTTGGAATGGAATGGATGCTCCTACAATGCATATGGATTACTAAACTTCTTTAGAAGCAACTTGCATATCGATTGGGCCTATTTGTTTATAATTGCCATTTCTCCCGAGGGTCGATGGATGATAATTTTTTTTGAAGAAAACAATGGATGATAATAGAGTATTCATAATGGAAGTTGAATACTATGGGCCTATTTGTTTATAATTTTTTTGATGGATGATAATAGAGTAACCACGCCGTGATGGTGGGATTAAGATTCTCCATCCAAGTCAATAATGCCATGTATGTTCACCAGGGAAGTCAAACACACTTGCATTATTTGAATTTCAGCGAGACAAACTTCTAGTACATGCTAAACAGATGGAGTAGTTGCATCAGGCAGACGAAACGATACATTGTAATATGTTTCTTTCTGCTTTGAGGGAAGGCGTTTCACGGGTAGACTTCGATAATGGATCGAAACCCCAACACAGGCGAGATCTTATAGTTACTGAACCCAGCTTCAGAGAAGATCTTGGCCCACTCATCCTCCTCTCGCTCAACCCCGTCCATGTACATCTTGTAAACATCTGACAGAACCTGCGTCTCCTTTGAAACATTTTCCTCCGACGCGGCACCAGCATAGCCGACCACCATATCTATGATTATCACCTTCCCGCCCGCATCCCTTGACGGGATGGCTTCCTTGCACCATAGCAGTATGTTGATGCAGTGCTCGTCTTGCCAACAATGCAGAATCCACTGAAATGTATGAAGAACAGACATATGTACGTAAATGATTAGATCATTAGAGGAGATACTGGTTTGCACGTTACGTTTGTATAAAAGCACCTTTTATTGTTAAAAAAACATGAGATGTCCCTAAAATAAATGTCATGGTTTTAGTTCAAATTTGGGAGTACGTACCTTGAGTAGAACAACGTCTGCTGATGGAATGTGCTTGAACATATCACCAGCGACGGACAACGCTACACCTACGGACGATTTGTACGGGAGTCACGTTACGGGATGAGCTGTTAAGGTGGGATAGGAAATCAAAGGGAGAGGGGGGCCACCACTAGAAATCAGGAGGTAGATGACTTTTTGGGAAACGAGTCCGTAGGTAAAACCCGTGGAAACCATCCGTAAGTCTAGCATTTTTGCCAGCGACAAACTGGATGTTTTCGTCGGCGGATGCCCCATCTACCACGTGTGGGAGGTCCAGAACGGTGCAGTTGACTTCCGGGAACGCCCTCGTGACGGCCGCAGCCACCCGCGCCATGTCCGCCGCCAACATCGACCAGCAAGCTCACGCCCTCGAAGATGCCGCGACTGTCCCTTAGAAGGACCTCCATGATAATGGTGGTGTCCCGACCATTCCGGCGTCCAACAAGCTGCTGTCGCCCTTCTCCTTTGCTGCCATCTCCTAGCGTGTGCAGCCGTGGGCCACCTTGAAGAGCGACAGCGCTGCTGCCCGCTCATCGGTGAACCACTCGGGTATGCTGAGGAGGGTTGTCACGGCGACCGGGTTGACAAAGACACCCACAACCACCGGCGACGGGTTGCGCGAGCTTTCGCCGCCTTCGGTAAGGAGGCGTGACACCCGGGTTAGCTTGAACACGGCATCGCCGCTGCTGGAGAATACACCAGTGATGGTTAGCACGCGCATGAGCCGCCGGAGGTGCGTGAGCTTAGTCACGTGAATCCCGGCGTCAAACCCAATATCAGATAAGGTGGCGGTGCCGCCGCGACGGTGGATAACCCCAGGGATGCGCAGGTCAGCCGCGGCCCTGAGGGCCATGGACTTGACAAAGGCGAGGGAGTGGTGGTAGAGCTCGAGCTGAGCTTGGAGCCTGTCATCAGCACTCATCGCCTCGTTTTCAGCTTGCACATGAGCCATGGATGTATGGAATTATGTATTGTGCGTTCCAAATGCTATTATGGCTGTACGCTTCTTATAGGTCTGCTAAATTGAGCTGTTGCTCTTTGTAGAGTAAAGTAAAGCCTAGTATCTCCCACCATCACTTTGTTTTTATCAACTTTGGGTTGCTTACCACGTGTCCACGTATGCCATGTGGTTAGTATCCTACCATCTCGCATGCAATTGCAGAGCTAATTAAAAAACGCCACGGCAAGTCGATGCATTTTGGCCCAACTAATGAAAAAAAATGAACATCCACATGACGCGGCTCATCTCATCCTAGTTGTTTCCTACCATATGCTTTTTTTTTATCTATAATATGCTATTTTAATAGTTGCTACTTCGGTTATGTTGATGTTGTGCACCTTTTGAGCAGGCCGGAGGTTTATGTTGTCACCATCTTGATGCGTATATAACCAATACAGTTTCCATTATCTAAAACAATCATAGAAGAACACGACCATTTGTCACCAAAGCACGTCTAAATTGATGGATGCTTTTGCTTAATAAAGATGGCAGTGTGTGCATTGTAATATTTAGGTATGACTGCATATATCACAACAATATTTTTTTTTGATTAAACATACCTGTTATGTGAATGTGTGATAGCCGTTATGTGAATGTGTGATAGCCGTAAAGTCGAGAGATTATAAAACAAACTCATCCATATCATGCCGATCTTAGGCCCTGTTTGTTTCATAAGTCCTAGGACTTTTTTAAGTCCTAACTTATAAGTCATAAGTCCCTACCTGTTTGTTTACAAGGACTTATAAGTCCCGAGTCCCTACCTGTTTGTTTACAGGGACTTATAAGTCCATGTTGCACCACTGCAACGAGGCTCAGGAGAGGGCCTGTCCGGCGATTGGAGGCACCGTTGCAACAAACCGAGGCAGAACGAACCGAGGCGGGGCGGCGACGGGGCGGCGAACCGAGGCGGGGCAGCGACGGGGCGAGAGGCGGGGCGGCGACGAGGTGGCGAACCGAGGCGGGGCAGCGACGGGGCGAGAGGCGGGCGGCGACGGGCGAGAGGCGGGCGGCGACGGGCGGCGAACCGAGGCGGGCAGCGACGGGCGAGATGCGGGCGGCGACGGGCGAGAGGCGAGGCGGCGACGGGTGGCGAACCGAGGCGGGCGGCGACGGGGCGAGAGGCGGGGCGGCGATGGGGCGGCGACGGAGCAAGAGGCGGGGCGGCGACGAGGCGAGAGGCAGGGCGGCGATGGGGCGTGTGGGGAACGAGCCTGGAGCGAATAAGTCCCAATAAGCTCCTCCCTGAGAGTCTTATTTGATAAGTCTCAAATCATCACAATAAGTCCCAATAAGTCCCTTGTGTTTGGTTTAGGTGGGACTTATAAGAACTTTTTTAAGTCCCTAAACCAATAAGTCCTGAAACAAACACCCCCTTAACTAACGCAAAATGAACGTGCTGCAAGATTCCTACAAGAAATAATAATTGCTACATGATCCAAAGCATCTTATCGTACCAGCACTTGGTGTTGAATTTAATATTTGTCATGCACATCATGCCTCCTTAATTTATTCTAAACTCTTAGCCTAAGCACTTCAACGTATGCCTCAACTCATTCCACGGCATTGGATCAATTAAGTTAATCGGATGGCTCACCTAACCAAAGCTAGCTTTTTCTTTCTTCCCGTGGAAGAAAGAGGACCCTTTTGGCTAGGGTTTCTCGTGCTTTCCGTCGGTGTCACCATCGGTCTACCTCGTCTCTTGTGGTCTTAGGGCCATGGAGGCGCGGTGGTTCCGGCCTTTGCCGGCGTGCGGGAGGGCTTTGTTTTTTCATGTTTTTTTGAGTTTTGTTAGCGTTTGTGTTATATCACCGTGAACACCACATAAAACACATTAAATCAAGGAGGTCCCCACACCACTCTGTCTCCATAGACTCCGTCACCGGCCTTGACCCCATGATGGACCTCGGTCAGCGGTCTAGTCTCGTCGACCCAGAGCTCATCCTCACGCTTGGTGTTGCATCCAAACAATTCTTTGACGGCGCATGCATCAAGCCTGGCATGTACGCGGAGGTGTCCTACCGCGATGTCGTGCTCGCCACCACCGCGACCACGATGGACAGCTCTGCGTCGGTTCAAGGAAGGCGGTGGAGCTGCAGCCACCTATCGTCGCAAGAGGGGCTGGGGTGCGTTTGCCGGGGACCGTGCTGGGCAACCTCGCCGAGGACATGCGACATGGGGTGTAGACATTCGACATTAAGCTCCACCTACCAATTGGTGGGCGCGAGCATGTGTCCGTGTGGTTATGCAGGCTTGTCGGGCACGAGCCACAAGAGTGTGATTTAATCTCATTTGGTTGAGTCGTTTTTAATACTCCCCCGTTTCATAATGTAGTGCGTACAGATTTTCTAACAAGTCAAACTTTGCAAACTTTTGTCAGGTTTATAAAGAAAACTATTTATATCTACATACAAACACAAAAATATATAATATAAAAACTACCGTACATCTTACGATGAATCTAATGATATATGTTTGGAATTCTAGATGTAACTGTTTTCCTCCACAAACTTGATCAAAGTTTGTGAGATTTGACTTTTTAAAAACTACATATGCACTATTTATGGAACGGAGGGAGTATATCGTAATAACCGTGAGACCTAGGGTTTTTGGTGACCGTAGTCAAACAAAAGATTGAGAGGACTCTTTGGACCACGCATAATAAAATGGTGATTGAGAGGTTCTCTCTCAGACGGGTCTCTAACTTGATTTTTAAATTGTTGGCCTTTTTGCGGCATTGACACCTGTTGTCTAGGCAGCGCGACCACGAGCGGCTAGGACTGATAATGGACGCGATGCATGATGCCGCACGCCGACTTTCCTTGTAGCAGGCGCGCTGAGGCTGTGGCCATTTGGTTGTATTTTTCATTATTTCTTTTTGTGCCTTTTCTGGGCTTGTTTATGCTGATGCTCCAGCAGAAATTTCTATTTCCGTGCACTTAAAACTCCTGTATGGAAGTGGTTGTGGCTTTATTTATAAAGCGGAGCGAAAACCTATTCCAAGAAAGAGAACTAGATATATAGACTATTGTGACAAATATATGGGTATGTGAATATTTTGATTCTTCATATATAGTTCATAGTCCAACTCGATCGTCCACATTCACATATGTTATCGACCTGCCCAGCCCGCACGATTCCAGCCTCATGTCCTTGGACTGGCCATGGCCGTCTTTGGACTGCCTGAGCACGAGGTCGAACAGATGGATGCCCCTCCGCATGTCACTCGTAAAAGGCATCACGTGCTCCAGGTGCACCGTGCCCCCTCTGAGTCGGTCAACTATATGTTAGAGCATCTTTAACTACAGCCCTATCATAGGGCACGAGTCGTTTTTAGGGCGCGAAGGGCCAAAAAGGGCCTAGCTGCCCAATCCTAAATTTCACCCCTAAAAAGAGGCTTCTTGTGCGGAAAATTTTGGGCAAGTCGGGGGCTGCCCATAAACGCGAGGAAACTTTTGGACGCCTTCATGCGGCCGGAAACCATCGGATCTGCCCATCGACCGGTCACCATGCACCATGGCCAGCTCCTCCGATCCCGCCGCTGACCCCAATACGCTCACTGCCGCAGCCACCCTGTTTTATGGAAGCTGTAGGAGCAGTTGTGCCCTATTCCGTGCCCAAATTGTTTGAGACAACGCTTTCTTGTGCCAAAAAAATTGGTTTTCGCGCCCAATTTTTACTCCACCCACTTTTCATTTCCTATTTTAGGCATATAGTTAAAAAAAAGAACCAGGCTGCTTGTTTAGGTTTTTACCGGTCGGACCGGTGATCTGATTGTCAGTTTTATTAAGTAATAAAAATAATACATATTTTATCAATAATGGCACCAATCAATAGATAAAAAATGTGAGATCAGAGGTGACCTTCGGGCATCTTGGTCCTCCTACTCGGCTGTTCCTAGTTTGGACTGAGGAACGGTGGGAGACAACCGAAGGGAAGCCTGGTCGATTTGACCGGAACGGAGGAATATCAAATTTGTACAGACCAATCTGATTAGGCGGTGGCGGCCCCCCTGCCCAGCCGTCAACAGTGGTTCGACCGGTTTTTTCCGGTTCGATTGCTCGAAGCTCCGCTGCACTTAAATAACCGTCGGGGTCGACGAGGTTTTTCTGGTCAGACTGCCGATCCGGTATGGTTTTTAGACTATGTTATACGGCTGCTGTCGGAGGCGCTCTTACACAGGAGAGACACACGCTGTCGTATGGAATGTAAATCTACTAGCACAATCTATCCCTGTCGTGCGGTGGGATTCTTGTGTTGTTTTGGTCCAAGGTTCAACTTGACATTGTGGTTAGTAGGATCTAGTTGTAAATTTTGTTAGAATAAATCCGAGGCATATCATCGATCATCCAAGGATCAAGCAATCACACGAACACGACACCGAGATTTGTTAACGAGGTTCACCGATATGGCTACATCCCTAGGGCCTGACTACGGCGCTCCTCCCCATGACACCGTCACAATACCGCACACCGGCCACCCGGGCTCCGGCACACGCCGCCGGCTCCCCCTTGCGCGCCTGTGCTATTATGTTGGCATAGGTTACATCGTGTGTCTACTCCCGCTATATAAGAGAGGCCTAGGATACAAGTGTCCTATTAGGACACGACTCCACATCCTAAGTAAACACAATACAACTTCTAGTCCAACTGTAACCTACCTTGTACACTATATTCGACACAACTCCAACAAACTCCACCTTGGCGAATATTCTCCACCACCTTGAATTCGTCTGTGTCAAACTTCCATGTACATTGGACTTGAGCTTATCCCATGAGCACCACTGCTACTCCAAAGACTCCACGTGACTCCACCTGCAACTTGTAGTCCCTTCTTTTGTTGACCACTGTCAACACTCGAGCAAAATTAAGTTCCTCATTACTCTACTTTGTGCTCCCAACTTCCGGAGTATCTGAACTCAACATCACCGCTCCCTTCTTGACCGCCTGTCTGAAACTTGAAGGAATTTCACCATTGCTTGTAGTCATTCCGAGTCAAATTCGCAGTTGTCTCACCACATGTATGACCACCAGAGCCCTGGCCCGTCTCCATGTCCCGTGCATACCGCACGCCTCGCCGCTATTACCGCGTCGAGCCTGTGCTGTCCCGGTCGAGTCTCAAGGGTTAAGAACCCACACCACTCAACCCCCACTGCAGAGTACCACCGATCATCACCGGCCGATGACGAGTTTCACGCATCCATCAGACCACTGGGCTCCAGTCCGAACTGCATGTCACTCGCTTTTCCCGCTGAAATAGGCTTCGACTCTCTGAGCTCTTACGCCGTAGCCCCTCAATCAGCACCGAGTGAAGTCTTTCAGACTCCAGATCCACCTTCAACATGACTCCATGGTGGTTGTACGTGCCACCCCGCGCCCCGTTGACTCCAAGCTCCGTGTGTACATCATCTTGAATCAACCCCGCGCCATAGCCTTGTCGAAGTCACACAAGCCCCCGGGGCATGTGCCACGTGTTTCCACGCCCCAGAAGTCGGTCACCATCAGCATCACGCTCCTACGTCGTCGTCGCTGATCCCACCACCGTCTTCTGTACCAACCGACTTGCGTCGATCCGTCAGACTGCCTAGTCCGACCCAGCCGAACTTCCCAGACTGCAACCATCTGCAACTCCTCACAGTCCGCATCCTCCGCCTGGCTTGACATCCCGCAACGCCTTCAAGCATTCACTATTGTGCCAACAATTTTTCCATCCTTGTCCGCCATAACCCAAGGTTTCCAGTTCTATTGAACTTCCCCACCTCAAACCTGGTACCCGTTGACACCATGATTCTTTGTACGGCTAATCCATGAAAAAATATCCGAGCACTCTTCTTGTGATCCCCAAGTACACAAAACGTATACTAGTAGCAAATCCAAATGACAGGTTTGGTCTTCACGTGAAGTCGCCCGTTGGACACTCAATGCTAGCTTTGCTTGTTTGAAGTCCTTGCCTTCCAACGATGATGCTTTTCTTTTGAGTCTGCCATGATGTTGCATGTCGCGTGTCGGCCACGAGGAGAACCTCTCCTCCAGGGACTCGGTTTTTATTTCCAAACAAATCCACGGTATAGCTGCTCCCGATCCCTGCAGCGTGTACGGCCACGCAATCAACGTCACCGCCCGACTCGGTCGTGTCTAGCCTGGCTCGGTCAGCCCCTGTACGCTTCTGCTGCCATGATCTGATACGGATCCCGCCGCCGCTGTCGCTGCGATCAACCGGCCGCTGCTTGCACAACCACTGCTGCCGCCACATACACGCTCCCGACCGTAGCGATCAGGTCTCGCCGAAAGAACGCGCCGCTGCCGGCTGACTGGATACTTTCTCTAGATCAACAACTCACAGCCTCCGAACAGCCTAGCTCTGATACCACTTGTTAGAATAAATCCGAGGCATATCGTCGATCATCCGAGGACCAAACAATCACACGAGCACGACACCGAGATTTGTTTACGAGGTTCACCAATATGGCTACATCCCCCGGGCCTGACTATGGGCGCTCCTCCCCGTGACACCGTCACAATACCGCACACCGGCCACCCGGGCTCCGGCACACGCCGCCGGCTCCCCCTTGCGCGCCTGTGCTATTATGTTGGCATAGGTTACATCGTGTGTCTACCCACTACGGGAAACAGCTAATTTGCCGTCTGGGGACGTCTTTGCCGTCAGTTTTTTGTTGGGCAAGACGGCAAAGAAAGGGTATGCCGTCATCAGAAGACGGCAAAGAAAAACTAACGGCAAAATAAACTTTGCCGTCTGCAAACAAAAATACAGACGGCAAAGAGCTTATTTTGCCGTCGTAAAAATACACAGCCGGCAAAGATTCTTTGCCGTCTGTGTTTGTTTTGGCAGACGGCAAAGATTCTTTGCCGTCTATGTTTTTTCAGCAGACGGCAAAGTCGGCTCTTTGTTGTCTGTGTTTGTTTTGCAGACGGCAAAGAGAAAGCACATCACGCGGATAGATCACCTGGATCCATGACATGGATTAATCTTAGACGCACATCGCCACCGTCATCGGATGCCGACGCACGCCCCTACCCACCCACTGACCCACGATGCACGCGCCCCCATGGACCGACCCGCCCCCACCCACGACTCCCATCTCACCCGAACGCTTATCCCCACACGAACCTCTCTCGTACGCATCTCTCTCTCTCACGAATTGCTGCTCATGCTCCCGATCCAAACCACCACGGCGCCGGTGCCTCGACCTCGCTCCGGCCATCTCGCCGCCAGTTCGCCCCTGCGTCCTCCTGCTTCGGCCCTTGCGCCGCCGCAGGCCTCCTCGCCACATCGCCCTAGCGCGCAGTCGTCCGCGCCCCGGCCTCGCTCCGGCCATCTCGCCGCCAGTTCGCCCCTGCCTCCTCCCGCTTCGGCCCTTGTGCCGCTGCAGGCCTCCTCGCCACGCCGCCTAACGCGATCGTCGCGCCCGGCGTCGCCGGCCTCTGCGCTCTTCGCCCCCTTCGCCTCACGCCCCGGCGCCGCCGCAAGCCTCCTCGCCACGGATTCCCCGTGCGCCGGCGTTTGCGCCCCGTCGCCCCGACGTCTACACCCCGCGTGCCGGTGTCTGCGCCCCCGCGGGCAGTCTCTGCCTCCGTGGCCCCTTCGCCCACGGCGCCGTCGAGCCCGGCCGCCCCATCGCCCCCGCAGCCTCCGCCGTCCCGCCCCGCCCGTTGCACTCTCTCCCGCAGGCCTCCGCTGGCCCCTGCCACGTCCACCGTCGACCCTGGCTCATCGCACTCATCGGCCCCGGCCTCGTCTCTCGTCGGCCCCGCTTGCGGCGCATCCTGCCTCAACGGCCTGCATGCTCCTTTCCACGCCGGTCACCGTCGTTCTGCACCGGCCACCGTTGTGCCACGACGGCAATGGCGTGGCTCAGCCGTACCGCGGCAGCCACCATTTGTAATCTGTTTTTTTTGTTTGACACCCTTTGTAATCTCTCTGTAATAAAACTTGTATGATGCATACATAAGATGATTGTCAGACTAAGATAGTTGTCAGGCTACCAATGCGCGGCACAAACAAATGAATATGAGAATAACGAAAAAACACAAGTGATGATTTTGTCTACACCTTTGACCATTTGGGGTCTCCAACTAGTCTGTTGGTTTAGTTTTTTTATAAATAAAAAAAGTTCTTTGCCGTCTGTGATATTTCTGGCTGAAGGCAAAGATGCATTTTTGGCTGACGGCAAAGGCACATTTCTTTGCCGTCTGTTCTTATCCAACTTGACGGCAAAGACGGTTTGGCTGACGGCAAAGACTTTGGCGTCTGCCCGATTAAAAGCTGACGGCAAAGCAGCCTTTGTCGCCATCCTCTTTGCCGTCTATCTTTGCCGTCAGCCAGCTGACGTCAAACTCTTTGCTGTCTGTATTTTGCTCTTTGCCGTCTGTACTCGCCAGACGGCAAACTAGCTGATTCCTGTAGTGACCCCCGCTATATAAGAGAGGCCTAGGATACAAGTGTCCTATTAGGACACGACTCCACATCCTAAGTAAACACAATACAACTTCTAGTCCAACTGTAACCTACCTTGTACACTATATTCGACACAACTCCAACAAATTTTGATCTAATTATAATTGATCTTTGTTGCTCAGATTAGTTTCAATATTTGCATTTTTGATATATTTTATTTATAGTTAACAAACGAAAATATCACTTGCAAAAGAACAAAATTGTGATAACTGTTTTGATTAGTTGAGTAGCTTAGTTTTTATGTATAGGTGACACCTAACAGTTGAGATACGTCTGGATGGTAAACACGCTAATAAATCTTGATTAACAAACACGAACAAATAACAGAAGTGTGAAAGCATTACCAATATGTGTAAATGTAAGAGCAATATAGAGTTAACTAAAAAATCATTCAAACAAATCTAGTAAATCCATAACGTATCTTGTCGTTGATCTTCAACCGAAGAATCTTGGGCATTCTTCCTAAGGTTGAGACGCATTCGCAATGGCAGCAGAGTCTGGAGTACTCCTTGGGGAAGCAGCAGCAGAGTCTGGAGCACTCCTTGGGGAAGCAGCAGCATCTGGAGCACTCCTTGACGGGTCCCCATCGGGGCAAGTGTACAACGTATCGCACCTAGCGGGGACGTCCCCGACCCGCCTAGCTCCGCACTTCGCCACATTGTCGCCCTCGCCGGCTCGATCACCACCGGAGGACTGTTTGAGCGTGACGCCGAACGCCTCCACCCCGCTCCGTATGTCGGCGGCGAGGCTGTCCATCATGTACCCTGGCAGGAGGATGCGGGCTCCCGTCGCGAACATAGGCTCATTCCTCACCTTCCTCGGCGCGACGCAGATCCGGTGCGGCGTGGCGGGGCTGGCGGCGAGCGGGACGCAGCGGTAGGACACCTCCACGTAAATGCCAGCGTCCACGCACACGGTGCGCCTGAGGCCGTCGGTGGTGACGCGGAAGGTGAGGTTGAACTCGGGGCGGGCCAGCGAGAAGTCGGTGGGCGATGGCGGGTCGAGGCCCGAGGCGGAGTCGATGGCGATGGAGTAGAAGATGTCGCCGGGTATTACGAAGACGAAGATTAGGACGAAGGCGACAGTGAAGATCAGCCCTGCGACGATGAGCTGTGCCCAGCAAGGGCATGCGCGGGTGGCTTCCATGGTCGTGGTTGTTGATCTGCGATTCTTCCGTGCATGCTAATCGGTAGTAGTTGGTATCTAACTAGAGACTCGATCTAGGTTGGTTCTATTCATGTGCACGCGAGCATAGTCCGGGGTATCTACGTATGTTACGTGCGGGTTGGTTAGTCTGGATTTGAAATTGATCGATGCATCCGCTGTCTCGTTAAGAGCATCTCCAACAGCCGTGCTATGCGCCACGTGCAAAAAACCTGTTTGCCGCTTCAATTTGGTTTAAGCGCTGTCAGCCTGGCTCCAAAGCGCTATAATGCAGTGCCGCTCCAGCAGCGCGTAAAAATACAGCGCGCGCGACTCGCCGGGCATGGCATTCTAGCCACAAAATGAGTTTAAAACAATCATCAAAATGCAATGAACATGTAAAATTTGTCACAAACAAGTTGACAAAAATAAAAATTCATGCCCACAAGTTCATCCAACCAAGTTCAAAATGCAAACTAAAGTTCAGCGGCGGCGGCGGCTGCGGCGGTGCCGGGGGGTCGCGGCTGTACAACGGGGTGAGCGGGGTGCCGGTGTGCGCGTCCATGGGTGGCAGGGCGCCGGCGCCGGCGCGCGCGGGGCGTAGGAGGAGGAGAGGAGAGAGTGCGGCGCGAGCGCTCGAGTGTGCCGCGCGCGGTAGCGGGCGCCCGAAATACACCGCGCGGGATAGTGCTTCCGACCGCGCGCCCAACTCGTTATAGCGCGCGCGCTGTTTTTGCACGCCCGCTGGAGCGACCCTCCGCGTTGCGCGCGCGCTAAAACGGTCTAATTTACGGCGCGACGCTAGTATAGCGTGGCTGTTGGAGATGCTCTAAGTTGCAGAGTCAAAGGAAAAAAAACACCATCATTACATCATGCATGCACGCGCGTCTCGCTGGCTCGCTAAAACATGCATGCATGCATTCATTACGCTTAGTGTGAGTTTCTCGAAATCCTGACGGGACGGCGCCTACGAGCCATGGCGAGGGGGAAGGGTCCCTCTTCGGTGGTTGAGAGGGAAGATGTTGGTTTCCTTTCTTCTCTAGGTGTTCCTGGAGCACGGTCCATCCTCGAAGGTCGGCTATGTCCTGCTTGGCTGCTCTGTCTGCTGCATATGATCCTGGTGTGGAGTGCTCGGCCTTTGCTAGCTGCAATTCATTTGCGGCTTTTGGAAGCTGTAGTGAGTAGGCTTTCCAGTGTTCTCCGTTGTATCGTTCTGATCGTTGTAAGTTGGGTTGTCTGGCCGGCTGATGGCTTTGTTAATTCAAAGCCGGGCTCTCTGCGAGCCTTCGTTCTAAAAAAAAGTATTGTCTAGCGACGAGTAGATGAAGTATAAAGTATCACCAATGTTGTGAATTATAAAACATTTTAGATATTTTTATATAAACTACATATAGACCGTGAACAACGCACTAAAATGCGTCTGTGTATACATTAAATTCAGAAAGAAAATTACAACTTCTTATAACTTGAAACATAGTGAGTAATTAATATTTTCTCTGTATAAAAATTTAAGGCATTTTCTGACACTATATATGGCGACTGATCGATGAGTTGATAACTAATCATGCACATATATATATATATACATATATTACTTGGATAAACCGTATGAGAAAAAATAAGAAACTCTGGGATCAACTACGTACTATTATATTCTAGCTAAGCAAACAACTATTGGTCGAGAAAGTCACATGGCACGGCGCCCAGACCGACTCGCATGCCCTTGCAGCTTAACCCCCACGTGTACGGCGACAGGACCCCTTCAAACGACCCGGCAGGTAGGTGCAATGTGGCGTCGAACACCGCCACCCCTCTCTTCATGTCCGCCGCAAGAGCGTCCAACACTTTCCCTACTGGAAACGCGGTGGCCATTGCCAGGACCGGCTGCTCCACCGCCTTCCGTGGCCCCGCGCAGAGCGGCCGCGTCTTGGGCCCGGTAGCGGCAAGCTGGACGCCGTTGTAGGCCACCGTCATGTATGCGCCGGGGTTGATGCATGCCTCTGACCCGTAGCTCCGGGAGGCGACACCGAGGGTGAGGTTGAACGAGAGGCCTGTCTTGGGGTCGGTAGAGGAGACGGAGTCTACCGCGACGGAGTACAATGAAGAAATACAATGTCATTCCAGTCCCAGGCAAAAAACAACAACAACAACAAAAACCCTTGCTATTTGACACCCTCCATGCGGCAACCCAGATAGGTGCTCGTGTTGGAAAATAAGGGTTGATGCATGTGTTCCACCGGCCGGCCTCTTGTTTCCATTCCACCGTACGTGTAGCTTACTCCATCCTGTTCCTAGCTCCTACTACTAGTAGTAGTCTCACTCGTCATCACTCCATCCTTGACGACCGAGTTCCTGACGATCACTCGATCTGCGTCAACGTGCGAGCGAGGGAGGGAAAAAGACCACAAGACATACGTGCATGGCCTACGCACAAGCTTGATTTGCTGCTTTTGTTACTGCGTACGTACTGCATGCTAGTAGTAATGCCACCTTTTTCTTCTTCTCTTTTCTTCACCTAACACTAACATATGTAAGCAAGACTTGCATGCATGTCACTCTCTCATCCCCATGCATGTGCATGTTCACGTAGGGTAGGATCGATGCAGCACTAGAACATTGTGTTTTTCTCATGTTCTACAACTCGGTCGAAAAAAAATACAACACACCCCTCGAACGCTTTTTCAGTACCGTGATGAAATCATCATGTGTTTCCCATTTGATCTCGCTCTTACGGCTCCTGTGATGGCAGCGGCCGGTGAGTCAAATTAAAGAGAGAACTGGCGTTGGCAAGGCGACGAAACGGCCTACGGTATATCGGCGATGGGAAAAATAGGCTTGATGCATGTGTACTAGCGTCGCGTCAGCCTAGACGTTGCAACATAATAATTCATGAAGAAACACAATGCCATTCCAGTTCTAGTCCCTTGCTATTTGACACCCTCCACGCGGCAACCCAGATATGCTCCTACTGGCCGGATCCTGGCTAATGATGCGTCAACGGCCGCGGTACGCAACCCCTCCCATGGAAACTGACGCACGAGAGGATAAGCAATATGTCCCATATATATATCATTGCTGTGAGTTAAGGCACGTGAAGCGGCTGGTCGCCGAGCCGCCACCCCTCCCTCCCTCCCTCCCAAGTTGCCACCGCCACCATGGACAAGAAAAACTAATTGCCCGTACGTGACTTGCGTGGTTGCTGGTGCAACTAGATAGAGCGGTGGATGAGGCACATGAACTGATGAACATACGTACTCCCTGCGTTCCTTTTTACTCCGCGTATAAGTTTTGGTCCAAGTCAAAGTACACAAAGTTTGACCACATTTATATTAAAAAATATGAACATCTACAATACTTAAACTATATAATATGAAAATACATTTCATGGTGCATTTGAAAATGTTGATTTCATATTATGAATGTTGATATTTTTTAATATAAAGTTAGTTAAATTATGCAAAGCTTGACTTTGACCAAACCTTATATGGAGGATGAGGCACATGAACTGTGTTGGGGAACGCAGTAATTTCAAAAATTTTCCTACGCACACACAGGACCATGGTGATGGCATAGCAACGAGAGGGGAGAGTGTTGTCTACGTACCCTCGTAGACCGTGGCGGAAGCGATCACAACGTAGAGGAAGTAGTCGTGACGTTCTCCTCGCGATCCTGCCGATCCCAACGCCATACTCCGGCACCTCCGAGTCGATGATGACGTAGAGGAAGTAGTCGACGTTCTCCTCACGATCCAGCCGATCCCAGCGCCACGTTACTCCGCGCCTCCGAGTTCTTGGCACACGCTCAGCTCGATGGCGCTCCTCGGGCTCCGATCCAGCAAAGCTCCGGGAGAGGGAGTTCACAAGACGACGCAAGGCAGGACGATCTTGATGTCTCACCGACGCAGGGCTTCGCCTAAGCACCGCCACGATATGACCGAGGTGGAATATGGTGGAGGGGGCACCGCACGGCTAAGGAACGATCTCAAGGATCAACTTGTGTGTTCTAGGTGCCCCCTCCCCGTATATAAAGGAGGGAGGGAGGAGGTGGCCGCCCAAGGGGCGCACCATAGGAGGGGAAACCTACTCCAAGTAGGTTTCCTCTCTTTCCTTATCTTATTTGGAGGGAAAGGAAGGAGTACTAGTATTAGGAAGTAGTACTAGTAGTAGGAATAGGAAGAGGGGAAGGAGAAAGGAAGGGGGGCCGCCCCTCCCCAATTCGGATTGGGCTTGGGGCGCGCCTCCCTTGTTTCTTCTCCTTCTTCCTACATGGACCCAATAAGGCCCATATACCTCCCGGGGTTCCGGTAACCTCCCGAGCTCCAAACTTCTCCGGAACCTTTCCGTGTCCAAATATATCCGTCCAATATATTAATCTTTATGTCTCGACCATTTCGAGACTCCTCGTCATGTCCGTGATCATATCCGGGACTCCGAACAACCTTCGGTACATCAAAATACACAAACTCATAATATTACCGTCATCGAAACCTTAAGCGTGCGGACCCTACGGTTCGAGAACAATGTAGACATGACCGAGACACATCTCCGGTCAATAACCAATAGCGGGACCTGGATGCCCATATTGGCTCCTACATTTTCTACGAAGATCTTTATCGGTCAGACCGCATAACAACATACGTTGTTCCCTTTGTCATCGGTATGTTACTTACCCGAGATTCGATCGTCGGTATCCAATACCTAGTTCAATCTCGCATCGGCAAGTCTCTTTACTCGTTCCGTAATACATCATCTCACAACTAACTCATTAGTTGTAATGCTTGCAAGGCTTATGTGATGTGTATTACCGAGAAGGCCTAGAGATACCTCTCCGACAATCGGAGTGACAAAACCTAATCTCGAAATACGCCAACCCAACAAGTACCTTTGGAGACACCTGTAGTACTCCTTTATGATCACCCAGGTACGTTGTGACGTTTGGTAGTACCCAAAGTGTTCCTCCGGTAAATGGGAGTTGCATAATCTCATAGTTACAGGAACATGTATAAGTCATGAAGAAAGCAATAGTAACATACTAAACGATCAAGTGCTAGGCTAACGGAATGGGTCATGTCAATCAGATCATTCTCCTAATGATGTGATCCCGTTAATCAAATGACAACTCATGTCTATGGTTAGGAAACATAACCATCTTTGATTAACGAGCTAGTCAAGTAGAGGCATACTAGTGACACTCTTTTTGTCTATGTATTCACACATGTATTATGTTTCCGGTTAATACAATTCTAGCATGAATAATAAACATTTATCATGATATAAGGAAATAAATAATAACTTTATTATTGCCTCTAGGGCATATTTCCTTCAGTCTCCCACTTGCACTAGAGTCAATAATCTAGTTCACTCAGTAATGATTCTAACACCCATGGAGTCTTGGTGCTGATCATGTTTTGCTCGTGGAATAGGCTTAGTCAACGGGTCTGCAACGTTCAGATCCGTATGTATTTTGCAAATCTTTATGTCTCCCACTTGGACTTGGTCCCGAATGGAATTGAAGCGTCTCTTGATATGCTTGGTCCTCTTGTGAAATCTGGATTCCTTTGCCAAGGCAATTGCACCAGTATTGTCACAGAAGATCTTCATTGGTCCCGATGCACTAGGTACAACACCTAGATCGGAAATGAACTCTTTCATCCAGACTCCTTCATTTGCTGCTTCCGAAGCAGCTATGTACTCCGCTTCACATGTAGATCCCGCCACGACGCTTTGTTTAGAACTGCACCAACTGACAGCTCCACCGTTTAACAAAAACACGTATCCGGTTTGCGATTTAGAATCGTCCGGATCAGTGTCAAAGCTTGCATCGACGTAACCATTTACGACTAGCTCTTTGTCACCTCCATATACGAGAAACATATCATTAGTCCTTTTCAGGTATTTCAGGATGTTCTTGACCGCTGTCCAGTGATCCACTCCTGGATTACTTTGGTACCTTCCTGCCAAGCTTACGGCTAAGCATACGTCAGGTCTGGTACACAGCATTGCATACATGATAGAGCCTATGGCTGAAGCATAGGGAACATCTTTCATTTTCTCTCTATCTTCTGCTGTGGTCGGGCATTGAGTCTGACTCAACTTCACACCTTGTAATATAGGTAAAAAACCCTTCTTTGCCTGATCCATTTTGAACTTCTTCAAAACTTTATCAAGATATGTGCTTTGTGAAAGTCCAATTAAGCGTCTTGATCTATCTCTATAGATCTTGATGCCCAATATGTAAGTAGCTTCACCCAGGTCTTTCATCGAAAAACTCTTGTTCAAGTATCCCTTTATGCTATCCAGAAATTCTATATCATTTCCGATCAATAATATGTCATCTACATATAATATCAGAAATGCTACAGAGCTCCCACTCACTTTCTTGTAAATACAGGCTTCTCCATAAGTCTGTATAAACCCAAATACTTTGATCACACTATCAAAGCGTTTATTCCAACTCCGAGATGCTTGCACCAGTCCATAAATGGATCGCTGGAGTTTGCACACTTTGTTAGCTCCCTTTGGATCGATAAAACCTTCTGATGCATCATATACAACTCTTCTTCCAGAAACCCATTCAGGAATGCGGTCTTTACATCCATTTGCCAAATTTCATAATCATAAAATGCGGCAATTGCTAACATGATTCGGACAGACTTAAGCATCGCTACGGGTGAGAATGTCTCATCGTAGTCAACCCCTTGAATTTGTCGAAAACCCTTTGCGACAAGTCGAGCTTTGTAGACAGCAATATTACCGTCAGCGTCAGTCTTCTTCTTGAAGATCCACTTGTTTTCTATTGCTTGCCGACCCTCGGGCAAGTCAACCAAAGTCCACACTTTGTTTTCATACATGGATCCCATCTCGGATTTCATGGCTTCAAGCCATTTTGCGGAATCTGGGCTCACCATCGCTTCTTCATAGTTCGTAGGTTCATCATGATCTAGTAGCATGACTTCCAGAACAGGATTTCCGTACCACTCTGGTGCGGATTTTATTCTGGTTGATCTACGAGGTTCTGTAGTAACTTGATCTGAAGTTTCATGATCAACATCATCAACTTCCTCACTATTTGGTGTAGATATCGCAGAAACTGGTTTCTGTGATAAACTACGTTCAAATAAGGGAGAAAGTACAGTTCCCTCATCTGGGTCTACTGTCCTCCCACTCACTTCTGTCGAGAGAAACTCCTTCTCTAGAAAGGATCCATTTTAGCAACAAATGTCTTGCCTTCGGATCTGTGATAGAAGGTGTACCCAACTGTCTCCTTTGGGTATCCTATGAAGATACATTTCTCCGATTTAGGTTCGAGCTTATCAGGTTGAAGCTTTTTCACATAAGCATCGCATCCCCAAATTTTAAGAAACGACAACTTTGGTTTCTTGCTAAACCATAGTTCATAAGGTGTCGTCTCAACGGATTTTGACGGTGTTCTATTCAGCGTGAATGCGGCCGTCTCAAGAGCATAACCCCAAAACGATAGCGGTAAATCTGTAAGAGACATCATAGATCGCACCATATCTAGTAAAGTGCGACACGACGTTCGGACACACCATTGCGCTGTGGTGTTCCGGTGGCGTGAGTTGCGTAAACTATTCCGCATTGTTTCAAATGTAGACCAAACTCGTAACTCAAATATTCGCCTCCACGATCAGATCGTAAAACTTTATTTTCTTATTACGATGATTTTCAACTTCACTCTGAAATTCTTTGAACTTTTCAAATGTTTCAGACTTATGTTTCATTAAGAAGATATACCCATATCTGCTTAAATCATCTGTGAAGGTGAGAAAATAACGATATCCGCCACGAGCCTCAACATTCATTGGACCACATACATCTGTATGTATGATTTCCAACAAATCTGTTGCTCTCTCCATAGTACGGAGAACGGGATTTTAGTCATCTTGCCCATGAGGCACGGTTCGCAAGTGCCAAGTGATTCATAATCAAGTGACTCCAAAAGTCCATCAGTATGGAGTTTCTTCATGCGCTTTATACCGATATGACCTAAACGGCAATGCCACAAATAAGTCGCACTATCATTATCAACTCTCCATCTTTTGGTTTCAACATTATGAATATGTGTATCACTACTATCGAGATTCATTAAAAATAGACCACTCTTCAAGGGTGCATGACCATAAAAGATATTATTCATATAAATAGAACAACCTTTATTCTCTGATTTAAATGAATAACCGTCTCGCATTAAACAAGATCCAGATATAATGTTCATGCTTAACGCTGGCACCAAATAACAATTATTTAGGTCTAAAACTAATCCTGAAGGTAGATGTAGAGGTAGCGTGCCGACCGCGATCACATCGACTTTGGAACCATTTCCCACGCGCATCGTCACCTCGTCCTTTGCCAGTGTTCGCTTAATCTGTAGTCCCTGTTTGAGTTGCAAATATTAGCAATGTAACCAGTATCAAATACCCTGTGTGCTATCATGAGCTCTAGTAAGGTACACATCAATAACATGTATATCACATATACCTTTGTTCACCTTGCCATCCTTCTTATCCGCCAAATACTTGGGGCAGTTCCGCTTCCAAAGGACCAGTCTGCTTGCGTAGAAGCACTCAGTTTCAGGTTTAGGTCCAGACTTGGGTTTCTTCCCTTGAGCAGCAACTTGTTTGCTGTTCTTCTTGAAGTTCCCTTCTTCTTCCCTTTGCCTTTCTTCTTGAAACTAGTGGTCTTATTGACCATCAACACTTGATGCTCCTTCTTGATTTCTACCTCCGCAGCTTTCAAAGCATTACGAAGAGCTCGAGCATAGTCTTTACTAACCCTTGCATATTATAGTTCATCACGAAGCCTTTGTAGCTTGGTGGCGTTGATTGAAGAATTCTGTCAATGACACAATCATCCGAAGATCAACTCCCAGTTGAGTCAAGTGATTGTAATACCCTACATTACGAGTATGTGCTCACCGATGCACCCATTCTCCTCCATTTTGCAGCTATAGAACTTATTGGAGACTTCATATCTCTCAATCCGGGCATTCTGTTGAAATATCAACTTCAACTCTTGGAATATCTCATATGCTCCACGACTTTCAAAACGTCGTTGAAGACCCGGTTCTAAGCCGTAAAGCATGGCATACTGAACTATAGAGTAGTCATCAGCTTTGCTCTGCCAGACGTTCTTAACGTCGTCAGTTGCATCAGCAGCAGGCCTGGCACCTAGCGGTGCATCCAGGACGTAACTCTTCTGTGCAGCAATGAGGATAATCCTCAGGTTACGGACCCAGTCCGTGTAATTGCTACCATCATCTTTCAACTTTGCTTTCTCAAGGAACGCATTAAAATTTAACGGAACAACAGCACGAGCCATCTATCTACAAACAGACATAGACAAGCAAGATACTATCAGGTACTAAGTTCATGATAAATTTAAGTTCAATTAATCATATTACTTAAGAACTCCCACTTAGACAGACATCTCTCTAGTCATCTAAGTGATCACGTGATCCAAATCAACTAAACCATAACCGATCATCACGTGAGATGGAGTAGTTTTCAATGGTGGACATCTTATGTTGATCATATCTACTATATGATTCACGCTCGACCTTTCGGTCTCCGTGTTCCGAGGCCATATCTGCATATGCTAGGCTCGTCAAGTATAACCTGAGTATTCTGCGTGTGCAAAACTGGCTTGCACCCGTTGTAGATGGACGTAGAGCTTATCACACCCGATCATCACGTGGTGTCTCGGCACGACGAACTTTGGCAACGGTGCATACTCAGGAGAACACTACTTGATAATTTTAGTGAGAGATCATCTTAAAATGCTACCGTCAAACAAAGCAAAATAAGACGCATAAAGGATAAACATCACATGCAATCAATATAAGTGATATGATATGGCCATCATCATCTTGTGCTTGTGATCTCCATCTCCGAAGCACCGTCATGATCACCATCGTCACCGGCGTGACACCTTGATCTCCATCGTAGCATCGTTGTCGTATACGCCATCTATTGCTTCTACGACTATCGCTACCGCTTAGTGATAAAGTAAAGCAATTACAGGGCGTTTGCATTTCATACAATAAAGCGACAACCATATGGCTCCTGCCAGTTGCCGATAACTTCGGTTACAAAACATGATCATCTCATACAATAAAATATAGCATCACGTCTTGACCATATCACATCACAACATGCCCTGCAAAAACAAGTTAGACGTCCTCTACTTTGTTGTTGCAAGTTTTACGTGGCTGCTACGGGCTGAGCAAGAACCGTTCTTACCTACGCATCAAAACCACAACGATACTTCACAAATAGACTCCGTTTAACCTTCTCAAGGACCGGGCGTAGCCACACTCAGTTCAACTAAAGTGAGAGAGACAGACACCCGCCAGCCACCTTTAAGCACGAATGCTCGTGAACGGTGAAACCAGTCTCGCGTAAGCGTCTGGCGTAATGTCGGTCCGGGCCGCTTCATCTCACAATACCGCTGAACCAAAGTATGACATGCTGGTAGGTAGTATGACTTGTATCGCCCACAACTCACTTGTGTTCTACTCGTGCATATGACATCAACGCATAAAACCAGGCTCGGATGCCACTGTTGGGGAACGCAGTAATTTCAAAAATTTCCCTCGCACACACGGGACCATGGTGATGGCATAGCAACGAGAGGGGAGAGTGTTGTCTCACGCCCTCGTGAGACCGTGGCGGAAGCGATCACAACGTAGAGGAAGTAGTCGTACGTTCTCCTCGCGATCCAGCCGATCCCAACGCCGTTACTCCGGCACCTCCGAGTCGATGATGAAGTAGAGGAAGTAGTACTCAGATCTCCACACGATCCAGCCGATCGCAGCGCCGTTACTCGGCGCCTCGAGTTCTTGGCACACGCTCAGCTCGATGACGCTCCTCGGGCTCCGATCCAGCAAAGCTCCGGGGAGAGGGAGTTCACAAGACGACGGCGTGGCAGGACGATCTTGATGTCTCACCGACGCAGGGCTTCGCCAAAGCACCGCTACGATATGACCGAGGTGGAATATGGTGGAGGGGGGCACCGCACAAGGCTAAGGAACGATCTCAAGGATCAACTTGTGTGTTCTAGGTTGCCCCCCTTCCCCCGTATATAAAGGAGGGAGGGAGGAGGTGGCCGGCCCAAGGGGCGCACCATGGGAGGGGAAACCTACTCCAAGTAGGTTTCCTCTCTTCCTTATCTTATTTGGAGGGAAAGGAAGGAGTACTAGTATTAGGAAGTAGTACTAGTAGTAGGAATAGGAAGAGGGGAAGGAGAAGGAAAGGGGGGGCCGGCCCCCCTCCCCAATTCGGATTGGGCTTGGGGGGGCGCGCCCCCCTCCCTTGTTTCTTCTCCCTTCTTCCTACATGGACCCAATAAGGCCCATATACCTCCCGGGGGGTTCCGGTAACCTCCCGAAGCTCCAAACTTCTCCGGAACCTTTCCGGTGTCCAAATATATCCGTCCAATATATTAATCTTTATGTCTCGACCATTTCGAGACTCCTCGTCATGTCCGTGATCATATCCGGGACTCTGAACAACCTTCGTACATCAAAATACACAAACTCATAATATTACCGTCATCGAAACCTTAAGCGTGCGGACCCTACGGTTCGAGAACAATGTAGACATGACCGAGACACATCTCCGGTCAATAACCAATAGCGGGACCTGGATGCCCATATTGGCTCCTACATTTTCTACGAAGATCTTTATCGGTCAGACCGCATAACAACATACATTGTTCCCTTTGTCATCGGTATGTTACTTACCCGAGATTCGATCGTCGGTATCCAATACCTAGTTCAATCTGCATCTTGGCAAGTCTCTTTACTCGTTCCGTAATACATCATCTCACAACTAACTCATTAGTTGTAATGCTTGCAAGGCTTATGTGATGTGTATTACCGAGAAGGCCTAGAGATACCTCTCCGACAATCGGAGTGACAAAACCTAATCTCGAAATACGCCAACCCAACAAGTACCTTTGGAGACACCTGTAGTACTCCTTTATGATCACCCAGTTACGTTGTGACGTTTGGTAGTACCCAAAGTGTTCCTCCGGTAAATGGGAGTTGCATAATCTCATAGTTACAGGAACATGTATAAGTCATGAAGAAAGCAATAGCAACATACTAAACGATCAAGTGCTAGGCTAACGGAATGGGTCATGTCAATCAGATCATTCTCCTAATGATGTGATCCCGTTAATCAAATGACAACTCATGTCTATGGTTAGGAAACATAACCATCTTTGATTAACGAGCTAGTCAAGTAGAGGCATACTAGTGACACTCTTTTTGTCTATGTATTCACACATGTATTATGTTTCCGGTTAATACAATTCTAGCATGAATAATAAACATTTATCATGATATAAGGAAATAAATAATAACTTTATTATTGCCTCTAGGGCATATTTCCTTCAAACTGATAAATAGTAGTACATGCATGCATGCGTGTGACGTCACTTGCAGTTGCAGTACATGCACAAATAATTAATAACACGATTCATGCATGCACGTGCGGGTCCAAGGAAAGTGATACATAAAAAAAAAGATGCATGGAAAATTTATTTGATCTTAATACACCGTTCTCACTATCAAGAGCGCACCGCCGCCGTGATACCCAACCCTAACGTGCGTGGTGTATCCCGGCCCTTACCGGCGGGAGGGCTCCGTTGTTTTGATTTTTGTTAGGTTTTGTGTCCTGCTCAGAGAGGCGAGGTGGCGGCGACGGAGGCTCTATGCAGATGGAATAAGGTTATCCTCGCCTTTTCCCCATCCCGGTGGTGTTTCTAGCATTGTCGGAAGGCATGTGGAGGTTTCTTTCCGGCTGATCTTGCGGGATTCGGTCTGCGTTTGTCTTCGGTGGATCCACGTGGATCTTGTATTCGCGCCTGTGTTTGTGTGTCTATGTGGATCTATATCCTTATGATCTACGCTCATGAATGATGTTCTCAGTGCGCTGGTCTTATGGGGCCTTACCACGGCGACTTTTCAACTGTTTACTAAAGCAAGGTTTGTCCGGCTTCGATTAGGAAGGGGTGAAGAGGCGGCTGGCGCGCCTTGACTCGCTCTCCCTAGTAGTAAATGCCGCTAGGTGGTTTACATACCTAGATTTATTATTTTACTTCTAGTGTTCTTTCTACTACCTTAACAGTTGATGAATAAATCGGAATTTATTCTCGCAAAAAAAAAGTCATGAGAGAAATAGTTGCCGAAATATTTTAGGGTCGGCTCCCACTTGGGCCCTCAAACCCAAGACCGTCAAATTAATTTGGCTGCTTCACCTTGGCTTCTAATAATGATATGGAGAATTGTAGAACTATTCTGCAAGGCCATATTTGGTGTCATTTTTCAATTGTACACATGCAACAGGGCAGCGCGCTCGACAACCACCGGTCTTGGATGAGCTCGATATCCTCGACCTCCAAGGACGCGCGGCGGCATCTGGGTATACAAGCAACCGGTATGGGCCATTGACAAGTATCCTTAGAAAAAACTTTGACGGGTTTTGAGTTTTACATTTAACTAGGAAATCTAGTAATTAACCCGGTGGCGTGTATCCTAAATAAAAATCATTGATGAATTGGCGTGGTGCGTGATTTTAGTGGACGGGTAGGATGTGTCTAGGAAGGATTAGGATGTGAGCGGACGGCTCGCATGGGTCCATTGAATCCCAATTTAATCAGCAGCGAAAAACGAGGAGCCCAACCAAAACTATACTCCCAATCTAGTAAATGAAAATGGGAGTACCTAGAACTCATCTAGATGAGATATAATTTGGTCTCATTCATTTTGAAAACAAGAACAAATGCAACCCACGCCAAGATACGCATCTTATAGCATCACATCCAATGGCTATAAAAGTGAATGAGATCAAATTATATCTCATCTAGATGAGTTAAAGAAACTGAATGAAAATTACCGCCCCACTCTTCCACTTGGACCTTCTCGTCTCCCACGCCGCCGCAGTCAAGCCACGGCTGCCACCATGCACCGCCAACCTCCGCCCTCCCCCACAACCGGCGGCCACTCCTCTTCACCTCATCTCTTCCCATCCTTGGCAGCTAGGCAGCACTAGATCGAGCGCGCCATGGCCGCCCCGCCACGCTCGCCACCAGATCTGCGCCGTTGGCAAGGGGTTCTTCGCGCGCCGAGAGAGGAAGGATGCTCGCCATCCGTGTGTGCCGGCCGACGCGACGCCCTGCCCGCCAGCCGATTCGCGCCGTCGTCAAGGGCATCTTCGCACGCCGGGAGAGGAAGGCTTCTCGCTCGCCCGCCGTGTGCGCCGTGACAGGTCAGGCTCCCGCCTGATCCAGCTCCTCCCCCCGACGCATCTCCACCCCTGATCAGACCCGACCCGACCCTGGCCATGGTCATCCCTCGCCCATCTTCTCATCTTTTATTTGCTCTTCCCCACTCCCCTGATGCATTCCTCACGCAGGCAGGAGCAGGTGCAGCGGCCAACACTAGCACCTTCAACATGTCAAAATTTTCATCTTGGTCACGCCGGTGCGCAGGGACTCTGCATCCACCACACGTACTGTTTCTGTTTCCCCAACATCATCATCAATTTCTTGGATTCCCTTCTTCTTGTTGCTTGATTGGCGATTCATTCTTTTCATCTGATTTTTTTTTTGCAGGGGCACCTTCAACTTCTCCTTGGATCCCATCTTCCTCGCCTCGCCGACGATGCTCTGTTTGTCATCACCGTAATGATGGTCAGAATTGTACATATTAACTGTTAGTGTGTTGTGCTACCCTTGCAATGCTGAGTTAATTGAAGTTTTTCTGTAACACGCAAAATAAATCCTAGGTGTCCTTGGTCCACTAAGCTGACTTGCTGCTGTAAACAATGTATTGTGCCTAACTTAAGTAGTACAATATTGAGACACAAACATCAAGTGTTTGTCCCACTCGAAACTAATGTTGCAAAGGTTAGGGAAAATCAAACAAGTTTGTGCATTCGGATCTATTGCTGGTTGGTTGCTTTTCCAAATTAAGCTTTGACCTGAAGCAATTACTGCATGAAGGCTGTGTATGTGCAAGTCAAGTTGTCGACAGGTGCAGTAGTACCGTCACGACAAATAAATAGTTCTGTTGCATATATACAGAGTTAGTTCTCTAATAGGTTCATAATGAAAATGATTGAGGCGAGATAGAGTGGCTGGAGATGCTCGGTAACCTCTACGGCGGGGTCTCTGCCATCGGATCTAGGAGGGAAGGGCAACTGGGATCGGCTCGAGGGTGCGATCCGTGGGATGGCGGGAGTGACCAATGAGGAGACATGAATTTCCCTCTTCCGTACGACCCAACAAAACCTCAAATCGGATCAAACTCTATTTGTCCAGAACCCTAGCCGTCCCCATTCCCGCGTTTCTCTTCCTCCTACTCCCAGCTGTCGGCGATGGATCGAGGGCCGGCGACGAGTCCAGGTGGCCGCCAAATCCGGCAATAGCTAGAGCGGCACCCGACAGCAACCGGTCTTGGACGAGCGCGACGGCGATGCCCGTTTTCTTCTTTGACCTCCAAGGATGCGCAGCAGCAGTCGGGTAAGCATGCAACCGGTACGGGCCATTAACGGGTATCCCTAGAAAAACTTTGGCGGGCCTAACGGGCCATTAACGGCGCAACAGCAGTCGGGTACGCATGCACATATGTGTTTGAGCTGCCACAATGTTGTTACTTATTTCCTTTACGAGAGTATATTTCCAGTATAGGTTGTTCCTCCGGCAGGAGCAGGCGGCATCCGACGCGCTCTTCACCGAACTTGACACGAAGATATAGGAGGATGGAGCGGAGCAGCAGTTGCCGCCCATGTACCCGGAGCTGGGCACGAGATAGTCGAAATCTCCAGCGAGGAGTAGCTATGACCATCTACGTAGTACATAGATTTTTTCGTTGGAGGTGAAAAATAAAAAACAAGGGAGGAGGCTGGCGTAGCGCCAAGCGTCCAAAGTTTCAAGTCGCCTATCAATCACGTACAATCCGCGACCATTCACGCGAGCGCACGCGCTGTACGTGCATGTGTGCTAGTTATCTCTACCATTATGTAGGCTATAGAGGTCAATCTGTATAGACACCATTCCATTTTTTATATGAAGTGCAATTTCTATTTGAGAAATCTACTCTTGGTTTTAGCAAATTTGCATTATGTCAATGGATTATAGGCCTTGCTTACTTGTTAGAAATTTGGAATTGTTTCAGCTAAAGCTTGCTTTATCTACCTTTTTCAATGAAGTTTTTGGTTATATCTCTTGTCCTATGATTCATATCTTGTAATTTCTAGTTATCAGTGAGTGTTTAATTCTTCTCTCTGCCTCTCTGCATGCTATGATGGTCGCATGTATTGATGCCATTTAACGTGGTCTGCTTGTATGAAGTATGATCTATCTTTGACCAATCTGCTATTGGTTTTAGCAAAGACGTTTTTTTTTTTTGCAATCTGCCAATAGTTTATAGATCTCGTTTCCTTAGCAAATTGGCAATGCTCATCCGAAAGCTTGGTTTGTCTACATTTAGTTAAAGTGTTCAGTCATTTGCAACCCAGAGGTTCTTGTTGGACCATGCGTTATATTTCATAATTCTATTAACCTGAAGATTTAATCATATCAGGTGATTATCCTCGGTAGTGCTGCTGCTTCTTCAGTGGTGGTGATTGTGGCCACCCTCGGCGGCGCTGCTTCATTCCTTGGACTATCCCCCTGTTTCCTTAACGGCATCAGGTACAACTCCAAGGCAAGTCCTCTATTAGCCCCTCTCTACCATGGTCTGAGACATATGCTTTTAGTTATGGTTGCGCTGTGTGCTGGCCATCAAGCCCACAATGATTTTTGTTCTTTTGTGGTGATTTGGTTTGGTGGATATGTCAGTTGTGCTCCGGCCATTGAGCTGGAATAAGTTTTGTAGTGATAGACTAGGATTGGGCCTACTTGTTGGGTTTCTGTCGTGTTAGTAAATGTGTTGGGCTATGATCTTCGGTTAATGCCCAGGTTTGGTTGTTGATGTAATGGTAGGGCTTAGGCTTCCTGTCCTGTGTATGCACTTCATGGTTTATTATAAGGTTGTTGGTTATGTCTTGATTCATTTGTCTGACCCCCGTTGATGCTAACCAGCAACTTTTGACAGTCAATGGAAAGCTGTTGCAGTTATAGATAACTTGGTTGTGCGTTTTCTATCTGATGTGATGCAGTAACTAGTGTGGTTGCAGCTTAGAGATAATATGTTGGTCTCTATCAATCAATGGCGTGTCATCAATTGGTGGTGATGTCGTGCTGTGCTCTGGCCATCAACCCGGGTCAGTTTTGTAGTGATGGACTAGGATTAGTGCTGCTTGTTGGCTTTCTATCATGCTACTACTCTCCTGGGCTGTGATCTTTGGTTCATGCCCTTGGTTGGCTATGGATGAAATGCTATGGTTTAGGCTTTCTGTCCTGTGTTGTTGTGCATGCCATGGTTAATCATTTGGGTTCTGGTTATGCCCTGATTAATATTCTCAATAATTGTGCTCAGGCCATAGTTGGGAAATCATCGGCACTATTATGCTACTGTTTTTTATCATGTAGTTGTTTGTTTCATAATATAGTTGATTATGCTTCCACAGAGTTAATTTGCATCTTGTTTTAACCTGTACTACTATGTCTGTCATCAGTAATATGGCATGGAAGTGGTTATTGTGTAAATTTCAATGATATAGTTTCAATTTAATTATGGGTTCGCTGGTAGGTTTTGTTTTGATGCATTTAATAGGAAAAACCTAGTTGCGCCATATACAAACTACACTATTGCACTTGCGGGCTAATTGACCAATCTGTTTATGAAGATTGAAGAGGGTGTTCCAATCTCATAATGTGTAACATCGTTTGTGTGCCTGCAGAGTATCGGTCGGTTCAGCAGCACCAGGAGGAAGAATATCCTGCCCAACTACTGGTCGGTTCAGCAGTCCCAGGAAGAAGAATATCCTGCCTAGCTAGAGTTACGAAGTTTGGCCGGTTATCAAGAGATAGACGTAGTTCAAGTGTCTGGGTTGTTTATAGACCGAGTGAATGAGCCAGGATACTCGGGAGGGAATATACATCATGATATCACCTTGTGCTCGTGCTGAAGGCATTTTGATATTTGTTTTTCCTTTCCTGATGTTGTTGTTCTTGGTCTTGGGAGTTTGTAAAATTTAGATCGAACGGTGATGTTGGTCTTGTCCCAGGGAGTGCTACATACATACCATTGTAAAAAATGGGAATGTGAATTTGGATTGTATTCTGTGCCAGGGAGTTGGTTGTTTTGGCCAATGCCAAGAAGTAGAAACATATTGGATTGGTTGGTTCTAATTTTGGCTCAAATGTTTATTTTTTTCTCCATGTAAGAATGAATATCAGCTAGTTCATTGATTCAGTACTGTATATAATAACTGACGCATGAAAGTCATGTGTCTACCTATCTACTCCCTCTGTACCGAAATATATGTCTATATGTTGCTGGACATATATTTCGGCACAGAGGGAGTAGTATGTATGTAGATGAAATTGGCTGGCTGATTATGTTTGAGACATCATTTGGCTGGCAAGCCGTGATGCCAAAAATTGGTTGATCTTTTTTTTTTGTCGATGAAATCGTCTAGTTGATGAATGATTCTTGATATCACTGGTGCGTGAAAATCAGCATGACTGGTGCTGGTTTTTGGAAAGCAACTAACTGCTTTCAAATTTAACACTAGAAAAGAAACTGGAGGCATGCACATATGTTCATCTTTGCTTGTTGTTTGTATGTATGTGACCACACACATGATTATTTGTCCGGCAATCCCCAGCCAGTTGGAAGCAGCGTGTTGTTGTCCCACTTGACATGGTAGTCGAGGCTTGTTTTCGTCGTCGCCGCCGCCGCCATGCACATCAGCTCGGACTTGGATCTTCTTGACATCGTAGTCGGATCTGCTTGAGATGCCTGTTTTCGTCGATGTAGCTATGCACTTCTATTTGGTGACGACGAATATGGATGCATGACTGATCTGTTTGTTTTTCAGTAACTTAGGTCCTGATGAATGGGAGCCATGCTAGTTGTTACATCTGTAAAAACAATACAAATGTATTTTACATGGCCACGGAAGGCACCGTTAGTATACAGGGGACTTCTTTTTCGGTTGTAAACCACCGTTTCGGATATAACAAAATAATTCACTTTTATAACCTGGAAGCTCACCTGGATATGTATTTGTCAAGCTGTAGAGTAGCAAAACCCAGAGTTCTGGGAGAGTACCGATTATAGTTTTTCTTCCCAGCAGAGAACTAGGACAAATACATACATTACATGAGGAATCAAAGGTCTAGAGCTAGAAGGAAAGAGCCCCAAGCGGCCAGGTCTCCTCTTATATTCTGCCTTCTAGCGGAAGGACCAGAGATGCGATAGCATGGCTGACAACATTGGCTGCTGTGAGCGATTGATGTGATTCGCAACAAATACGAGGGAAATAAATCTTTGACTTATGGAAAGTAACCAACTTGAGTTATTTGAGGGAGGGAGGTCGTACTAATAAATAGCCTATTAGGCCTTGTACAATACGAGTTGCTTAGGGGAGGTGCTTAGAGAAATAAACCAGACTTTCCTTAAGCATCGGTGCTTATTTGTACAGGGTAGACGCTTAACTAAGCGTCTCTCCTATAGAAATAGGCACCAATGCTTCAGAAAAACTCGGTTTATTTTTCTAAGCACCTCTTTAAGCACCTCCCATTGTATAAGGCCTTAATAGGATAGGAAGCTTAACCAACCGTCCTAATAAAAAACCTCCTTGAAATACTCTCTTTCTCTCCCAAAACCAATGCACATGCATTCTTCCTTCTTTAATTGCTATCGCTTCACCTCTTCCTCCATTACTCTCCCTCCCGTTCCTGTCAATCCACATGCTCCCGTGCGCGCCTCACGCGTTCAACACCTCCCATCCAACGTCTCTCTGCGTGCGCGTCACGCGGATCGCTCCCCCATCCAATGTCTCTCCGCTCTTCCCGCTCGCTCATCGCTCCCCTTGCTCCTCCTCTGTCTACTAAGCTCCTGCATCTCCTCCTTTCTCCTTCAGCCAACACCACACGGCGAGTACATCCAGCGGCCGGCAATATCACACGATGCCGGGAGATAGTCCACACCCTGTCTTGGAAGCCACGGACATACTTGTGGCCGCTGCTAGCACTCGTCCACAGTGTCAGGCATGTTGGTTTGGTCCTATCTCTCTGCGCCCTTTCTCCATCCAATCTCATTCATGAAAACTTTGCATGGTGTCACACAATCTGACTAGTATCTTTTCACCATTTGTAATGCAGGTTGTTGTACTGGATGTGGAACCAGAGATGCGGGAGGACATCATCAGACAAGCAATGCCACAAAAACACAGAATGGGTATGGAGGTATGTCCTGTTGAGTATAATGGCCCAGCCGGCATGTGCTTTATTCACAATATTCATTATAATGAGACGCAAGTATCTGAGCGTATGTATTCACGGGTAAAAAAACCTTTGAAATCAAATCTTCTCTAATTAAAAGTGAGATATTGCGCAAGAGAATTATGCACGGTTGTAGGACAAGCATACTAATAAACTTTCAAACATCACAAGTTACAATTAACACTAGTATAATTCTGGATTCAGAATGTTAGCATCCTGTTAATCACCCATATGTATTACCATTGAGATGCTATTTTCCATCGGAGTTTAGTTAGATATCAAGTCATTATAAAAATATACGCTCTATTCCGTGCTAACCTGATTGAAGAACCTCTAGTTTTGTTCTTTGCATTGACACTTAGAGCACACATTTTGTCTTTTTGTAGCTTGGCCTAATAACCTGAAAAAGTTTAGCCAATGTAATCTCTGTTGCTGAAGCTATGTATGGCAGCTTTTGGGCGTTTTGTTCCTTGCAGCCAAAAGGTTTCTTTGTTAATTATTATGAATGATAGTTCCCCTCCTAGGGACAACGGCTAGCTTAGTCACTTGACCATGATAATTTTGATAGTTCTCCTCCTAGGACAACCACTTAGTTCACTTCATTTGATAATTATGATAGTTATCCCCCCAGGACAATCACTTAGTTTATTTCCTGTGGTAATTATGATAGTCCTCCTCGCAGGACAACCGCTTAGTTCACTTCATTTGAGGAACCAAGAACCAAACATCACGAGGATGTCAATCCCGTCATGTTCCCTGGATAAAAAGGCTTTTGTGTTCTGATAATCCTCCTGCAGGTACATCTGTTAGTGCGTTGCATTTGCAAAAAATAAAGCACGTGTCTGAATCTGGTCTGCCAACATTTATGAACAGATCTAATTTACCCACGAAAGTAACAGTTTTCATATTGTGAGTAACAACAAATGAGCATAATGGGACGTGGATTGATTGGCTATGAATTTTGAGTAGATAATTAAGCTACATGTGTGAATTTAAGTTAGATGGTGAAGGCCATGTATGTTAATCAAACATTAGTTATATGAGCGACATAGATCTCTTTATTTTGCGGGGAAATTTAGGAAAAGAAAACAGTGGTTGCTCATGTTACTGTATTAACTGAGCCAGCGTTAGAATTGTGAAAAAAATAGAAAAAGAAAGGAGAGATTAAAAAAGTGCGCGCCTAATTAACTAGCTTGCTTCACCCATCCGCCTGGTCACTTGTGGGTTGAAACCTATAGGGACACCCAGCCAGAAGAAGAGAAGCGGCCATGTGTCGTCCAGTTCCTCCACTTGCACTGATCGGTGAACGAGCATTGTCGGTCAACAAGAACGAATGAGCCGGATGGTGGAGTTGTTGTAACGGGATGGCACGTGAAATGCTACGAAATGGAAGATATGCTCGTGGAGGAGCGAATGTAGTGCCGGTGTGGCGTTATGCTGCCGAAATTTCCGGCGAGAATTCCCACGATGGGAGGTATCGATAGCCCTGCCTCTCATGAGTGAAAAATGCATTCTACCATTTGAGTTTCACCCCACAATTATGCAACACACTTATTTGTTGCAAGTAATATTAATTTATTGCGATTAAGACTTAATCTACGGTTCAACTTCCCGCTAAAAAATATATCTATGATTCAACTATCTTCAATAACATTTCCTCAGGATATGTTAACTATGCATGAGGTTTCATGGCAGAGACATCTGGATCCGGCAAGGACAAGATCATGTACTTGAGGAACGGTTGAAGAAGATGGGATTGAAGAATGAAGATCTTGATGACGTAGTCGTTGAGGAAGAGGAAACGCCGCCAATGGGAGCTACCTGGTAGTTGGCAGTTGCAAAGGTTCATAACAATGTGGAATAGGACCAGCTTTGGTTCTCTGAACAATGCGATTTTTATTGGATCTTGTGTAGATGTATGGATTCATGCTTTCGATCGATGAGATTCACGATGTCCTTCAGTTTCAGGCTTCTGATGAAGGCATAGGCAAAGTCTAAGTTTCATGCCACATCAGTGTTCCATCGTTGGAGCATCCAATCAGTTTGGTATAAATATTGAACAGAGAACATATGTGTCATTGATGTTTTAAATGGAAACATGCTTTAATTTGTTTTTATAACCAGAGTAAACATTTAGGGGGTACAAACTATAAGTTACTCAAACTATGTTAAAATTAATTAAACCAAGGGCCATACTACGCGTTGGTCGGTCTACAGGTCGTATAATCTGACGCAATCTCCCAGTCAAGCGTCATCGTCACTTTTGCAAGAGAAGTCGTGTTGTGAGAACCCTTTTGCAACACATGTCTCATTGCAAAAAACAAAAGTTGTGCTAAAGATATTTTTTTTTGCAACAGACGTCTTGTTGCCAAATCTTTTTGCAAGAGAGCTCTTGTTGCAATTTTTTTGCAACGGATATCTTGTTGCCGAAAGTCACCGTGTTGCATTGCTTGTAGTCATGGCCTCGATAGCTCGGACTAGTTGGGGAAGGGAGGAGGGGGGTTTTGTATGCGATGATGCTGGTGGTGGTGGCGATGCAGCATAGGACTAGAGTGGCATAGCTGGGCGGCGCCGGCCGGGGTGGAGCTCCTGCGTGGGCGCTCGAGCAACCATGGCCGCTGGTCGCGAGCGGACACAGGGACACACAAAGAGGAAACTTCGTCACCGTGCTTTCTGATGGTCTCATCAGCCTGCAGCCCGCGGTGTCGAGCAGCGGTGGCGGTGGTTGGACCAGCCCATGGAGGCGTCTACTCAACAGGGAGCTCGGGACGCAACTGCTCATGAGGGGATCCAGATATCCAGATCCCGCAACATATCACTTGTTGCGGTGGGGTAGATTACAACAACAGTTCAATTGCAAAATATAGTCTAGGTAAATACGTTGCTCCCAATCCATATGATTAAAATCCGACCTGACGGCCATAGAGCATCCAGATGCACACGTCGTTGTCAGTCGGGTGATTTGAATCATTTTCCCTTAAACTAATTCAAGTAATATCAAGGAAAACATAGAAATACTCTTTCAATATAGGACTTTTTATTGGCTAGAAACAGGAAACACCGCATCTAGGCATCACATCTGTTATGAGAACAAACTCAGCCTCCGCATAGCCAGAAGCACACAGCTTCAAGTTCAAAACACATTTAATTTGTCAAAAAAGAAGAAGTTCAGGACACATATAAAGAAGAATTGATATGGTTCAACAATAATGAGACACACTAATGTGCAGCAACATCATACTGCATGCAATGGTTAGATTTTTAGAGCATCGAATTATAACACTCATAATTAAAGATGAGGTCGAACTAGGACTAATAAAACATACTGCTAATTAACACGCACACCATATTCATTTAGATAATATTACTACCTAGTATAAATAAACATGAGACCGAGCTAGGACTAGTGATTACATTCCGCACTCTGCTCTTAGGGCGTCGGCGTCCCCGACCATCCTAGGCCCGCATGGCCA
The DNA here is from genome assembly GCA_021605145.1 of Aegilops bicornis. Taxonomy (NCBI): domain Eukaryota; kingdom Viridiplantae; phylum Streptophyta; class Magnoliopsida; order Poales; family Poaceae; genus Aegilops; species Aegilops bicornis. The sequence continues at coordinate 696,798,391 of CM038669.1, forward strand.
CACGAACTTTCTTGGGCTGGGTCCATGGAGCATGACATCAAACTCGGGCGCCCCACTAAGCATGTCCATTGCGAGGCTATCTAGCAGGGGCCCTGGTATGACCACCCCGGCGCCCCTCGCGATGAAGGGGTGCTTGACCGCGTCCATCGGCCCCGCACAGATCTGTTGCATCAAAGTGGAGCTGGTGGCGAGCAAGACATCGCGGTAGGACACCTCGGCGTACACACCAAGATCAGCACATGCATGGGCCCAGTATCCCCACGAGGCGACACCGAGGGTGAGGTTGAACTCTGGATGCAGTGCGGCCTTGTGCCCTAGGTCTGTCGCTGGGTCGAGGCCGGAGACAGAATCAATGGTGACCGAGTAGGAGGGCGATATGCCGAAGGTCTGCACCAGGCAGAATATTGTGGCAACAATGAGGGTGAAGCCGACGAGGATAGCTACCAGCGTGGGTTCTACGAAGCAGGCGTCCGATGATTCTTTTCTTTCCGGCTCAATGGAGGAGTACTGGTGGGTAGCACCCATCGTCGTCTAGCCGGTCGATCTCCGGCAGCCGTCACGATTTCTATATGTGTGGTTTACTTGCCGGTGGATCTCCGACAGGAAGCTGGAACTTGGCTTATTGATCGATCCACTCGATCTCACGGCTGAGGGTTATATACAAGGAAGGGTTATGGACGGTAATTTGTTTTTTCTTGTTTGCTCCGACGGAAGGACGTGGTAGACTTGGACTTGATGAGTTCATGATCCCGTGTTGAAGGACATGGACATGCACTTGGATTGTTCTGAAGAACCAATTGATTATTCGATCTAGTATGGCCAAGGCTGTGCGCCAGTCGCCGCGCCACCACATGATCTGCCTTTTTTAAACCCTACTACGATTCCTTCGTCCACCTTGCAGCAGAAATAGCAGAGAAAAAAAAAGAAGGGAAGAGAGACCAGCGCACCTGCTCGTCCTCGGCCACCCACGCACCACCTGCGCTTGCCGACCGCCCGTGTCCCGCGCTGCCCCGGCATGCTGCAACAGGTCGCCGTCGTTGGCACGAGGTCGTCGTCATCATCGTCGCAGCGCTTGCCACATCTGTTGTTGCATGGGGGCGCCGCCATCCCCGGCACGCTTGGTCGTCGTCGTCTCGTCCGTTGCAGCACCGGGTCATTGCCGCCTCCCTATCGCCGCCCCAGCAACGTGTGGCCACCATATTGTCACCGGGCACGTAGTAGCAACCCTGATGTGCGGTTGCAACATCTATGATGTCTGACGTAGCATACCCGGTGCGCGTCGTAGCTTCGCTTGGCACGGGTCATACCACCCACCCAGTTATTGGTGTGACGCCGGTGGTAGCATAACTCGACAGGATGAGTCGCACGTTGTAGTAAAAACATGACACCGACTATGCAAACACGACGCTGGTTGTTGTAAACTGCAGTGCCGGTTGTAGCAAAACATGAAGTTGGCTGCAGCAGGGCAGTAGCTGGTTGTAGCAAGAAACACGAAACCAGTTTTTGCTTTTAGCAAAACACGACGACGGTTGTAGAGAAATGTGGCGCCGATTGTAGCAAAACATGAAGCCGGTTGTAGCAGGGTAGCCTGTTGGTTGTAGCAAGAAAAGAGTGACGCACGTTTCTGCATTGTAGCGAAACACGATGACCGTTGTAGCAAATGGTGATGTCAGTGGTAGGAACACGTGACAATAGTTGTAGCAGGGGTGCGGTGCCTCTCGGACCAGCGATGCCTCCGTCGCCTCCCGGTTGCAGCACGGCCTTGCAGCAGTCCCCGCGCGGAGACACTTGTAGTGCACGTCGCAGCAGCAGTGTTTTCGGGCCACGGCAGCGCGTGTGAGTTAAGAGCACTCCTGCGCAGTAGCTCCGGGAGAGAATGGACATCACACGAGTAGCAGCACTCGTTGTGGTTCTACAGGAGGGGAAAAAGGAGGAAGCACCACCGGTTGTGCCTGCTGCAGAAGGGGGAAGAGAAGGAGCAGTGAATCAACTTGCTGCGGCGCAGGCGAGCGGTTGAAGGAAGGAGAGGGAACACAGATGGGCAACGCCAATGAAGAAAAAAAGGATGAAGCTAGGATGGATCGCGTTGATCGGGCACAAGACCGGCGCAAATCACTAGCCTGTCGGCTGGCAGCGATCATTTACCATCTAGTATGGCCTATGCCCACGTGTTGTATAATACATACATGTTCTTAGTTAACACTTTTCTACTTTCTGACAACAAATTCAATTTTTATGGACGCAAATATCTAGCTGCCGTCAGCCCAGGGGTAGTGTTACATTGAAAGATTTGATCACATGGAGAGGTAGGAATTAGCAAGCCATTTCGTTCGCTAGTATGACCTTCCCAGCGCGAGACCAACTGACTCAGGCTAACCCAGGTCACCGCGAGACCAACTGACTCACCATTCTGGAAGGGACTCATGCGAACGAAAGATTTGTTCTTTTATAGGGTTAAATTCTTGGTTGGCAATGGGATGTCAACAAGATTTTGGGAGGATACGTGGTTAAGGGGGACGCCACTAGCCATACAATACCCCACCCTATATAACATTGTGCAACGTAAGAAGGATTACGTAGGCACAGTATTTCAACCGATTCCTTTGAATATTCAGTTCAGATGAGCGTTATTTGGTGAGCGGTGGAATGCCTGGATGCATTTGGTACAGATTGATTGACGTTCAATTATCCGACCAAACCGATTCGATGCACTGGAAGTTAGCTAGAAATGGGATGTTTACGGTAAAATTTTTTTACATGAATCTAATTAATTCTGGCCCAATCTCAAGATCGTTACGTATTTGGAAGGTTAAGGTTTCCTTGCATATTAAAAATTGTATGTGGTTCGTACACAAGCAAGTGATCCTTACCAAAGATAACTTACTAAAGAGGCGGTGGGTAGATAGTTCACGTTGTTGTTTTTGTAATCATGATGAAACAATACAATACTTATTCATAAAGTGCCCACTCGTGAAATTGCTTTGGAGAACGATCCGTATAGCCTTTAACATTACTCCTCCAGTTGATAATGAATCGCTATTTGGGACGTGGTTAGCTGGGGTTGATCATATTATTGCGGCTTCTATTCGGATTGGAATATGTGCGCTTATATGGGCTATGGAACTGCAGGAATAATAATAAACAACATATTTTAACTTTCTTGCAGGTCATTTTCTGAGCTACCGCATGGACCCGTACGTGGTCCTTACTCACTCTTACGGACTCCAGGGAGCCATTGGTTACTGGGTGCAACCAGTGGAAGATGGTAGCACGGGCTATATTCAACCGGTTTGGATGACGGACGCATAACAGGATAGGAGTCTAGGGAGCTTGTCCTTTACATTGTCATACCTATTGTGATATTGAGCATTCACTTTTCTTTTCTTTTTTGCTCCGCTTGCGAGCTGTAATACTTTTATGACTTTGTGCTACTTCGAGACTCTTTAATAAGATGGTTGCATGCATCGTTCCGATGCAGAGGCCGAGGGCAAGCCTCCTTTTCCAAAAAAATGACCTTCCCAGCGCGAACCCCATTTTGGGCCCGTAACTACCAAATGGCCCAGAAAAACTAAACCTCATCAAAAAAGAAACATAGGGAAAAAAGGGCAAAAAATCATTGGGCCAAAAGAAAATCCAAAAAAAAATTAGGAAATTCAAATATTTAAGGCTACATGAATGCCATGCTCTATTTAATAAGACTACCACACATTTTGGGCAAAACCATAGTGTCCTATAACGAACGCAAAAAAAAGCCATGCTTCAACAAAAATGTTATGCCACACCAAGTTCGGAATATTTTTATTAAAGAAGGACATACACAATTTTGCAAAAATATTTTAATCCGTCTGAGAGGGATTCTTTGGCGAATTCATAGATTTATTAGCTTTCAACCGTGCTGACAAGTTTATCAGCAGAAAATACCACGGTGTAATTAAATAGAAATGCCATGGTTTATATAATCTATTGTCATGCTACAAGCCCATGGAAAATATAAAATCTTCAGAAATTGTCATGCGGCCATAATAAACAATTTTTAAAAAAGTTGGGTGTGTAGAGAATTCCTCGAGTTGCCATGGTAGGACTAATAAATTCATCTAAAATTTGCCATGCTTTTGGAAAAAATATATATATTGAAAATGTCAAGTGACCATAAGAAACAATTTTCAAGTATTGGCGTGTGTGGAGAACAAAATTCCTAGAGTTGCCACGTGACAATTAAAAATATTTTCTAAAAAATTGCCACGCGAGTCTTAGCAAAAATTCCAACAAATTGTGATGGTACATAAACTAAATGCTAAAAAGAGGGTATCCTCCTCAAAGCTCCCTCCGTGTGACATGTGATGCATCAGACTCTAGAGATCTCAGCATCCATGTGCTAGTAATGAATTGTTTCTCGACATGTCGAGGTTGCAACGTCCTTTTTGTTTCCAAACATATGAAACATAATGAAAATTTAAACGAACAACCTACTTATGAACCTTGTAACATTGCTTCATTAAAAAAAAGATGTCATTTTTAGCAGATGTGTGTTGTGTCATGTGTAGAAAGCATTGTGATGTGTGCGGTTAGTAGCAGAATAAATTATGATTCTAAATAGCTTGGGTATTTTCAGTTGGCGATTTTGGATATGGTACTATGGTAAGAACAGAAAAACAGCGGAAAAAGCATTGGGGTCACAATAAACTGAAAATACAAACTAAGCGCGGGCCAAAAACTCAAAATCAGGCATGGCACACATGATTGTGTAAATCTGTTGTTTTAGGCCAGAAGAAATGCTCATCGCTAACAAATAAAAAACATAAACATATTGAAGGGCCAATCACAGTAATTCGATAAATTATTTCACCGGGTGTTGTGTTAAAAGATGGAATGCAAAATAACCATACTGTGCGGTGATCAGGATCATGCACATCCGCCGCCCGCCACCTTCTCTAACGTCCTTGGAGTCTGTCTAGTCGGAGACGCACTCTGCTCGTAAGCCACCAGCATCACCGACACGCCTTGCCCCGCAATACCACGACCAGTGCGAGTGCTTCGCGTTGCTGCCATGGAGCATGACATCGAACACTTGAACTCTGCCACGCATATCCCCAGCGAGGCTATCCAGCATGGGTCCGGGCACGACCACCCCGATGCCCCTCGCGATGATAGGGCGATCCACTGCTTTCTTCGGCCTGGCGCAGATCTCTTGCGCCGTGGTCACGCTGGCAGCCAAGAAGATGCCGCGGTAGAACACGTCGACGTACATGTCGGGCTTGGCGCACTCGCTGACCCAGAATTTGTGTGAGGCGACACGCAAAGTGAGGTTGAACTCCGGATCTACCGCGGACCGGCGACCGAGGTCCGTCGCGGGGTCGAGCCCTGAGACGGAGTTGATGGCGATGGAGAAGTAGGGCGTCATCCCCTGGGTCTGGTCCAGGAAGAAGCACACGGCGGCCATGGCCGCCAGCCCCACGCACCATAGCCAGCAGCATTCACAGCCTGAGTAGCGCCGTCGTGCTTCCGCCCCCGGCTGTGGAACGACGGAGGGGTGGTGATCCTGGGTAGAGCCCATCGTCGTCGGTCAGATCTCCTACGGCAGGGCAGCCCTTCCGCCGCCGAGCGAGATGGATCGATTGTGTTTGTATGCCGCCGCTGGTAGTTGGCTGGAATTGGGGTTAGTTGCATATACACATACTAGTACGTGTTGAGTAACGGCATTCCTGGGTTTCCGTTCTGCTGGTTGAGTACTTCTGTTGGGCAACGATCATTTTGGATTTTTTGTTTATGGGACGGTTTTTGTGTAGCCTCTCTGGTGGCCACCTCAGATTTCCCTACGAACGTGCGTGTGAGGGCGCAACGTTCTTTCCTTCATTTTAAGATTTTTTTAATTAAAACAATGTATATTGAATATCCAAATCTGTTCAATATAAATGATAAAAAAATATCCCAAGACGCCACTATGAATGTGGGGTCCCACCTTTTAGTGAACGGTATGCAAAACAATAATTGATAAAAAAATTGGCCCTGTTTCTTCCCCACCCGACAGTAGGGCTGCAAACGAGTCGAGCTCGAGCGAGTTGGAGTTGGCTCAGCTCAACTCATATGAAAATTCGAGCGAGCTCAGACTAAGTGAAGCTCATGATCAAACTTTAGAACATGACTCGTGTTCAGCTTGTAACGATCTCGAGTCGATCTCGAGCTAGTTTCGAGCTAAATGAGATGGTAAAAATTATAAATCTATGGATGAAAAACAAAAAAATAAGGTGAATATGCTGGGAAACTTGGCAAAAATATAGGATATTTAACACATAGTCGACCACATGCCATAATTAGGCCTAAATCTTCTCTGCACTTAACTAAGTTTCCATGTTCGTTGGTAAATAAAATGGAGAAAAATTATGAACAACATATATGGTAATAAATTATCTTATTTTCATTTAATATATGGCATGTTCATTTAACATAATGATATTCTGTCGAGCTATCGAGCTAAAATCGAGCGAGCCAACATTGGCTCAAGATCGGCTCGTTTCTCGGTCGAGCTACATAAAGTGTTCAAACTCAGCTTGTTTCTTTTCGAGTCGATCTTGAGTCGAGTCAAAAGACGAGTCGATCTCGAGCGGCTCACGAGTCTCGAGCTTTTCTTGCAGCCCTACCCGGCAGCGTTCCAATAGATGGTCCTGGGAAGCAGGTGGCCTCTTTGTCTCGTTAGGCACTGGATCTGGCGATTTTAGGTTGTGTCGGCTGGTGGCAGCGGCTGCGGCCATGACAGAGTCTCTGAAGGTTCAGAAGCAGGGTGTGCAAAGGGCAGGGTGCAGCGACATCCATCTTGTCCGATTGCAATTGTTGAAGTCGGCGACGTTGGGATCAAGCGGACATGGGGATGATCCCCGGCCGACGCACCACAAAGAATCGGCTCTATCATGTATGGCGGATAGTTTCATCGGGTCAAAAAGTAGGTTTGTCTGCGATGATGATCTTCCTGATCTAGGTGTGGTGGCAGTTTCCATCTCTCTCCGGCGAAGCCACGGCGGCGACGGAGTCCATTTGGGAACGACGGTTAGACAAGGCACGTTGATCTCCAAGGATTGCGCTGTAAAAGTTCTTGTTTTGGGATTGTGCGCGCAAATCTTCAGATCACATCACATGTTTCTCTGTTTGTCTCTAAGGGTGTCCACATATGTACTTTGCGTACCACGTTTGTTTAATGAATATGTGGCTTCTTCAAAGAAAAATATAGTTGTGCACTGAGATGACACCCATTTTCACTTCTAGCTTAACAAGTTTAGTCACCACACAATAATTATAGGGAAACGCTTGACAACACCGCGCTAGCTGGCTGAAGCTTCGGCCGGTCGGCCGCACACCACACGGTCGTAGTACAGGGATCCACTGACACGTCTCCCAATCCAGGTTTCACGGCGTTGTTTTTCCTTCTTGGCCCACCACGCGCCTTTGGCCCATCACTACCGCTTGTTTCTTTTTTTTCCTCAGCCTTCCTCTATATCTTCTTCGCCAGGTCGTCTCCTGGTCTCCAAGATCTATGTTCACTACTGCTGGCTGAAGCTCCAACGGCAACATGGGTGTGGAAAGAAGCTGCAACCACAGCTTGGTGAAGCTACATCCGTTTTTGTCGGTGATGTGACCGTGGCGACCATGCCCATACCCACACCATCATGGAGCTGCGAGCTCGAGGGCGACGGGTGCTGCATGCTGCAACCGTTGTAGTTCCATGCTGATAAGAAAATAGGCAGTTTTTCGACTAAATTAATCCATGAATAAATCATGAGCATGACATGGGCAGCATTGATAACACACTGATTACGATCTAACAGAGCATGTACTACGCATATAGTAGAAACATCTACGCATATCGCTAGTACTGCTACAACAGAAAGAAACATGAGAGGGATAAACGATGTATACCCTCCAATCGGCCACGCGGTAGTGGTGGCGGCAGCCGCGGCGGCCTTCTCAGCGGCGGTCGACATGGTGATGCGGACGTAGATGAATAGAAGCGAGCAGTCGCGTAGTCGCTACCCAAAAACCTAATCGCCCCTCTCCCGTATAGGATCCGGAGAGGCGGGGTTTCGAGGTTGCTCTCCCGCCAACCGTGTACGCGGTGAACGGGATGTAGCGCCGGCGCAAAGCAGCAGCAGAGGAACAATGCGGGCGTGGAGGCGAAGATGCGTTCTGTTTCGTGGCGTAGGAGTGAGCTCGGCTCGGCTCAATCCCGCAACCCGCGGCGCGGCGCGTCGTGACGTGGCGAGGCGAGCGGAGGAGGAGGAGTGCGCGAGGGCTTCTTTCCTTCTCAAGCTCCAATAGCATGAGGGAGAGAATCCCTTATAAACCACTCCAACTCTCCTTTCACTTCCGGGGTGGGACTAAACTTCCCACCACCTTGTCATGCCACCTACATGGGCCCTTGGAGATCAAATCTGAAATTGTCATATGGGCTCTAGGCCCATCTCATATTTCAACAATCCCCACCAGATCTCGGGGCCCAGTTTGTCCTTTGTTCCAAATGCTGTTTTGATATACCAACATCTCGGTGGAGACCGATTAAGGTTGAGCTCCACCTAGACCAAGTAGTTACACTCCTTCACAACCGAACAATGGACTATGCCTTGAATTGTCGGGTTTACGTCAAGAAGTTTCACCACAAGTCTCACTGACACGAGGCTGCGAAGGCCAACCCTCGGTTGGAGCATATTAGTCACACTCTGGCCTGTTCATGAGCTTGCTAGAGATCACCCCAATCTCATAGACTGTGACCAGCAGTCGGGCTCATATAGGTGTGTTCCTCCAAAGATCGCTCTGTAGGATAGCATCTTGCTTATGCATATAAGCCTTGGAACACATTAAGACAGTAGTCATTCTTCCATACAGTTTCCGAGAGTATTGCATCTCCGACGGAGTGGGTTAGTAAAGTTACTCTCCTCAGTTCACCACTGGCTTGTTTTCCCAGGTCCTACTTCACGGGATCTCCGATCACATTGGTTGGGTTACTACCATGGCAACTCATGTTGGTCTCATACCCATCTCCCTTGATGCGCTATCTATCACAACCCGTGATAGCCCTTTAGTAAAGGGATCTGCCAGATTCTTAGCCGTTTGAATATAATCCAACGCTATCAATCCGGAGTTCCTCAAATTTCCGAGAGCTTTCAATCTCATTCTTATGTGTTTGTTGGACTTCATGTTGTCCTTTGAACTCTTCACCTTGACAATAACTGTTTGATTGTCACAGTTCATAAGGACGGCCGGAACATGCTTCTCAACCACTGGCAAGTCCATCAACAGATCTCGAAGCCATTCTGCTTCGCCACCCGATGTGTCTAATGATGTTAATTCTGCTTCCATTGTCGATCTTGTTAAGATCGTTTGCTTGCAAGACTTCCAGGAAACAGCACCACCTCCAAGAGTAAACATATACCCGGTTGTGGCCTTCATCTCATCAAGATCGAGATCCAATTCGCATCACTATACCCTTCAAGTACCGTCGGGTATCCAGTATAGTGAAGTCCATAGTTCATAGTACCTTTCAGATAGCGCATAACTCTCTCAAGGGCACGCCAATGTACATCACCCAGTTTGGAAACAAATCGGCTCAGTTTGCTAACAGCAAATGCGATGCGAGGCCTCGTTGCGCTGGCTAGATACTGGAGTGAACCAACAATCTGAGAGTATCTCAATTGATCTATAGCTGTGCCCCACTTATGCTGCACACGTAATGAGAAAGAGACTGCTTGATGTGCATAATGAATCTCTTTCAGAAAAATATCTTGGGCTGCCCATCGATGTTGGCAGCTCAAAGGAAGGTTGCTTTAGGTACCTTAAAGACAAAATCTGGAAGCATGTACAGGGCTGGATGGAGAAGTGTTTATCTGCTGGAGGGAAGGAAGTTCTCATTAAATCGGTTGCACAATACATACCAATGTATTCTATGGCTTGCTTCAAATTGCCAAGAGGTCTATGTGAGCACATTAATGGTCTTCTCAGGAAGTTCTGGTGGGGCAGCAAATGAGGAGAGAGGAAAACTGTCTGGGTGTCCTGGAACACTATGTGCAAGCCCAAGTTCATTGGGGGATGGGTTTTAGAGATATGAGCTTTTTAACCTCGCCTTGCTAGCTCGACAAGCTTGGCGCCTTCTACAGGACCCTAACTCTCTAAGTGCGAGGGTGCTTAAGGCACGGTACTGCCCACATTGTAACATCCTTGAGGCATCACTGGGTAACTATCCTTCTCAGGTTTGGCGTTCTATAATGGAGGGTAAGGATATTCTAGCTCTCAGGATCATCAAGAGAGTGGGAACAGGTGAGGGCACGAGCATCTGGAGTGAGAACTGTATACCATGTGATTATAAATTGAGGCCATTGTGTGCTTTGGGAGTAGATCCACCACGACAGGTCTCGGAGTTGATCAATGCAGTCACGAGAACGTGGGATAAGCAGGTGTTGTCCGAACATTTGTTGGTCCAGATGTGGACGCTATTTTAAACATTCCGCTGAGCTAACGGTTGCATGATGATTTCTATGCATGGTATTATGACAAGCAGGGTGTCTTCTCGGTCAAATCAGCGTATAGAATGCTAGCGGGTATAAAGTACCAGAGGGAGGATTGGATTGAGCACGGAACAAGCATATCCGATCAAGATTCCTCTAAGAGGAAGTGGACCAGACTATGGAAGGTGAGGGTGCCGTCAAAGGTCCGGGTCTTTGCTTGGCGCCTTGCCCACACCTCGCTGCCAACTGGGTCAACCCGTCATCACCGGAAGATGGCAGATTCGGCGGCCTGCTCTTTGTGCAATGCTCAGGAAGATACTTGGCGCCATTCTTTGTTTGACTGCCGCATGGCAAGATGCGTGTGGGCGCTAGGAGAAGAGGAGGTGTTAGAGCATGTGTTATCCAATAGATCGCCGGATCCCCGATTGTGGTTGTTCTGGTTGTTTGAGACACTCAATGAAACGGAGCTTGCAAAAGTGTTGATCACTATGTGGGCTATATGGTGGGCGCGAAGGAAAGCAATCCATGACAACGAGTTCCAGAGCCCACTGTCTACTTTTTGTTTTATCACGAGGTATCTTCAGGACCTAGAGATTGCAGAGAATCAATTGAAACCGAGTGTTGCAAGGCCTGGTGTCCCACGGCCGCGGGCCAAAGTATGGATACCACCTGAAGGAGATGAAGCTAAGCTCAATGTTGATGGAGGTACATCGAGGTAGGGTCATGTAGATGCAGCAGCGGTGATCTATAGGGACAAGGAAGGCCTTTTCTTGGGGGCATCAGCAGTGGTCTTTGATGGATCGAATGACGCAGCTGCACTGGAGGCGCATGCGTGCAACGAGGCCTTAGCCCTGGCTACGGACCTCAACCTTAATCGCCATCGATTGCGTCCGATTACCTGGATGTCGTGAGCAAGATAGGCACAGGAGCAGCAAATCACTATGCACCGGTATTGCATGAAAAATCAGAAAGGAGGAGGGAGTTTCACCATGTTAAATTCAAGTTTGAGCGCAGAGAGAATAATTTCGAAGCACATGCACTGGCGTAAGAGGCAACTTCTCTCGCTGTAGGTCGCCATATTTGGCTAGGGACATTACCAGACATTATTTGTATTCCGATGTTGATTATTGTTTAATAAAGTCCCTAGTTACCCGTCAAAAAAATGTAATGAGAAAGAGAAGTTCTAAAAAAACGTAATGTGGTTATAGTTATTGATGATTTTTTTTTCTATTACAACGCACGGCCCTTGCTGGTTAAAGGTAATGACTGAACATGGACTTTGGTAATAACCGGAGAAACGAAAACCTTACATCTAAACTGGCTATTGCTGGGCTATCAAAAAATAAGAGAGAAGAATAAAGAACAACCACCATCATTGATTGAAGAATTTGTTTTGCATATCTTGACAGACTGATAATGCATGATGCATCATGGTTTTTATTAAATACAGTACAATTGAAGTAGCTTATACTCTCTCCATTTTTGTTTACTCTGCATATTAGAGTTGACTGAAGTCAAACTTTGTAAAGTTTGACCAAATTTATAGAAAAGAATATAAATATTTAGCATAACAAATCTATATGATGTGGAAGTACATTCGACAACGAATTAATAGTATTGATTTGTTATTGTATATGTTGATATTTTTGTCTATAAACTTTGTCAGAATTTATAAAGCTTGACTTTGACCAAAACTAATACGCGGAGTAAATAAAAACGAAGAAAGTATATACGAGCACACAATTATCATATGAACACACACGTATACACTATCCCTATGAGCACCTCTAAAAGACTGAGCCGGCATAGCATCTTGAGATATTACAAATTCATTATAGGGGCTTGCAGTCGACAGAAACGTCTCCTTCAACTGAACGAATATCGTCGGAAGCTTGAAATAGACCTAGGAATATTGCAAGCATCAATGTTAAATCTAAAACTTGAACCTTAATGGACTGAGGATACCACTGTCGTTCTAACCATCCAGCATATGTTGTTGGTTCCTTGTTTTTTCCAAAGCCTTTGCTCAGAAATTAAATTAAAGAGTATGAAATCAGGTTGGGAGTGATGAGAGTGCCACACAAGGGTGTGTTGAGATTTGTGGGTGAGCACTGATGACTCAGCAGCAGTAGCAGTGAGACAATACAACTCGCAACTGCTTTGCTTGGATGCTCTGCTCTGCGCTCTCCCCAACTCTCCTCCCCTCCACCGCCGGGCCGCCGCCGCGACAGCTCGCCGTGGCCTCCGACCCCAAGACGGACTGCCGATCTCCTCTGCTCGGGCCTAGGGGACTGGGATTGGAAACTGGGGCAAGTGCCGGTACTGATTGACACCGAGCAGAGCGCATCGCCATCGCCATTGCCGGCGGCGGCGGGATGAAGATCCTGGTGGCGGTGAAGCGGGTGGTGGACTACGCGGTGAAGGTGCGGGTCCGGCCGGACCGGACGGGCGTCGACACGGCCAGCGTCAAGATGTCCATGAACCCCTTCTGCGAGATCGCCGTGGAGGAGGCGCTGCGGCTCCGCGAGGCCGGCGCCGCCTCCGAGGTCGTCGCCGCCACCGTCGGCCCCGCGCAGGCCGCCGACACGCTCCGCACCGCGCTCGCCATGGGCGCCGACCGCGCCGTCCACGTCCTCCACGACCCCGACCCCGCCCGCCCGCTCCTCCCGCTCGCCGTCGCCAAGATCCTCCGCGCCCTCGCGCTCCAGGAGACCCCCGGCCTCCTCATCCTCGGCAAGCAGGTCCGTAGTCCCCGTCCAAGATTTCACCTTGATTCACTCAGTTTTGCCTGCTCTTCCATGCCTCTGAACTTCTGAAGTGTTAGCTGGAACAAAGTTCAGAACTGAGACCAAATCTTATGGACAGAACATGCCCAACGTCATCACATACACTGCTTATATAACACCTGATGCTTAGTTTTACTGTTTGAAGTTAACCGATAATTTTGTCGAAAACGGAGTTGAGCAGAAACGAGCTCAATTACCAGGTTCTTGTTGAACTAGTCAGGTAGTCTAGCTGTTAAATATAGGATGAAAGTGTTCCCATTTCACACTCTGCACGGTACGTAATCCGTACTATTTTTGACAGGAGAGATGGGGGATGTTACTTAGATATGCCAGTTGTATCTCAGATGTTCAAGACAGAGCAATTCTCTTATCTTTCTGGGGGTATTAGTGGAATTATCCATGTCTATTTCACTGTCTGTTCATTAGACAGGATAACAGGGAAATATATAACACTCCAGTGATGTGATTGTCAGTCATGCGTAAACCACTCTATTGCTCAAATCGAAATGTTTCTCCTACTCTTTCGGGGTCAATTTTTTTTGGGAGTGTTTCTTTCTATATAGGGATTTTAGGGATAAAATTATAGCTCGAAATGTTTTTGTGATTGCCTGAACGGCATGGATGCCTGCATTTGTTTTCCTCCTGTCAGACTTAGTTGCTTACTGTGTTTCACATGGTTGTGTTTTCTTGGAATGTTTGCAAGTTCTGTTTTGTAATAACTCGTCACTAAGAAATAATTACAGAAGCTTTACTGCTAAGTTTTGTCATGAAGAACGAGAGCAAAGAACAGACAAGAAGAAGTGTGTGAAAAAAGTTTAGATTGGGAGTGTATCTGTTCATAATCATAATTTCTACTTCCATCTGTAATTACAGGCAATTGATGATGATTGCAACCAAACAGGACAAATGCTAGCTGCATTGCTCAACTGGCCACAGGGTACCTTCGCATCAAAGGTTTGTTGTTGTTTATTCTTTTCAGATATCAGCAATGTCAGTATGTCACCAATAAGATCATTCATTGAGAGTTTTTTTTCGAGGGTGTTTCATGGAGGTTTTTGTCATTGCACAGAGTCATTTTGGTTAACACCTAGTCTTCTCATTCTTGTCCAGATAAGCACTGTAACTGTACGCATCTTCTATTACAGTTTGAATAACTAATGGGTATTAGTATGGGTTTTAATTGCATTTAGATTCTAGAAATGCGTATTTTTAAAACTGATGTTGCGTATTAGCTTGAAACATATGTTGATTATGCTCACACAGAACCTCAGCCAACACACATGTTGGGACTGAACCCTGCAAAACACCACCACACAACACCTTACCCCTTTTTACTTTGCGATGAATTTTCTCCACCTTGAAGTGAGGGAGCTCCTAGAGAATGAATTTTGTTTCTCAAGTAATGGTTCCGGTTGCAGAGAGATCTCTCGCCTGGCACTTCAATGCTTCAACCACTAAGCTGCAATCACTCTCCAAGACCGCTGGGGGATTATATATCACTGCCTTGTGAACCGCTTCGGGGAAGGCCAGAGCTTCGGCTTCCTCTGCACTAGCACAGAGTTTGATCATGCCCCACACCATGATAGTAACATACACATTCATATCCCGCAGCAACCCATGCTCTTTTGTATTTCCAACGAAACTGGAAACAGAATTCAGTTTTAGCCAGCCATCATCTGGAGGATTCCAAAGGATTTGATCTTCAGCCAGAAGTTTGCATGACTCCTGAATATGGCACTCAATAGCTCCTTTGCCTTTGCTATCGCTCCCACTTCTCTCCTCCTTTATATCTTGGAGTGTGTATCCCCTTTAGCAAACAAACACATCTTTTAAGCATGCCGCAGAAGAGAAGCATTTCGCCTGGGGCGCTGTTCAACAGCACAAGGAACCATTCATGGCATGAGTACCACGGCTGCTCATTTGGTGGAAGCTCAAACCTGAGAGCAGGAGCCTTTGTTTATGTCATCACTGCATGGAACTGATGGAAGCAGCTGTCCTCTGTACCACAGATAGTATAAGTTGGAAGCACATTTCTCAGTCTTCTGCTTCGGTTCTGTTACACAGCCAAAGTATTCATAGTTAATCTCCAGGCAAAACTCTGATTTTGGGGGGAGCTTGTGCTTTTGGACCAGGTTCCAAAGGCTTCTATCACTCACAAGCTGAGCACTAGAAGTAACTATTTTTAGTGAGGAAAGAACTTGACGTTGTCACAGACTCACAGTTTTCAATTTTTTATTTGACCCCACTTCCCTAGGAGCATTTAATTTCATTTTGTGGGCCAACATTTTGTTTCATCTTTGTGGGCCAAATAAGGTGAAGCAACAAAGGGTGCAAACATAAGGAAATTGTTCCTCAAAATAGGCAAAAAGAAAATTGATTCTTGACCATCTCTTTTACTGTGCTGTGCTTATATATTTATTGTCATATTTCTATGCCAATGGTTCTCAAGATTCTGCTTAACAGAAAATTGTAGTCAACGGTGGTTTTTTCTTTCAGGTGATAATTGACAAGGATAAGCAAAAAGCTACTGTTGAGCGAGAGGTCGATGGTGGAACCGAGACAATCTGCCTGGATTTACCAGCAGTGATCACGTATGCTCCGTAACACATCTCTGTTTCTTATTTTCAGTAGACTGCTCATTGTTCATAAAAGCACAGTAGTACTCAAGCTTTTTTTTTTCATAACTGAAATGTTAAGTTATTATGTTCATACCTAGTGCTCACAAGCTATGCCTTTTTGCTCCCATTTCTGCGACTCCGTCTGAGCTTATAAATGCGATGGTTTCTGTCTTGCAGGACTGATCTGAGACTGAACCAACCCCGGTACGCGACGCTGCCAAACATAATGAAGGCGAAGTCGAAGGTGATCAAGAAAGTCACCCCCGCGGACCTGAACGTCGATGTCAGGTCAGACATGGAGGTGCTCCGGGTGGACGAGCCGCCAAAGAGGAAAGCCGGGGTGATCCTCTCGTCGGTCGACGAGCTCCTTGACAAACTGAAAAACGAAGCCCGTGTGCTGTAAATGGTTCTCACATGTACATTCAAATAAATTGCGACTCCGGATGCTCCTACCATTTGCAAATGAAAATAAGGAGATGCTGATCCATTGTGTCCAGCGGTTGTTTTTAATAAAATGCATGACTTATGGAGTGTTTCTGAATTTGGGTGGAAACTGAACTGGTTATGTGTTGTGTTGCTGGGCCTTAACCAGATCTGTGCTGGTGTTTAGCTGGGCTGCAAACAGGCTTGTAGATGGGCTGTCATGCGACCAACATGACCGATTTGCCTAAAAAAAAGACTGAATTGCCTCAAATTCATCCAGCTTAACTTATGGAGCGTTTCTAAAAAGAAGGATTAAACTTATTGGAGTACTCAAGTCAGAGAATCCCCCTATGTGATCTCCTAAATAAATAGATATTCCCATGCGCCACACATTAATTTGGACCTATCTCAGAAGCTATTCCTAAATGCACCTTGCAAAACCTGCGCATCCAAGTGGCCCACCTCGAAAGATGGTCTCCGGCGCTTATGGCTAGGTCGCCGTCAAAGACCCGGTGGATCGCAATCGCAACTTTCTTTTCAACAGTGCGAAGAGCCACCACCAAACACGCGGGGGTTAATTATGAAGCGGGCATGTGCAGTGAGGCAACAAGGTGAGCCCATGCGGCAAATGGAGGAGGCGTGACCGGGAGCGACAAGCCGACGAGGAAACACACAAGGGGCAAGGTTTTTTTTGCGCCGAAATGATGGGGGCACAGCTGCCCATCACGCGTGCTCTGATGCCGCGTACACAAAAAAGCCGCGTGTCGTCACACCGCAAAACCTCTCCGCACGCCGCCACGCCACACACCCTCTTGTTAGACCGATGATTTTATTTTCTTTTTGCGGGGCGTTAGGCCGATGATTCACTGGCGCCTTCACTCCTTTCTGAATTATGATGCGTATTTGGTGTAGTGAATATGTGTAGTAGTTTTGCGAAATGAAATATTTATCTCATAGTACTAGTTAGTATGGTCTTTATGGATGTATATTTGGTGTGCCTTTAATGTGAGAAAAGAACCTATCAAAAAAATGAGAAAAGAAAAGAAGGAGCACTCCCAACTGTATTTGGGTTGGGTTGGGTTGGGTTGGGGTTGGGGAGAAGTATCCCGTGGATCTCGCCAAATCCCCATTCCCCTCCTCCTCTCCTCTCCTCTCCTCTCCTCTCCTTGCAGTGAGTCGTCTCTGCTCTCGCCTAGTCGCCTCCCCGTCTCTCCCATCCTCCTCCCCACCCCTCTGATTCTGAACGCCGAACCCTAGCGAGCAGATCGACGATGGATCAGGGCTGGGCGAGCTGGTTCGGCGCCGGCGTCACCTCCGCCTTCTTCGCCTCCCTCGAGCGCTGCTCCTGCATCAACCTCTCCACCGACGACGACGACGACGACGCCGACGCCCTCATGCTCTCCGCCGCCGCCCCCTCCGACCAGCCCCAGCTCGACGCCGCCCCCGCCCCCGCCCCCGCCGTCGCCGTCCCGGCAGGCAAGGAGGAGGAGCAGGAGCAGGGTCCTCCCCTCCCGCCCGTGTGACCCGCTCCTCCCATCCATCGCTTGCGTACGGCTTACTCCTCCTCCCGTCCGCGTCCTCTGCTCTAGATCTGATGAACTGCTGCTCGTCGCTCGTGGCCGACTAATAAATCCTGCCGATTTTGTTGCTGGCCATGTTTAAATTAATCAAATTAGTAGTATGTCTGTGTCTGTCTGTGTGTGTGTGTGTGCGCGCCATGGATTCCTGTTGCTGTGTTCATGTGAATATCATCATGCCGTTGTGTGGTAATTTCTTCCGTAGTGGATCGATGTGTCGGATGGATGATGGAAAAATCTCTATATATCTGTTGTTGAATTGCTGCCCTGTGGATGCATGATTCTACGCTCTGCGATGAACAGGTCGATTTGCGGCATATCACTTGCCGACCTGTTCATGTAACGAGTTGTTGCTTGCCACAGCATATAATAGATCCCTGATGAATGGATATGGCTGATGTAATGCTTGCAGAAATGATTTCTTTGATTGTTCTTTCAAGTCCTGATGCCTCGTCCCGTATTGTGGTAATGTTGTATGGATGGATTGTGTCAGTTGCGAATTCTTGTATGCCATCAGTTCTGTGGCTGTGTGACTGTCGAGATCTCGACCTGATGGCTCTCGTGATTGGGCTAAGCTTGTTCATATAAGGAATTGGTAGGGTTTTGCTCTAGGCTGCTGATGAAGGTGCCGAAGATCCGTTCGACAGCGCTTGCCTGTTGTGTTTATGTGGATACTATGCTGTCCTGTAACTTGCAGCGGGTTGCTCTATGTCGGGTTAAATTGGCATCGGTCCATTGTGTTCCTGTGATTCTACGCCGTGAAGTGATCAGATTGGGGTGCAGCATGGCTTTTGTCTACCTGCTACCTGTTCCCGACGACAGTGTGCAGCTCTTAGGAGGAATCAAGGGACTCTAAACATGTTTTTACTTGGATTTGTAGTGTTCGTAATCACACTACCGCTGTTGGAAATTAGAAACCTGTGCCTCTTCTAGTTGCAAAAACATGTGCCTGCTAAGTTGTGCATGAAGCCGTATTCAGTATTTGCTAAAATGGCGCAATATTGCACTACAAAGTGGTAGACGTTGAGATTCGGCTACATCTGCATGCACAGGGTCAGATATCCACCTGCCGTTGTTTGTTAGGGCGCTATTATGCCTAATAAGCCGTGCCGGGTACATAGATTAACCCTGGCTTGTAAGAAACAAAATCCATTTACAGGCAGAAAAAACAGGTGTCCATTTTTTGGTTTGGGGGGGCCGGGGGCTAAGTATGTCATTATGTTGGTGTGATGCAATAAAAAACTTACGAAGCACAACCAAATCATTTCCAGGGTTTCTGAAATACGTGTAAGAGGAGCGGTATCCTAACCCTTTTTAGTGGACAGCGGTATTGTAACCAGGAACAAATTCAGAAGCACTACCATGACATGAGTGGTCCTATAATTAACTATACGAGGGACGTCAACTGTCAATTTAGCCATAATTTTTCAAGATCGCATATTTGGGTCCTTGTAAGGAATTGTTTGGATTTGTTCTACATCGCTGATGAAGATGGTACTCAATAGCTGTTCAGTACTGCTGCAAAATGATCTGTCCGGCTCTCTGCTTCCATTGTGGTTCAGCTGCACGATATGGTTGTGTGCTTTCTGCAGTCTTGACATATTAGTGTGCTCTAATATGTGCTCTTGCTGTTACTGCTACCATGGCCATCATCACGCAGGAACTCACAGAAGATGGTATCACAAGGTCGCCCCTGTGGAACAATAAAAGCCACCGTTTGAAGGCGGGTTTAAACTGAATGTGGACGGCACTTACTCTGAGTCTGAAGGCAATGGTGGTGCGGGCACGGTGCTTAGGGATAGCACGGGGCATATCATGCTCTCGTCTTGCCTCCATTTGTTCACCTGCGCAGACACTTGACATGGAGCCTGTCCTCTATTTGCTTTTGAAGGAACACTGGTCGTTTTCTTTTGAACACAGTACAAACACAGACATTCATATATATGCACGTACATTCATCCCTATAAACGTATGTACGCACACCCTATCCCTTGTTTAGTTCTCCCTCCGTCCGGAAATACTTGTCGGAGGAATGGATGTATCTAGTCGTATTTTAGTTCTAGATGGATTCATTTTTATGCATTTCTGCGACAAGTATTTCCGGACGGAGGGAGTACTCCATTGCTACACACTGCATGTTATGCTCGCGTGTGCAGGTAGGGAAACTTTGCTGAAATCAGTTGTACAGGCCATTCCAACGTACTCTATGAGCGCCTTTCTATTAACAAAAAAGGTGTGCAAGAGTTTGACGTCACCAATGGCTAAGTTTTTTGGGAGCAGCTCCATCGACAAAAATGCTCTACATTGGGTGTCATGGAAGAATTTGGCGACACCAAAGTGTTGGAAATATGCCCTAGAGGCAATAATAAAAGCATTATTATTATATTTCCTTGTTCATGATAATTGTCTTTTATTCATGCTATAACTGTATTATCCGGAAATCATAATACACGTGTGAATACATAGACTACAATACGTCCCTAGTAAGCCTCTAGTAGACTAGCTCGTTGGTCAACAGATAGTCATGGTTTCCTGACTATGGACATCAGATGTCTTTGACAACGGGATCACGTCATTAGGAGAATGACGTGATGGACAAGACCCAATCCTAAGCATAGCACAAAGATCGTGTAGTTCGTTTTGCTAGAGCTTTTCCAATGTCAAGTATCTCTTCCTTAGACCGTGAGATCGTGTAACTCCCGGATACCGTAGGAGTGCTTTGGGTGTACCAAACGTCACAACGTAACTGGGTGACTATAAAGGTGCACTACAGGCATCTCCGAAAGTGTCTGTTGGGTTGACACGGATCGAGACAGGGATTTGTCACTCCGTATGACGGAGAGGTATCACTGGGCCCACTCGGTAGTGCATCTTCATAATGAGCTCAAAGTGATCAAGTGTCTGGTCACGGGATCATGCATTACGGTACGAGTAAAGTGACTTGCCGGTAACGAGACTGAACGAGGTATTGGGATACCGACGATCGAAGTCTCGGGCAAGTAACATACCGTCGACAAAGGGAATAGTATACGGGGTTGCTTGAATCCTCGACATCGTGGTTCATCCGATGACATCATCGAGGAGCATGTGGGAGCCAACATGGGTATCCAGATCCCGCTGTTGGTTATTGACCTGAGAGCGTCCCGGTCATGTCTGCATGTCTCCCGAACCCGTAGGGTCTACACACTTAAGGTTCGGTGACGCTAGGGTTAATAGGAAGACAAGTATGTGATTACCGAATGTTGTTCGAGTCCCGATGAGATCCCGGACGTCACGAGGAGTTCGGAATGGTCCGGAGGTAAAGATTTATATATGGAAAGTGGTTAAACGGACTCGGAAAGTTTGAGGGTATCTGCAGTAATGTCTGGGGCCACCGGAGGGTTCCGGAGGTCCACCGGAGGGGCCACCTCCCGGGGGCCACATGGGCTGTGTGGGAGAGGGAGCTGCCCCTGGTGGGCTGGGCGCGCCCCACCTAGGCCCATGCGGCTAGGGCTTGGGAGGGAAACCCTAAAGGGCCCCCTAGCTTGGGGGCAAGCCACCCTCTCCTCCTCCCTTTGGCCGCCGCCCCATCTAGGGTTTCCCCTAGGTGGCCGGCCCCCCTGCCCTCTCCTCCTATAAATAGAGGGGTGAGGGAGGGCTGCACACCATTGAAGGCGCAGCCTCCCTCCCCAACACCTCTCTTTCTCCGTGCGAAGCTTGGCGAAGCCTGTCGGAGAACTGCATCAACCGCACCACGCCGTCGTGCTGCCATTGGAGTTGTCTTCCTCAACCTCTCCTTCATCCTTGCTGGATCAAGACGGAGGAGACGCCATCGTCCCGCACGCGTGTGTTGAACACGGAGGTGCTGTCCTTTCAGCGCTTGGTCATCGGGTGATCGGAATCACGTTGAGAACGACTCCATCATCACCACTCCTTGAACGCTTCCGCATCGATCTACAAGTGGTATGTAGATGCAAACTCACTCCGTAACTCGTTGCTTAGATGAACTCATAGATGGATCTTGGTGAAACCGTAGGAAAAATTTTAATTTTCTGCAACGCTCCCCAACAAAGTGGCATCATGAGCTAGGTCTATGCGTAGTTCTCTTTGCACGAGTAGAACACAATTTGGTTGTGGGCGAGATCTTGTCAACTTGCTTGCCGCTACTAGTCTTATCTTGCTTCCGCGGTATTGTGGGATGAAGCGGCCCGGACCAACCTTACACGTACGCTTACGTGAGACCGGTTCCACCGACTAACATGCACTAGTTGCATAAGGTGGCTGGCGGGTGTGTGTCTCTCCTACTTTAGTTGGAGCGGATTCGATGAAAAGGGTCCTTATGAAGGATAAATAGAAGTTGACAAGATCACGTTGTGGTTATTCGTAGGTAAGAAAAACGTTCTTGCTAGAACCCAATTGCAGCCACGTAAAAGATGCAACAACAATTAGAGGACGTCTAACTTGTTTTTGCAGCAATTGTCATGTGATGTGATATGGCCAAGTTGTGATGAATGATGAATGACATATTGTGATGTATGAGATCATGTTCTTGTAATAGGAATCACGACTTGCATGTCGATGAGTATGACAACCGGCAGGAGCCATAGGAGTTGTCTTTATTTTTGTATGACCTGCGTGTCATTGAAGAACGCCATGTAAATTACTTTACTTTATTGCTAAACGTTAGCCATAGAAGTAGAAGTAGTCGTTGGCGTGACAACTTCATGGAGGCACAATGATGGAGATCATGATGATGGAGATCATGGTGTCATGCCGGTGACAAGATGATCATGGAGCCCCGAAGATGGAGATCAATGGAGCTATATGATATTGGCCATATCATGTCACTACTATATAATTGCATGTGATGTTTATTATGTTTATACATCTTGTTTACTCAGAACGACGGTAGTAAATAAGATGATCCCTTACAACAATTTCAAGAAGTGTTCCCCCTAACTGTCCACCGTTGCTAAAGTTCGTCGCTTCTAAGCACCACGTGATGATCGGGTGTGATGGATTCTTACGTTCACATACAACGGGTGTAAGACAGATTTGCACACGCAAAAACACTTAGGGTTAACTTGACGAGCCTAGCATGTACAGACATGGCCTCGGAACACGGAGACCGAAAGGTCGAACACGAGTCGTATAGAAGATACGATCAACATGAGAATGTTCACCGATGATGACTAGTCCGTCTCACGTGATGATCGAACCGCGGCTTAGTCGACTCGGATCGTGTAACACTTAGATGACTAGAGGGATGTCTAATCTGAGTGGGAGTTCATTTAAATAATTTGATTAGATGAACTTAATTATCATGAACTTAGTCTAAAACCTTTTGCATAATATGTCTTGTAGATCAAATGGCCAACGCTCATGTCAACTTGAACTTCAACGCGTTCCTAGAGAAAATCTAGCTGAAAGATGACGGCAGCAACTATACGGACTGGGTCCGGAACTTGAGGATCATCCTCATAGCTGCCAGGAAACAATATGTCCTAGATGGACCGCTAGGTGACGCCCCGTCTGCAGAACCAAGACATTATGAATGCTTGGCAGTCTCGTCTTGATGATTACTCCCTCGCTCAAGGCGGCATGCTTTACAGCTTAGAACCGGGGCTCCAAAAGCGTTTTGAGCATCACGGAGCATATGAGATGTTCGAGGAGCTGAAACTTGTTTTTCAAGCTCACGCCCGGGTCAAGAGATATGACATCTCCGACAAGTTCTATAGTTGTAAGATGGAGGAAAATAGTTCTGTCAGTGAACACATTCTCAAGATGTCTGGGTTGCACAACCGTATGACCCAGCTGAATATTAACCTCCCTGATGAGGCGGTCGTTGACAGAATCCTCCAGTCGCTTCCACCAAGAGAAAAGAGCTTTGAGATTAACAACAAAATGCAGGGGAAGGTACATAACCATCCAGAAGTATTCTCTATGCAGAAGTAAGACGAGGTTGAAATCAAGAAAGAACATCAAGTGTTGATGGTCAATAAGACCACTAAGTTCAAGAAGGGCAAGGGCAAGAAGAACTTCAAGAAGGACAGCAAGGAGGTTGCCGCGCCGTAAGCAAGCAAGTTGCCGGAAGAAGTCAAAGAATGGACCCAAACCCGAGACCGAGTGCTTTTATTGCAAGGAGGGGTCACCGAAGCGGGACTGCCCCAAATACTGAGCGGACAAGAAGGCCGGCAACACCAAAGGCATATTTGATATACATGTAATTGATGTGTACTTTACCAGTACTCGTAGTAACTCCTGGGTATTTGATACCGGTGCCGTTGCTCATATTTGTAACTCACAGCAGGAGCTGCGGAATAAGCGGAGACTGGCAAAGGACGAGGTGACGATGCGCGTCGGGAATGGTTCCAGAGTCGATGTGATCGCCGTCGGCACGCTACCTCTTCATTTACCTACGGGATTATGTATGAACCTTAATAATTGTTATTTGGTGCCAAGTTTGAGCATGAATATTGTATCTGGATCTCGTTTAATGCGAGATGGCTACTCATTTAAATCCGAGAATAATGGTTGTTCTATTTATATGAGAGATATGTTTTATGGTCATGCTCCGATGGTCAATGGTTTATTCTTAATGAATCTCGAGCGTAGTATTACACATGTTCATAGCGTGAATACCAAAAGATGTAAAGTTGATAACGATAGTCCCACATACTTGTGGCACCGCCGCCTTGGTCACATTGGTGTCAAGCGCATGAAGAAGCTCCATGCTGATGGACTTTTGGAGTCTTTAGATTATGAATCATTTGACACATGCGAACCATGCCTCATGGGCAAGATGACCAAGACTCCGTTCTCGGAACAATGGATCTATCAAACAACTTGTTGGAAATCATATATACCGATGTGTGCGGTCCAATGAGCGTTGAGGCTCGCAGAGGATATCGTTATGTTCTCACTCTCACAGATGACTTGAGTAGATATGGGTATGTCTACTTGATGAAACACAAGTCTGAGACCTTTGAAAAGTTCAAGGAATTTCAGGATGAAGTAGAGAATCAACGTGACCGAAAGATAAAATTCTTACGATCAGATCGTGGAGGAGAATATTTAAGTCACGAATTTGGTACACACTTAAGAAAATGTGGAATCGTTTCACAACTCACGCTACCGAACACCTCAAGCAGAACGGTGTGTCCGAACGTCAGAATCGCACTCTATTGGATATGGTGCGGTCTATGATGTCTCTTACTGATTTACCGCTATCATTTTGGGGATACGCTCTAGAGACAGCTACATTCACTTTAAATAGGACACCGTCTAAGTCCGTTGAGACGACACCGTATGAATTATGGTTTGAGAAGAAACCTAAGCTATCGTTTCTAAAAGTTTGGGGATGCGATGCTTATGTCAAGAAACTTCAACCTGAAAAGCTCGAACCCAAGTCGGAAAAATGCGTCTTCATAGGATACCCTAAAGAAACCATTGGGTATACCTTGTACTTAAGATCCGAGGGCAAGATCTTTGTTGCCAAGAACGGATCCTTTCTGGAAAAAGAGTTTCTCTCGAAAGAAGTAAGTGGGAGGAAAGTAGAACTCGATGAAGTACTACCTCTTGAACAGGATGGTAGTGCAGCTCAGAAAATGTTCCTGTGATGCCTACACCAATCGAAGAGGAAATTAATGATGATGATCAAGGTACTTCGGATCAAGTTGCTACTGAACTTCAGAGTCCACAAGGACACGTTCCGCACTGTGAGTGGTACGCAACCCTGTCCTGGAAATCATGTTGTTAGACAACGGTGAACCTTCGAACTATGAAGAAGCGATGGCGGGCCCAGATTCCAACAAATGGCTAGAAGCCATGAAATCCGAGATAGAATCCATGTATGAAAATAAAGTGTGGACTTTGACTGACTTGCCCGATGATCGACGAGCGATAGAAAACAAATGGATCTTTAAGAAGAAGACGGACGCGGATGGTAATGTCACCATCTATAAAGCTCGACTTGTCGCTAAGGGTTATCGGCAAGTTCAAGGGATTGACTATGATGAGACTTTCTCTCCGTAGCGAAGCTTAAGTCCGTCCGAATCATGTTAGCAATTGCCGCATACTATGATTATGAGATATGGCAGATGGACATCAAAACAGCGTTCCTTAACGGTTATCTTAAGGAAGAGCTGTATATGATGCAGCCGGAGGGTTTTGTCGATCCTATGAATGCTGACAAAGTATGCAAGCTCCAAATGATCTATTTATGGGCTGGTGCAAGCATCTCGATTTGGAACATTCACTTTGATGAGATGATCAAAGCGTTTGGGTTTATGCAGACTTATGGAGAAGCCTGCGTTTACAAGAAAGTGAGTGGGAGCTCTGTAGCATTTCTCATATTATATGTAGATGACATACTTTTGATGGGAAATGATATAAAATTCTTGGACAGCATTAAGGCCTACTTGAACAAGTGTTTTTCAATGAAGGACCTTGGAGAAGCTGCTTATATATTAGGCATCAAGATCTATAGAGATAGATCGAGACGCCTCATAGGTATTTCACAAAGCACATACCTTGATAAGATTTTGAAGAAGTTCAAAATGGATCAGTCGAAGAAGGGGTTCTTGCCTCAGACATAAGGTGTGAGATTGAGCTCAGCTCAATGCCCGACCACGGCAAAAGATAAAGAAGAGATGAGTGTCATCCCCTATGCCTCAGCCATAGGGTCTATTATGTATGCCATGCTGTGTACCAGACCTGATGTAAACCTTGCCGTAAGTTTGGTAGGAAGGTACCAAAGTAATCCCGGCAAGGAAAACTGGACAGCGGTCAAGAATATCCTGAAGTACCTGAAAAGGACAAAGGACATGTATATCGTTTATTGAGGTGACGAAGAGCTCGTCAGAACGGGTTACGCCGACGCTTAGCTTCGACACAGATCTGGATGACTCTAAGTCACAAACCGGATACGTGTATATGTTGAATGGTGGAGCGATGGCTGGTGCAATTTGCAAGCGAGTGTCGTGGCGGGATCTACATGTGAAGCGGAGTACATGGCAGCCTCGGAGGCAGCGCATGAAGCAATTTGGGTGAAGGAGTTCATCACCGACCTAGGAGTCATACCCAATGCGTCGGGGCCGATCAAACTCTTCTGTGACAACACCGGAGCTATTGCACTTGCCAAGGAGCCCAGGTTTCACAAGAAGACCAGGCACATCAAGCGTCGCTTCAACTCCATCCGTGAAAACGCGTTCGTGATGGAGACATAGAAATTTGTAGAAGTGCATACGGATCTGAATGTCACAGATCCGCTGACTAAACTCTTCCGCTGGCAAAACATGATCAACACCGTAACTCTATGGGTGTTCGATTCATCACAATGTAACTAGATTATTGACTCTAGTGCAAGTGGGAGACTGTTGGAAATATGCCCTAGAGGCAATAATAAAAGCATTATTATTATATTTCCTTGTTCATGATAATTGTCTTTTATTCATGCTATAACTGTATTATTCGGAAATTATAATACACGTGTGAATACATAGACTACAATACGTCCCTAGTAAGCCTCTAGTAGACTAGCTCGTTGGTCAACAGATAGTCATGGTTTCCTGACTATGGACATCAGATGTCTTTGACAACGGGATCACGTCATTAGGAGAATGACGTGATGGACAAGACCCAATCCTAAGCATAGCACAAAGATCGTGTAGTTCGTTTTGCTAGAGCTTTTCCAATGTCAAGTATCTCTTCCTTAGACCGTGAGATCGTGTAACTCCCGGATACCGTAGGAGTGCTTTGGGTGTACCAAACGTCACAACGTAATCGGGTGACTATAAAGGTGCACTACAGGCATCTCCGAAAGTGTCTGCTGGGTTGACACGGATCGAGACAGATTTGTCACTCCGTATGACGGAGAGGTATCACCGGCCCACTCGGTAGTGCATCTTCATAATGAGCTCAAAGTGATCAAGTGTCCGTCACGGGATCATGCATTACGGTACGAGTAAAGTGACTTGCCGGTAACGAGACTGAACGAGGTATTGGGATACCGACGATCGAAGTCTCGCAAGTAAATATACATACCGTCGACAAAGGGAATAGTATACGGGTTGCTTGAATCCTCGACATCGTGGTTCATCCGATGACATCATCGAGGAGCATGTGGGAGCCAACATGGGTATCCAGATCCCGCTGTTGGTTATTGACCAGAGCGCCCCGGTCATGTTCAGATGTCTCCCGAACCCGTAGGGTCTACACACTTAAGGTTCGGTGACGCTAGGGTTAATAGGAAGACAAGTATGTGATTACCGAATGTTGTTCGGAGTCCCCGATGAGATCCCGGATGTCACGAGGAGTTCCGGAATGGTCCGGAGGTAAAGATTTATATATGGAAAGTGGTTAAACGGACTCCGGAAAGTTTCGGGGTATACTGTAATGTACCGGGCCACGGGAGGGTTCCGGAGGTCCACCGGGAGGGGCCACCCTCGGGGGCCACATGGGCTGTGTGGGAGAGGAGCCGGCCCTGGTGGGCTGGGCGCGCCTCCCACCTAGGCCCATGCGGTTAGGGCTTGGGGAGGGGAAACCCTAAAGGGCCCCCCCCTAGCTTGGGGGGCAAGCCACCCCTCTCCTCCTCCCCTTTGGCCGCCGCCCCATCTAGGGTTCCCCCTAGGTGGCCGGCCCCCCTGCCCTCTCCTCCTATAAATAGAGGGGTGAGGGGAGGGCTGCACACACCATTGAAGGCGCAGCCCCTCCCCTCCCCAACACCTCTCTTTCTCCGCGGCGAAGCTTGGCGAAGCCACTGCCGGAGAACTGCCGTACCAACTGCACCACGCCGTCGTGCTGCCATTGGAGTTGTCTTCCTCAACCTCTCCTTCATCCTTGCTGGATCAAGACGGAGGAGACGCCATCGTCCCGTACGTGTGTTGAACACGGAGGTGCTGTCCTTTCAGCGCTTGGTCATCGGTGATCGGAATCACGTTGAGAACGACTCCATCATCACCACTCCTTCGAACGCTTCCGTACTCGATCTACAAGTGGTATGTAGATGCAAACTCACTCCCGTAACTCGTTGCTTAGATGAACTCATAGATGGATCTTGGTGAAACCGTAGGAAATTTTTTAATTTCTGCAACGTTCCCCAACACAAAGTGCCAAGGAGGTATGGGGTTTCGTGACCCACAACAGTTTAACATTGCGCTACTAGGGAAGCATGGGTGGCGGTTCATGACGAACACTGACTCTCTGTGCGCAAGGGTAATGAAAGGCCGCTATTTTCCTGATACAGATTTTTTACATGCCAACGTTCCCAAATCAGCATCTGCTACTTGGAGAGCTATCATTGCTGGCAGGAAAGCTTTACAGGCGGGACTGGTTAAGAGAGTGGGAGATGGGAGCTCTATTGATGTCTGGATGGACAAGTGGATTCCGGGAACCATCTCCATGAAACCTTTATTTAGAAGAAGGAAACAGGATCTCAAGGAGTCTCGGATCTCATTGACACCGGGAACTAATATTCAGAGAGTCTCGGATCTCATTGACACCGGGAACTAGTCATGGAAACAGGATCTTATAAGGACAACTTTCATCGCCCCAGACGCATATGCTATTCTCAACATACCAATCATGAGGGGAGGAGGACAAGATCTTTTTGCTTGGGCCTTTGAACGATCAGGCAACTACACTGTTAAGTCAGCGTACCGTGCTCTAGTGACTCATAACGAGCGTTTAGCTCTAGAAGAAGGGACGGCTACAGGTGCCTCAACGGATGATAAACAGATGTGGACAGCCTTGTGGAAACTCAAAGTGATCCCAAAGGTACGGGTATTTTGGTGGAGGGTACTGAGGGGGATTCTACCTGATGAATGTACCCTCAAGCACCGCCACATTTCAGTTCTTGACACTTGTAAAGTGTGCATGGCAAGAGAGGAGGATCTCATGCATGCGTTAATACAATGCTACCATGCACGACGTTTCTGGAGCGAAGCTTGTGCTTGGTTTGATCTCAGACTCCCTCGTCTACACCCAAGCTCGTGGGCTAGGGACATTCTGTGTGGTGATCGGATCAGGGATGCGGATCACCCAAAAATCATCACCATCATGTGGACGATCTGGCATTCTCGCAACCGGATCAAACATGATGAGGAAGGTAGAGACCCAGCAGCTGTGATGAGATCTACGCGGGAGGCCCTAGCGCTGTTGGAGCTACCCCGCAACGAAGCAGCTGTGCTACCGGGGCATGGTTGGACGCCGCCAGAACCAGGTATGATCAAGATTTCGTGTGATGGAACACTCAATGTGGCGGAAGGTCGAGGAGGGGCGGGGGGTGTAGCCCGATCCGTATCTGCGCTCTTGGGTGCTTGGTGCAAACCGTTCGGCGACATCTCCGATCCTCTTATTATGGAAGCCCTATCAATGCGAGAAGGAACACTTTTTGCAAAACTTCGAGGCCTATCGCATGTGATAATGGAGACTGACTGTCAGGAGTTAGTGCAACTCTGGCATACACGCCACAACTCACGTTCGGTTGTGGCTCCTATCCTAGATGAAATAGGAGAGCTTAGTTGTGATTTTTCTGTTTTTCAGATTCAACATGTATTAAGGTCAGCAAACTTACCAGCACATCTATGTGCAAAACGTGCATGCACATTGAATGTGACCCAATGTTGGCTCGAGGAGACCCCTAGTTTCTTGGTAACCAGCCTTCTGGCTGATTGCCCGGGGAACACTTTTGTTGAATAAAGCTCTCTGATTTGCCCGGAAAAAAAAACCCACACACTAATGACACGGCGTACCAAGAAACATAGAGGCACTTGCAGTTGCAGGTAGTTGGCTCCAGGATCCAAGATAAGTGGACAGTCAAAGTAGAGCCTGGTCATTGCTCACGCACTCAATCCGGGCCTGATTTTTCTGTTACACGGAAAAAGCCAGATGGAGATCGACGACTTCCTCGCGGAGATCCTCCACCGCCTCCCGCCGGACCCGATACCTATTTGTTAACGGGTCAGACTCGATACCTCATCTATACATAATAAAAATAAATGGCACGATTCGGTCAAACGGCATCTAGGCAAGGTGTCTGGGCACCTAGTGCCCCAAACGGTGTATCTCGCAAAAAAAAGGTGTATTTCAGCTATATGAGAGCAGTGAGTGTACCGTTGTCCTCTGTTGTTGTTTATCCAATGTAACCAACATCATTTTGCCATGTCTACCCATGTCTTTTGTCTAGGCTGTGACACTAGCTGCTGCATACTACGTCTTCCCTTTTAAATCTGATCATGCAATACACTTGTGTTCTTATCCATGTACTCCCTCTGTCCGAAAAAGCTTATCCCTCAAATAGATGTATCTAACATCAAGTTATTGCTAGTACAATCATTTGAGGAACAAGTTTGGGACAAGTGTTTTCGGAAGGAGGGAGTATATGAATGCTGCTATATAGAATCCATGTTTTATTTCCCCTTGCATTTTGAAACAGAAGCTGCTGGACCTCACAAGCTTGTGGTATTATGTAAATTCAATGCTAGTTGTTATATTTATATATTTTTTTCAAGTTCACACTGGCGCTGTCATCTATGATAATTCATTGTACCAACAAACTGCATCAAACGAAACGATTTTTAGACCGCACTTGTTAAAATATATAAGCAGTGGCGGGCCTTGATGAAGATTATTGAGGGGGCAAAGAAGATAAGTTAGGCATGACTCTGAGAAATCTTGAATATTCAATCCTAATAATTAGGGCCACACTTAACAGTTTTCCTAGAGTGGTGGGGGGGGGGGGGCCTCCATAAACCACACCTTGGCACAAAAAAATGACGCGGACATAACGACAAAGCGTGTGACTGTCATCGTGTTTCGACCAGAATGAAAGAGGAGGAAGAAGAACAAGAACAAAGCCAGGAAAAAGTGAGATCAAGGCACGAATGGAGAAGACGGAAGAAGAAGAAAATAAGAATGGGTTGTGCACTTTCCTTGCCACGTTAAAAAAGGCAGAGTGTTGGTCGGCATTCACGAACACGCGTTTCGTTTCTGGCAATAGCCTCACGTCCCGTCCCGTTTTTTTTGTGTCACACCTTCCCGAGGAAAGAATCCCTAACATATTTATGCGTTGTATAAATTTCTTCCATCTATAAGGAGATTGTTTGGGTAGATTTTTTTCTCTGTGGGCGAGCAATCATGGCTCGCCCTTTTTTTAAGCTCAAACCTTGTTCTACGGTATTTTTTATTAATACAAGGTAAAACAAAATATTTCTATATCTATACCACTATATATTGTATGTATAATTTGGAATAACAATCGTTGGATGAAGCGGATCCGACGGTAGCGACAGGGCAAATTTGAGTGTTGCTGACCATTGGATCTTCTCATTACTTCACTAGATTCTACCACATGTACTATCTAGAAGATTATATTGTTGGGTTGAAGCCATATGGCCATTTTGCACAAAACTTAAAGCACGCTTCTAATTTATTCTAGACTCTTCCATACTCATACTTCCCAAGTTACAAGTAAAATATTTTTTTCTTTCCACATCAGATTTTCTACTGGAAAGTGTGCATTAGGAAAAACAGGGACCAGTACAAAGCAATTCGATGAACAAGAAAAGTCTGTGTATCTTGTACACGATTCCTTCTTCGTTTTTGCTCGTCCATGTTGCTGTCCTCGGACTGCAATACAAGGACAAGAACCCTGGGCACTCAAGCGCTTGCGCCAACTTCCGAATGCTACTACATAGTAGCCCCTCTATAAAGAAATATAAGAACGTTTAGATCACTAAAGTTTTCTCGAACTATAGGTCCATCTCGCGACTTGCATGAATCTTGCATGCCCCATCTTTCCTGAATCATTTCGGGTTCATCGGGAAAGGCTTGAAATACTAGCTACGACACTTGTTTTCCAAAGTGCACCTTCCGTGTCTCACAACGTTTGCGGTTATTCAGCGCACGCCATTTCCCTCTCCAGTCTCAAGTGTCAACGCCGTACGTCCAGGGTGATCACCATGACGCGGCTAATCTGCACCTTGTCCCTGATCGATCGTACCACCTTATTAGATTATTACTGATGAAGTCTGCATCAGGAAAAATTGGAACCAGTAGAAAGCGATTTGATGAATGAACTAGAAAAAGCCCGTAACACGATTCCTTGTTGGTTTGCTCGTCCTAGCTAGTTGGAGAACAACACCCCTGCATGCATGGGCACTCGAGCTCGATCTAGCACCAACTTCAAATTGATAATACAACTGAGCTCCTCAATGGCAATGGAGAAGAGGAAGGAGCCAGTAACGATGTTCTCATAAGCAAGCTAGGTCGTCGATCTCGCATCATCTTACGTGCTCGAATGCACGGGTGCTTCATGGACCTCCCCGCATCCTTCGAGTATATATACGATACGGATGCACGGATACGGATTCGTCCCCGATACGTGCTGGATATGTATCGTTTGAGTATCCATGAATAAACGCGAACCAACCTGTGGTTGAGATGGTTAGGTGGGCAGTGGTATCCCCAACCCACTAGGGTTCAAATCCTGGTGCTCGCATTATTCCTGAATTTATTTCAGGATTTCCGGCGATGCGCTTTCAGTGAGAGGAGACGTTCCCGTCGACGACGAGGCGCCTACGGTGGCTTTGTAAATCTCAAGATGATATGCCGGCTCAGTCTCTCGGAGGTGGTCATAGAGGTAGGGTGTGCGTGTGTGCGTTCATAGGGGTGAGTGTATGCGCGTGTATATGAGCGCTTGTGTTTGTACTGATGCTCAAAAAAAGAATATACATGAATAAACATGATTTAAAACAAACAAGATACGTGAAGGATACCTTTTTGGTTTAGAAACATAAGTTTTTTTTTCCTTTTGAGGAATTTTTGAGAAACATACGTGAAGGATACTTTCTTTTTAGTGGTATACGTGAAGGATATCTGGCTGGTGCGTTTTGGATACGTTCCCCAACACCCCATCCTTTCCAGCCCAGTTAAGAGGCGGCCGGCAAGCCGACGACGAGCTCCTCCTCCTTCCTCACCGAGGTCCGCGTCGTCCTCGTCCCTGAATGCCCCTCACCATCAGCCCCTCTCACGCAGCACCGAGGCATGCTCTGCTCCGATGCTCCTTCAGTGCCACCCATGTATGTGTCGCAGGCTCACAGCTCACAAGCTCGAGGGCACGCGGTATCGAGCAGTAGCTTGCCGGTGGTGGCTAATCCGGTGCTCCGGCAGCTACCCCTCCCTACACTACAAGCATGTCTGTTTTGGTCTTCTTCTGCATGGTATTAATATGTAATCTGTACCCTGGCCATGTTTAGGAAAAAAAATTCAAAGCATCAAACTAATTTGTTGTTCATACTGCATAGTAAATAACTATTTATCATTATTATTTTTAAATTAGTCAAATGATCCCTGTATTGGCACTTTAAAAAAATTTGATGAATTTACGTATCCATATCAGCCTGATACCAATACACGTATCCGTTTGGTGCATTCTAGGATAGCACACTATTTTTTACAATGCTTCTACGCCGTGTGCATGGCCGAATAGTTGCATAAAATGGCTGGCTAACTGGAAAAACATGTCTGTTTGCAGCTACTAATGGTTTTTTTTTTGCGAGTAGCTGTTAGCTAATGGTTTTAGCCAACTAATTTTGAGTCACTGAAGACGGCATAGCCAAACAGGTTGTGTGTATGTATTATCAATACTACAAAATACTCTGTTATGTCAAAACCATGTGGTATTTCATACCTGCAGGCTGAATTACTCTAGTTTTTTTACACTTGGGTTTTTGGGATGCTTTACTATATCAAACACAGCCTAACACCATGTTTTCTTTGGTACAACGAAAATGGTGCAACTTTAGAAAGAAGAGGACCCCTCGGTCCACGACGAATCCATGTTGGATGACGACGATACCGACGAGGACTATGTGGAGTCAGAGGATGACGCCCCAGAGGAAGAAGAATTGCAGCAGGCTGAACCTTCAAAGAAGGCCGTGTACAACAAGGAGGGGCTCCTTGAGAAGCTCGAGGACATGGCCTGGCCAGAGAATGTGGATAGGGTCCTTCCCATTTGGAGAGGAGTTTTCCTGCAAAGAATCTGAAACGAGCGTTGTACAAAAGAACATATTCTTCAACCTTGAACTCACGCTTTTGGATTCTTTTATTATGCCATCTTTTAAATTTTTCTTTAAATAACTTGGCATTTTCATAAGCTTGAGTTCTCTATTCATCTAATGAGCTAATATCAAATAACCTTTTCTCACCAGTAAGTTTGAAATCATAGTTGAGTTCTTTAATTGCCCAATAGGCTTTATGTTCTAACTCAAGAGGCAAATGACAAGCTTTTCCATAAACCATTTTATAGGGAGACATTTCCATAGGATTTTTATATGATGTTCTATAAGCCCAAAGTGCATCATCTAATTTCTTAGATCAATTCTTTCGAGACCTATTGACAGTCTTTTATAAAATTAATTTTATTTCTCTATTGCTAAGTTCAACCTGACCACTAAACTAAGGATGATAGGGTGATTCAATTCTATGGTTAACATCATACTTGACAAGCATTTTACGGAAAACACTATGAATAAAGTGTGAACCACCATCAGTCATTAAATATCTAGGGACTCCAAACCTTGGAAAATAACTTCTTTCATCATTTTAATAGAGGTGTTGTGATCAACACTACTAGTTGGAATAGTTTCTATCCACTTAGTAACATAATCAATAGCAACCAAAATATGAGTATACCCATTAAAGGAAGGAAAAGGCCCAATGTAATCAAATCCCCAAACATCAAATGGTTCAACAGCAAGTGAATAATTCATAGGCATTTCTTGACGCTTACCGATATTACCTATTCTTTGACATTCATCACAAGATAAAACGAACTTACGAGCATCCTTGAAGAGAGTATGCCAATAAAACCCAGATTGCAATACCTTGTGAGCAGTTCTATCTCCCGCATGATGTCCTCCATAAGCTTTAGAGTGACATTTTCGTAGGATTTATCCCTGTTCATGCTCAGATACACAACGTCTAAAATAATACCATCTACTCCTTCTTTATAAAGATATGGGTAATCCCAAAAGTAATGTCTTAAATCATAAAGAATTTTTTTGTTGGTATGTAAAGCTAGGGGTATGTATTTAGCAATAATATAATTAGCATAGTCAGCATATCAAAGTGTACTATTGGAAACATTTATTGCAGCTAATTGATATTGTCATGGATTTAACTGTCGTGTTTGATTATATTGCTATCAACAAGCGCCTGTTTGTACTCTCTAAGGTCATATCTAATATCACGAATAAGAAAGCGAGGAAGTTGAAGCGAGCATGTGTCTTTCAGTGAGTCGAAGATCACAAACCTGTTTAAGGTGAGTGCGCTCCTCCCCGGGGTGTGCATTTCAGTACAAACAAATTATTAAATAGACTCGCTACTGCAGACTTTGCTTGACGGATAGTCGAAAGTGCTGATGCTGGAAAACGCTGTGTTAGAGGCGTCCTTATTCGGGGAGACACTCTTTTCCCTGAAGTTTGCGGAGACTGTGAACGGCTGCGAGTTGAAGGTGGCAGGGCGCCAGGCGGCAGATCACATGACTGTGCTATGGGTAATACTTTTATGTTGTCAGCCACATGAAAGTATTACTGAATCTAATTAACTTACTATTTGCAACTTATTTTTATAGGGAAAACCATATTTTCATACTCCCTCCATCCCGAAAAACATGTCGCAGTGGCACTTTTACAAAAACCCCCTCAGCGAATTCCCGACACAACCCGCACTCCCTGGTCGTCTCCCTCGCTCGTCTCCCCTGCGCGCCGGAGGTCCCTTGCTCGGTTCCCCCGCGCCGGAGGTCCCCTGCTCGGCTCCACCGCGCGTCGCCGAAGCTCCCCCGCCCCCCGCCCCACGCCTCCACCGCGCTTCCCTCTCCTTGTTCCCTTATTCGTTCCCCATGGTGAACCACGGGAAGGAGAAGGCTCGATTTTTGTTTTCGATCTGCTCTCCGGCGGCGACGGCCTTTCCCGAGCTTGGCGAGCCAGAGCTGGCCCTTCCCGTCGTCAACCACCTCCTCGCCGGCTGGCCGTCAGTGAACCACGGCTTGGTCCCCGCCAGTTCCTTCACCTCGCCGCCAACCTCGTCCATCTCGCTCCCCCGCGCACCTCCCTGGAGTCAGCAGAAGTTCTCCACTTTCCCCCGTCGGCAGCAGCAACCATCCTCGCCTTCGCCGCCCAGCAACCAGCACTGCCCGCGACGACAGAGAAAAGGTGAGGATCCAAACTGTCCCCAAGTTGTCCCCAAACTGTAATGTTTGACTGAAATTTGAGTAAAACTGAAAAATTTGAAGTTGCAGTTGCAGTTGCAGCAGTACGGGCCTGGAGATTTGGTGACTGTCTTGCTGTTCGGTGATGCAGCAGAACACTTGCAGTTGCTTGGGTGGCCTGGCCCTTTCAGTTGCAACTTGCAAAGTTCTGTATGTATCCTTTGGGTTGTTGGTTCTGAACATTTTGTGCAACTTGTATGTATCCCCTACTTCATCACCAATTCGTTTGACCACACCACTTGCTTGCTGATCTTCACAGGCATATGATGTGCACCCTTGGTCATCCGATCCCATGAACTGCTAACGAAACAACGCCCAACGTCGTGACTGTGGTCACGTTCTGCAACCAAGCAACCGCCCTCCTCCGTTCTCCTCCAGCAGCAGCAAAAGGTTTTTTCCTCTCCCTTGTTACTGAATTTAAGTTGGAGACAACATTTAAGTTATGAACCTTGTTACTAAATCATGTTGTGAATCACTTAAGTTCTGAACCATTGGAATTTCTGAATCATGAACTTTGTTAAGTTTTTAAAAAGATGATTACTAGTACATCCAGGACACATAGGCAACCCAAATCCGACATGTTAGTAAGATTTGTACTATCTCAAAGTTCACTCAGTTGGCAAAGAAAGGCTGCTATGCACATAAAATTCAGTTTACTCCAAAATCAGTAAACTGAATTTATTTTTCAATTCATATACACCAGGCACTTAATTCAGTAAACTGATTCATTTAAAGTAAACTACCTATTTTTTTACCTAACTACCTATTCTTAGATTCAGTCAGATAACTACCTATTCTTTTTTTACAATCATGCTCTCTTTATTTACAATCTGAACAAATTAAAGAAAGGAAAAGGAACTACAGCCAAGAAGGCATGCATGTAAGTATCTTGGATCTTGGCATTTACTCATGGACTATGCATCATTTTCTCTCAACTCAATTAATCAGAGTACGACATGGCAAACCTCTGAATAAATTTCCAAGACATCATGAGCGGGAACAGTTCTACAGCAGCACATCTACTGAATTTTGTGGAGTGTATGGTTTGTACTGAATTTTTTTCACTAATTTGCACTGGATTTCAGTTAAATCTTCAGTACATTCAGTTAAATTTTGAGTTGAATATGCAGTACATTATGTGATGTTTGTCTGAAATTATTTCGTTCACACCAATTGTTTATCTCAACATCTGTAGAGGTTATGCTTGTGCTACTGAATATGAAATTGAACAGAATTATCTTTGTTTCTTGCTTACTTGACGCTGGCCACATTACTTAGATGTGCTAGAACCTAAAGATAGACACTGTTTTAGAAAGAAATGAAACAGGGCAACTAACCAAAAAGAAAGCAGAGTATCTTTAATCCATATATTAGTTGTTCTTCCATATTCACACATTTGCGTCTGGCCGTGGCCTATGTTCACTTGATAAATTAAGATTCTCACAGTGTCCGAAGCAGCAGTAGACACAATTGTGTAGTTACCCAATTGATAAATTAAGATAGAGTGTGAATTTCAATAAAATTGGCCATCAGTTCACTATTTTGATGTCTAGGAGGAACTGGAGCAAACTCTGGATGGCATATGAGATTTGAGCACGGCCGAAGCGAACAAACATCCCAGCAATCTTGTCTATTTTGATTTGCTCCAAAATTAACAGTGAATTTGATTGAATTTACTCTGTATCTTTAGAGTGCAGACGAGCAGCAGCATCAGTAGCTCGGGCATGGGAGAAGCACGGGAGACAGCAGAGCTCCATCGGCGGGAGCTCGAGGAGAAGCAGCAACGGGAGCTCGAGGAGAAGCAGCAGCCGGAGCTCAAGGAGAAGCAATCGCCGGAGCTTGAGGAGAAGCAGCAGCGGGAGATCGAGGACATGCAGGAGAGAAGTTTTGGGCGGCGGCGCAGATCTGGGCGACGGCAGAGCAGGTCTGGGCGGCAGCGGCGGCGACGCCCGTACGGAATCGCCGCTGGCCGGCGCCGGCCCCTGGCAATCGTGCGGGGGACAAGCGGAGGAAGATGTGGTGGAGGTGTCTATTTGTCACACTTTTCCAATTGCAAAGGTTGTTCTGCAAATTTGCCAATGAACTGGGGCTGCGACATGAATTTTGGGACGGAGGGAGTACATATTATAAAAAATAAGTTGTTTCTAATTCTCATATATCAAACTTCTTATTATACCATGTAACATTTTCTAATTAGTGTGAGTTGAATATTTATACAAATTTCTTTTACTTTTATGACCTACTTATTCTAGCAGAAATTATATGTTATTTGCTTAATAATACATACTGTATTATGATATTTAAAAAAACTTTATTTACAATAACAAGAGCCGTCCAATATGTAAACATAAAGATTGTCACAAGTATAAATGGATGGAAATTATGAATTAATATATGATCTTTTTGTCTGAAAGCGAAGAGACCTATAATTTATGATGATTTTAATTCATCAATAAGCAAGTCGATTTCTGTAAATTTAGCAAATATAAAAGATCACATTCATTGATATATTATGTGCTAGAATATTCTAGGGCACTGGTCTAACAATACAAATAGCTCGATACAGGACATGCTAGAGTAGAGAATGGTAAACTTAGTACTACACATGTGTGTCAACGTGGTACACAACATCTCGGGCTTCACATACCTCGCCCTGACCAGATGTCCGACTAAATCATCATAGGCAGATGTCCGACTTAACATGATTGCTAAAAGGGATTTTCCTCCCTAAGTATTCTGGTGTTGATGACAGCACAATTTATAGACTAACCATGTGCTTGAACTACATAGGCAGATTAAAATGATTCAAGACGTTTAGGTTCCCCTCTCGAAGGAAAAAGATCGAAGATGGTGTTTGCGACGTTTTTTTTTCTTCGGACGGAGGAAATCCGTATTATTATGAGGTGGTTCATGTTGAAAGTTATGAGTGGAATCAAATCATGTACACAAAATATATATTGCACCCACTTTACCTTTCCAATAGTTTCAAGCAGAAAAACAATTTCCATCCCTGTGTTGAAAAAGTGTGCACCCAGTAGTACCGCTGTGTTACTGTAATACCATTCCCCTATGGAGCAGTACCCGCTCCCCTATTTGGAGTGGCACAAAAAAAAATTGGCACGAACTTTGCTATAAAATGAACACAACAAGTGCCAGAAATTTAACGAACCAGAAATTAATCGGTGTTTCACAAAAATGTTAGCACTCATTTTGATCCTTGTAAATACAAACCAGCGAACCGTAGTACACTTGATCCTAGGCAAAATATTGATGAAACTAATCTAGTTCATTCTACTCGACGAAGACGAAATTTGACAGTAGTACACATATAAAAAACACATGAAGAGCACCATTGGGCCTACTCAACGAAGGCACATGAGGAGCAGCGACTTGTGGTTGTTTTCGCTCGCCACTGCTAACTTCGGGTAATTTTGAAAGGATTGGGCACGGGCTTAGCGAAATATTGCAGTGGCGGACAATGCAGAGTGCCTGCCACAAGTACGATGAGAAGCAATGGCGGCGCCTTAAAATACCCGCCGCTGTTTCTATCCCACGGCTTGTTCTCTGTAACTTTACTTTCGGCGGCTCATAAGAATTGCCTGCCAATGCTGAGGTGTCACGCCCAATATGCGACCCTATCCAAAAGGAACTCGAAGGTCCCACCAAGGATAGACCCGTATATTGAAACGCTTTTGCAAAGTGAATATCATTACATCAACATTACATAATAGACGGGGATACATACATAAGGCACGAATGCCACAAGAATACATCAACATCATATACAAGATCAACATCCGACTACAGATGAAACATAAACAGAAGCTCAAACGACATCCACCCTGCTAGCCCAGGCTGCCGACCTGGAACCTATCCCCTGATCGAAGAAGAAGCAGAAGAAGAACTCCAATACAAGCAAACATCGCTCTCGCGTCATGATCATCGCATAACCTGTACCTGCAACTGGTGGTGTAGTAATCTATGAGCCACGAGGACTCAGCAATTCCATTACCATGGGTATCAAGACTAGCAAAGCTTAATGGGAAAGGAAGGGGTAAAGTGGTGAGGTTGCAGCAGCGGCTAAGCAAATATGGTGGCTAACATACGCAAATGAGAGCGAGAAGAGAAACAAAGTAACGGTCGTCAACTAGTAATGATCAAGAAGTGATCCTGAACTCCTACTTACGTCAGACATAACCCAGAAACCGTGTTCTCCTCTCGATCAACCCCGAAAAGAGACACTCACGGTTACGCACACGGTTGGTGTATTTAGAAGAGTTTACTTCAAGTTTACTACAACCGGATATTAACAAATTCCCATCTGCCACATAACCGCATGGCGCGGCTTTCGAAAGTTTAAACCCTACAGGAGTGTCCCAACTTAGCCCATGATAAGCTCTCGCGATCAACGAAGGATATTCCTTCTCCCCGGGAAGACCCGATCAGTCTCGGAATCCCGGCTACAAGACATTTCGACAGCAATAAAACAAGACCAGCAAGACCTCCCGGCGTGCCGACATCCTGATAGTAGCCGCGCGTATCTCGTCTCAGGCCACGACCGGATGAGCAGTACGTACAACTAGAACCAGCCCTCAAGTTTCCCCGAGGTGGCGCTGCAAGTGGCTCTAGTTTGGACCAACACTTAGACAAGCATTGGCCCGGGGGGGCTAAAATGAAGATGACCCTTGAGAGCGCGACTCCCAAGGGAAAAAGGGCTAGGTGAGGCAAATGGAAAACCAATGTTGGGCCTTGCTGGAGGAGTCTTATTCAAAGCGAACTGTCAAGGGGCCGGGTCCCATAAATCACCCAACCGCGTTAGGGACGCAAAATCCGGGAACATAATACCGATATGACGGAAACTAGGGCGGCAAGAGTGGAACAAAACACCAGGCATAAGGCCGAGCCTTCCACCCTTTACCAAGTATATAGATGCATTAATAATATAAGAGATATTGTGATATCCCAACATAAACATAATCCAACATGGAGCAATCTTCATCTTCACCTGCAACTAGCAACGCTATAAGAGGGGCTGAGCAAAGCGGTAACATAGCCAAACAACGGTTTGCTGGGAAGGTGACAACGAGTTAGAGGTTCATGGCAATTTGGGAGGCTTGAGTAGCAAGTGATAGGTAGCGCAGCATAGTGAAAGAACGAAGCAACTAGCATAGCAATGATAGTAATGAGATCCAAGGTGACGGTCATCTTTCCTGAAATCCCGCTAGGAAGAAGAACGAGTCCATGAAGAAGATGAAGCCACGAAGACGAACCAAGCGTAGACGAACGAATCCTCACGATCGCAACGAAACGGGAACTATCGAGAAGAAGCACACAACATGGTAAACACACCACACATGAACAAGGCATGATGCTCAAACAAGTATGATGCATGGCAATGCTACATGAAACTACTCATGGCAAAAGATGATGCAAACAAGAGCAACACATCAAAGCAAGTTCAAATGAGGCCGAAAACAACATATAACAATTCCGGTAAGTCCTCATATGCAAATTTCGAAATTGGTCCAGATCTGAATAAACCTTAAGTTCAAGTTGTTAAACAGCAAGTTAAGATGCACCAAGATGATCTACACGAAATTCTAGTCAAGTTATATATAAAGTTCATTTAATTCGGAGCTACGGCCTAGAAGATAT
This sequence comes from Aegilops bicornis, assembly GCA_021605145.1. Classification (NCBI taxonomy): domain Eukaryota; kingdom Viridiplantae; phylum Streptophyta; class Magnoliopsida; order Poales; family Poaceae; genus Aegilops; species Aegilops bicornis. The sequence goes on from CM038669.1 coordinate 696,841,186, forward strand.
GAGCGAAACAAGTTAAACATGGCATTGATGCGAAATGCATACAAATATCAATCAAACACCTCAAAACATGGATGCAACATGATAATATGAAGCTACATACAAAATCAAGCAAGTTTCATATAGAGCACACTCAAAACGGAGCAACGGTTATTTAGTTATGAAATAAATCATTTTAGCATGCCATTTTAGCAAATTTAAACAAACAGCATTTTAAACATCTTAAACATGGATGAAAGTGGCAGATTATGAAACTAGATAAAATTCTAAACATTTTACATATCTAAAACATTTTAATCCGATGCACGGTTTATGAGTTATTATATGCATGAAGTTCAAGGGTTTTTCTGCAAAACTGTAATACTCTGGATAATGTCTAAATTCGCAGCAGGGGAAAAAAACACAACGGGCTGAATCTGGTTGGCCCAATCGGTGAAAAAAACAGAGAGGCGCTGGGGGGGCTGCTCACCCATGGGCTTTGGCCCGTTGGAGGAGAGGTGAGGCCGGCAGGGAGCTGCGCTGGGCCGGCCTGCCTGTGGCCCACGCGGGCGCTGGAGCTGGGCCAGGGGCGCGGTCAACGCTCGAACGAGCGAGCCGCTCGTTCGTTTCTGACGAGAAGAAGCAGGCGGCCGCGGGACTTGCGGCGTCGGCGGAGCAAGAAGCAGGCACGGCGGCGCTGAGGACTCCGGCGGGCGTGGGTTCGGAGGCCAGGCGCTGGTCTTCTCGTCTCTGCTCGCACGAAGCAGAGGCGCGGTGAGGCGGGACTTCAGTGGCATGGGGAGACTTGAAGCGGCAGTGCCGTTTCCCTGAAGCTCCTTCAGGTTGCGGCGGTCAGCGAGGCAACAAAAACCCGCTAGGAAGAACGAAGGAAGCAAAAGGAGGGACGCAAAGGGCTGGCCTGTTGGTCTGGCGATCGCCGGCGCTGGAAGCGGGGGAATTGACGGATCCGGCGAGGCAGGGCATCCATGGCGCAGACGGGGCTCCTTCTGTGAAAAAGACGAGAGAGGGAGGTTACACGGAGAGGCAGGGTCAACGAGAAGAACCAGGGGAAGAAGGGAAGAGCAGCGACGGGACCTGGCTTCGGCCGTCGAGGGCGGCAACGCTCACCAGAAAGGCACTATAGGGGCGAGGCCGAGCAACTGCTGCGGGGATGACGAAGAGGAGCTCCTCTTCTCGTAGAGCTCATGGACGAGGGGGCTGTAGGACGAGGCTTGGCATGGGTGCTGCTACCGGCAGCGAAGCTGATGAGGCAGCGACGCGAGGTGGTTGAGGAGGCGGGGCGCAGCTGAGGAGGTTGTGCCCGTGGTCGCCGGCGCGGCGAACGGCAGCGCAAGGAGACGGGGCCGAGCGCTCCTGCTCGGGCATGAGCGAGGAGGGGGCCGCGGGCAGAGGAGCTCGGGCTCCTGCAGGATTTGGGCGGCGGCGGTGGTTGGACTAGAGGGGAAACCGAGAAGATGGAGGCTGCGATTGGTCTCGGGTGGAACTGGATCAGGAGGATCCCGAGGGGAATTCGGTGGAGTGGCGGCGGCGGCGACGGGTGGATGGGACAAGGTCCCTAGGTTTTAGGGTAGGGGTTGGTCTATATATAGGAACAATATGATTAGGTTTGGACCCTCCGATTAAAATCGGACGGTCTCGGATAAATAGGTTAGGGAGTCCAAAAGAGAAAACGGAGATGTTTTGTAGACGTTTGAGGATGATCCGGATCCATCGGTCACGACAGCCCGGGTCGGGTTCGGAACGAATTTCGGACGCGCGCAAGAGGGGGTGGGTAAAGTGTGGAGGGGGTCAAACGGCCAGACAAGAGGGAACGAGAAGCCGGTTGGTTTGAGAAAGGTCAACGGAGACAAACGGTCTGACAACATGCCACGAAGCCAAGGGGAGAAACGACAACTACTAACGGCTATGACATGAACGAAATGCAAAACAAAAGACAAAAACCCAACCACGGAGGAAATAAAACATCGCATCTCTAGAAAAGGCAAGAGTTGGAGTTACGAATATGGAAAGTTGTATCCGAAGCGTTACATGAGGCCATTGCAGTGGCGCGCAATATTTTTTACCAAAAGAGAAAGGTTTGCATACGGCCAGCCGGCGGAACGCTCTGCCGGTCGTTCGTGAATCGTTTGATCGGGGCGAATCCATGTCCCATGCAACAAAAACACACACTGTTTTTGCGTGTATCTCCGTCGAAGCCGCATGCGTGGGGAGACGTGGCTCTAGGCGCCACCCATTACTCGCAACAGCTCCAACCTTAGAGCATCTCCAGCCGCGCGCCCCGACAGGCCCCTCAGGACCATTTTTTAGCACCAGCGTTGAAAAACTGGCCCAGTCACGTCCCCAGAAGCCCATTTTCCGCCCCCAGAACCCAGGCCAAACCTGGCGCGCTGGGGGGCGTCCGGGGCCGCCGGGGCAATCGTTTTTGGCGCGAAAGAACGGCGGGCCCGCCAAGTCATCGACCCCCACGCCTCGTCGTCCTCATCGCCTCAGTTTCCCGCGGGGAATCAATACCAAGGATGCCGCCAGTCAGCCTTCCATTGATTCCTCACGGGCGGCGCGGTGCGGTGACGTGGCCCCTCCCGCCATGCGTACACACGTTGCCATGCCCCCCCCTCGCCGCTATAAAAGCCGCCCCCTCCCTCGCCGGTGGAAGCACCCACCCGCAGCCCCCCCTCTCTCTCTAGCTGCCAATGCCCTGTCTTTCCCTCTCTCCCTTCTAGCCACCGCGTGCACGTACAGTTCGATGGGTGAACGGCTCCCCGGCAACGCGAATTCAGCCAACGGCTTCAGCCGCCGCTCTCTACAAGAGTGGGAAACTCACATCCTCCACGAGGCGAACTACCCGGCGCCCCCGACATGCGCGCGCCGGGCCGGTGGAGGCTAAGCGCCGGGGGCGTCCCAGCCCCCCCGCTGCCCGACGTCGAACACCCCGGCTACTTCCATGCCGAGATCAAGCGTGTGAGGGCCTCCCTGTCGGAGGAGGAGCGGGCCCTCCCGGAGTACGACGCCGGCAACCACGAGGTGTGGGCGGCGTACTTTGAACGCCGGCAGGCGGAGCGGCTCGCCTCCATCAACAACGCGCCGGTTGTCAGGGGGCGCAACTGTTGGGGAACGTAGCAAAAATTCAAAATTTTCTACGCATCACCAAGATCAATCTATGGAGATTCTAGCAACAAGAGAGGGAGAGGTTGAGTGCATCTTCATACCCTTGAAGATCGCGATGCGGAAGCGTTACAAGAACGCGGATGAGGGATCGTACTCACAGCGATTCAAATCGCGGAAGATCCGATCTAACGCCGAACGGACGGCGCCTCCGCGCTCAACACACGTACAGCCCGGGGACGTCTCCTCCTTCTTGATCTAGCAAGGGAGAGGAGAAGTTGAGGAGAGCTCCGGCAGCACGACGGGCGTGGTGGTGGAGCTTGCAGTTCTCGGCAGGCTTCGCCAAGCACTACCGAGGAGGAGGTGGAGTTGGAGAGGGGGAGGGCTGCGCCAGGGGCAAGGATGAAGCTCTCATGCGCCTCCCCACTATATATAGGGGTGGAGGGGGCTGGTTTCTTGCCCTCCAAGTCCATTGGGACGTTGGCAAAGGTGGGAGGAAAGAAATCCCATCATTTCCTTCCCCACCGATTGTTATCCCCCTTTTTAGGGATCTTGATCTTATCCCTTCGGGATATGATCTTATTCCTTCTAAGAGGGGATCTTGGTGCGCCTTGACTAGGGGTGTGGGGCCTTGCCCCCACTACCCACGTTCATGTGGGTCCCCCCATGCAGGTGGGCCCCACTCTGGAACCTTCTAGAACCTTCCCGGTACAATACCGAAAAATCCTGAACATTTTTCGGTGGCCAAAATAGGACTTCCCATATATAAATCTTTACCTCCGGACCATTCCGGAACTCCTAGTGACATCCGGGATCTCATCCGGGACTCCGAACAACATTCAGTAACTGCACACTAATTCCCATAACAACTCTAGCGTCACCGAACCTTAAGTGTGTAGACCCTACGGGTTCGGGAATCATGCAGACATGATCGAGACAGCTCTCTGGCCAATAACCAACAGCGGGATCTGGATACCCATGTTGGCTCCCACATGTTCCACGATGATCTCATCGGATGAACCGCGATGTCAAGGATTCAAGCAATCCCGTATACAATTCCCTTTGTCAATCGGTACGTTACTTGCCCGAGATTCGATGCACATAACTTCGCTCTACTGGAGGCTTGGCATGCTCGAAAAGAAAAAAAGCGTGACCTTATTGCATGGTTCAGAGAGCACTTGTGTATGTGATGCAAGTGAACCCGGTATCCCAATACCTCGTTCAATCTCGTTACCGGCAAGTCACTTTACTCGTTCCATAATGCATGATCCCGTGACTAACTACTTAGTCACATTGAGCTCATTATGATGATGCATTGCCGAGTGGGCCCAAAGATACCTCTCCGTCATACGGAGTGACAAATCCTAGTCTCGATTCGTGCCAACCCAACAGACACTTTCGGAGATACCTGTAGTGCACCTTTATAGCCACCCGATTCGTTGTGACGCTTTGGTACACCCAAAGCATTCCTACGGTATCCGGAGTTGAACAATCTCATGGTCTAAGGAAATGATACTTGACATTAGAAAAGCTCTTAGCAAACGAACTACACGATCTTGTGCTATGCTTAGGATTGGGTCTTGTCCATCACATCATTCTCCTAATGATGTGATCCCGTTATCAATGACATCCAATGTCCATGGTCAGGAAACCATAACCATCTATTGATCAACGAGCTAGTCAACTAGAGACTCACTAGGGACATGTTGTGGTCTATGTATTCACACATGTATTACGGTTTCCAGTTAATACAATTATAGCATGAAGAATAGACAATTATCATGAACAAACAAATATAAAAATAACCATTTTATTATTGCCTCTAGGGCATATTTCCAACAGTCTCCCACTTGCACTAGAGTCAATAATCTAGTTCACATCATTATGTGATTGTAATGAATCCAACACCCATGGTGTTTGATCATATCTCGCTTGTGAGAGATGTTTATTAGTCAACAGGTCTGAACCTTTCAGATCCGTGTGTGCTTTACAAATCTTTATGTCATCTTGTAGATGCAGCTTCCACGCGCTACTTGGAGCTATTCCAAACAACTGCTCTACTATACGAATCCGGTTTACTACTCAGAGTCATCCGGATTAGTGTCAAAGTTTGCATCGACGTAACCCTTTACGACGAACTCTTTTATCACCTCCATAATCGAGAAAATTCCTTAGTCAACTAGTTACTAAGGATAAGTTTGACCACTATCATGTGATCCATTCCCGGATCACACTTGTAGCCCTTGACTGACTCATGGCAAGGCATACTTCAGGTGCGGTACACAACATAGCATACTTTAGAGCCTACGTCTAAAGCATAGGGGACGACCTTCGTCCTTTCTCTCTCTTCTGTCGTGGTCAGATCTTGAGTCTTACTCAATACTAACACAGCCAAGTACTCCTTCTTTGCTGATCTATTTTGAACTCCTTCAAAATCTTGTCACGGTATGTGTTCGTTTGAAAGTACTATTAAGCGATTTTGATCTATCCTTATAGATCTTGATGCTCAATGTTCAAGTAGCTTAATCCAGGTTTTTCATTAAAAAACACTTTTCAAATAACCCTATATGCTTTTCAGAAACTCTATATCATTTCTGATCAACAATATGTCAACAACATATACTCATCAGAAATTTTATAGTGCTCCCACTCACTTCTTTGGAAATACAAGTTTCTCATAAACTTACAAACCCAAAATCTTTGATCATCTCATCAAAGCGTATATTCCAACTCCGAGATGCTTACTCCAGTCCTTAGAAGGATTGCTGGAGCTTTGCATACTTGTTAGCATCTTTCAGGATTGTCAAAACCTTCTGGTTGTATCACATACAACCTTTCCTCAAGAAAATCGTCGAGGAAACAATGTTTTGACATCCTATCTGCAAGATTTCATAAATAATGCAGTAACTGCTAATATAATTCCAACAGACTCTTAGCATCGCTACGAATGAGAAAGTCTCATCGCAGTCAACTCCTTGAACTTATCGGAAAACATCTTAACAACAAGTCGAGCTTTCTTAATGGTGATACTTACCATCATTGTCCGTCTTCCTTTTAAAATCCATCTGTACCCAACAGCCTTACGATTATCAAGTAGTTCTTCCAAAGTCTATACTTTGTTTTCATACATGGATCCTCTCTTGGATTTTATGGCCTCGAGCCATTCGTCGGAATCCGGGCCCACTATCGCTTCTCCATAGCTCGTAGGTTCATTGTTGTCTAGCAACATGACCTCGAAGACAGGATTACCGTACCACTTTGAAGCAGTACACGTCCTTGTCGACCTACGAGGTTCGGTAGTGACTTGATCCGAAGTTTCATGATCAATATCATAAGCTTCTACTTCAATTGGTGTAGGTGCCAGAGGAACAACTTCCTGTGCCCTGCTACACACTAGTTGAAGTGATGGTTCAACAACCTTATCAAGTCTCCACCATCCTCCCACTTAATTCTTTCAAGAGAAACTTTTCCTCGAGAAAGGACCCGTTTCTAGAAACAATCACTTTTGCTTCCGGATCTGAAATAGGAGGTATACCCAACTGTTTTGGGTGTCCTATGAAGATGTATTTATCCGCTTTGGGTTCGAGCTTATCAGGATGAAACTTTTTCACATAAGCATCGCAGCCCCAAACTTTCAAGAAACGATAGCTTAGGTTTCTCTAAACCATAGTTCATACGGTGTCATCTCAACGGAATTACGTGGTGCCCTATTTAAAGTGAATGCGTTTGTCTCTAATGCCTAACCCATGAACGATAGTGGTAATTCGATAAGAGACATCATGGTATGCCCCATATCCAATAGGGTGCATCTATGATGTTCGGACACACCATCACACTATGATGATTTTTCTACAGTTAGCACAAAGATGTTTCTGGCCTACTACATGAATTCGTTCTTGCTGACTTTATCCTCTGTTTATTTGCTCCGCGAGGTAAGATCTTGCTTGCTCATCTCTTGTTTGATAAAATATCTGTGAGCTGAACCATTCTGTGTTTGATGTTTCCTTGCCGTGTAGGTTCTTTGTTGGTTCGTGGGACTTCTGTGTCGTTAACCAACAAGGTTGGATCTGTTCTGATTCGCTTGGTTGACTAGTGCTTGATGAACAGCCTATGAATCTATGTGTTTGTGCGGCCAGCTTCCCTATCTATTTGTTTTTTTTTTGGTTCATCTACCATGCTTGTCGTACTATGTATGGGGGTTTTGCTTCAGATCTCGTCAGGAAAACAACTTTCCTTCTATCTTTACGGTTGTACTGCTGGTTTAGTCCTATGCATACACGGTCCTCTTCCTGGTTGATTAGGTGCTTGTAGGCCATTGGTTCATGCCCGTGCTTGTATAGTATGGCCTGTTTTCTTACCTTTTGCTAATTCCCAGTAAACTACAAGACTTGCTCAAGTTAGTGCATTAAAAGAAACATATGCAGCAAGTGATAGTTGCTGCTTGCTAATAAAGGAATGATGCCTCCATCAATAGAAAATAAATATGTAGGTTACAAAATACAGTCAGACATATACACCACTTGCTTATTGTTTTTAAACATGCTTGATTTTTCTTTTATCTTTCATAAACCTCTGATTCCTTTCAGGTTTCCGATTTCCTTTTGTTCTACAGGCGTTGTTATCATTACTTCCTCTCCCCTCGCTGGCTCGTCATCTGCTTGCTATCAAGGTTTGTGCTTCCTGTTTGACCTTTGTCTTCTCATAATGCTGTAGTACTACCAAGGCACGGTTGATCTTCTATGGTCTTCGAGGCATGACTTTAACCACTGATACATACACAACTAGATGGATTGGACGTTTATGAATGTCATCATTGTATTTATCTTACAAAATGCGTGAATCTAACTAATTACAAGTGAAAACATTTCTTGCCATCGAAACGGAATGGTAGTTTCCCCTTCATTGCGATAATTATTTTACATCTGCATTATAGTAAGCTCGAAACCCGATTAAGTGTCATCAGAAATGAGCATGGATAAGTTTATGAATAAGAAAGCTTTCTTACTCCAGTGGGGCTTAGTGTCGCAGCAATATCTCGGTTTTGCTTCTCCGCAAGAACTCTAACTAATGTAATAGTGCTATAACTTTCAGCATCACATAAAGTACATCAAAAGTAGTCCTCAATCACCACTATTCTAATTTTCATTGCAGCTTTGTGAAATAAGTTTTGTCATCTCATTGAATGTTAAAAACAATCAGGGTACCTTAAGTAAAAGCATAGAACTGCCAAAGAAGCACAGTCCTTTAAAAGTAAAACACTCACTGTTTTGATTCAGCAGGATTGATTTTCAGATAATATAGGAGAGTGGATGGTTTTATTCTTCGGTTTTGAATGGCATAACATAAGGAGCGTAGCCTATTGTAAATTTCGCATACTGATCCAGAGTCATCAATCCTTTCGAAGGTGATTTCGTCGTTATCTTGGTTAAGTGTGTTCACTTTGCAGCAATGTCAGCATGGGATCACAATCACTTGATCGAACATATAAATCCAGCTAGAGTACCCGCCATTCCAGCGTCCTTCGTGTCTCAAATTCATCCTGCCCGCTCGATTCGCCTCGCTGGCCCTGGTAAAAGTACTTTTCGTTGACCTGGTAAAGATCCAGTCGCTCATTATTTTGTATGCCGCCCGTATTGGGGCTAGGAGCAACTGACGAGTGGGCCAGGCTTGCGCGCGGGCCAGCCTTGCAGTGACGCGGTCGAGGCGTGCTTCTGTCGATGAAAAGCAGGGCCGGATCGCTCGTGGGCTGCGGCCAATCGATCGTGGGGTTGTCAGGGCGTTTTTTTACCGTGTTCGTTTGCACCCAGCGGCGGCGCCTCCACTTCAATCGCGTCTGGCCCCATCTGTCGGTCTCGTGGGTGCGCGGCGGTTTGGTCGTCCTTGGTCATGTGAGCACCTCCACTCGGTTCGCTGGGTAAAACAGGGTTTTCGGTCTCTACATGCGGCTACGCGGGATTGCTTGGTCTCGTCTCGCTGCAGGTGGTCCCTTTCTATCCTTGGTCCCACGCGTCGGGCGAGTTGTGTTTCTCTTTAGGTTTCCCTAGAAGTTACAGCGCCTGCGAGAGGCATTTCTGACCGGGTGCGTGGTTTCCTTCTGCTCTTCTCTGCCTCTGTGGCTCGCCTCTCAGCCCACTTCCCCTCGCCTGCGCCTCCTTGTCTTGCTCTCATCCAGTCGCCATTGTCACTCGTCGTAGTTGGTCATTGATAACCAGCGGCTTGCTCATTGCCTGCTTATCCTGTCGTCGGCTTGTTTCGTCATGGCTCCTCGCACTGCCGTTGTTGCGTTTGGCTAGGGAGAGTTTCTTGTTTTGTTTGGTCAATTCCTTCTGGCCTCATTGTAGATTGATCTGTACTGACTTGTTCTTGTCTGTTCCCTCTCCTTTCTTCTTGTTTGCAGGGCTGCCGCGTCTGCTTTGTTGTCTGCCTGCGCGTTTGCTTGTTCTTTCTTTGTGAGGTGAGGTTTTGCGTGCTCCCCTGCTTCTCATCTGCTCGATGAAATGCGTGACTGGGTTTTTGCCGGTCTGAGATCGTTCCTTTGTTTTCCTAGACATGGATGAGGGTTTGCCATGCTAGATCTGTTGTGCGATGCTTCTAGGAGATGATTTTACATATGTTATGCTTTGGTTGCTGTGGTTCCCACACCTAGGGATTGGCTCTGTTAGTTTAAGTCTGTTTTAGTTGCGTTCTTGCCTTCGTCTCGGTTATGGTTATGCCTAGGTTTGCATGGCCATGGGGTCTGTTGCAGGTGAATTCTATTTGTGTTTGTTCCTCAGCTATCTAGGCTTTAATGCTCTTGTGCATCTGGTTTAATTCTTCTGCCTCTTGGACTGGAACTTGTTGTTGTTCATTAAATTTTTGTCTGCTCTTGTTAGGCATGTGTGTGCTACGGTTGTCATCCTTCTTTGTCTTTCTTGTTCCTATTTGTTTGGTCTAGGGTCTACTCTGGCTGTCTTCATTCATATATTTATTTCTGAAGAACAACAATATTGCGAAAGACTGCTCAGTAAGAGGCGAACCCATGAGCTTGTACCACACTATGTCTGTAAGTTGGATAAAGCTTTGAATGGTTTGAAACAAGCCCCGAGAGCCTGGTACTCAAGGCTGAATATGCAACTACAACACCTTGGGTTTACACCATCTAAAGCAGATACTTCTTTGTTCTTTTATCATAGAGATAATATCACCATATTTGTTCTTATCTACGTTGATGATATAATTGTGGCTAGTTCAAGTGCACATGCTACTACTTGTCTGCTTAAAGATCTGAAGTTGGAGTTTGCTCTCAAGGATTTAGGTGATCTTCATCATTTTCTTGGCATAGAAGTTAACCAGATAAAGGATGGTATACTTCTTACATAGGAAAAATACACCACTGACATACTCAGGAGAGTAGGATTGGAAAATTGTAAACTTGTGAGTACACCAATTTCAACTTCAGAAAAACTTACAGTTGAAAGTGGAGAGGCACTTGGACTAGAAGATGCAACAAAATAGAGAAGTGTTGTTGGTGCTTTACAATATTTGACTCTTACCCATCCTGATATTTCTTACTCTGTGAATAACGTATGTCAATATTTGCATGCACCTAGAACAACTCACTGGACTGCAGTAAAAACGATTTTGAGGTATCTTAAATATTCAGAAGGTCTTGGACTTCAGATTACCAAGTCTTTGTGTAACGCCCCAGATTCGATGCGCCAGGTGTCTTCCAGTTATTCGCCGTCTTTGCCATGTCATGTGCTTGCGTGTTGCACTTTGCCATGTCATCATCTGCATTTCATATCATGTCGTCATGTGCATTTCATTTTGCATACGTGTTCATCTCATGCATCCGAGCATTTCCCCGTTGTCCGTTTTGCACTCCGGCACTCTTATGTCCCCCGGCGCCCCCTTTTGCCTCTTTTCATGTGCGGGTGTTGAACATTCTCGGAATGGACCGAGGTTTGCCAAGCGGCCTTGGTATAGCACCGGTAGACCGCCTGTCAAGTTTCGTGTCATCTGGAGGTCGTTTGGTACTCCAACGGTTAACCGGGTAACCGTAAAGCCCTCTTTTGTTGCAGCCCAACACCCCTTCAAAGTGGCCCAAAAACCCATCCAAACCCCCTCCATGCTCTCGGTCGTTCGATCACGATCGTGTGGGCGAAAACCGCTCCTCATTTGGACTCTCCTAGCTCCCTCTACCTATATATAGACCCTCTCCCCCGAAATTCTCGGTCTAACCCTAGCCAAACTCCTCCCCGCTGCCGGACATGTCCGCCTCCGCAGCCGGACGCGTCCACCGCCCGCCGCCACGTCGCTCCAGCCAACCACCGCATGCCACCTCAGTCGCGCCGCCGCCCGCGCCCAATCGCGGCGCGCCACGTCGCCCTCAGCCCGCGCCTCCCTCTCTCTCCTCCGCGCCCGCCGCCGCCCGGCCGCCCGGGCCAAGCGAAACCCGCTAACCCGATTCGCCGCCCGCTGCCTCCGCGGGCTCCAGCGCCTCGCGCCCAGCGTCGCCGCCGCCTTGCCGCCCGTAGCGCCTGCGCCCGTCCGCGCCCGGCGAACGCCGCCGCATCCCGTCGCCGCCGCGGACTCCGCCCCTGGCGCTTCGCCCGCGCCCTTCGCCGCCTCGCCTGCTCACCCAGCGCCGCCGCCTCGGATCTGGCCGGGCGGACCAGATCCGCGCCGCCTCGCCGCGCCTCGCCCGGCGGATCCGCGAGATCCGCCCGGGAGCACCCCGTCCCCGCCTCCGCCGACCAGGTCCGGCGACCCCACTCCGGCGAGCCTCGGTTCCCGTGCCCGTTGACTTCCCCACGAGGTTGATTTTTCTGCTAAGTCCCCGAATATTTTGACTTTATCATGCCATGTTCATCGCATCATAACTTGCAGCATATTGCTCCGTTTCGTGCGTATAATATGTCAAATTGTTCGCCACAACGAGTACTTCATTTCATTCCATTGCATCATGTTCATTTGAGTTCATCTTGATGCCTAAATCATCGTTGCAAGAGTGCTATATGATGTTAACCTGCTGAAACTGTTATAACTTGATAATTTGTCATTTTTGTTGCATTTTATGTGTGCATCTTATGAGCATGAGCTCTACATGTGTTTTGTGCTATGCCATTCCATCTTCACAGTGGTGCCATCCATGTATTTTTGTGGGTCTTGTAGTGAGTGCATCGAGCTTGTTAAGTAGGATACTTTATATGTAACTTGACTAGAATTTTGTGTAGATCATCGTGGTGCATCTTAACTTGCTGTTTAACAACTTGAACATAAGGTTTATTCAGATCTGGACCAATTTCGAAATTTGCATATGAGGACTTACCGGAATTGTTCTATGTTGTTTCCGGCCTCATTTAAACTTGCTTTGATGTGTTGTTCTTGTTTGCATCATCTCTTGCCATGAGTAGCTTTGTCATGCATGCATCATGTCTTGTCTATGTGTGGTGTGTTTACCATGTTGTGTGCTTCTTCTCGATAGTTCCTGCTTTCGCTATGCGATCGTGAGGATTCGTTAAATCTCGCTTGGTTCGTCGTCGTGGCTTCATCTTCTTCATGGACTCGTTCTTCTTCCTAGCGGGATTTCAGGCAAGATGACCGTCACCTTGGATCTCACTACTATCATTGCTATGCTAGTTGCTTCGTTCTATCGCTATGCTGCGCTACCTACCTTTTTCTCCTCAAGCCTCCTAAATTGCCATGAGCCTCTAACCTTTGACACCCTTCCTAGCAAACCATTGTTTGGCTATGTTACCGCTTTGCTCAGCCCTCTTATAGCGTTGCTAGTTGCGGTGAAGTTGAAGATTGCTCCATGGTGAACAGGATTATGTTGGGATATCACAATATCTCTTATATTATTAATGCATCTATATACTTGGTAAAGGGTGGAAGGCTCGGCCTTATGCCTGGTGTTTTGTTCCACTCTTGCCGCCCTAGTTTCCGTCATATCGGTATTATGTTCCCGGATTTTGCGTCCCTAACGCGATTGGGTGATTTATGGGACCCCCTTGACAGTTCGCTTTGAATAAGACTCCTCCAGCAAGGCCCAACCTTGGTTTTACCATTTGCCTCACCTAGCCCTTTTTCCCTTGGGTTTCCGGAGCCAAGGGTCATCTTTATTTTTAGCCCCCCCCCCCCCCGGGCCAGTGCTCCTTCGAGTGTTGGTCCGAAACGGGCAGACTGCGGGGCCATCATGGGGCAACTCGAGGGCTGGTTTTACTCGTAGGGTGACCTATCCGGTGTGCCCTGAGAACGAGATATGTGCAGCTCCTATCGGGATTTGTCGGCACATCGGGCGGCTTTGTTGGTCTTGTTTTATTGCCGTTGAAATGTCTTGTAGCCGGGATTTCGAGACTGATCGGGTCTTCCCGGGGAGAAGGAATATCCTTCGTTGATCGCGAGAGCTTATCATGGGCTAAGTTGGGACACCCCTGCAGGGTATAAACTTTCGAGAGCCGTGCCCGCGGTTATGTGGCAGATGGGAATTTGTTAATATCCGGTTGTAGTAAACTTGAAGCAAACTCTTCTAAAATACACCAACCGTGTGCGTAACCGTGAGTGTCTCTTTTCGGGTTGATCGAGAGGAGAACACGGTTTCTGGGTTATGTCTGACGTAAGTAGGAGTTCAGGATCACTTCTTGATCATTACTAGTTGACGACCGTTCCTTTGTTTCTCTTCTCACTCTCAATTGCGTAAGTTAGCCACCATAAATGCTTAGTCGCTGCTGCAACCTCACCACTTTACCCCTTCCTTACCCTTTAAGCTTTGCTAGTCTTGATACCCATGGTAATGGGATTGCTTTGAGTCCTCGTGGCTCATGATTACTACACCAACAGTTGCAGGTACCGGTTATGTGATGATCATGACGCGAGAGCGATGTGTGCTGGTTTTGCGTTCTTCTTCCGCTTCTTCGATCGGGGATAGGTTCGGTCGGCAGCCTGGGCTAAAGGTGGTGGATGTCGTTTGAGTTTCTGTTTGTGTTCCATCCGTAGTCGGATGTTGATCTCTTGTAAGATGATGTTGTATTCGTGTGGCATTGTATGCCTTATGTATGTATCCCTACCTATTATGTAATGTTGATGTAATGATATCCACCTTGCAAAAGCGTTTCAATACGCGGGTCTATCCTTGGTGGGACCTTCGAGTTCCTTTTGGATAGGGTCGCATATTGGGCGTGACAAGTTGGTATCAGAGCCTCGACCGACCTTAGGAGCCCCCTTGATTGATCGTGTAGTTTGGCCGTTGTTGAGTCTAGAAGAAAACTATTTTCTGAGTCTAGTTATACCGGAGAGTAGGAATTCTTTTTACTCCTCTGCCCCTTCGTCGCTCTGGTGAGAAATCTTGACGTAGGTGTTTTGAATTACTCCTCTTCCCCTTCAAATTTTTCTTTAGGATCACGCAGTTGGTTTTTCGATCGTTGTTCCTCAGCTCTTTGCATCCGGTGCATTTCTCGTCATGGCGATTCGACCCTCTTTGTTTTGCAAGTTCAATCCTCAGTTGTCTTCTTTTCCCACGCCCACCCTTTTTTCGTCTCGGAACCGGAGCCCGTGATCGAGTATGCTTCCTACTCGTGCGAAGTCTTTGCTTTCTCTCCTCAATGATTTCAACTGGTGTTTTCTCTTCAAGATATTCATTGGTTCCCCCTTCCAAGTTGCCTTTGTTTTCCCGCCCTCCCACCCTCTTCTTCCCGGAGTCTGAGTCTGTTTCGAGCATCAATTTCATTCGTACGGAGTCTCTTCAGTCTTCCCTCAATCATTTCAACCGGTGAATTCTCGTCTCGTTTGACATTCATCATCTCTTTTTCTTCCCCGGTGGATTCAATTCAAGTTTTTCGTTGTCGATCGTATTCTTTCCCTCAGCTCAAATATTTCTCTTTGCTCGTTCGCCTCTCGCCAGTTTATCCTTCCGGAGTGATGAAGACATCTCAGGAGTTTCTTCTGTGTTCCAATTAATTCGAGGCTGTCACCACATTCAAATATTTCATTTGTTCCGGTGCATCATCTATCTGTTCAACATCCCTTTCCAACGGTGTTTTTCTCTTCAGCGGGCCCTAACCCATAGGTCTTTTCCCAGGATCTTACCTGACTCTTCTATTTCCCCGGAGTTATTCTCAATTCTTTTTAAGTGTGACGTAAGAATGGATCCCATCAGTCACATGCCTTCTCCAAGATCTCGTTCAAATTCTTTTCATTGTTGGCTCAACCTTTTCAGTTTTTCATTCTTCCGGAGTATCTCATTAATTTTGGTGATGTTTATCGTCGTCATTTGAAGACCGAAGTAGAGTTTCTCTTAAATCTTGTCGGTTCTCTCGAAGTTTCGTGGTTCTAGCTTCATGTTATCCTCTCAAATTATTCCGTTTGTCAGAGACTCTTTTCTTACCCATCCGAAGTATGTCAGGAGTTGTTTCTCAAGTTTTGTGCCTTACCCCTTAATCCTTTTCAAGAAGAATAAGTAGTATGCAAAATCCATTGCTTGTCATCAATTTAATTAGATGAGGGATAAGCATACAATAAAGCTTATTCTTATTTCATCCAAGCAAGTAATCCCTTCCTTCGGAGTTTGTTCTTGAGGAATAAATTCTAGTCCAAGTGTTTTCATCTTTTCTTTTCCGGAGTTCAAATTTTCCTCGGCCATTTCGTCGGAACATCCATCTAAATCATCGCAAAGCTCATCTTATTCTTTTTTCCTTCATTCTATCTCATCATCCTTTTTGTCACCGGAGTTCTTCACGGTGGTTCTTCATGATTTAATTCATTCTTCAAGAGTTCATCAAGATTTTGTTGGTGGAGTTCAAGTATCTTTTCTTCTCATCTCGAAGTGCAATTAAGTCTCTGTATTCTTTGAAGGAAATATGCCCTAGAGGCAATAATAAAGTTATTATTTATTTCCTTATATCATGATAAATGTTTATTATTCATGCTAGAATTGTATTAACCGGAAACATAATACATGTGTGAATACATAGACAAACATACAGTCACTAGTATGCCTCTACTTGACTAGCTCATTAATCAAAGATGGTTATGTTTCCTAACCATAGACATGTGTTGTCATTTGATTAATGGGATCACATCATTAGGAGAATGATGTGATTGACATGACCCATTCCGTTAGCTTAGCACTTGATCGTTTAGTATATTGCTATTGCTTTCTTCATGACCTATAAATGTTCCTATAACTATGAGATTATGCAACTCCCGTTTACCGGAGGAACACTTTGGGTACTACCAAACGTCACAACGTAACTGGGTGATTATAAAGGAGCACTACAGGTGTCTCCAATGGTACATGTTGGGTTGGCGTATTTCGAGATTAGGTTTTGTCACTCCGATTGTCGGAGAGGTATCTCTAGGCCTTCTCGGTAATACACATCACATAAGCCTTGCAAGCATTGCAACTAATAAGTTAGTTGTGAGATGATGTATTACGGAACGAGTAAAGAGACTTGCGGTAACGAGATTGAACTAGGTATTGGATACCGACGATCGAATCTCGGTAAGTAACATACCGATGACAAAGGGAACAACGTATGTCGTTATGCGGTTTGACCGATAAAGATCTTGAAGAATATGTAGGAACCAATATGGGCATCCAGGTTCCGCTATTGGTTATTGACCGAGAATAGTTCTAGGTCATGTATACATAGTTCTCGAACCCGTAGGGTCCGTGACGCTTAACGTTTCGATGACAGTTTATTATGAGTTTATAAGTTTTGATGTACCGAAGTTTGTTCGGAGTCCCGGATGTGATCACGGACATGACGAGGAGTCTCGAAATGGTCGAGACATAAAGATTGATATATTGCAAGCCTATGTTTGGACTTCGGAAAGGTTCCGGATGAAAACGGATTTTACTGAACACCGGGGTTACTGAACCCCCGGGATCAATGGGCCTTGATGGGCCATAAGGGAGAAGAGGAGGGCCGGCCAGGGCAGGCCGCGCGCCCCCTCCCCCTCTAGTCCGAATAGGACAAGGAGAGGGGGGCGGCGCCCCCTTCCCTCTTCCCCCTCCCCAAGACCTAATCCAACTAGGAAAGGGGGGGGAGTCCTACTCCCGGTGGGAGTAGGACTCCTCCAGGCGCGCCTCCCTAGGGCCGGCCGCACCCCCCCCTTGCTCCTTTATATACGGGGGCAGGGGGGCACCCCATGACACACAAGTTGATCTACGGATCGTTCCTTAGCCGTGTGCGGTGCCCCCCTCCACCATATTCCACTTCGGTCATATCTAAGCTGAGCTTAGGCGAAGCCCTGCGCCGGTGAAGTCATATCGTCGCGGAGCTTAGGCGAAGCCCTGCGACAGTGGAGCATCATCATCGTCACCATGCCGTCGTGCTGACGGAACTCGTCCCCTCTCGTTGCTATGCCATCACCATGGTCTTGCGTGTGCGTAGGAAAATTTTTGAAATTACTACGTTGCCCAACAGTGGCATCCGAGCCAGGTTTTATGCGTTGATGTCATATGCACGAGTAGAACACAAGTGAGTTGTGGGCGATATAAGTCATACTGCTTACCAGCATGTCATACTTTGGTTCAGCGGTATTGTGAGATGAAGCGGCCGGACCGACATTACGCCAGACGCTTACGCGAGACTGGTTTCACCGCTTGAGCACTCGTTGCTTAAAGGTGACCGGCGGGTGTCTGCTTTCTCTCACTTTAGTTGAACCTAGTGTAGCTACGCCCGGTCCTTGCGAAGGTTAAAACAGCACCAACTTGACAAACTATCGTTGTGGTTTTGATGCGTAGGTAAGAACGGTTCTTGCTCAGCCCGTAGCAGCCACGTAAAACTTGCAACAACAAAGTAGAGGACGTCTAACTTGTTTTTGCAGGGCATGTTGTGATGTGATATGGTCAAGACGTGATGCTATATTTTATTGTATGAGATGATCATGTTTTGTAACCGAAGTTATCGGCAACTGGCAGGAGCCATATGGTTGTCGCTTATTGTATGAAATGCAATCGCCCTGTAATTGCTTTACTTTATCACTAAGCAGTAGCGATAGTCGTAGAAGCAATAGTTGGCGAGACGACAACGATGCTACGATGGAGATCAAGGTGTTGCGCCGGTGACGATGGTGATCATGACGGTGCTTCGGAGATGGAGATCACAAGCACAAGATGATGATGACCATATCATATCACTTATATTGATTGCATGTGATGTTTATCCTTTATGCATCTTATCTTGCTTTGATTGACGGTAGCATTATAAGATGATCTCTCACTAAAATTATCAAGAAGTGTTCTCCCGAGTATGCACCGCTATGAAAGTTCTTCGTCTTTGAGACACCAAGTGATGATCGGGTGTGATAGGCTCTACGTTCAAATACAACGGTGCAAAACAGTTGCACACGTGGAATACTCGAGTTAAACTTGACGAGCCTAGCATATAACAGATATGGCCTCGGAACACGGAGACCGAAAGGTCGAACGTGAATCATATAGTAGATATGATCAACATAGTGATGTTCACCATTGAAACTACTCCATCTCACGTGATCATCGGACATGGTTTAGTTGATTTGGATCACGTAATCACTTAGATGACTAGAGAGATGTCTGTCTAAGTGGGAGTTTTAATATGATTAATTAAACTTAAATTTATCATGAACTTAGTACCGATAGTATTTTGCTTGTCTATGTTTACTGTAGATAGATGGCTCGTCTTTGTTGTTCCGTTGAATTTTAATGCGTTCCTTGAGAAAGCAAAGTTGAAAGATGATGGTAGCAATTACACGTACTTGGTCCGTAACTTGAGGATTATCCTCATTGCTGCACAAAAGAATTACGTCCTGGAAGCACCGCTGGGTGCCAGTCCTGCTGCAGGAGCAACGCCGAAGTTGTGAACGTCGGCAAAGCAAAGCTGATGACTACTCTATAGTTCAAGTGCCATGCTTTACGGCTTAGAACCGGGTCTTCAACGACGTTTTGAACGTCATGGAGCATATGAGATGTTCCAGGAGTTGAAGTTAATATTTCAAGCAAATGCCCGGATTGAGAGATATGAAGTCTCCACTAAGTTCTATAGCTGCAAGATGGAGGAGAATAGTTACATCAGTGAACATATACTCAAAATGTCTGGGTATAATAATCACTTGATTCAACTGGGAGTTACTCTTCCGGATGATAGTGTCATTGACAGAATTCTCCAATCACTGCCACCAAGCTATAAGAGCTTCGTGATGAACTATAATATGCAAGGGATGACCAAAACAATTCCCGAGCTCTTCGCAATGCTAAAAGCCGCGGAGGTAGAAATCAAGAAAGAGCATCAAGTGTTGATGGTCAACAAGACCACTAGTTTCAAGAAAAGGGCAAAGGAAAGAAGAAGGAACTTCAAAAGAACAGCAAGAAAGTTGCTGCTCAAGAGAAGAAACCCAAGTCTGGACCTAAGCCTGAAACCGAGTGTTTTTACCGGAAGCATCGACACTGGAAGCGGAACTGCCCCAAGTATTTGGCGGATAAGAAGGATGGCAAGGTGATCAAAGGTATATGTGATATACATGTTATTGATGTGTACCTTACTAATACTCGCAGTAGTACCTGGGTATTTGATACTGGTTCTGTTGCTAATATTTGCAACTCGAAACAGGAACTACGGATTAAGCGAAGATTGGCTAAGGACGAGGTGACGATGCGCGTGGGAAATGGTTCCAAAGTCGATGTGATCGCGGTCGGCACGCTACCTCTACATCTACCATCGGGATTAGTTTTAGACCTAAATAATTGTTATTTGGTGCCAGCGTTAAGCATGAACATTATATCTGGATCTTGTTTGGTGCGAGACGGTTATTCATTTAAGACAGAGAATAATGGTTGTTCTATTTATATGAATAATATCTTTTATGGTCATGCACCCTTGAAGAGTGGTCTATTTTATTGAATCTTGATAGTAGTAATACACATATTCATAGTGTTGAAACCAAAAGATACAGAGTTGATAATGATAATGCAACTTATTTGTGGCACCGCCGTTTGGGTCATATCGGTGTAAAACGCATGAAGAAACTCCATCTTGATGGACTTTTGGAATCACTTGATTATGAATCACTTGGTACTTGCGAACCGTGCCTCATGGGCAAGATGACTAAAATGCCGTTCTCCGTAACTATGGAGCGAGCAACTGATTTGTTGGAAATCATACATACTGATGTTTGTGGTCCAATGAATGTTGAGGCACGCCAAGCGGGTATCGTTATTTTCTCACCTTCACAGATGATTTGAGCAGATATGGGTATATCTACTTAATGAAACACAAATCTGAAACATTTGAAAAGTTCAAAGAATTTCAGAGTGAAGTGGAAAATCATCGTAACAAGAAAATAAAATTTCTACGATCTGATCGTGGAGGAGAATATTTGAGTTACGAGTTTGGTTTACATTTGAAACAATGTGGAATAGTTTCGCAACTCACGCCACCCGGAACACCACAAAGAAATGGTGTGTCCGAACGTCGTAATCGTACTTTACTTGATATGGTGCGATCTATGATGTCTCTTACTGATTTACCGCTATCGTTTTGGGGATATGCTTTAGAGACGGCCGCATTCACGTTAAATAGGGCACCATCAAAGTTCGTTGAGACGACACCTTATGAACTGTGGTTTGGCAAGAAACCAAAGTTTTCGTTTCTTAAAGTTTGGGGCTGCGATGCTTATGTGAAGAAACTTCAACCAGATAAGCTCGAACCCAAATCGGAGAAATGTGTCTTCATAGGATACCCAAAGGAGACTGTTGGGTACACCTTCTATCACAGATCTGAAGGCAAGATTTTCGTTGCTAAATTCGGATCCTTTCTAGAAAAGGAGTTTCTCTCGAAAGAAGTGAGTGGGATGAAGGTAGAACTTGATGAGATAATCAGATTCTGCTCCCTTATTGGAAAGTAGTTCATCACAAGAAAGCGGTTCCTGTGACAACTACACCAATTAGTGAGGAAACTAATGATATTGATCAGAAACTTCAGATCAAGTTTCTACCGAACTTCAGAGGTCAACCAGAGTAAGATACGCACTGCAGTGGTACGGTAATCCTATTCGGAAGTCATGTTACTTGACCATGGTGAACCTACAAACTATGAAGAAGCGATGGTGAGCCCAGATTCGCAAAATGGCTGGAAGCCATGAAATCTGAGATGGGATCCATGTATGAGAACAAAGTATGGACTTTGGTTGACTTGCCCGATGATCGGCAAGCCATTGAGAATAAATGGATCTTTAAGAAGAAGACCGACGCTGATGGTAATGTAATCGTTCTATAAAGCTCGACTTGTTGCGAAAGGTTTTCGACAAGTTCAAGGGGTTGACTACGATGAGACTTTCTCACCCGTAGCGATGCTTAAGTCTGTCCGAATCATGTTAGCAATTGCTGCATTTTATGATTATGAAATTTGGCAAATGGATGTAAAAACTGCATTCTTGAATGGATTTCTAGAAGAAGAGTTGTATATGATGCAACCAGAAGGTTTTGTTGATCCAAAGGGTGCTAACAAAGTGTGCAAGCTCCAGCGATCAATTTATGGTCAGTGCAAGCCTCTCGGAGTTGGAATAAACGCTTTGATAGTGTGATCAAAGCATATGGTTTTATACGGACCTTTGGAGAATCCTGTATTTACAAGAAAGTGAGTGGGAGCTCTGTAGCATTTCTGATATTATATGTGGACAACATATTATTGATTGGAAATGATATAGAATTTCTGGATAGCATAAAAGGATACTTGAATAAAAGTTTTTCAATGAAAGACCTCGGTGAAGCTGCTTACATATTGGGCATCAAGATCTATAGAGATAGATCAAGACGCTTAATTGGACTTTCACAAAGCACATACCTTGATAAAGTTTTGAAAAGTTCAAAATGGATCGTGCAAAGAAAGGTTTTTACCTGTATTACAAGGTGTGAAATTGAGTCGACTCAATGCCCGACCACAGCAGAAGATAGAGAGAAAATGAAAGATATTCCTATGCTTCAGCCATAGGCTCTATCATGTATGCAATGCTGTGTACCAGACCTGACGTATGCTTAGCAATAAGCTTAGCAGGGAGGTACCAAAGTAATCCAGGAGTGGATCACTGGACAGCGGTCAAGAACATCCCGAAATACCTGAAAAGGACTAACGATATGTTTCTCAGATATGGAGGTGACAAAGAGCTAGTCGTAAATGGTTACGTCGATGTAAGCTTTGACACCGATCCGGACGATTCTAAATCGCAAACCGGATACGTGTTTTTATTAAACGGTGGAGCTGGGTTGGTGCAGTTCTAAACAAAGCGTCGTGGCGGGATCTACATGTGAAGCGGAGTACATAGCTGCTTCGAAGCAGCAAATGAAGGAGTCTGGATGAAAGAGTTCATTTCCGATCTAGGTGTCATACCTAGTGCATCGGGACCAATGAAGATCTTCTGTGAAAATACTGGTGCAATTGCCTTGGCAAAGGAATCCAGATTTCACAAGAGGACCAAGCATATCAAGAGACGCTTCAATTCCATTCGGGACCAAGTCCAAGTGGGAGACATAGAGATTTGCAAGATACATACGGATCTGAATGTTGCAGACCCGTTGACTAAGCCTCTTCCACGAGCAAAACATGATCAACACCAAGACTCCATGGGTGTTAGAATCATTCTTGTGTAATCTAGATTATTGACTCTAGTGCAAGTGGGAGACTGAAGGAAATATGCCCTAGAGGCAATAATAAAGTTATTATTTATTTCCTTATATCATGATAAATGTTTATTATTCATGCTAGAATTGTATTAACCGGAAACATAATACATGTGTGAATACATAGACAAACATACAGTCACTAGTATGCCTCTACTTGACTAGCTCATTAATCAAAGATGGTTATGTTTCCTAGCCATAGACATGTGTTGTCATTTGATTAATGGGATCACATCATTAGGAGAATGATGTGAGTGACATGACCCATTCCGTTAGCTTAGCACTTGATCGCTTAGTATATTGCTATTGCTTTCTTCATGACCTATACATGTTCCTGTAACTATGAGATTATGCAACTCCGTTTACGGAGGAACACTTTGGGTACTACCAAACGTCACAACGAATCGGGTGATTATAAAGGAGTACTACAGGTGTCTCCAATGGTACATGTTGGGTTGGCGTATTTCGAGATTAGGTTTTGTCACTCCGATTGTCGGAGAGGTATCTCTAGGCCTTCTCGGTAATACACATCACATAAGCCTTGCAAGCATTGCAACTAATAAGTTAGTTGTGAGATGATGTATTACGGAACGAGTAAAGAGATTTGCCGGTAACGTAGATTGAACTAGGTATTGGATACCGACGATCGAATCTCGGGTAAGTAACATACCGATGACAAAGGGAACAACGTATGTCGTTATGCGGTTTGACCGATAAAGATCTTCGAAGAATATGTAGGAACCAATATGGGCATCCAGGTTCCGCTATTGGTTATTGACCGAGAATAGTTCTAGGTCATGTCTACATAGTTCTCGAACCCGTAGGGTCCGCACGCTTAACGCTTCGATGATGCTTATTATGAGTTTATAAGTTTTGATGTACCGAAGTTTGTTCGAGTCCCGGATGTGATCACGGACATGACGAGGAGTCTCGAAATGGTCGAGACATAAAGATTGATATATTGGAAGCCTATGTTTGGACTTGGAAGGTTCGAATGAAAGCGGGATTTCTTAGGAACACCGGGGTTACGGAACCCCTCGGGGATCAATGGGACTTGATGGGCCATAAGGGAGAAGAGGAGGGCGGCCAGGGCAGGCCGCCCTCCCCTCTAGTCCGAATAGGACAGGAGAGAGGCGGCGCCTCCCTCTTCCCCTTCCCCAAGACCTAATCCAACTAGGAAGGGAGTCCTACTCGGTGGGAGTAGGACTCCTCCAGCGCGCCTCCTAGGGCCGGCCGCACCCCCCTTGCTCCTTTATATACGGGCGGGGGCACCCCATGACACACAAGTTGATCTACGGATCGTTCCTTAGCCGTGTGCGGTGCCCCTCCACCATATTCCACTTGGTCATATCGTCGCGGAGCTTAGGCGAAGCCCTGCGCCGTGAAGTCATATCGTCATGAGCTTAAGGCGAAGCCCTGCGTCGGTGGAGCATCATCATCGTCACCATGCCGTCGTCTTGTGGAACTCGTCCCCGACGCTTTCGGATCGGAGCCCGGGATTGTCATCGAGCTGAGCGTGTCGAACTCGGAGGTGCCATACGTTCGGTACTTGGATCGGTCGGATCGTAAAGACGTACGACTACATCAACCGCGTTGTTATAACGCTTCCGCTTTCGGTCTACGAGGGTACGTGGACATACACACTCCCCTCTCGTTGCTATGCCATCACCATGGTCTTGCGTGTGCGTAGGAAAATTTTTGAAATTACTACGTTCCCCAACATTCTTTTGAAGTGAAGTTTTGCATTTCTTCGTTCTTCTAAGCTATCCAATCATTTCCGTTTGCGGCTAGTTATCACCTCATAATTTTGATATGTTTTTCATAAGTCCACATCAAGCTTATTCTTTCGTTGTTGATTTTCTCAACAACTCCGTTCAACCTTTCCTTCTAAGTTCTTTTCATTCCATTCTTTCAATTCTTCCGGAGGCATTGCGTTGCTTATGTCGTCAAGTGTCATTCCATCTTGTGAAGTTCGTGTTCTATTCTTTCCTTGTTCAGTCGGAGTGCTGCCTAAATCCTTTCAGCCTTATTCGTTTCTTATCTCGTTCTAACCGGAGTGGTTTCATAGCCTATCTGATTCCGTGAGCCTTCGATTCTCGTCATACTCGTCGTTTCTCTCTTCTTCTCGTGTGCTCTCGATTCTTTGCTTCTTCTCTTGAGTTCTTGTTTCACCTCATCCCTTTTTCCCTTCCGTCTCGGTCCTAAGATCTCGGGACGAGATCTCTTTTTAGTGGAGGAGTGTTGTAACGCCCCGGATTCGATGCGCCAGGTGTCTTCCAGTTATTCGCCTTCTTTTCCATGTCATGTGCTTGCGTGTTGCACTTTGCCATGTCATCATCTGCATTTCATATCATGTCGTCATGTGCATTTCATTTTGCATACGTGTTCGTCTCATGCATCCGAGCATTTTCCTCATTGTCTGTTTTGCAATCCGGCACTCCTATGTCCCCCGGCGCCCCCTTTTGCCTCTTTTCATGTGCGGGTGTTGAACATTCTCGGAATGGACCGAGGTTTGCCAAGCGGCCTTGGTATAGCACCGCTAGACCGCCTGTCAAGTTTCGTGCCATCTGGAGGTCGTTTGGTACTCCAACGGTTAACCGGGTAACCGTAAAGCCCTCTTTTGTTGCAGCCCAACACCCCTTCAAAGTGGCCCAAAAACCCATCCAAACCCCCTCCATGCTCTCGGTCGTTCGATGACGATCGTGTGGGCGAAAACCGCTCCTCATTTGGACTCTCCTAGCTCCCTCTACCTATATATAGACCCTCTCCCCCGAAATTCTCGGTCTAACCCTAGCCAAACTCCTCCCCGCCTCCGGACATGTCCGCCTCCGCAGCCGGACGCGTCCACCGCCCGCCGCCACGTCGCTCCAGCCAACCACCGCATGCCACCTCAGTCGCGCCGCCGCCAATCGCGGCGCGCCACGTCATCTCGGCCCGCGCCTCCTCTCTCTCCTCGCGCCCGCCGCCGTGCCCGCCGGGCAAGCGAAACCCGCGATTCGCCGCCCGCCGCCTCCGCGGGCTCCGCGCCTCGAGCCAGTCGCTGCCCTTGCCGCCCGGCGCGCCTACGCCCGTCCGCCCGGCAGGCGCCAGCGCATCCCGTCGCCACCGCGGGCTCCGCCCTGGCCGCTTCGCCGCGCCCTTCCGCCTCGCCTGCCACCCCAGCGCCGCCGCCTCGGATCTGGCCGGGCCGGACGGATCCGGCCGCCGCCTCGCCAGCGCCTGGGGCGGATCCGGCGAGATCCGCCCGGGAGCACCCCGTCCCCGCCTCCGCCGACCAGGTCCGGCGACCCCACTCCGGCGAGCCTCGATTCCCGTGCCCGTTGACTTCCCCACAAGGTTGATTTTTCTGCTAAGTCCCCGAATATTTTGACTTTAACATGCCATGTTCATTGCATCATAACTTGCTGCATATTGCTCCGTTTCGTGCATATAATATGTCAAATTGTTCGTCTCAACGAGTAATTCATTTCATTACATTGAATTATGTTCATTTGAGTTCATCTTGATGCCTGAATCATCGTTGCAAGAGTGCTATATGATGTTAACCTGCTGAAACTGTTATAACTTGATAATTTGTCATTTTTGTTGCATTTTATGTGTGCATCTTATGAGCATGAGCTCTACATTTGTTTTGTGCTATGCCATGCCATCTTCACAGTGGTGCCATCCATGTATTTTTGTGGGCCTTGTAGTGAGTGCACCGAACTTGTTAAGTAGGATACTTGTTGCTGTTTTCCTGACTGATTCTGTTATATTTTGTTGCTATGTAAACCTGCTGATACAAGTCATTCTATGCATAATATGGAGATGTTCACTAAGGTTGTTTTGTTATACATGTCATGCTCTATCCATCCATGCCCCTGGTTGCATTTATAGCCTGCTTGAGCTTGTTGTAATCTTGCTCTCAAATTGCTAAATAATGTTGTTGTCAGCCTGTTAACATTAAGTTCAATGTTGCCACGATTGTTGTTAGTGATCCATGCACCCTATGAACTTGCTCTTGCCATTCCTAGATTCACACACATGTCTTATTACTGTTGGTTGGCTTGCCATGCCATGTATTACTCTGTGGTGAGTGGTTCAAGCTCACCAACATGCCTACTTATTGTTGTTCCTGCCATGTATGAATCTGTCATATCATTTGCCATGTTTACATGGGTGCCATCATATTTTCTGTGCCCTTTTGGCTCATGGTCAGTAAAGGACTTTTGTTCTATGCAATTAGTAAATTCATGTCATGCCTTTGTTTGCCATGATAAGTTCTTGTAGCATGTTGTTTGATAGCTCTAAACATTGCAATCTGATGTTATTTCCTGATAAGTCTGAAACTGTTATTATTTGCAATCTTGCCATGTCCTTTTGAGCATGTTCTAGTGATTTCTGGAGATAGCTCAGTGTTCATGTTTTGTTATGCTTTACCTGTACTTCATGCCCATGCCTTTTATTATTACGTTGAGATGCTGTAGCTTGTTATTTTGATGCTTGCAATATGCCTAGTTGCTGTTTTGAACAGTGTTGTCATGTCTTGTGTAGAGTGTATGTGTTGAACCGTTGCTCCGTTTTGAGTGTGCTCTATATGAAACTTGCTTGTTTTTGCATGTAGTTTCATATTATCATGTTGCATCCTTGTTTTGAGGTGTTTGCTTGATGTTTGTATGCATTTTGCATCAATGCCATGTTTAATTTGTTTTGCTCATATCTTCTAGGCCGTAGTCTCAATTAAATGAACTTTATATGTAACTTGACTAGAATTTTGTGTAGATCATCGTGGTGCATCTTAACTTGCTGTTTAACAACTTGAACATAAGGTTTATTCAGATCTGGACCAATTTCGAAATTTGCATATGAGGACTTACCGGAATTGTTCTATGTTGTTTCCGGCCTCATTTAAACTTGCTTTGATGTGTTGTTCTTGTTTGCATCATCTCTTGCAATGAGTAGCTTTGTCATGCATCATGCTTGTTATGCATCATGTCTTGTCTATGTGTGGTGTGTTTACCATGTTGTGTGCTTCTTCTCGATAGTTCCCGTTTCGTTGCGATCGTGAGGATTCGTTCGTCTACGCTTGGTTCGTCGTCGTGGCTTCATCTTCTTCATGGACTCGTTCTTCTTCCTAGCGGGATTTCAGGCAAGATGACCGTCACCTTGGATCTCACTACTATCATTGCTATGCTAGTTGCTTCGTTCTATCGCTATGCTGCGCTACCTACCTTTTGCTCCTCAAGCCTCCTAAATTGCCATGAGCCTCTAACCTTTGACACCCTTCCTAGCAAACCATTGTTTGGCTATGTTACCGCTTTGCTCAGCCCTCTTATAGCGTTGCTAGTTGCAGGTGAAGTTGAAGATTGCTCCATGGTGAACAGGATTATGTTGGGATATCACAATATCTCTTATATTATTAATGCATCTATATACTTGGTAAAGGGTGGAAGGCTCGGCCTTATGTCCTGTGTTTTGTTCCACTCTTGCCGCCTAGTTTCCGTCATATCGGTATTATGTTCCCGGATTTTGCGTCCCTAACGCGATTGGGTGATTTATGGGACCCCCTTGACTGTTCGCTTTGAATACTACTCCCCCACAAAGGCCCAACCTTGGTTTTACCATTTGCCTCACCTAGCCCTTTTTCCCTTGGGTTTCTGGAGCCCAAGGGTCATCTTTATTTTAGCCCCCCCCCCCCCCCGGGCCAGTGCTCCTTCGAGTGTTGGTCCGAAATGGGCAGATCATGGGCCACCACGGGGCAACTCGAGGGCTGGTTTTACTCGTAGGCTGACCTATCCGGTGTGCCCTGAGAACGAGATATGTGCAGCTCCTATCGGGATTTGTCGGCACATCGGGCGGCTTTGCTGGTCTTGTTTTATTGCTGTTGAAATGTCTTGTAGCCGGGATTCCGAGACTGATCGGGTCTTCCCGGGGAGAAGGAATATCCTTCGTTGATCGCGAGAGCTTATCATGGGCTAAGTTGGGACACCCCTGCAGGTATAAACTTTCGAGAGCCGTGCCCGCGGTTATGTGGCAGATGGGAATTTGTTAATATCCGGTTGTAGTAAACTTGAAGCAAACTCTTCTAAAATACACCAACCGTGTGCGTAACCGTGAGTGTCTCTTTTCGGGTTGATCGAGAGGAGAACACGGTTTCGGGTTATGTCTCGACGTAAGTAGGAGTTCGTGATCACTTCTTGATCATTACTAGTTGACGACCGTTCCTTTGTTTCTCTTCTCACTCTCAATTGCGTAAGTTAGCCACCATAAATGCTTAGTCGCTGCTGCAACCTCACCACTTTACCCCTTCCTTACCCTTTAAGCTTTGCTAGTCTTGATACCCATGGTAATGGGATTGCTGAGTCCTCGTGGCTCACAGATTACTACACCAACAGTTGCAGGTACCGGTTATGTGATGATCATGACGCGAGAGCGATGTGTGCTGGTTTTGCAGTTCTTCTTCTGCTTCTTCGATCAGGGGATAGGTTCCAGGTCGGCAGCCTGGGCTAGCAGGGTGGATGTCGTTTGAGTTTCTGTTTGTGTTCCATCCGTAGTCGGATGTTGATCTCTTGTAAGATGATGTTGTATTCGTGTGGCATTGTATGCCTTATGTATGTATCCCTACCTATTATGTAATGTTGATGTAATGATATCCACCTTGCAAAAGCGTTTCAATACGCGGGTCTATCCTTGGTGGGACCTTCGAGTTCCTTTTGGATAGGGTCGCATATTGGGCGTGACACTTTGTCTATGCTTGTTACTGCATACTCTGATGCAGACTGGGCATGGTGTGCTGATGACAGAAGGTCCACAGGTGGTTTTGCTGTTTTTCTGGAAACAAATCTTGTGTCTTAGAGTGCAAGAAAGAAAGCAACTGTCTCTAGGTCAAGTACAGAAACTGAATACAAGGCCTTAGCAAATGCTACAGCTGAAGTAATGTGGATACAGACGTTACTCTATGAGCTTGGAATTAAAGATCCACGGGCTGCAAGGTTATGGTGTGACGTGCAACCTATCTCTCAGCCAATCCAGTCTTTCATGCACGCACAAAACACATTGAAGTTGATTTTCATTTTGTCAGAGAAAGAGTAGCTCGAAAGCTACTGGACATTCGATTTATACCTACTGGAGATCAACTTGCTGATGGCTTTACAAAACCTCTCACCATGAGAAGGTTGGATGAGTTCAAGTACAATCTCAACCTTAGCAGAGTTTCACAAGGTTCAGATTGAGGGGCAGTGTTGGAATAGTTAGTTTGAGATAGAGTTGTATAGGGATAGATACCTTGTTTAAACCTTGTACCCTTCTCTATCTCTTCTTCTGTTATCCTCATGTAACGATTGTTCTCTCTAACGAACGATCTCATCTTGTAAGCCACGACATTGATCCTATATATACAAGTGCGGTCCGAGCAAAGGGTTTAACGCTTCCCAATTCATCTTACATGAATTACTCTAGTTTTTTCACACTTGGGTTTTTGGGAGACTTTGCTATCAAACACAGCCTAATTAACACCATGTTTTCTTTGGTGCAGCGAAAATGGTGCAACTTGAGAAAGAAGAGGACCCCTTGGTCCACGACGAATCCATGCTGGATGACGACGAGGACTACGTGGAGTCAGAGGATGACGAAGAGAATGACGATTCAGAGGAAGAAGAATTGCAGCAGGCTGAACCTTCAAAGAAGGCCGTGTACAACAAGGAGGGCCTCCTCGAGAAGCTCGAGGAGATGGCCTGGCCAGAGAATGTCGTGGACTAGATGCACAAGCTCACTGTCGATAACGACCAGGGGGACAAGGTCGACGTGAACGACAACCTTACCCGTGAGCTCGCCTTCTACACCCAGGCTCTGGATGGCACGAGGCAGGCCTTCAAGAAGCTGTAGTCTAGGAAGGTCCGGTTCCTCAGGCCGACTTTCACATGCACAGGATCAAAGGGAAGCTCTTGTTCGAGAAGAAGAGGATCGAGGAGGCCGAGGAGAGGAAGAAGACGCGGGGGTCCAAGAAGAGATCCAAGGAGGTGCAGGCGGAGAAGCTCAGGGAGAGGGCCAAGGAGAGGAAGGAGAGCATCGAGTCGGTCGAGAAGTGGAGGAAGCAGAGGCCTGGCGTTTCCCCTGGTGGCAGGTCTGGCCTCTGGCGGTCTTAGTGCATACACTAATGTTAAGCTAATTTCATACACTAGGGGAGGGGATATGATCAAGCAAGCGGCCTGATAAAGCCTAACAACAGATACTGTTTTATGCTGAAAATAAATATTTCCAAATGCTTGTAAATAAAATACAGTAACATAGAGAATGTAGAAAGATGGAAGTAAGATGGGCGTGGTGGTTACTTTGCTACCATCAGATTCTAAATAGAAGAGAACCCATGGGAACCCATGTTGAGATTATTTGAGTTGATACCGTCCGTCCTGCATAAGGAACCAATTTCCATGAGCTTGGTAGGTACTGCGTCTGTAATAGGAGAAGCCTTCTCCTTCCTTGTGTCAGGATCCATCTATCTCAGACTCTGCAGCTTGGCCTTCTTCTCTAGTTGGAGCATGCCAGATGATTTTAGCCACCACGTAACAGACACAAAGGTGGTGATAGACAGCATCCAGATCCTTGCAAAACACAAACTCTGAAGGTTTTTCTCATGTTTCTCTTGCCAAGCTAGGTCATCCCTAGTCATGATTTTATTCTGAGCAAGACGCCAAATAAAAACCATACAAAAAATATATGGATCTTAGGAGGGGCCTTAATCTTCCAAACAGCAGGCAAAAAATTGATCATAATTAATCTTCTTATAAAGAGAAGTAGAAGGGAAAAAGCAGCCACTAGGCACATATTGCCCAACAATCTGCTCCTCGCCGCCAGTAATATAAACACAATGATCCATGCAATACTTTCAAACTCATCACTATGGTTCCTCATAACGGTGCACCTAAATCCGTTGGTCATCCCAGATATCAGCAACGGTCTTGCCTTGCTCATTAACTATGCAGTACAGGTCCCAAGATTCAGCAGCTAGAGGAACAGACCCAAACCATCTTCGGCCCTCCCAAACTACCAAGGACGGTTCGTTCCGCCAACAGTCGATCAGTTTCAGTCATGCCACATCTATCTAGAGCTCTACAATATCAAGTCACGACGATCATTCATCGGCCTCGCCTGAGGAGGCTCGATATCCGCTCGAAGAACATGGGGAACATGTCCATGCTGAACCGTATGTCCTGCACTTTCATCCACTTCAAAGCCATCTCCTCCAGGGTGCCCAGCGAGGAGTATTTGTAGGCCCATTCACCGCCATCAGGCTGCTCCAACCATGTAAGGCTGAAATCATAACCTGCAATAAATGACTTGAACATCTCAGTTAAGATTGCATTACCACCTTTATAGTACATACATAATAGTATGCTACTAGTATTTTATTTTATGCTCAGAGTTCTATTGGTGGCGCAAAATGAAGCATCAACTGATGCAAAATCATCATATACTAGGTACTTGCTTCCATGTTGACAAACAAAGGCACATGTTTATCGCCAGAATATAAATGCAAATACATAATTGTCACATGTTGGTGATAAAATGATAAGAGGTAACATGCCACTTCAACATACTACTACCTATCACTAATTGACAGGAACATAGCCTCCACATGTGAACAAGTATAAGAATATTATATGGCTTCGCTTCACTCCATGATCATCAAAATTTCACAGCCATAATTACAATAAAATAAAAGAAGTGCACAATTCTTGCTAGAAGGCAAGCTGACAATGAATGTGTATTTAGCACCCTAAACATAACTGCTATCCAGATATCCAGCTTGCCCAGTTACATATAAAATCACTTGCATGAATGCAAGTAAAATATCAAGGCCAACATGTAGAATGCAAACCATAAATAACCCCAGAGTCATATATTCTACTAATATGCTGTAGCAAAAAAAACAACGCGAGAACTGGTGTTCACAATGTACCAGTAGCTTCATGATAGATTGAAAGTGACAGTCCTTCTGCTTCATCCTTCAGTGAAAACTTCATGCCAACTAAAGATTCCACCAGCATATGATACATGCAAGAACGAGAACTTTCATCTGTCCCACTCCCTGAAAGCAACAGACTTACAAGTCAAACCAATTTACAGGCATGAGAAGAAACACAAACAGCAATGCACTTGTACATTACCACTAACCTGAGCTGCAAACACCTCTTCTACAACAGTCCTGCTACAGAATCAATGCAAGCCATGAAAACAGGGGCTAGGCAAACAATATAAAGCTCAAAATAATCATTTACCCTTGCATACTTCTACACTACCAGCAAAGTAGTTTCAACAACTTGCCTCTCTAGCTTCATTCTGAAAGCTACCATGGTGGGCAATGGCTTTCACACTGGACTGGACTGTATTCGTTCTGTTTGACATTGGTGTCCTTGCAGGTGAAACTGGAGTTTGCTTCTGTATGATTTCAGTTGTCTCAGGAGATACTAGAGCTGCATAATTATTTGTGTCATTCTTCTCAGCCAAGAGACGCTTAAGCCTCAAAATTTCAGTTTCAAACTCCTTTGCTGCATAAGAAAAGCAGAGCAGAGTAAATAAAAATTGCAGCTAAATCACTTGGTTATCACCACAAAGAATGAAAGATAGAAATAGATTTGTTGGCAATCTACAAGGTATAGGTGAATTTACAAAGGACTGCTGTGCTTCATAAGGTGTGTATTTTTTTTCTGCATAAAGTGTACTTCAATAGGGTGCAACCACATGTTGACAGTTGACACACTCATATAATCGATTATATGCGTGTTGCAATTTGATATAACAATAGCCCAATTAGAATAGATTACTACAATAGTGAAGAGTATCACAATAACTGTTCAATTTATTGTCTAATATCATGTGATATGCCTTGTTTGTTGCTAATTTTCCAACTCTCTTTGAGGCTCAGGCGGTCAACTCAGGCGGTCACAAACTAAACATCAAAGAATTGTGGCAATCAGCAAATTAAGATTAAAAAAACTACTCAAGTAATTAAGCCCGATGTATAGAAATGTCACAGCCTGGAGAAGTAGTTGCTTACAACATTCAAATACTTAGATATGTGAGTTGCCTGAAAATCAGATCATAACAAAGATAAGTTGATTTGAGGTATAGACATCTGTTAATCTGTAAAGTACTCTCCATCAGACACATTAATGCACTCTATTTCAAGAAGACATGTATTAATCCCCCATAAATGCATGTTTTATGCTGACACACCACCGATCTCCATTCTCTAAAATTCCAAGCATCAACTTGGACCAAATGGTAAAGGGAGTACAACTCAAAATTTAGACAAGGAAACTCACTGTCAACAACAAGTGTCTGGGCCGCAAGCTGCTGCTCCCTGTCAACGAGAAGTGCCTGGGTGTTTGAAAGCTTGTGCTCCCTGTCAACAAGAACTGTCCGTGTCTCCGCAAGCTGACGGTCTTTGCCAAGGCTGGCATAAAAGAATCAACAGCAACAACAAGAAAAAGAAGAGGAATCAGTGTCTCAGTCGTCATTCCCCAAAAAATAAAAGTGAGCCCAAATCAGCAAGCACAACAAAAGCATTTGATCTTACAGCTCGTCGCGGAGCTGGTTGTTGTCGTCCCGGAGGTTCTGGAGCTCACATTCCATCTCCTTCAGGGCTGCATCATCCAAATCACAAAATGTTTAAAGAAAAAACACCGATCTCCGGCTGAGAAGGACAGAATTCGCTCAGCTTTACCTTGGCACATCTTCTTGATATCAGGCTCCTCCTGCACCGTCCCATTGTTCGGAAGCTTCCTCTTCTGTGTGCAACGGCGCGGTGGCGCAAAAGGGAAGAAAAATGAGACGAAAAGAGTGGAGAGACGGGCAGGGTACAGAAGTGGGGAAGGGGTTAGACGGCAGTACCCTGAGGCCGGTATTCTTTCGGTTCTCCATCCACGCGGGCAAGGATTCTGCAAGCTTCTAGAACTGACGCCTTCTTGTTTGCTCTGCTGTGGATGCCGAAGCTGCTCCAAGCCTCTCCAACTGACAATGCTGATGCCCTGTTCCAACTCCCAAGTTCCAAAGGGATAGAATTAGACTTTTAGTAAGTGTAAAATGAATATGGAACAGCAAATTAAATCATCAGCTAGCTGTATATCTGTCATGGCATAACACGAAAGGTGGAACCTGAAGATCGATCAACCAGCAAACATGCAAAAGGAGAAGCAATCACTTTAAACGGGACTGACAATTCAGGTCTGACTGTAAAAATCAACAACACAGCGCAACATTATCTATATTCCCAATCATAAACGAGATCTGGTGCATCCATCATGCCAACAATACCACTAGTTAGTAGTGATGTGTTAAGTGCCCGTTCGGCAACGGGCCGCTCCAGCTACTCCGCTCTGCTGGAGCGACAGAATGGCAGCTCCGCAAAAATGAACTGCGCGCCGCTCCACTCCACCGCTTCAGCTCCGCGGAGTTGGGAGCCGGAGTGTTCCCGAACGGGCCTTAAGTGTTAAGCAATCAATTTCGGCCAGTATAATAACCAAGACAAAGCTCCCGCTCTCTCAACTGCGTGTTTACTGCTGCTACTAAGCTTTGGCTTCAGGTCAAGGCCGTGCCGATTAAAAAACAACTTGATGTTTTCCCTTTTCATATGTACCGCCGTCAGTCGTTGCATGTTTCACTACTGCTAACACGTTGAAAGAAAAACATTTGCGCATCTGAAGAAGATTAACTACATACAGTTTGTAAACATTTGCCCTTGCAGGCATTACCACAAACACCTACCAAGCAAAAAATCCTTTCGCATGTGGCGGACTTGAGCACGCACGGGAAAAATCATGCGGCGAGTACTAGCTCATCAAGAGATAACCATCGTCATCTTCTCACAACAATATATGTCAGATCTACGGCAGGCGCTCATCCAATGCAGGAATCAGGGGGGATTTTGAGCGGGGGATTTTGAGCGGGCAGAGGGAGGGGAGGGAGGACGGAGGAGGGCGGTGGCTACCTGCCTATGGACTGGTCGCCGGCGTAGCTCCGGGCGGCGGCGTTGCTGGGCGGGGCGGCTGCTCCAGGGACAGGGAGGAGGCGCTGCTGCGCCGGCGGCGGGGCAGCAGGGGGGTCGGCTGGCTGGGCGCGCCGCGGCGGAGGGCCGGCGGTGGCGGCGGCGGCGGCTGGACCCTAGGTCTCGCGGTCGGGAAGGGCTCCGGTGGTGGGCTCGGGGACGAAGCGGCGGTCGCCTCTCTCTCCGTTCGCTCGCTGGAATTCGAATTCCAGGAGAGGGTGAGCCGAAAGAGAGTGGAGCAATTATTTTTCCAGAGAGGCAGGTATCTTTTTTTTTTGGGACAAAGAGAGGCAGGTAGGTGATCCCGGCCCCATGGCCAAACGGCCTGGCCCGGCACTACCCGCCGTGGCACGTTTAATAGCCGGGCCGGCCCACGGGCATCGTTCCTTGGCCCAGGCACGGCCTGATTATTAAACGGGCCGGCCCGTGGCACATTATTACTCCTAGCAACAGCAGAAAGTGAGAGGAGGTGAAGAAATTTCCTTGTGAAGAGCACCTGAGAAGAAGCAGAGCCATGGCATTTCTTCCCCAGATTTCCCCAGCCAGGCACAACCTGCTTCTCCTGTGTTCCAAGACATGGGAGCATGGCCCTTGTGACTGCGACAATGTGTCCATTCCTGGGAAGGAACACAAGGCAGAGACATGATTCCCTCCTGCTCCAAGCAACAACACACCTTCAGGACCAACATAAAACATCTCAAGCTAGCAGCACAACTGCCAGACAGGGCGGACCCGAGGGCACCGACATAATATCCGACATCAAGCAAGTTTCAAGCAATACAGGAGATGGTATCAGACATCGTTGGATCATCTTGGCGACATGCTAAGCTTGGAGGTCATACAAAGGTTGTTATCACACCAAGCGTACCATCAACGGATCAGATCACAGTTGTTACACTAAGGAACTGCTGCTTTGCAGCTGGCCACAACTAGAGCGCGGCTGCACCAAACAAATCGACGCTCGATGACTAGCCAACGGATGATTACTATCGCACCATCACATCTACGACTGGGATGCCCTCGGCAGAACAAGGATCTGCTTGCACCGGTGACCGACCGTAGTCTCCGAGGGAGGTGCTTGTACGCCGAGAACTCATCAGTCGTCCCCCAGCTTGACCTTATAATGCTGGGCGAGTTTAGTGATGTCCCCGTCGGTCATGAGTTTCTCGAGCATGTCGTACTTGCCATTGCTTGCTTCCAGGGTTTCCTGCTGCTGCGCCGCCAGCTCCTTCTCCTCTTCCAATTGAGTCTGAAATAAAAAGGAGAACAAAGTTCAATGAAATTACGGCTCGGATGCAAAACAAACGAGGTTTAAAGCAACTGTATCACATTGTAAAGAACAACATCATCATCAAAATTCTCAAAATATGTTTGACATTTCCTGTTCCCTGAGCACGCGTTTTTCTCATTTTAGACAAGGAAAGGAAAGCAGAAAGATTTGCAGCTTTTCTTAGTAGTGGGCATACACATACACAAGAAGAGTATAGAGAAAAAGAAGTAAAGAAACAACCACTTCACCTTGATGAGTGCCATATTTTCTGCTTCTTGCCTCCTGGCGAGGCCCTTGAGCTTACTCATCCCATCATACCCTGGATCTCCTTGCTTGACCCAGCTGAACTCAATCTTCAAGCCAGGCTTCCTAGGGCGGTCCGGAAACATGTCGGGCTTTGCAAAGACGGCCCTCACAGGCCTGGGCATCCCGCCGAGCATGAACGGGAAGTTGTTCATCAGGTCCACAGCAGCCTGGGCCTGCGACTCGTTGTCCACCTCCACCAACGCAGCGGCGGGGATCTCGTACTGGATCGTGTAGTTCTGAATGAACTCGGTGCTGACGACGTTGGCGCACTGGGCGAGAGACGCCTTGATCACCTGGGCGGTGACCAGGGGGGAGAGGTGGTCGATGTATATCGTCCTCTTGACCCTCGCCTCGAAATCGGCGTACTCCTTCTCAGCCTGCTCGTCGTCGTCCTTGTGAGCCAGTTGTTCGTCCTTGGTATCCTGTTGGTCCTTCTGATCCTGTTCGTCGGGTGTCGCCATAGGAGCTTCCTTCTGCGGGAAATAACAACGCCTAGCAACAGTCACTCGATCGTAATGGCTGTGATTTCCTCGGAATATAATTAAGCGTAAGCACTGTGAAAGACGCATCTACAGGTTTTACATTTATAAACAAACAGA
Source organism: Aegilops bicornis (assembly GCA_021605145.1). Taxonomy (NCBI): domain Eukaryota; kingdom Viridiplantae; phylum Streptophyta; class Magnoliopsida; order Poales; family Poaceae; genus Aegilops; species Aegilops bicornis. The sequence goes on from CM038669.1 coordinate 696,879,123, forward strand.
GCTGCCAAGCATCAAAGGCATTCATAAACAGAGGTGGCAAGCATCGAAGATTTATAAACAGAGCTGGCAAACATGAAAAACAACATGGTAAGGGCATCATCTGAATAAGAACAAGCATTGTGCAGCAAAAGGCGCCTACAGGTTTTGTTTACGCTTTAAAACTATCAATCAAACATAAAAGACAAGTATCAGCAGTGGAGGGCTGCTCATCTATCTATCTCCTGGGTGTATGGGTAGGGATATGGCTCCCACCGAAAATTTTCAAGGCTTCATCCAGAAACAGAAACAGGGGCCGGCATGCGGGTTCAGTTTAGGATTTCCCTTTCGATGAAAGGGCAGTTGCGTTCCCAAATTTCCATTAATAGGAACCTACAATCGTACCACCACCACCTCAAACAGAGCACGCAGCCACCGGGCCAGATGCAACTGCTCAAGCAGCATCGGGAGGGAAAGTTACAAAGCCATGCACAAGCTCATGAACATTGCTCGGCGCATCGCTCAGACCAAACAGGCAAAATCAAAATCCTGCCTTCGCAATCTAGAGTAGCTAGCAAGCCGTTCCCAGGTCGCCACAGCGGCTTGCTGCAAGGGCGGATCTAGACGGCGCGCGCCCAGACCCGGAAGCCGTGAGGTTCAGCGGGATTTGTATTGGACTTGACCGCCGGATGAAGATGGAGAAACCTCGTTACCTCGAACCCAATGGGCGTGGACGGACGGGGCGGAGACGGCGGGAGCGCGGCGTCCGGGCGAGGAAGAACTGGGCCGGCGGCGGCGGCGACGCGCGTGGGATGCGGGGCCGGGGCGGGGGAGAGGGAGTGAGGGGCGGCGGGCAGGGCGGCGGCGGCGGCTCTAGGGGACTGGCCACGGGAGATTGCGGCGGTTCTAGCCTTTACCGGTAAAGGTCCGGACTTTTTGGGCAATTCCAACCCGCCGGCCCAAACAGACATGTAGTAATGTGTCTGTTTCCGTTTAGGTAGGCTGGCCTGAATTAAAGTCCGGTTTTTTTTTTTTGTCTGTTAACCCATAGGTGTGCCCCAAGTAATTGGGCAGAACAGAAGGAAAAAAGGCTCTACATCCGAATGGTTAAAGCGCCCAACTCATATCCGTGGAACTAATAAATCTTATCATAGATAGAGAAACTCCATCTTTATCAGCTCTGCTCGCTCATTTTTTAGAGTAAAAATGACCGAGATGCGAGAAGAAAACCATAAATATTTCAGAATTTGAACGTCTTTTGAATTAAAAAATATATACATCAATTAAAATAAGAAAAACATAATAAAACCTAGATCTAGTGGGCGTCGGCGGTGTCCTCGTCGTTGAGACCGTGTAAGAATAGAACTGTCCATGGAAACGACCACGATACTGCCAATGGTTGTGGCGCGGGCGCATCAGGCTTTGGCTGCTGCTGTTGCTCCGATGGCCACAACTCCTCCTGCTCATGTTCCGCCCTCACCCACTCGGGCGTTTACGACTCCGGAGTGCAGGGCATCGTGGACGTCCACAAACATGTGTGCCCTGCCAGTGACGCCAGCGGCTCGAGTCGCGTGGTCCGGCTGCTCCGGCTCATGCACGACGGCATCACCTGCGGCCAATGTGGCCAACATCAGTGCCAGGGCGGGGCACCTGGCAAGCTCTTCAAGCTAGGAGTCCTCGTGGGCCTTCTTGTAGGCCCCGTCGGCCTCCTCCTATGGCGCTGGAGCGCGGGGAGGACTGGGAGCACGCGCACGAGCGACAAAGAAGGATCAACAGCGTTGTTCATGCTCGTCAAACAAGGTGTCCTAGTTTGGCAGGTCGACGACGAATGTCGGGTCGTGGAGGAGGTCCTGGGGTGTTGAGCTCAGCGGCGGCGGAACTCAGCCTCGCGCGTGCGGCCGGAGGCCGGAACGGTCGGCACCGAACCTCTATCCATCAAACCTCTGCAGAGGGTTCCGATGCCGACCGTTCCAGCCTCCGGCCGCACGCGCGAGTTCCGATGCCGACCGTTCCGGCCTCCGGCCGCACGCGCGAGGCTGCACGGGCCACCAATGATGGAATCGATTCCGACTACGTAGCGGGACATGCATGGGCCATCAATGATGGAATCGATTCCAACAGATCTCGGATAAGGGGTCCCGACCTAGCAGCTTTGATGATAATAGCTAGAGACATAAGTTTTACCTAGCTTCGGGCTCTCCTAAAAGATAAAACTCTATGTCCTGCTTGTGTTGTATTGATATGGGATAGAGTAGGATTTTATGCCGTCTCGGCACAACTGGCTGGGAGATGGTGTGGTGAGTGACACCCAATCCGGGACACGGCCGGTCTACCGCTCTCGCTGGACCTGTGACATATTCGCCTCATGTGCGTGTTGCCTGAATCGAAATGCGCCTCCGCTCTCCTTGCCCTAGACGCTAGCGCACCTCAATCATGACACACTTTGCCCTGGCCACAGTGTAGCTCTGGACATCACCAGCTCGCAGCTCCCGGCCGGCCAGCACCACCACTGCTCCCTCTACTCGCAAATGGCCGCGCTCCAACCAGCCGCACCGAACACCTGGAAAGATGCCGAGAATCGCCGGGACTTGAGTGCTGCGTCGCCGCACTTCGACCGGAATCGCTGGATAGTGGAGCGTTGGAGCTCGCCACACAAGTGGACGAGGAGGAACCGCTCGTGACGGCCCCATGGGTTCAGCAGGTATTTTTCATCTCCATGCAACAATGCCACATCACCAAGTCATGCATGCATGGAGTCATGAGTTATTTTTTCCATTAATCTCTTCATGCAAAACATACCATCTCATGCATGAGTTTTTTCCAGGGAACTAATCATTCAAGACATGTTTATATTTGTTTTTTGCATTAATTTTAGTCTCCCACTCCCTCCGTAACAAAAAAGAAATGCAGACCACCACCTCTGATCGCGTGTGTTTGCGACTCCACCACCGACCACCGTCACCTAATCACCTGTACGTCTCATCGCCGGCCGCGTCCTCCGGCTCCGGGGACATCGCTGACATGCTCACCCAAGTACAGCCAGCCATGTCACTGGCTAACAGTTTTACAATGGGGCAGAGGCCTCCCAGAAGGAGTCATCAGACCTAGAATGAACGCCCATCTTGGCAAGCTCATGGGCTACAGAGTTACAAGTGCGTCGGCTGAAAGAAAAAGCATAGGAATCAAAGTTTAGGATGCATAGGCTTCTAGCTTCCTTCACCAACACACCAATGGTTGCCTTGTCATAATCGTTGCTCTTCAAAGCTTGTATAAGGGTTGAGGAGTCAGACTCGAAGATGATTCGATTTGCCCCAATCCTGATCGCCCCATCAATGGCAGCAAGGCAGGCTACAGATTCAGATTGCAAAGCACATTTCAGGTTCACGGACTTGCCCGCACTTGACAACGATAAATTCGCCACCGATCACGGACCACATAGCCCCAGCCCCTGCACATGTATTTTCATCAAAGGCACCGTCGGGTTAACCTTCACATGATGCACGGGGCTTGCTCCATTTGTGAATGTCTGGTGGCCTAGGAGGCTTGTTTGGTTTATGCAAGCCGAGGACTCAATCAGCATCTTCTCCACCCGGTGACAAACCGCCTGAGGCTTAGGAGCCGCCTCACCAGCATTGACCTTGTTGCGAACATTCCACCATTCCCACATAAAGGTCACGGCCTTCAGCTGTGTGTCTTCATCACACCTCCACAGCTCCTGAAGCATGGAGTGGGCTGAATTGCAGAGCATGAGCTTTTTCCGGGTCTCTCCCAAAACCAAAATGTTCCAGCATTATTTAGCTTTCTTGCACTTCAGGAAGGTGTGCCCTCCATCTTCATTTAACCTATGGCAAACAGGGCACCTCAATCATGACACACTTTGCCAAGCCTGAGGGTGGAGGTGCTCGCTTGAGGCAGTTTCATATTAAACCATTTTTTTCCCTGACGTGGCAACTAAGCAAGCTCCAAGATTCGTGCAATCCTCTATTCTTAAATAACTATAACCCACTGAGAAGTGCACGGAGGAACCCATGGGCATATGAACCCTCTCTAAAAAACTTATTTTTAAATGCCAAAAAAAATCTGAAAAAAGCCTCACACATACATCTTCACATTCTTTATGCGTGCAGAAAGTTTCACGGAGAAACAACTTTTTCTTTGGCCTGTGCAAAAAAGACAAACAAAATGTCGTCGAACACTAAGCACTGAAATTTGTTTTTTTGGCGGAGGCAAAACCAAGAGAGATTTTTTTTTTCATAAAACTTTGCGCCGCGCACACATGTTGCGAAGATGTATGCGTGAAATTTTCTTGGATTTTTTTAAAGATTTTAAAATGTGTTTTTTTGAAAAATGGGTTCATATGCGCATGGGTTCAGCACGTCCACACTCATAACCCACTATCTAATTTTCCTCTCCATGCAACAATGCCACGTCACCAAGTCATGCATGGAGTCATGAGTTATTTTTTCCATTAATCTCTCCATGCAAAACATACCATCTCATGCATGAATTTATTTTCCAGGGAATTAATCATTCAAGACATGTTTATATTTGTTGTTGCATTAATTTTAGTCCTCTACTCCCTCCGTAAAAAATAATATAAAAGCATTTAGATCACCGGGTCCATGTCGGAGATAGCGAGCCAGTTGTTACACCATTCGTTCAGGTCAATTTTTTGCCACCACTTTAATGATCTAAACACTCTTAGATTGCTTTTCAGAGGAAGTACCGTTTATCCATACATTTTTTACAAGGTTTACGCAGCCATGCCCGGGGCATCGTCTAGTCAATCTAATGAAGACGTTCGCTCCAACCTGCTACAAATCTGTCATCGGATATTTTTTATAGCTTCGTTGTATACTTTATCATATTTACATTTACATGAACAAATGTACCCTCGATTAATCGATGGCTAGTAGCAAATTCTAAAAATTATAAGAAGACGGCCAGCTCAGTTCAGTCCAGGGTCGAGACACCGCACTGCCTGACAATTTTCGTTAGTGTAGGTATCTGGCTCGGATCTCGAGATGAGTTTGAGCAGCAAAATCGCCTGACCAGCTGCTCCTCCACGGACCCACCCAGCAGCTTTGACCACCGCATGCAGCTGATCGCGTGTGTTTGCGACTTCTCCACCGACCACCGTCACCTAATCACCTGTGTCATCGCCGGCCGCGTCCTCCGGCCCCGGGGACATCGCTGACACGCTCACCCAAGTACAGCCAGCCCAGCTGAATCACCCAAAAATAAAAATAAATTCGTACGGCCAGTCCAGGTCCAGCTGCAGACATTTTGTTACTACTACTCTGCTTTGATTGAGTCAGTCCATATCTTGAAAAGATGGCCAGCGGATTTGGAAGCAAAAAGGAGAGGAGGCGCCTTAATCAGCCCGTGATTAGTTGATTAACACCTGCCCTGCTCACGGTCACTGGGTTGATTAAACATACACATGCGCCTCCTGACTCTTCTTTATATAGATCAGCAGATGATACCACTACTAGATGGGAGCCCTCCAAAGACCACAAGATACTAGTATCACATGCCAAAAACACAGCTCACAAGCAAAATCAACAACAACAATGCCATTTCAAAATTTCAGATCCTACTCAATTATGATGACAAAGACGCCACTACTATCCACTCCCTCCGTTCCTAAATATAAGTCTTTTTTAGAGATATTTCAATATGGACTGCATACGGGGCAAAATGAGTGAATCTACACTCTAAACTGCTACATATATGTACATCCGTATGTAGCTCATATTAAAATCTCCCTACAAAAGACTTGTATTTAGGAACAGAGAGGGAGTACTACCTCTGTATGCACACTAATGTAAGGTGTTTTTTGCGGTTCAATTTGAACTGCAAAAACACCTTACATTACTGTACATGTACAGAGGGAGTAGTGAGTGGTAGTACGTAAATGCTTGACCAACAACTCTCACGGCCTTGTAACATCAATCACTGCATATATACACAAGAGATACAGCTAATCATGGAGGGAGGGAGCCACGGGTATTGATGAACACACGCACATCAATGGTGGTACTACGGCCTGTCTGTACCGTATTATCATCTTTCTAGGCTAGCCAGCTAAAAATAATAATGGGGGACAAAAAAAAGGGTATAGTATATGTATCTGGTGGCCATGGCGAGGGCCATGAACCTGCTGCAGAGATCCGCCAGAGCCGATGGCGACGATCCTCGTGAGCCTGCGTCGATCCTCGTTGTCAGTTGTGCAGAGGGTTGGGCCCCTGAGGAACCGCTCTCCTCGAGACGGTGAACTTCCCCGCGCCGACGTTGTCGGCGGCGGCAACATTGTCGCCGCCTGCTTGTTGAGAAGGGGAGATGGTTGGGGGAAGCCCATGGCCTCCGATGAGCTCACCGACCGCTTCTTCTTCCTCCCTCAGCGTTCTCAAGCCATGGCTCGAGCTCGGCAGGTGTGCCATGGAAACAAGGAGCAGGAGGAGGATGATGCAGGGGAGCAAGGATTGCTGCTTGGAGGATCTCCTCATGGCATGAGAGAGAGGAGCAGGGGAGGAGGAGGGTATTAATATGGATTTAGCAGCTGGGAGAGAGGCCACTAATAAGAGGAGACACAGGTAACAAGAAATAGACACTGAGTGATCCTCCATCCTCCATCCTATATATGCCCTATAGTAGTAGTAGCACTCCACTGACTCTGACTACATGGTATGCTAATGTGTTTGGCTCACTAAAAGTTTGGCATGTGGGGCCCACAGCAAAAACTCCATGTTTCCTGAATTTCTTGGATATGGAGACCAGAGCTGGGCATGGGACCTGCCATGGTTAGGAGAAAAGCATGCATGGGCATGGCTAATCTTACTGACCAGACATGGGATATCTCTCTTTAGTATCTTCCAAGTGTCCCATCCATGGACTTGGCGATCTAGAAAGGGGAGCAGGTGCTAGCAAGGTTTCCGTGAGGAAAAGCAGTGCGCTTTAGGCTACATAAACTACATATATACTAGAAAGAAAAGATATGTACTGCATGAAACTCATGGTGCATAGAAAAATGGCCGGGCTGAGCAGGGGCCATTGACAACCTTGGCTGCCTGCTTGTGGGAGCAAGTCCTCCATGCCATCATGTTATCCTGCCCAGTCAAGCAACCAAAGGGAACCAATGGCCCTGTCAACAGGAACCCCATGCCCTTGGTTGTAGACACAAGTTAACTGTGGGGTGAATGGAGATGTCTCCTACCCTTCATTAGACTTTCAGAGCATGGCAGTAGCTCAAGGCTCAAGCTTAATTGATTAATTAGCAGGAGACCCATGCCTTAGCTCATAGACACAAGCTATCTATCTAATAGGGTGAACTTTTCAAAAAAAAAATCTAATAGGGTGAAAGGAAATGTCCCCTACCATTAAACTTTCAGTGCATGGTGGTAGCTCAAGCTTAATTAGCAGCAGCAGTAGATTCCCCGGCAGCGTAGACCCCGCACCTGGTGGGAATCCGGACACAAACAGGGTAGGTGCCCAGTAATCTAAATCTAAATAGTGCAAGGCTGGATCGAACAAGACACAAATGTCAATGTAAAGCACAGTCCTCCCTTCCCTCGATTGGATAAATAAACAAATCATGTAAAGCGCAGTCTCCAAGTTTAGGAAGCATCCAGCAGCGTTAATGAAGAGGTAAAGGCGGTCATTTTCCTGACAGATTCTAAGCTCCCAACCAATCACCCTGGCTAACTTACCATCACAAATCTTACTACTAGATCACAAATCTCACTGGCTGTACCACTACTTGATAATGATAGATTCTAAGATGGACATGTTACGCAATTGTTAATTGATGTGTGTCGGCGCCAGTGAGGTGTTAACTGTGTGAGTGCCCTGGTTCATCAATGCTGCCCGCTCACTGCGAGCAGGTCTGGCAGCGATCCAAAATCAAGCAACCAGACCACTGCTGAAGAGCAAATGCTTGCCCTCCCACTTAATGCCGCTCTAGCTGGAGAATTGATGGGGTTGTACGAGCAATAACACTGACTTAGTACTGATATGCATGCATGCTTGCTTACCTGTGGAAAGGCCATCCAGTGGTGCTCTTGGTGTTGACAATGAATGAACGCCCATGAGCTGCCTCACACAAATCGCCACAGGGGCAGGCTAGCTAATCTGGCACGATTAGCATAGTTGCAAAGCATAAGAATGCAGACATTCACTAACTGGCATGCTCTTTTTTTTTTTTTGCTTCATATGAATGAGTGATACATATTATGGATCTAGCATTGCAGGAGCATATGGGTGTTACCTTGGAGGTGGGACCCACGCCATCTGTGTTCCCCTGCAGTGTGGTCAAAAGCAACAGGGATTAGGGATAACACTCATGCTACAGCCTCCAGTAACAGGGCATTCCTTAAATTCATAGCCATATGACTACCAATGCTTGATTAGCACTGGAGCAGCAGCAGTACTAGTTTACCTTTGTTCCCAGGCCACTCTGCAAGACAAGGGCATGAGTCAAATCATGTTGCTTCTGCCACAAGGATACTGCCTCACGGTCTCCCCTCGTGGCCGCGTGAATCCTGCATCCGCTGTCTGCTTGGGTTTGATTGACAGAGCTGCACACCAAGAACCTGCACTTCAATCTACTTTAGATATATATGCAAAACATATTCACGCACGGAGACTGTAAAATAAAAGTAAAATACCACTTACACAGAACAGGGTCAGTAAGATATATCCTCCAGAAAAACAAGATTTCAGCCAACCTAACTGGTCAGTAAGATATCCTACTTCAAATTATCAAACGTAATAACATTCATCAGAGTGAAAAGATTCTTCATTGGTGATACAGTATATGGTAAGGGTATATGTGGCAGACCAGAAGTACAGACTTCTGAAGAAGACACATGGATGCCATTTTTATTCAGAATGGTACAGACAGTAAAACCAAGGGCAGGTCGTTCGATGAAGTTACATCTTTCACGCATACAGATCCAACAAAATCTACCGCTGCTGCGATTTCGGCAAACTAGTACGGGTTCTTTGTCAGGTAAAGGAAAGGGGGTTCTTTGTGTCACACTTGGATATTTTGTGGAGGAACTTGAACAAACAATTTATGAATATCATGTACGGGCTTCTGCGTCAAGTGTAGCTCTGACTCCATCCAGGAATGTAACCGGCTGGATGCCGAGCGTCTGCGTTAGCTTGGAGATATCCATGGATATGTCTGGCGGTGAAGCTACACCCCGGTTAACCTGGATAATAATAAATGGATGGGGCCATTAGCCACTGATAAAGGGTCGGTCATATGACTACACAATGCTTGAAATGAACTCATTTCAGGCAGACAGGCTGGAAACCCAAGACATAATGGAAGAGCAAAGAAGCTAGCACAACTGCAAAATTAATTTAACCTGTAAACTTCGTGACTGTTCTATAGTGCATGGTGAACTACGACTATCACTGAAAACAGTTCACATGAGCAGAGGTAGAATTCATACTGATGATGCAGGCACAGATTTGATCATCGACTTGCTGTATCCACGAACTTCAGCAACAGACTCAGCCATCTGCAGTCTTGAAACCCTATCTGGTCCACCGACATTCAGAAGTACCTGAATTTTTTTGCCACCTGCAATATGTACTTTAGTGTCAGTGCAACTGATAAACGAATAGTAAAGAATAAAACCATTTAAGATGGAGAGAACAATATTGAAGTTATTAAATGAAAAATGGAGTGCATTTTAGAAAGAGCAGATTTCATATAGTTAACCATCACACTGTATAAAAGGAGCATTCCTAATGCCTAAACTCCATAAAATCACCTTGAATTCACCTTTTTCATACCTGATAACCAACTTTTTGTTAAAGACAATATTACATCCACCATATCTTTTACATAAACTGGGCAGCGGTACTCATCATTAAAAAAATCAACTTGTTGGCCTTGTGAAAGGACAGCGTTCATCCACTGCAACCAAAGAGGCATGCAGTTTCTAATTAGACACTACACTCTGCAACTGTTGTGCAGTCAAACAATTTTATTTTGTTTTAAATTTAGCAACAATGCTTTGGAGTGATTGGTTATCTTACCTGGATAGGGAGCGACTTTTCCACAGGAGAGATTGTTTGTGGCCCATAAATAATGCTGCTTCTCAAGATTGCATAATTTGAGCATTTCTCAGTAATGAACTTCTCTGCAGCAACTTTTGATTTGCCATACATGTTCACCGGCAGTGTCTCATCCTCCTCTTTGTAGAAGGATTTCACTCCCTCATAAACTGTTGCACATGAGTTCTAGATTAGATTTGGAGTTGGCACAGAAGATGGCATCTTAGTAAAAATTAACATAAATATATAGTTATATACTACGGATCAGGCAATCAGCAAGGTAAAACTTTGGTAAGCTCCTCATTTGCGCTTGGCACTAAGCTCACCAGGATGATAAAGTAAACCTAAAGTAGGTCAAGTAGTAGTGCTAATTACCAACAAATATAAATGCAAGTGGACGCATGCTTTCTTGTAAATTCAGGCAAACGGTGGATGCCAAATATAACAGTACGAATGTATCACACATCAACTCACAAGAGTGCTCTACCTTGATCTGTGGAGAGATGAATCAAAAGAGTCTTGTCATTCCCGAAGCTCAGTGACCAATCGACAAGTGAAGAAGGCACATTGGTAGCCATGGCAGCAGCTGGGTCCGCTTCGCACGCCCGAGGAACCGAGATTGCAGCACAGTTCACAATAACATGTGGCTGAACAGGACAAGCATTAACACTCCCAGTTAGAGAACAGCAATGGGAAGATTTTACGAACTCAAGTATGAAAAGAGCAAGAGATGAGTAATACACAAGTGCGGATTCTGCCAGACTGGATAGCCCAAAGTGTTTCAACAATTTACAATAAAATACAGTGCATTCGAGTATGAAAGAAACAATGAAAAATTATACGAGCACACAAATGATCTCCGGATATTACGCTCTGATGATGGTTGAGTAGTAAACGGTGCGGGCATGTAAGAATGAATCACCGTTGGCAGAGAAATCCACTGTGGAAGATTCACAGTGGCACCGTAGCTCGCACTGCAAGAAGCCATATTCTTGGCTTTCTGAATGCGCGGTTTACTCCCCTGAAACCTCAGGCGAAGTGGTACAAATTACAATCGCGCATCACAGTCAAACCGTTTCTCCCAGCTACAAAATAGTCAGCTATTATTTTTATAGGAACCTAAAGGCAACGTTTCTACAGACTTAAGGCCTGTTCGGTATCTCTCCAGTTTCAAAACTCCGCTCCGTGCTAGGAGCTGGGTCCGAGCCGCTCCGTGCGATTGCACTGCCGCTCCCTCCGCTCCGGGAGTTGCAGCTGTGGAGCGGAGTGGATCCGAACGGGGGCTTAGCAAAGACTGAATTCATGGTAACTGACTAGCCTGTGGCATCCATGGTACAACGTTGTTTGCAACCCTGTACCAGAGGCGCCGAGAACTTGAGCCGTTGCTCGTCCGCGGTCGAGATAACGCTGACAGTGCCAGACTGAATGTTAGTGGGCTGCTGAAGCGTGAAGAAGTGTAAATCAACAGCAGTGAATGCCTCTAGCTACGGATTTGCCGAGGGGCCGTCTGGGCATGGACAGATGGACTGCAGGCGCACTGACCGACGTGCCGAGAAACCAAGTGAGCAGGCAATCGCAGTGCCGGCTGGCTGCAGCTCCGGCGAAGAAGGTGTTCGGCGAAATGCCATTCACGGCCAGACAGTACGCGCGGCGGCGCTGACCAGGACGGAATGGGGCGTTTGTGGAATTGGGAGGGGGATGTAGGTACCTGGCCGAAGGACGCGGATATGGCCTCGAGGCCGTCGCCGGAGCGGAGGTCGGCGCGGAAGGCGCGGACGCCGGGGAGCGCGTCGAGGAGCGGCCGCGGCGCGGTCCCGCGGTGGTGGGTGAAGGCCACGTCGACGCCGACGCCGCCGTGGACGGCGAGCGCGGCGAGGAGGTGCTGGCCGAGGTAGCCGCTCCCGCCCACCACCAGCACCCGCCCCCTCTCCCCCTCCATCTCCGATCTGCCAACTGCCGACGGCCAGCGAGCGAGGCGAAGCAAAAAAAAAAAAACAAAAACAAACAGAAAAGTAAAAAAGAATCAGGAAGAAGAAAGAGGCGCGCTCGTGGGCTGGCCCAGGCCCAGCTGGCCCGCCCTTGAGCTCGCCCCGGAGCCAGAGTCCAATCAGGCAATCACCCGCACGACCGAACGCCTCCAGCCATAGGCAGCAGGTGGAGGGAATAGGGTTCCCCGGCGCCCCAGCCACCGCCGCCGCCGGCCCCGACCCCGACCCCGACCCCTCCGGCGACCGGCCGCGCCCGCCCAGGTACCTCTCCTCCTTCCTCCGACCTCCCTCTCCACCCTTCCTCCCCATTCCCTCCCACCCCTTCTGCCACTGTCACCCACGGCCTTGGTCCGGCCGGCGCACCGGGCCCTACTTTCTCCAACCACCTTGAATGGCCGGCCGCGCATCGGGCTGCACTCGTCTATTCTTTGATAGGATTAACAAACTCTTGTTTGATGTATTGGTCAGTACGTGCTTGTGTGAAATCCTTTGTAGTATGAACCAACTGCACTCGTCTATTGCTTGCTTGTATGCATGACATGTACGAGTACAGTATTAGATGATTTGTTGAGATTATGTGGTAGTACTATTTTGTATGGTCCATCTTCTTCTACTGAAGCTGAAGCTGTATGTATGACGCCATTACTTTTGCACTGCTTCATTCATAACCGAATGCTCCTTTGAAAAAGGGAATGATCGTTGAGTTTCCGGGCAAATGTAGTAGCACACATCAGTGTTTTACAGTCAATTAGCATTTTCACATACTCTTTTTCATAATCTGCAGCTCAACCAAACACAGCCGCCGCCAGAGAAGAGCCCGAGATGGGGGGCGGGCCGCGGACGTTCCCCGGCGGGCTGTCCAAGTGGCAGCACAAGCGGATGCACGAGAAGCTGGCGCGGGGGAAGGAGCGGGGCCTGCTCCGCCACGAGAAGCAGCTCTACCTCGCCCGCCTGCGCTCCGAGATCCGCGCCTCCCACCTCCCAGGCGCCCCCGCCTCCCCCGCCAACCACGCCGGCCCCACCTCCTCGCGCGCCCACATCCGCGCCCTCGCCGACCGCTTCCTCCGCCCCGGCGCCGAGGACCTCTGGAACGACGACGACGGCCCGCTCCGCCGCGCACGGCTCCCCCTGCATCAGCAGCAGCAGCCCGCGAGGAGCCTGCCGTCCGGCACCCGGATGGTCGACTGGAAGCAGGTGGAGTCAGGGGAGAAGCCAAAGCTGCCCCGGGGAGGAGGGGATTGGAAGGACTGGGAGGAGCTGGATTCTGGGGAGCCGACGGCGGGAAGGGGAGCCGGAAATGAGCCGCGATTGCCCGCCGCGTTCAACCAGAGGAGAGGGTACGGGACGGCGGCTCCCTGGTGGTGGCAATGGAGCCCGGGCTCCCGCACGCCTTCGCAGAGGAAGGAGGCGTCCTTCGGCTTCTTCGGTCCGAAGAGATGCTACTCGGTGATGCCTCCATGCTCGCCGTGCCGGGAATCGGGTGCTGCGCTGATGCCGTTGGTTGCTAGACAGCTCGCCGAGGCTGGGAATGGCAGGAAGGCGACACCGTTGGCTCTGTTTTATACTCAGGAGAGGTTGTACTCTGTAGCTGCCCCACGGCGGTTTGGCCAGAAATGGAGGCCGGATTCATCAGACGAGGATGAGGAGGTTATGCCGGCTGCTAGGGATCTGAGGTTGGCAAAATTCGTGGCTTCGAGGGAAGATGAGTCGGAAGATGATGAACCGGGGGAGACGAGCGCCATCAGGAGGAAATGGAGCACTGCTGCTCTGAGGAACTGTGATATGAAGAGAGATAGGAGACCGCTCAAGTCCTACGAGGAGGAAAGCGATGATGATATCACTGGTAGAATCCAAGAGCTGCGAGAGGAGATAAGAAACAGGGAGGTGCTGGGCGCTGAGAGGAGGCGGTACGAGTCAAGGGGTGAATCTGTGTTTACCAATAAAAGGTTACACTCTCGCCGTTATCTCTGATGTTGTTTATTTTCCTCGTAACCAATTGCCTCATTTGTTGTGTGGCCTGCTAACTTTGTAAGAAGTAGTGTCTGCATGGTTGAATTGGGAAAAATCAACTAAGAAGACTTGAAATGCGTGGTTCTTGATATATGAGTCACCGAAGTTGCCCCCTTATGAAGTTTCTTTTTGTTAGTCAGGCACTGGTCTATAAATAAGAATTGGCCACCCGTGATGCAAATGATAGGCATAATGTTTGTAGCACATCCTGCTTTTTTACATGCCTTCTAACTCAAGATTAATGAATGATCGGTGAATTAACTTCTTCCAATCACACTCCATCCTACACTGCAATAGTGATTATGCCCATCTTGTCGACAAGTTATGATATTTCTTTTTTCCTTAGATTTGATGAGTTGGCATCACAAGTCATGTTCTTGTTTTATCTTCAGATTCGATGAGTGTGGCATCTCCCCACTTACTGTCAAAGCACTCACTGATGCTGGATATATGCAGGCAACTGTTGTCCAGGAAGCAGCTCTTCCAGTTTGTCTTGAAGGTATTATATCTTATTTCACTTTCCTCGTGAACAAATTTCCTGAATCACGGGGAAAGCATCACAGCCTTTTGGCGGTAATATTATGGGACGTGTTGCTTGACTTCAGTAGTTTGTATTTAGCACTTGACTCCAGTAGTACCATTTTGGCTGTGCATGAACTATCTGAAGATGCTATCACTGAAACCTTGCAACGATCAGGGGATTGCTCCTGACTCATCAATGTCTAAATGCAGGTAAAGATGTTCTTGTCAAGGCCAAAACTGGAACCGGCAAAAGTGTAGCTTTTCTGGTAATGTTCATTTTCAAGAAGTTACTTTGGGATGTTATTCCTTTTGGTTTGTTGTCCTTCAACCAATTTATTAAAAGCCATGAATTGATAAACAGCTTCCTGCAATTGAATCAGTCTTGAAAGCCATGAAGAGCCATACAAATCATCGAGTGTCTCCAATATTTGCCCTTGTTCTATGCCCTACAAGAGAGCTTGCCGTCCAGGTTACAGCTGAGGCGAATGTTTTGGTGAAGTACCATCATGGAGTGGGTGTTCAGTCTCTTATTGGTGGCACTAGATTCAAGCTTGATCAAAGACGGTTAGAGTCCGATCCATGCCAGGTTTGTAGCATTTACTGAGCTACTAAAGATCAAGTCTAAATTCCTAACTGCTGGGTTGACTTAATAATATGGTTGGGATTTCCCTTTTCAGATTTTAGTGGCAACACCTGGTAGGCTGCTGGATCATATTGAAAACAGATCTTCATTCTCTGTCCGCTTGATGGGATTGAAATTGCTTGTGTTGGATGAAGCTGACCACTTGCTAGATTTGGGTTTTCGCAAAGACGTAGAGAAGATTGCTGATAGCTTGCCACGCCAAAGACAGACACTACTATTTTCAGCTACTGTTCCAAAAGAGGTAATGCAGTCAGCATAGCCTGTAGCATGAGTGCCTTTCTTGCAGGTCTGAAAATGGGAATGATGGTTCTCATTCTTTATTGGCAGGTTCGAAGGGTTTCACAGATGGTTTTAAACAAGGATCATGTTTTTGTTGATACAGTGGGCTTGGGAGCTGTTGAAACTCCTACTAAGGTTTCTATTTCTACTCCTAACACTCCAGTAATATGGCACCAATGACAAACAGAATAATCTTCCATTAGTAGCTGCAAAGTACTTGTTTCATTTTGTCTCGTGCGAGTAAAGAATGTTACGATTGATATTCTCACTTTGCATTTACCTCACCAGATGTAGGCAGTCGATGTGCTAATGCCATGATGTTCTATTGTATCATTCTATTTAAGAAAGGGAACCAATTTAGCAGTTTGTCAGTTTGACACGTAGTTCAATTTTCAATGGAAGTTTGTCATGCAAAAGATATATACCATGTCTGTCATCATCACACTTTGTATGATAACACAAGCAGCCCTTCTGAACGAATTTGGTCTGAAAGTAAATATTGTAATCCTGTGATATAGCCTTTATTCTCTTCTCTGTTATGATTTTTTCTGGTAGAATATTGATCCCTTGGCATCTCCTGCTCTTGAGCTTAGGTGCAGCAGCAATATCTCGTGGTACCACATGAACTACACTTTCATATGGTTCATCGCCTTCTTCGGGAGCATATTGATCAGGAAGTGGACTATAAGGTCCTCCCTCCTCTGTCCCTACACTTTGAAGCAGTGTGATTGGTAGTAAAATTGCTATTTATTAAATTACTAATATCTTTCCATTGGATTGCAGGTGATTGTTTTCTGCACAACAGCCATGGTGACTGAATTTATGTATATAATGCTTCGAGATCTGAAGCTAAACGTCAGAGAGATACATTCAAGAAAGCCCCAGCTTTATAGAACACGTATTTCTGAAGAGTTCCGGGATTCCAATCGCCTGATTCTGGTAACATCAGATGTTTCAACACGTGGAGTGAATTATCCAGATGTTACTCTAGTGATTCAGGTAGAATTTCTTTTCTTTTTGATGGTTAATACAGCTAAGGAAGTTTCTGAGCAAGAACATTTATCTGCCTAGACTAAAGCAACTGCAGGAGTGGCAGCTATCTCCTTAATGTCATTACTTTGCATGGTTGTCTTCACCATTGCTGCTCTAACCGCACATTATGATTTTATCAGGCTGGCGTTCCTCCTGGTAGAGAGCATTATATTCATCGTCTTGGAAGGACTGGAAGGGAAGGTAAATCCGGGAAAGGAATTCTGTTGATTGCGCCATGGGAAGAGTATTTCTTGAAGGAGATACATGATCTTCCAATACAGAAGGCTCCTGTGCCACAGATTGACCAGGAGATGAAACAAAAGGTTTGACCTGGCGTACTTGTTCATATTTTGTATTTCGGCGTTATATGCATACATTCTCGCCTGATTATTTTCCTGAATTTTCTGGTACTGCAGGTTGATGATTCGATCAAGATTGTTGACATGAGCATCAAGGAAGCCGCATACCATGCATGGCTTGGTTACTATAACTCGATAGCTGATATTAGCAGAGACAAAGTCATGCTTGCTGACCTGGCTAGTAGGTTCGGCGTCTCTATCGGCATGGAAAAGCCTCCGACGCTGTTTAGGAAAACCGCCTTGAAGATGGGGTTAAAGGGTGTACCAGGAATTCGGATAAGAAAATGAATAACCAAGCTACATTTTATCTCCCATTCTGTAATTCGTCTTATTTCTAATTTTCACTACATCAAGTCTGAAACTGATCGATGTCTCACATTTTTCTTACGGCCTTACACTCTGAATGAGCTTTTGTCAACTGTGACAGATGAATGTTAGGCAATATCACCATATTGTCTAGCCTCCTACTCTTTGGGGGTGTACTTGCCTGCAGCCAAGTGCCGCTTGAGAGCTCACATAAGTGACCATGCTTGTCTCAAGTAGGATGGACTGATTAGAACCATGTCTCTTCAGAGTTAGCTTGGCCAAAGCTAAATAGATTATTATCTGTTTATGACAAGCCTATCCATGAGAACTTGAGGTGGTTTCTTTCAGATGAACTATGAGACTACCATATTGTTTTTGTTCTTTAGGTTGCTTTGCAACATTTAAGAGGGAGGAAGTACTGTAAGCTGTTTGTAGCTGCTTGTCTCTGCTGACTTGTGTTGTTTGTTCTTTAGGTTGCTTTGCAACATTTAAGAGGGGCGGAGTGTGCATCTCAGGTGCGGGCGGGCAACCATGGCCACACGGGTGGCTGGCGGAGTTAGGGCGCGAGAGAGGGGTGTGAGCGGCAGGGTACACCACTTGCCCAGTCTTTTGACTAGCCAACGGTGCTGGCGGCAGTTGATGCAGTATCCTTCCTGAAGGTTCCGTCGCGGTATTGCCACTCATGTTGTCTTGCTCCGGGTGAAATCCTGATCTTCTGGATCGGGTGATGGCGGCTATCCATGATCGTACCCTTATGAGAGGCACCACTTTGTAGTCTTGGCTTCGTTGTTGTCCGTCTCACCTCTCTAATGTGGATTCTCATGGTGGAGGTCTCTGTCGGCTCCAAGCGGTCTTCCTCACTCATCTGTAGTTTGCTTGATTGTCGGTGGGGTGGTGTGTCGGTGCTCGACGCCTTTGTATCTTGCCTTGAGCGTGTGTGTTATGTGCGGTGATGGTGTGTGTTTGTATCGGTCTCTCGGTTGTAATCGGTGATGGTTGCTTTATAGTATGAAGCGGGGACCTTTTTTGGGTTACTTTCACAGTTAAACTTGTGCTTATTATAGGCTCTCCCAAATATATTTATTGGATGTCATAGGTGTGATGTTATACCAGATATCCAATACAACCTTCGTACGTACTTGTACTAAAATAAAAACTGCGCAACAATGGCAACATATGTGCCCCATCTATCAGTGGCTAATACAACTTCCTCTCTCGCTTGCACAGAAGACACAGATGGATCTCCGAAGACCGACGACACGGTGGGGTAGGGCCCGACGCACAAGGTGCGGCGGAAGCAATGGTTGTCTCTCGAGTTATCGTTTCTTTGAAGTGGCCAAACCATTAGACATCTTTTAGATAATGCAAGCTTTTGTTACACCCCGCCTCTGCATCATAGACACATGCAGCCAAACTTATTACTGAGTTTATTACAATATTAGTTATCAAGAAAACAATCTCGATTGAAAAAAGAGAGACCGTAAGAGTTTATTGCTAGAGGCTTGGATTGACGGAATACAATCAGAATCGACCGCGTTGTTTGCAGGCAAGGCACCGGCAGGCCTTGACGTGATAAACCAGACTGCGGTGGGGGCTCCTGTGGAAAGGGCCTACTACGACCATAACCATAGCAACACGCCAAGCATCAACCAATCGTTGATCCTTCTTTTGTTGCAACATAGAAATAATTTTCCTTTAACTGCACAATATCAAAAGCCAAACATTGGACAATACATGTTGATTGCAACATCTGTTAGTCCAATAAAAAATACAGTCCATGATGAAAGTAGTCAATATGCATGATTAATCTAGTAATGTCATTTTGGTGATGTAATCAATATGTAATATTAAACATTTATGCTGACCAAAATCAAACAAAATAAACTGCGCAACAATGGGAACATCTAGTTTGGACCGGACAAACGATATAAGAGACTAATAGCCAGTTAGATATCCAGACTGGCAAAGAGACATGCTGTGAAAAGGTCAATACATTTATCAACCATTATAGGAAGATTTTTGTACCTGCATCATGAAGATGTGCTATTATCTGCTGCAGTGTAGACACTTGTGAATGGATGAAACACATGTATGATGTGGGTTTCGGAAAGTTCCTTGCACCTCAATGACCAGAGTGACTCAAGATGCACCATAAAGTGACCGATTGCTGTTCTGAAGAACACCACATTACGGTCCTCAACAAGCCCTTCTATCGACAGGCTCCTCTTCTCCTCCTCCGTGTTCAAGGAAAGTAGCTTGTCCATTTGAAGAGTCTTTGTGATCGTCCATGAATTAGCAGCACCATCACCGTCCGTCTTGGTCCTCTTCCATAGTTGTGCGTCGGTGCCCCACAGGAAGAGGAATCCAAGGCCACCATCCCGTGCCCGCATCACCCAGAGGCTGTGATTCCCCTGGCCATACATATTCACCGGAAGCTGTATCGCGGCTAGGCTCAGTGTACCCAAATTGAACTCAAGAATGGGAGTCGGATGATCCGGATTCCTAGAAGACAACCAGTAAAGGGAGTCCCCAACCAGGACACCCGGAATTTCCGTCACTATAGAAACAACGGGTGGGATCGGTGCGGAGATGACACCGCCCCATTGACGGGTCTGCGATGAGTAAACGCAGGCGAGCGCCTGCGTGTGATGCTCGTCGTGGCCCACCAAGACGACCTGGAAATGGTCCTCTCCGGTACGAAGCACGGCCCCGTTCATCGCGTCGAGGCCCGGAGGTTCTTCCAGGCGGTGCTGGTCGCCGGTGACGGGGTCCCAAACCAGGAACCCTTGCCGGTGCTCGGAGGCGGCGAGCACGAGGCCGTGGCGGCAGCTGAATAGTATGCAGGGGAAGTCGGCGACCGGGAAGGGGAAGCGGACGCGGTTGGGGGCATCCAGCGTCGGGACGAAGGAAACGAAGTTGTTGCGGTGCGCGGGGGTGGGGTAGTCGGTGAAGAAGCCGCCGAGGAGGGGCGCGTGGGAGCGGTGCCGAGCGCGGAAGCGGCGGAGGAAGGCCGGGTCGCTGGAGAGGCCGCGCCAGCGCTTGGAGACGAGGGAAGTGCGCGGGAGGGAAGATGGCTCCGGCGGGAGGCGGAGGAGGATCTCGGAGAGGAGGTCGTCGATCTCCATCCTCTCGCCCTCCTCACTCATGTGTTTAGGGGCTGCGGCGGCTGGCTCTGCCCGGCTCAGGTCGGGTCGTGGGTTGGCGGCAGAGGCTTTCAGAAGTACTGCCATAGGTATGTGATTCGTCCGTTCTGTTGCGAGACTCGCTATTCCGAAGGTGCCGATCGGGCCAAGCCAGCCTTATCTCATGCGTGCATGCAGCATGCATGGAGCATCACTCACGTAAGAATAGGATCAGAAGTGTTCCCAGTATACACTAGGAGAAATTATAGAGAACTTGCAAACAAAGGTCGTAAATCTATTCACGGTAAAACAGTAAAAAAATAACCAAGTGTCAGCTACTTTTTTTCAAGCTACAAGTGTCAGCTACTCAACACCCAGTTTCATTCCAAGAATAATATTATACATATTTCAATAGACAACTCAAACAACAATCCTCTAGACATTTGTTCTCGGATTGTAGCTTTGTCCAAGACTGCTGGAATTGCATTCTTCCTACAATAAAACTTGGAGTAGTTCATCCTCAATACGCAGCTAGAGGGCCGACCAATTATGTCCCGGTTACAACTCTATGCCGGATACGCGACTAGCGCCTGACCCATTTTTGTTCCAGTTGCAAGTCTACTCTCGACATGCAACTACATGTGTGCAACGAGAATTTAATTAGTGGTGTGAGGAGGGTTGTCGGCCGGTTCCATCTCCACATTTAAAGAATATTCATGTATTTTTTCATTTTCATTTTTTATAAAAAGTCAAGAACATTTTCTAAAATTATGAACTTCAAGGAAAAACAACGTCCATGTGATGTCGCACCCTTTGGGAAGAAAGTCCAGATTCACTCGCCGTAGCTTACCGAGCACCGGGCGGAGCAGTCCCGGGCACTCTGGCAAGATCCATACCTGGGATAAATCAGACAAAGAAAGAGGTTGGTGAGTGCAAGATGCACATTTTAAAAACAGGGATTACTCCCGGCTTCTGCATCAGGTGATGCAGTTCAAAGCAAGATATAATGAGCAGTACGTAATGTAAAACAGTCCATGTTGCTATGTACAGTATATATAACACCGATGGAGATGATTGGAGATTTGGAGTGAGTTGGACACATGCATGCACGTACCATTTCGCTTTGAAAATCGAGATGCATGTCGCTAATGGAGGTGAAATTAACGAGCAGCTGGCTTAGCCTGATTTTATTTTCTGAAAGATAAGCATTAGAGAGGCTTAGTTTGGAGAGCTGCGGGACAAAACCGAAAAATAAGAGATCGTCGGCAAAGGCCCAATTATGATAGACCATTCGCCGGAGCTTGGGCAGCCAGCGGAGCTCCACCGTGCGGAATTTGCCATAGAAGATCTCGAGCTCGATGAGGCGGCCGTGCTCTACCCGCATCACCGACTCGACACCGGCGTCGCACTCAAAGAGACGCAGAGACTCCATTCGCCCGCAGGCGGCAAGGATGCTGGAGATGGCGCCGGGGTCGCTAAACCTCAGGTTCTCCAGGTGCAGCCGTGTGAGCCCGGCGAAGGCCTCGGGGCAGGCGCGGAGGAAGGAGTTGAACCGCTTGGCATAGCCGACGAGGTAGCCGTCGGCGCACTTGTTGAAGTCCTCCGTGATGATCTTGAACTCGGCGGCGTCCACCCTGTTCATCGCCATGGCGCGGGCGACGGAGGTGCCGGTGGAGAGGCAGTCGTCGAGTTGCAGGAAGAACTTGAGCTTCAGCTTGCGGATGGGCATGTTCGGAGGCCTCTCGTCAAGGATCTTGCGCGTCGCGCGGGCCACCGAGCCGTTTGTCCGGGCCAGCTTGGTCCTGGTCACGCTGAGGTCGTCGTCCTCAGCGACGACGGCGGGCAGGAGGGAGTAGACGTCGATGGCGATCCGGGAGAGCATGGCGGGGAGGTGGAGCGTCCGCTTGGAGAGGAGGCAGGTCCTGACGGCGTCCAGCGCGCACACCCTGTCGAGGATGTTGAGCATAGGGCTGGACACGAGCCGAGCCAAGCCGAGTTTGGCCCGAGCCATGCTTTAGCTCGCTCTGAAACGAGCCAGCTCGGCTCGGCTCGGTGATGCAACGAGCTGCATATGGGTGGCTCGGCTCGTTTTTGCCGGGGCTCGGTCTAGCCCGAGCGGCTCGTGAGTGGATGAACAGGGGTCACTGCCAGGTGGGCCCTGTTTACGTCTCCTTACCAGGAACCTCGCTGCCGCTAGATGTGGGATCATGGCGATGCTAGGGAACTCAGGCGAGGTGGAGTGGTGCTTGGAGACGAGAGGAGTACTTGCAGACCCATAGGATGTCGACGAATCACTTGGCGGCATGGTCGCCGCCCTGCAGCTGGTGCGCGACGGCCGCCATGTGCGTGCCGGTGTTTGATGTGGCGAGGAATGGCGCATGCTGCGGAGTCTTTGGCGGCGCTGCGCGGGCGGGCTACCGGCGCGGCTCAACAGGGTACGCAAGCAGTGGAGGAGAGGCACGCGGCGGCGATGTTGGCAGGTCCGTGTGCGGCGCTGGCGGCGGCGTGGCGTTGAAAACCTAGCGTGTGACTGCCGTCGAGAGAATTGACCAGGATGGGCTGCGGGGAGCTTTCTGGCCGTGCGGGAGTTCACAAACTAGTGGGATGGGCTTTTTGGGCTGCCTTGTGCGCGTTTGGGCTTTGCCTGAAGCGAGCCACCCGAGCTGGACCGAGCATTTTTAGGCTCGGCTCGTTGGCCCAGCGAGCCCAGTTTCCAAACTCGGCTCGGTAGGTTTTGTTATCGGGCCGAGCCAGTTCGGGCCGAGCTGAAACGAGTTTCGAGCCGAGCCAAAAAGCTCGCTCGGACGTCCAGTCCTAGTTGAGCAGCACGTCGTCCGGCAGCTCGCTCAGCCCGCCACTGCCAGTTTCTTCATGCACCTGCATGCAGCCAGGGAGATACGATGATTACAGATTAGATTCGCCGAGTTGCATGATATCTGAGGGAGAATTAACAAGAACAGAACACAAGCAACGATCAACTTACATCATCGTTCTTTGTGGAGACCGATCATGGTCATCCGGCCGACTTGAGAAGGGAAAAGTCCATTTTAAACCTTGAATTCGTGAGACGTCCGTGAATCAAACCTGAAGTCGAAATCCTGTCGTTACGACCCCAAACTAACTAATCACGGTCCAAATCTAACCTTAGTGTCGTTTTAGCCCTTAAAACGATGACGTGGCGTGGATTGCTAGTTAGGTGGGCCAAAGTTATAACCGGAACGCTGGGGCGGGGGAGGTGAACAAAGAATCGATTGGGGATTTGGGGAGAAACTAGGGTTAGGCGGCGCAGCGATTCCTTGAGTGGTGCGGCGAGGGGCGATTATGTTAGGGCGGCCGATCGGGTCACCGACGGCAATGTCGTGGTCTTCCGGTGGTTCGAGTGCTCAGCCTGGCCGAGCCACCCAAGGAGAGGGAAGAATCTAGGTCGCCGTGCCGCATCATGAGGCCCCGATGGCGTCTGAGCAGCGAGGCTCACTGGTGCAACCCCGTCGGAAGGCGCCTAGGTGGATCTCCTGAGTCAGCTGTAATCCGAGCAAGAGATACTACGCTGTGTTGATGCCATGGTGAGCTTTAAGTTCTTTGTTTTTGTTACATTCATTTGTTCCCCACCCCTCTCATTGATTTCTGTTGGTACAATTGAACAAAGATGGTGGTTGTGGATTCGTGGAATGGCATGATGACCCACTTCCCAAGTTTTGGAGTGATTTGATTGGTGATTTGCGAGATGAAGTGCGTGGTCGAGAGGTCAAGGAAGTGCTGTTGTGATTGAAGATCCCACTGCAGCTTGTGGCTCTCCTGAAGGTGAAACAGGAGGAATGGGAATGGCTATGGCTCTGCAAGATAAATTAAAGCAGAAAAATTCAGAGATAGATGCAATCAAGGGCAAATATCGTAATGTTGTCATGCCGTTTGTTGTATTTGTGGTGGGTTTAGTTGCGGGGAAGATGCTACTTTGTAATAAGATGTGCAAGTGTTATTTGTATGCAATGTAGCAATGCTTTAGGGTTTAGAATGAACTGGTCTTTTGGGCATTGAAGATGCAACTTGTATCCTTAGTTTAAATTGGAAGTTGTATGCATTTGCCTCTCGAAAGTTTAAATTGGAATCAATGAAAGTGCAAGTGCAAGTTGTGTTATGCCATCATTTTGTACCTCTGAAATGCATATATGTTTGCAATCTTTCTTTGGCAAGAAGTGAAACATGATGCTGTTTGTAAGATAATGCATAGATGATGCAAGTTATAAGATAATTCCAATGCATTGTCGATGGCATTTAGAAACAATGCTAGCAAGTAAATAAGAAGGAATTGCAAGTGATGAAAGATCATTCAGATCAAGTTAATTTCACATAGACTGGGTTTGAAATAAGTCACACTCCCACACATACATGACCCCTAGTTTGAGCCATGAACAAAAGATAAGTTTGCAACATTACATCAGAAAAGTTTTGAAACATTGCAACTTGAACAAAAGAACTAGCTGCAGCCCTTCTACAACTATAACTAGTAGTTTCCACTGCAAGTGAAATATCTGAAGCTTGGCACCGATGATGCAGGCCTTCTTCCCCTCTTAGCTCTAGATCCTGTCCTTGTGGAAGTAGATGTTGTAGTGGCGTGATGATCCAGCTTCAGCAGTGGCAGTTCTCTTTCTTGGAGGCTTGAACTTGTTGGTCCCAGTAGAAGGTCCTGTTGGTACTGAACTTGTTGTTGGTGGAGCAGAGGCAGAGGCAGAGGCAGAGGCAGAGGTTTGCTGCAAATTAAGGATAAATATGCAATAAGTTCCAATACAAGAGTAATAAGCAGGATAAATATGCAATAGATAAGTACATGACAGCAACAAATACCTCAGTTGGGTTCTTTCTCTTGCTAGTTCTAGCAAGATGAGCATTTTTTTCTTGCCTCTCTCTGGATTACGCTTACATCCTGATTTGTTGTGTCCAGGTTACCACACAATGAGCATTTGATAATTGTTCCATGCTTGCTCATTTTCTTCCCTTAGATTGCTCAGTTTCTTCTCTTCTCCTATCATTGTTTTTAGGCCTTCCTTTTTCTTCTCTTTTCCGGCAACTTAACATATTCAGGAGGCACTTGGCCTAGGATTGGGTGACACTGGCCACATCTCTTCACCCTCCACAGGCTGCAAGCAATGCTCATAGATTTTGTTGAACACCTCAACAAAGTAGCAAGGAGCAATAAAATCCTCAATTTTTCTGTTGCACTTGTAGATGGCACTAATTGCATGGTGGCAAGGAAGCCCCTGCCACCGGAAGTACCCACAAGAGCATGTCCATTTTCCAGTCCACAGCAGTCTTGCCTTCCTCTTCCATTCACTTGCTTCACTTCAAATCCATTTTCTCCATTCCATAGCACTTCAAGATATTGTGTTCTAGCAATACTTTTCTTGATCTTCTTAAAAACAGCAATGGGCATATTTTTCCTCTAAAATTGGCACCTTTCTCTCTTTGTTCCTGAATTCTCACAAGTACCTTTTTCCTAATTTTTTCATTCATAGAAATAATAGGATAAAACCTAGCATCAACTATAGCATGGTTGAATGACTCACATAGGTTGTTGTCAACTGATTCACAGTTTGAACCAACTTGGAAAAAAGCCCTTGCCCAGTGCTGTGGCTCAGTCCTCATGATGTCTTTAGCCCCTTCAGGAGTGACTTGTGCAAGCTTGGCCTTATAATAGTTGAAATCTTGCTTGTTAGAAGCCTTAGCAACTGCCCAGAATTTTTTTTGCCACTCATGATCTCTATGTTTCTTCCTCCAATTAGCATAAATGTGCCTAGCACACATCCTATGCTCTGCAGCAGGAAGGTAATCATTGACTGCATTAATCAAGCCCTTCTGTTGATCAGAGATAATAACCCAGCCAGCTCCATTATTGTTTATTTCCAAGTCCTTAATGAGCAGCCCAACAAACCACTTCCATGTGATATTAGTTTCATTCTCAACTACAGCCCAGGCTAGTGGATACATCTGATTATTTGCATCTCTACCTATGGCACACAAGAGCTCACCCTTCATCGCACCTTTGAAGAAACAACCATCAAGGCCTATTACTTTTCTGCAACCAGCCTTGAATCCTTGCTTCATTGCATTAAAGCACACATAGAAGCTCTGGAATACACTTTCCTCCATGTTGGTTGGGTCCATGCAAACAAAGAATCGTGCTTCCGTGGTTGCTCCTTAGCAGCTCAAGTTGGTAGTCAAACACTCTAGTGTATTCATTGTTCATTCCACACAATAATTTGTCCATGACAAATCTTTTTGCATGCTTGCACTTTGAAGTGGAGACATCAGCAAACATATCTTGCAAAACAGTTGCTTTCATGCTCTCAATTTTCCACATAGGATTTGCCAATATGAAGTGCTCATACCTCTGTGCAATCACCTTTGCGAGAACCAACTTGTTGCATCTGCTCATGCACATTGGTGATCATCATTGTATGTTATGACTTGGAATCTTGAAGTCCTTGATCTCTTGGCTGCATATATCAGCCATGGGCAGCCAGGCCATCCACACTTTGCCCTTACTCTGTCACACTCACATTTCATGAACTTAATGCTCCTCTTTGTTACTAGACCATATCTTCTCAAAGCTTTGCACAGCTGATTCTTGCTTCTAAAAACCATGGTCAAAGCAAAATGTGGTACTTCACTTTCAGGGTTGTATCTTGGGAATGTACTCTTCCTCTTCCTTATATGACCATCTGAATCTTCATCATAGCTGTAGTCCTCATCAGATGAATCATAGTTCCAATCCATTTCTTCTCTTTCAATTTGCTCCTCCATGTTGGCAATCAATTCAATTGGCACTGGCCCTGTAGCATCCCTACCTATCCAGCTCTTGGAGTCCCTCATCCTTTTCTTAAATTTCCTAGCATGTCTCCCCGAGCTCCACAACTTCGAATCCTCCCCACTATCATCAAGATGTCCAATGTATTCGTGGTCACTATCTGAGTCTGAATTTTGATTGGCACCGACAACATTTGCAGGTATCACCATTTGGTTATTCACATGCCCTCAAGCTTTGAGGTTCGAAGCACGTGCCGATGCAGGTTGACTTGGATCCAAAACCTGGAAAAAACACCTTCCATGCCCGCCATTTCATCCACATCTACTACTCGCTTCTTCTCTGCTTCAAGGGGCTGCAAATTCTTTGAGTGATTACACCAGTTTCATCAGGTATGAGCACATCAGTGTCAGACTCTACAGGTTCAACAACACTTACTGGCACTGGTTCTTCTGCAGTTATAACTGCATCTGGTTCTTCAGCAGTTATAACTGCATCTGGTTCATCATCATCACTGCTCCATGAGTTCATCCTCAAAATCACTCCCACTACTGCTGCTGTCATTGCTATCTTCCTCTCCATGATACTCCACATACACATCAGCAACTCCTCCAACACAAATGTAGTCAGACATCTTCACACACGAACTGTCATCATGAAGGAACAGCAAGCCATTGATAAGCTCTTTTCCAGGAAGCAGAAAATATAACTTCATCGATTCCATCAACTGAGTATGATCTTTTAAATAGCCTTTCACTTCCTGCAGTGACAGTTTATCCCTCTCAATCTCTGACATTGCTTGATCTCCCCCAACATAGTCCAAATTTGGACCAATGCGGATGAACTTCCCTCCAATATGAAACCGAACATTCAAAATCTCACTTGGGTCCATGATTTCACTGAAAAAACATACACCGCGATCAAAATAAAGCATAACAATCTATTCCTAAATCAATCTATTCACAAAAAATCAATCTTTTCCGTCACCCAAATCGTCCCCAATTTTGCCCCAAATTTGCCGCTCAAACCCTAACCCTAATGCCGCAACTACTCCAACCTATGAATAACAAGGGAGGAGGGCATCCAGAACATTACCTGCTTCTTCGATGCGCCGTCGCGCCGTCACGATCGTCGCAGAGGTGGCGATCAACCGCCGGTCGCCATTGCCGTCGCCAGAGAAGGATGAATGCAGAGGGACGCGGAGAGAACGAAGCGACATAACGGGCCGAACTGGGCCGACCCACTAATATCGCCTCCGACGCGCGCTGAACGACCCATCCCGGCCACCCTATTGCCACGTCGGCAATCCCCGTTTGGGAAACGACACTAAGGTTAGATTTGGACCGGGATTAGTTAGTTTGGGGTCAGAACGACAGGGATTTCGACTTCAGGGTTTGATTCGCCGAACGTCTACGAATTCAAGGTTTAAAATGGACTTTTTCCCTTGAGAAGGGTGTTGCCGGCGACTAGGGCCGGCGGCGGCCAGGGGTATGTCCTACTTCCTTGTGCATGCAACCGGCAGAAAGGAAAGAGATGGTTTCGGGCGTATTTCAAGGGGACTCTTTTTTTAACAAGAAGCGTATACGTACGTGTGTTTTTTTTTAACTACGTACGTGTGTTTCTTGACAAGCTCATCAACCTCTGGAATTCGCGCACAACAACAAGATCAATTGCGGTGCCTATCTTAAGAAAATTGGAAGCTATTTTACCCAGTTTTACTTCTTTTTCAGTTCAGCACATTAGTAGGGAGTTAAATGTCCCGGCTCATGCGTGTGCACAGCGTGCGTGCTCACTAGATGGGACGGAGAGCTGGCTAGTTCAGAGCCCAGAATTTCTTCACACCTGCCTTCGTGCAGATTGTAATCGTTTGCTACTTCGCTGAATAAAGCTCTCCTTTCGATTGCAAAAAAAGTTGTGACCGGGATCAGAAAATGAACGGTGTATGGTACGATGAATCGAATCGCATTCATCGGGTGTTCAAGAAAATTGCAAATGGTGAATAAGATTGCAAATGGTGTTAATCGGTCACCACTGATGAATAAGATTGCAAATGGTGAACTGCCACCAGTGCAGTTTGTAGCAAATGGTCGTACATACAACTATGGCTACTATCTTGCGGATGGCATCTACCCAAAGTGGCAAACATTTGTGAAGCCGTTGAAAAAACCGGAAGGTAAGAAAAATCTTGATTTCCACAATACTTAGGCGGCGGCTAAAAAGGATGTGGAAAGAGCTTTTGGGATTTTGCAAGCCCAATTTGGAATTGTGAGAGGACCGGCTAGATTTTGGGATCAAAAGATGCTTTGGTGCATCATGCACGCCAGTGATCATGCATAATATGATCATCGAGAATGAGCGTGGCTAAGATTTAGACTACTCTCACTATGAGCTCTTGGGACATCCCATGCGAAAAGTCGGCGGAGGGCTGCCAGGGTGGCCCGTTTTGTTGCCTCCTATCATGCCATTCGACGTGCGAAACACATGATGATCTTCGAAGCATCTCATCGAGGAGTGGTGGACATGGAATGGCCGACAAAGAGCATCATGATTTGTGCGTTTGATGTTGCATGTTTGATGTGGTATTGTTGAACTATTTGTTCTATTGCAAGATAAACTATTTGTTTGAGTTGTAATAATAAAATTGAATTATTTACTGTTGATTTATCTTGTTTGTGTTTGATCTTGGTTGTGTTTGGAAGTGCATATGTTGTTTATGTCAGCGCGCGCGCAGTTTTTTTGCAGCGACTGTTGGAGCGGCACGGGCGCTCTACAATTTGCAGCAGCCGCTGGAGCAAGCACTCCCCACGGCGCAAAAACTCGTGATTGGCGTGCTGCAAACGCTTCTTTAGCGCGCCTCGTGTTGCACGGCTTTTGGAGATGCTCTTAGGGGTCGCCTACATGCGCTACAGTACCGGGCCGGCTTGTTTTCACGTGTTTGCTCGACCATTTTCTTCAACGTTTTTTCGTTTTCGTTTTCTTTTCTTTTTTCCTTTGGTTTTTCATTGGTTTTCTTTCCTCCTTTTGTCACTTTTTCTTCACTTTTTTATTTTTAGGTTTCTTTGTTCATTTCGTCGGTTTCTTTTTGCCTCTTTGTTGGCTTCTTGTTGGGATTTTTTTCTTTTGAACACAACTCTACTTTGCTTTCTTTGTTTTTCTTTTGAGCAAGAGACACCGCACGACTACACCACGCTTGACACCCATGGCTGATGTTCTAGCTTGAAATAGGCGCATGAGTATGAGTCTATGAGGCCAACTCCAACCGTCGACTTCAAACAGACGTCCATTTTGTTTGGATTTCATTTGTTTGGGTTGGTAAAACGGACACGCGCGTCGGCTGGCGGGAAAATTGTGAAAACCAGAGGAGGTGGAGGTGGGGTGGAGTGGCTGCGGCTGCGGCGGCCGGATGACGACCCGGCCTCGTGGTCGTGCTTCCAGACCATAGCCACCGGCGAGGAGGTGGAGGAGAGAAGGTGGAAGAGCAGTGGCCGGGGGGCTAGGATTTGCTCGTGTCAGGGCTCGAGAAGACACGCGGGTGAAGGAAATATGCCTTAGCGGCAATAATAAAGTTATTATTTATTTCCTTATTTCATGATAAATGTTTATTATTCATGCTAGAATTGTATTAACCGGAAACATAATACATGTGTGAATATATAGACAAACAGAGTGTCACTAGTATGTCTCTACTTGACTAGCTCGTTAATCAAAGATGGTTATGTTTCCTAGCCATAGACATGAGTCGTCATTTGATTAACGGGGTCACATCATTAGGAGAATGATGTGATTGACTTGACCCATTCCGTTAGCTTAGCACCCGATCGTTTAGTATGTTGCTATTGCTTTCTTCATGACTTATACATGTTCCTATGACTATGAGATTATGCAACTCCGTTTACCGGAGGAACACTTTGTGTGCTACCAAACGTCACAACGTGAATCGGGTGATTATAAAGGAGCTCTACAGGTGTATCCAAAGGTACATGTTGGGTTGGCGTATTTCGAGATTAGGATTTGTCACTCCAATTGTCGGAGAGGTATCTCTGGGCCCTCTCGGTAATGCATATCACTTAAGCCTTGCAAGCATTGCAACTAATGAGTTAGTTGCGGGATGATGCATTACATAACGAGTAAAGAGACTTCGCGGTAACGAGATTGAACTAGGTATTGAGATACCGACGATCGAATCTCGGGCAAATAACATACCGATGACAAAGGGAACAACGTATGTTGTTATGCGGTTTGACCGATAAAGATCTTCGTAGAATATGTAGGAGCCAATATGAGCATCCAGGTTCCGCTATTGGTTATTGACCAGAAACGGTTCTCGGTCATGTCTACATAGTTCTCGAACCCGTAGGGTCCGCACGCTTAACGTTACGATGACAGTTATATTATGAGTTTATGAGTTTTGATGTACCGAAGGAGTTCGGAGTCCCGGATGAGATCGGGGACATGACGAGGAGTCTCGAAATGGTCAAGACGTAAAGATCGATATATTGGACGACTATATTCGGACATCGGAAAGGTTCCGAGTGGTTCGGGTATTTTTCGGAGTACCGGGGAGTTACGGGAATACGGGGGAAGAAGTATATGGGCCTTATTGGGCTTTAGGGGAGAGGGAGAGGCAGGCCGCGCGCCCCCCCATTGACTAGTCCGAATTGGACTAGGGGGAGGGGCGGCGCCCCCTCCTTCCTTCTCTTCCCTCTTCCCCTTCCTTGTCTCCTACTATTACTATTTGGAAGGACTCCTAGTTGGACTAGGAAAGGGGGAATCCTACTTCCGGTGGGAGTAGGACTCCCCTAGGGCGCGCCATAGAGAGGGCCGGCCCTCCCCTCCTCCACTCCTTTATATACGGGGGCAGGGGGCACCCCATAGACACACAAGTTGATCATCGTGATCGTTCCTTAGCCGTGTGCGGTGCCCCCCTCCACCATATTCCACCTCGGTCATATCGTCGCGGAGTTTAGGCGAAGCCCTGCGTCGGTAGAACATCATCATCGTCACGCCGTCGTGCTGATGGAACTCATCCCCGACACCCTGCTGGATCGGAGTCCGGTGATCGTCATCGAGCTGAACGTGTGTAGAACACGGAGGTGCCGTACATTCGGTACTTGGATCGGTCGGATCGTGAAGACGTACGACTACATTAACCGCGTTGTCATAACGCTTCCGCTTCACGGTCTCACGAGTGCGTGGACAACACTCTCCCTCTCGTTGCTATGCATCACCATGATCTTGCGTGTGCGTAGGAAATTTTTGAAATTACTACGTTCCCCAACAGTGGCATCCGAGCCTAGGTTTTATGCGTTGATGTTATATGCACGAGTAGAACACAAGTGAGTTGTGGGCGATACAAGTCATACTGCTTACCAGCATGTCATACTTTGGTTCGACGGTATTGTTGGATGAAGCGGCCCGGACCGACATTACGCCAGACGCTTACGCCGAGACTGGTTCTACCGACGTGCTTTGCACAGGTGGCTAGCGGTGTCTGTTTCTCCAACTTTAGTTGAACTGAGTGTATACGCCCGGTCCTTGCGAAGGTTAAAACAACACTAACTTGACGAACTATCGTTGTGGTTTTGATGCGTAGGTAAGAACGGTTCATGCTCAGCCCGTAGCAGCCACGTAAAATTTGCAACAACAAAGTAGAGGACGTCTAACTTGTTTTTGCAGGGCATGTTGTGATGTGATATGGTCAAGACGTGATGCTATATTTTATTGTATGAGATGATCATGTTTTGTAACCGAGGTTATCGGCAACTGGCAGGAGCCATATGGTTGTCGCTTTATTGTATGAAATGCAAACGCCCTGTAATTTCTTTACTTTATCACTAAGCGGTAGCGATAGTCGTAGAAGCAATAGATGGCGTAACGACAACGATGCTACGATGGAGATCAAGGTATCGCGCCGGTGACGATGGTAATCACGGCGGTGCTTCGGAGATGGAGATCACAAGCACAAGATGACGATGGCCATATCATATCACTTATATTGATTGCATGTGATGTTTATCTTTTATGCATCTTATCTTGCTTTGTTTGACGGTAGCATTTTAAGATGATCTCTCACTAAATTATCAAGAAGTGTTCTCCCTGAGTATGCACCGTTGCCAAAGTTCGCTGCTCCCGGACACCATGTGATGATCGGGTGTGATAAGCTCAACGTCCATCTACAACGGGTGCAAGCCAGTTTTGCACACGCAGAATACTCAAAGTTAAACTTGACGAGCCTAGCATATGCAGATATGGCCTCGGAACACGGAGACCGAAAGGTCGAGCGTGAATCATATGGTAGATATGATCAACATAGTGATGTTCACCATTGAAAACTACTCCATCTCACGTGATGATCGGTTATGGTTTAGTTGATTTGGATCACGTGATCACTTAGATGACTAGAGAGATGTCTGTCTAAGTGGGAGTTCTTAAGTAATATGATTAATTGAACTTAAATTTATCATGAACTTAGTCCTGGTAGTATTTTGCAAATTATGTTGTAGATCAATAGCTCGCGCCGTTGCTTTCATATGTTTATTTTGATATGTTCCTAGAGAAAACTGTGTTGAAAGATGTTAGTAGCAATGATGCGGATTGGATCCGTGATCTGAGGTTTATCCTCATTGCTGCGTAGAAGAATTATGTCCTTAATGCACCGCTAGGTGACAGACCTATTGCAGGAGCAGATGCAGACGTTATGAACGTTTGGCTAGCTCAATATGATGACTACTTGATAGTTTAGTGCACCATGCTTAACAGCTTAGAATCGGGACTTCAAAGACGTTTTGAACGTCATGGACCATATGAGATGTTCCAGGAATTGAAGTTAATATTTCAAACAAATACCGAGTTGAGAGATATGAAGTCTCCAACAAGTTCTATAGCTAAAAGATGGAGGAGAATCGCTCAACTAGTGAGCATGTGCTCAGATTGTCCGGTACTTCAATCGCTTGAATCAAGTGGGAGTTAATCTTCCAGATAAGATAGTGATTGAGAGAATTCTCTAGTCACCATCACTAAGTTACTAGAACTTCATGATGAACTATAGTATGCAAGGGATGACGAAAACGATTCCCGAGCTCTTCGTGATGTTGAAATCGACGAAGGTAGAAATCAAGAAAGAGCATCAAGTGTTGATGATTGACAAGACCACTAGTTTCAAGAAAAGGGCAAAGGGAAAGAAAGGGAAACTTCAAGTAGAATGACAAATAAGTTGTCACTCCCGTGAAGAAGACCAAAGCTGGACCAAAGCCTGAAACTGAGTGCTTACACTGCAAAAGAAATGGTCACTGGAAGCGGAAATGCCCTGAATATTTGGTGGATAAGAAGGATGGCAAAGTGAACAAGGGTATATTTGATATACAGGTTATTGATGTATGCCTTACTAGTGTTTATAGTAGCCCCTGAGTATTTGATACTTGTTCGGTTGCTAATATTAGTAACTCGAAACAGGAGTTACAGAATAAACGGAGACTAGTTGAGGGTGAAGTGACGATGAGTGTTGGAAGTAGTTCCAAGATTGATATGACCATCATCACACACTCCCTGTACTTTCGGGATTAGTGTTAAACCTAAATAAATGTTATTTGGCGTTTGCGTTGAGCATGAATATGATTTGATCATGTTTATTGCAATACGTTATTCATTTAAAGTCAGAGAATAATTGTTGTTCTGTTTACATGAATAAAACCTTCAATGGTCATACACCCAATGAAAATAGTTTATTGGATCTCGATCGTAGTGATACACATATTCATAATATTGATGCCAAAAGATGCAAAGTTAATAATGATAGTGCAACTTATTTGTGGCACTGCTGTTTGGGTCATATCGGTGTAAAGCGCATGAAGAAACTCCATAAAGATGGATTTTCGGAATCACTTGGTTATGAATCATTTGATGCTTGCGAACCGTGCCTTTGGGCGAGATGACTAAAACTCCGTTCTTCGGAACAATGGAACGAGCAACAACTTGTTGGAAATAATACATACTGATGTATGCAGACCAATGAGTATTAAGGCTCGTGGCGGGTATCGTTATTTTCTGACCTTCACAGATGATTTGAGCAGATATGGGTATATCTACTTGATGAAACATAAGTCTGAAATAGTTGAAAGGTTCAAAGAATTTCAGAGTGAAGTGGAAAATCATCGTAACAAGAAAATAAAGTTTCTACGATCTGATCGTGGAGATGAATATTTGAGTTACGAGTTTGATCTTCAATTAAAACAATGTGGAATAGTTTCACAGCTCACGCCACCTGGAACACCACAACGTTATGATGTGTCCGAACGTCGTAATCACACTTTATTTGATATGGTGCGATCAATGATGTCTCTTACCGATTTACCAATATCGTTTTGGGGTTATGCATTAGAGACAGCTGCATTCACGTTAAATAGGGCACCATCTAAATCCGTTGAGATGACACCTTATGAACTGTGGTTTGGCAAGAAACCCAAGTTGTCGTTTCTTAAAGTTTGGGGTTGCGATGCTTATGTGAAAAAGTTTCATCCTGATAAGCTCAAACCCAAATCGGAGAAGTGCGTCTTCATAGAATACCCAAAGGAATCTGTTGGGTACACCTTCTATCACAGATCCAAAGGCAAGATATTCGTTGCTAAAATGGATCCTTTCTAGAGAAGGAGTTTCTCTCAAAAGAAGTGAGTGGGAGGAAAGTAGAGCTTGATAAGGTAATTGTACCTTCTCCTGAATTGGAAAGTAGTTCATCACAAAAATTAGTTCCAGTGATTCCTACACCAATTAGTGAGAAAGCAAATGATGATGATCATGAAACTTTAGATCAAGTTACTACAGAACCTCGTAGGTCTTCCAGAGTACGGTCCGCACCAGAGTGATACGGTAATCCTGTTCTGGAAGTCATGTTACTAGACCATGATAAACCTACGAACTATGAGGAAGCGATGGTGAGCCCAGATTCTGCAAAATGGCTTGAGGCCATGAGATCTAAGATGAGATCCATGTATGAAAACAAAGTATGGAATTTGATTGACTTGCCCAATGATTGGCGAGACATTAAGATTAAATGGATCTTCAAGAGGAAGAACGGACGCTGATAGTGTTACTATCTACAAAGCTAGAATTGTCGCAAAAGGTTTTCGACAAGTTCAAGGTGTTGACTACAATGAGAATTTCTCACTCGTATCTATGCTTAAGTCTGTCCGAATCATGTTAGCAATTGCCGCATTTTATGAAATCTGGCAAATGGATAAACAAAATTGCATTCCTTAATGGATTTATTAAAGAAGAGTTGTATATGATGCAACCAAGAGGTTTTGTCGATCCTAAAGATGTTAACAAAATGTGCAAGCTCCAGCAATCCATCTATGGACTGGTGCAAGCATCTCAGAGTTGGAATGTACGCTTTGATAAGTTGATCAAAGCATATAGTTTTATACAGACTTGCGGTGAAGCCTGTATTTACAAGAAAGTGAGTGGGAGAACTACAACATTTCTAATAAGTATATGTGAATGACATATTGTTGATCGGAAATAATGTAGAATTATTCTGCAAAGCATAAATGAGTATTTGAAAGGAGTTTTTCGAAGAAGGACCTCAATAAAGCTGCTTACATATTGAGCATCAAGATCTATATAGATAGATCAAGACGCTTGATAAGTTTTTTCAATGAGTAAATAACTTGACAAGATTATGAAGTAGTTCAAAATGGAACAGTCAAAGAAAGAGTTCTTGCCTGTGTTACAAGGTGTGAAATTGAGTAAAACTCAAAGCCCGACCACGGCAGAAGATAGAAAGAGAATGAAAGTCATTCCCTATGCCTCAGCCATAGATTCTATAAAGTATGCCATGCTATGTACCAGATCTATTGTATACCCTACACTGATTTTGGCAAGGGAGCACAATAGTGATCTAAAAGTTCTTGCCTGCGTATACGTACGTGTGTTTCTTTTTTTTTAACTACGTACGTGTGTTTCTTGACAAGCTCATCAACCTCTGGAATTCGCGCACAACAACAAGATCAATTCCGGTGCCTATTTTAAGAAAATTGGAAGCTATTTTACCCAGTTTTACTTCTTTTTCAGTTCAGCACATTAGTAGGGAGTTAAATGTCCCGGCTCATGCGTGTGCACAGCGTGCGTGCTCACTAGATGGGACGGAGAGCTGGCTAGTTCAGATCCCAGAATTTCTTCACACCTGCCTTCGTGCAGATTGTAATCGTTTGCTACTTCGCTGAATAAAGCTCTCCTTTCGGTGCAAAAAAAAGTTGTGACCGGGATCAGAAAATGAACGGTGTATGGTACGATGAATCGAATCGCATTCATCGGGTGTTCAAGAAAATTGCAAATGGTGAATAAGATTGCAAATGGTGTTAATCGGTCACCACTGATGAATAAGATTGCAAATGGTGTTAATCGGTCACCACTGATGAATAAGATTGCAAATGGTGAACTGCCACTAGTGCAGTTTGTAGCAAATGGTCGTACATACAACTATGGCTACTATCTTGCGGATGACATCTACCCAAAGTGGCAAACATTTGTGAAGCCATTGAAAAACCGGAAGGTAAGAAAAATCTTGATTTCCACAATACTCAGGCGGCGGCTAAAAAGGATGTGGAAAGAGTTTTTGGGATTTTGCAAGCCCAATTTGGAATTGTGAGAGGACCGGCTAGATTTTGCGATCAAAAGATGCTTTGGTGCATCATGCACGCTTGTGTGATCATGCACAATATGATCATCGAGAATGAGCGTGACTAAGATTTAGACTACTCTCACTATGAGCTCTTGGGACATCCCATGCGAGTGCGGCGGAGGGCTGCCAGGGTGGCCCGTTTTGTTGCCTCCTATCATGCCATTCGACGTGCCGAAACACATGATGATCTTCAGAAGCATCTCATCGAGGAGTGGTGGACATGGAATGGCCGACAAAGAGCATCATGATTTGTGCGTTTGATGTTGCATGTTTGATGTGGTATTGTTGAACTATTTGTTCTATTGCAAGATAAACTATTTGTTTGAGTTGTAATAATAAAATTGAATTATTTACTGTTGATTTATTTTGTTTGTGTTTGATCTTGGTTGTGTTTGGAAGTGCATATGTTGTTTATGCCAGCGCGCGCGCAGTTTTTTTGCAGCGACTGTTGGAGCGGCACGGGCGCGCTACAATTTGCAGCAGCCGCTGGAGCAAGCACTCCCCACGGCGCAAAAACTCGTGATCGGCGTGCTGCAAACGCTTTTTTAGCGCGCCTCGCGTTGCACGGCTTTTGGAGATGCTCTTAGGGGTCGCCTACATGCGCTACAGTACCGGGCCGGCTTGTTTTCACGTGTTTGCTCGACCATTTTCTTCAGCGTTTTTTCGTTTTCTTTTCTTTTTTCCTTTAGTTTTTCATTGGTTTTCTTTCCTCCTTTTGTCACTTTTTCTTCACTTTTTTATTTTTAGGTTTCTTTGTTCTTTTCGTCGGTTTCTTTTTGCCTCTTTGTTGGCTTCTTGTTGGGCTTTTTTTCTTTTGAACACAACTCTACTTTGCTTTCTTTGTTTTTCTTTTGAGCAAGAGACACCGCACGACTACACCACGCTTGACACCCATGGCTGATGTTCTAGCTTGAAATAGGCGGATGAGTATGAGTCTATGAGGCCAACTCCAACCGTCGACTTCAAACAGACGTCCATTTTGTTTGGATTTCATCTGTTTGGGTTGGTAAAACGGACACGCGCGTCAGCTGGCGGGCAAATTGTGAATACCATAGGAGGTGGAGGTGGGGTGGAGTGGCTGCGGCTGCGGCGGCCGAATGACGACCCGACCTCGTGGTCGTGCTTCCAGACCATAGCCACCTGCGAGGAGGTGGAGGAGAGAAGGTGGAAGAGCAGGGGCCGGGGGGCTAGGATTTGCTCGTGTCAGGGCTCGAGGAGACACGCGGGTGAAGGAAATATGCCCTAGAGGCAATAATAAATTTATTATTTATTTCCTTATTTCATGATAAATGTTTATTATTCATGCTAGAATTGTTGGAAATATGCCCTAGAGGAATTAATAAAAGTATTATTATTATATTTCCTTGTTCATGATAATTGTCTTTTATTCATGCTATAATTGTATTATCCGGAAATTGTAATACACGTGTGAATACATAGACCACAATATGTCCCTAGTGAGCCTCTAGTTGACTAGCTCGTTGATCAACAGATAGTCATGGTTTCTGACTATGGACATTGGATGTCATTGATAACGGGATCACATCATTAGGAGAATGATGTGATGGACAAGACCCAATCCTAAAGCATAGCACAAGATCGTGTAGTTCGTTTTGCTAGAGCTTTTCCAATGTCAAGTATCTCTTCCTTAGACCATGAGATCGTGTAACTCCCGGATACCGTAGGAGTGCTTTGGGTGTACCAAAGCGTCACAACGTAATCGGGTGACTATAAAGGTGCATTACAGGTATCTCCGAAAGTGTCATTGGGTTGACACGGATCGAGATCGATTTGTCACTCCGTGTGACGGAGAGGTATCACTGGGCCCACTCGGTAGTGCATCATCATAATGAGCTCATAGTGACCAAGTGTTTGGTCACGTGATCATGCATTACGGTACGAGTAAAGTGACTTGCCGGTAACGAGATTGAACGAGGTATTGGGATACCGACGATCGAATCTCAGGCAAGTAAAATACCGATTGACAAAGGGAATTGTATACGGGGTTGTTTGAATCCTCGACACCGTGGTTCATCCGATGAGATCATCGAAGAGCATGTGGGAGCCAACATGGGTATCCAGATCCCGCTGTTGGTTATTGCCCGAGAGCCGTCTCGGTCATGTCTGCATGTCTCCCGAACCCGTAGGGTCTACACGCTTAAGGTTCGGTGACGCTAGGGTTGTATGAATATGAGTATGCAGCAAACCGAATGTTGTTCGGAGTCCTGGATGAGATCCCGGACGTCACGAGGAGTTCCCGAATGGTCCGGAGGTAAAGATCTATATATGGGAAGTCTTATTTTGGTCGCCGGAAAAGTTTCGCGCGTTATCGATATTGTACCGGGAGTGCCGAAAGGGGTCCGGGGGTCCACCAGGGGGTCCACCTGCCCTGGGGGGGGGCACATGGGATGTAGGGGGTGCGCCTTGGCCTATATGGGCCAAGGGCACCAGCCCCAAGAGGCCCATGCGCCAAGGAGACTTGGGGAGGGGAGAGTCCTAAAGGGGGAAGGCACCTCCGAGGATGGACTCCTCCCCCCCTTGGCCGCACCCTTCCTTGGAGGAAGGGGCAAGGCTGCGCCTCCCCCCCCCTCTTGCACCTATATAAAGGGAGGGGAGGGAGGGGCAGCCGCACTTCAAGGCCCGGCACCTCCTCTCCCTGCTGCACCTCCTCCTCCTCCTGTAGTTGCTTAGCGAAGTCCCGCCGGAGTTCTCGCTGCATCCACCACCACGCCGTCGTCGTGCTGGATCATCATCAACCTCTCCTTTCCCTTGCTGGATCAAGAAGGAGGAGACGCCATCCGCCTCCGTCACGTGTGTTGAACGCGGAGGTGCTGTCCGCTCGGCACTAGGTCATCGGTGATCTGAATCACGGCAGTACGACTCCATCATCCCTGCTCCATTGAATGCTTCCGCACGCGATCTACAAGTGGTATGTAGATGAAATCACTCTCCCATGACTCGTTGCTAAATGAACTCATAGATGGATCTTGGTGAAACCGTAGGAAAATTTTAATTTTCTGCAACGCTCCCCAACAAAGGGCATCTTGAGCTAGGTCTATGCGTAGTTCTCTATTGCACGAGTAGAACACAATTTGTTGTGGGCGTAGATGTTGTCAACTTTCTTGCCGCTACTAGTCTTATCTTGCTTCAGCGGTATTGTGGGATGAAGCGGCCCGGACCGACCTTACACGTACGTTTACTTGAGACTGGTTCCACCGACTGACATGCACTAGTTGCATAAGGTGGCTGGCGGGTGTCTGTCTCTCCCACTTTAGTTGGAGCGGATTCGATGAAAAGGGTCCTTATGAAGTGTAAATATAAGTTGACAAATCACTTGTGGCTTTCACGTAGGTAAGAAAACGTTCTTGCTAGAACCCTATTGCAGCCACGTAAAACTTGCAACAACAATTAGAGGACGTCTAACTTGTTTTTACAGCAAGTGTTTTGTGATATGATATGGCCAAAGTTGTGATGAATGATGAATGATATATGTGATGTATGAGATCATGTTCTTGTAATAGGAATCACGACTTGCATGTCGATGAGTATGACAACTGGCAGGAGCCATAGGAGTTGTCTTTATTTTTTGTATGACCTGCGTGTCATTGAAGAACGCCATGTAAATTACTTTACTTTATTGCTAAACGCGTTAGCCATAGAAGTAGAAGTAGTCGCTATGCGTGACAACTTCATGAAGACACAATGATGGAGATCATGGTGTCATGCCGGTGACAGGATGATCATGGAGCCCCGAAGATGGAGATCAAAGGAGCTATATGATATTGGCCATATCATGTCACTACTATATAATTGCATGTGATGTTTATTATGTTTGCGTATCTTGTTTACTTAGAATGACGGTAGTAAATAAGATGATCCCTCATAACAATTTCAAGAAAGTGTTCTCCCTAACTGTGCACCGTTGCTAAAGTTCATCGTTTCGAAGCACCACGTGATGATCGGGTGTGATAGATCCTTACGTTCACATACAATGGGTGTAAGACAGTTTTACACATGCAAAACACTTAGGTTAACTTGACGAGCCTAGCATGTACAGACATGGCCTCGGAACACAAGAGACCGAAAGGTCGAACATGAGTCGTATGGAAGATACGATCAACATGGAGATGTTCACCGACGATGACTAGTACCGCCTCACGTGATGATCGGACACGGCCTAGTTGACTCGGATCATGTAACACTTAGATGACTAGAGGGATGTCAAATCTGAGTGGGAGTTCATTAAATAATTTGATTAGATGAACTTTATTATCATGAACAATAGTCTAAAATCTTTGCAAAATGTCTTGTAGATCAAATGGCCAACGCTCATGTCACCATGAACTTCAACGCGCTCCTAGAGAAAACCAAGTCGAAAGATGATGGCAGCAACTATTCGGATCGGGTCCTAACCCGAGGATCATCCTCATAGCTGCCAAGAAACAATATGTCCTAGAAGCACTGCTAGGTGATGCACCCATCCTGCAGAACCAAGACGTTATGAACGCTTGGCAGTCTCGTCTTGATGATTACTCCCTCGTTCAAGGCGGCTTGCTTTACGGCTTAGAACCGGGCTCCAAAAGCGTTTTGAGCGACACGGAGCATATGAGATGTTCGAGGAGCTGAAACTAGTTTTCCAAGCTCATGCCCGGTCGAGATATGAAGTCTCCAACAAGTACTACAGTTGTAAGATGGAGGAAAATAGTTACATCGGTGAGCACATACTCAAAATGTCCGGGTTGCACAACCTTTGTCCCAGCTGGACATCAACCTCCCGGACGAGGCGGTCATTGACAGAATCCTTCAGTCGCT
This sequence comes from Aegilops bicornis, assembly GCA_021605145.1. Classification (NCBI taxonomy): domain Eukaryota; kingdom Viridiplantae; phylum Streptophyta; class Magnoliopsida; order Poales; family Poaceae; genus Aegilops; species Aegilops bicornis. The sequence goes on from CM038669.1 coordinate 696,921,717, forward strand.
CCCACCGAGCTACAAGAGCTTTGTGATGAACTACAATATGCAGGGGATGGTGAAAACCATTCCTGAAGTATTTTCAATGCTGAAGTCAGCAGAGGTAGAAATCAAGAAGGAACATCAAGTGTTGATGGTCAATAAAACCACTAAGTTCAAGAAGGGCAAGGGTAAGAAGAACTTCAAGAAGGGCGGCAAGGATGTTGCCGCCGCCTGCAAGCCAGCTTGCCGGAAGAAGTCAAAGAATGGACCCAAGCCCGAGATCGAGTGCTTTTATTGCAAAGGGAAGGGTCCTTTGGAAGCGGAACTGCCCCAAATACTTAGCGCATAAGAAGGCCGGCAACACTAAAGGTATATTTGATATACATGTAATTGATGTGTACCTTACCAGTACTCGTAGTAACTCCTGGGTATTTGATACCGGTGCCGTTGCTCATATATGTAACTCACAGCAGGAGCTGCGGAATAAACGAAGACTGGCGAAGGACGAGGTGACGATGCGCGTCGGGAATGGTTCCAAGGTCGATGTGATCGCTGGCCGGCACGCTACCTCTACATTTACCTCACGGGATTAGTTTTAAACCTCAATAATTGTTATTTAGTGCCAAGTTTGAGCATGAACATTGTATCAGGATCTCGTTTAATACGAGATGGCTACTCATTTAAATTCGAGAATAATGGTTGTTCTATTTATATGAGAGAAATATTTTATGGTCATGCTCCGATGGCCAATGGTTTATTCTTAATGAATCTCGAACGTAATGTTACACATGTTCATAGTGTGAATACCAAAAGATGTAAAGTTGATAACGATAGTCCCACATACTTGTGGCACTGCCGCCTTGGTCACATTGGTGTCAAGCGCATGAAGAAGCTCCATGCTGATGGACTTTTAGAGTCTCTCGATTATGAATCATTTGACACATGCGAACCATGCCTCATGGGCAAGATGACCAAGACTCTGTTCTCCGGAACAATGGAGCGAGCAACCAACTTATTGGAAATCATACATACCGATGTGTGCGGTCCAATGAGCGTTGAGGCTCGCGGAGGATATCGTTATGTTCTCACTCTCACTGATGACTTGAGTAGTTATGGGTATGTCTACTTAATGAAACACAAGACTGAGACCTTTGAAAAGTTCAAGGAATTTCAGAATGAAGTAGAGAATCAACGTGACCGAAAGATAAAATTCTTACGATCAGATCGTGGAGGAGAATATTTAAGTCACGAATTTGGTACACACTTAAGGAAATGTGGAATCGTTTCACAACTCACGCCGCCTAGAACACTTCAGCGTAACGGTGTGTCCGAACGTCGTAACCGCACTCTATTGGATATGGTGCGATCTACGATGTCTCTTACGATTTACCGCTATCATTTTGGGGATACGCTCTAGAGACAGCTACATTCACTTTAAATAGGGCACCGTCTAAATCCGTTGAGACGACACCGTATGAATTGTGGTTTGGGAAGAAACCTAAGCTGTCGTTTCTAAAAGTTTGGGGATGCGATGCTTATGTCAAGAAACTTCAACCTGAAAAGCTCGAACCCAAGTCGGAAAAATGTGTCTTCATAGGATACCCTAAGGAAACCATTGGGTATACCTTCTACCTTAGATCCGAAGGCAAGATCTTTGTTGCCAAGAACGGATCCTTTCGAAAAGAGTTTCTCTCGAAAGGAGTAAGTGGGAGGAAAGTAGAACTCGATGAAGTACTACCTCTTGAACCGGAAAGTAGTGCAGCTCGTGAAAATGTTCCTGTGGTGCCTACACCGATCGGAGAGGAAATTAATGATGATGATCAAGGTACTTTGGATCAAGTTGCTACCGAACTCAGAGGGTCCACTAGGACACGCTCCGCACCAGAGTGGTACGGCAACCCTGTCTTGGAAATCATGTTGTTAGACAACGGTGAACCTTCGAACTATGAAGAAGCGATGGCGGGCCCAGATTCCAACAAATGGCTTGAAGCCATGCAATCCGAGATAGGATCCATGTATGAAAACAAAGTATGGACTTTGACAGACTTGGTTCGATGATCGGCGACGATAGAAAACAAATGGATCTTTAGGAAGAAGACGGACGTGGATGGTAATGTTACCATCTATAAAGCTCGACTTGTCGCTAAGGGTTATCGACAAGTTCAAGGGATTGACTACGATGAGACATTCTCTCCCGTAGCGAAGCTTAAGTCCGTCCGAATCATGTTAGCAATTGCCGCATACTATGATTATGAGATATGGCAGATGGACGTCAAAACGGCATTCCTTAACGGTTATCTTAAGGAAGAGCTGTATATGATGCAGCAGGAAGGTTTTGTCGATCCTAATAATGCTAACAAGGTGTGCAAGCTCCAGCGATCCATTTATGGGCTGGTGCAAGCATCTCGGAGTTGGAACATTCGCTTTGATGAGATGATCAAAGCGTTTGGGTTTATGCAGACTTATGGAGAAGCCTGCGTTTACAAGAAAGTGAGTGGGAGCTCAGTAGCATTTCTCATATTATATGTAGATGACATACTTTTGATGGAAAATGATATATAACTTTTGGACAGCATTAAGGCCTACTTGAATAAGAGTTTTTCAATGAAGGACCTTGGAGAAGTTGCTTACATATTAGGCATCAAAATCTATAGGGATAGATCGAGACGCCTCATAGGTATTTCACAAAGCACATACCTTGATAAGATTTTGAAGAAGTTCAAAATGGATCAGTCCAAGAAAGGGTTCTTGCCTGTTTTGCAAGGTGTGAAATTGAGCTCAGCTCAATGCCCGACCACGGCAAAAGATAAAGAAGAGATGAGTGTCATCCCCTATGCCTCAGCCATAGGATCTATTATGTATGCCATGCTGTGTACTGCACCTGATGTAAACCTTGCCGTAAGTTTGGTAGGTAGGTACCAAAGTAATCCCGCAAGGAACACCTGGACAGCGGTCAAGAATATCCTGAAGTACCGAAAAGGACAAAGGACATGTTTCTCGTTTATGGAGGTGACGAAGAGCTCGTCAGAAGGGTTACGCCGACGCTTAGCTTCGACACAGATCTGGATGACTCAAAGTCACAAACCGGATACGTGTATATGTTGAATGGTGGAGCAAGAAGCTGGTGCAGCAAGCAGAAAGCGCCGTGGCGGGATCTACATGTGAAGCGGAGTACATGGCAGCCTCGGAGGCAGCACATGAAGCAATTTGGGTGAAGGAGTTCATCACCGACCTAGGAGTCATACCCAATGCGTCGGAGCCGATCAAACTCTTCTATGACAACACTGGAGCTATTGCACTTGCCAAGGAGCCCAGGTTTCATAAGAAGACCAGGCACATCAAGCGTCGCTTCAACTCCATTCGTGAAAATGTTCAAGATGGAGACATAGAAATTTGCAAAGTGCATACGGATCTGAATCTCGCAGATCCGTTGACTAAACCTCTTCCATGAAAGCAAAACATGATCAACACCGTAACTCTATGGGTGTTCGATTCATCACAACGTAACTAGATTATTGACTCTAGTGCAAGTGGGAGACTGTTGGAAATATGCCCTAGAGGCAATAATAAAAGTATTATTATTATATTTCCTTGTTCATGATAATTGTCTTTTATTCATGCTATAATTGTATTATCCGGAAATCGTAATACACGTGTGAATACATAGACCACAATATGTCCCTAGTGAGCCTCTAGTTGACTAGCTCGTTGATCAACAGATAGTCATGGTTTCCTGACTATGGACATTGGATGTCATTGATAACGGGATCACATCATTAAGAGAATGATGTGATGGACAAGACCCAATCCTAAAGCATAGCACAAGATCGTGTAGTTCGTTTTGCTAGAGCTTTTCCAATGTCAAGTATCTCTTCCTTAGACCATGAGATCGTAACTCCGGATACCGTAGGAGTGCTTTGGGTGTACCAAACGTCACAACGTAACTGGGTGACTATAAAGGTGCATTGCAGGTATCTCCAAAAGTGTCTGTTGGGTTGACACGGATCGAGACTGGGATTTGTCACTCCGTGTGATGGAGAGGTATCACTGGGCCCACTCGGTAGTGCATCATCATAATGAGCTCAAAGTGACCAAGTGTTTGGTCATGGGATCATGCATTACGGTACGAGTAAAGTGACTTGCGGTAACGAGATTGAACGAGGTATTGGGATACCGACGATCGAATCTCGCAAGTAAAATACCGATTGACAAAGGGAATTGTATACGGGGTTGTTTGAATCCTCGACATCGTGGTTCATCCGATGAGATCATCGAGGAGCATGTGGGAGCCAACATGGGTATCCAGATCCCGTTGTTGGTTATTGCCCGAGAGCCGCCTCGGTCATGTTCAAGATGTCTCCCGAACCCGTAGGGTCTACACACTTAAGGTTCGGTGACGCTAGGGTTGTATGAATATGAGTATGCAGCAAACCGCATGTTGTTCGGAGTCCCGGATGAGATCCCGGACGTTACGAGGAGTTCCGGAATGGTCCGGAGGTAAAGATTTATATATGGGAAGTCTTATTTTGGTCGCCGGAAAAGTTTCGCTACATCGGTATTGTACCGGAGTGCCGAAGGGGTCCGGGGTCCACCAGGGGTCCACCTGCCTGGGGCCACATGGGCTGTAGGTGCGCCTTGGCCTATATGGGCCAAGGGCACCAGCCCCAAGAGGCCCATGCGCCAAGGAGACTTGGGGAGGAGAGTCCTAAAGGGGAAGGCACCTCTGAGGTGCCTTGGGAGGATGGACTCCTCCCCCTTGGCCGCACTCCTTCCATGGAGGAAGGGGCAAGGCTGCGCCTCCCCCTCTTGCACCTATATAAAGGGAGGGAGGGAGGGCAGCCGCACTCAAGGCCCGGCACCTCCCTCTCCTCGCTACACCTCCTCCACCTCCAGAGTTGCTTAGCGAAGTCCTGCCGGAGTTCTGCTGCATCCACCATCACGCCTGGCCGTGCTGCTGGATCATCATCAACCTCTCCTTTCCCTTGCTGGATCAAGAAGGAGGAGACGCCATCCGCCTCCGCACGTGTGTTGAACGCGGAGGTGCTGTCCGCTCGCACTAGGTCATCGGTGATCTGAATCACGGCGAGTACGACTCCATCATCCCTGCTCCATTGAACGCTTCCGCACGCGATCTACAAGTGGTATGTAGATGCAATCACTCTCCCATGACTCGTTGCTAGATGAACTCATAGATGGATCTTGGTGAAACCGTAGGAAAAATTTTAATTTTCTGCAACGTTCCTCTAATATTGTTTGTCTGGTCTAAAATAGATATTATTATTGTGGTTGCATGGTTTATTTTCTTTAATTTTGGTCAGTATAGATGTTTAATATTACGTATTGAATCCATCATCAAAATGACATTACTTGATTAATTATATTGACTGCTTTCATCACAGATTATATTTTTTATTGGACTAACAAATGTTGTACTAATCGAGATGTCTTGGCCAAAGTTTGGTTTCTAATATTGCGCAAAATTAAAGAAAACTTATGGCTATGTTGCAGCGAAAGAAGTATCAATTGATTATTATAACATTTTGATAAAGCTTGAGGGATTTAGTTGCTGTTGCGTGTCCGGTTCAATCCTATCGGTCCGTTCGCAAGTTTATTCTTTGGTTTTCTTGCATATTGCTTGATCCGAAGAACCGATTTGCTACTTTGTAGACTATATCTGCTACTACTCTTGTTTGTTCGTCGGTGTTATTTCTTGTTCGTCGAGTACCGTTCGGGCCTACGAATGACTCGCCGTGTAGTCGGGTCTCATCACCCCGCCGATGCCTTGCCTGGGAACAACACTCTCGATTCTGGTTGTACTTTGTCAATCCAAGCCCCTAGCAATAAAAACTCTTATGATCTCTTTTTTTAATCGAGATTGGTTTTCTTGATAATGTAGTAAACTCGGTAACAAGTTTGGTTGCATGGGTCTATGATGCAGAGGTCGCGTGTAATAAGAGCTTCCATTATCTAAAAACTGTTCTGGCAATGGTTTGGCCTCTTCAGAAAAATAATAATGAGGGACCACCATTGCCTCATCGCTGCCGCACCTTCTGCGTCAGGCCTCACCCTACCGTGTCGTCGGTTGCCGGAGATTCGTCCGTGTCTTCCATGCACAGGAGAGAGAAAGAGATTAGTCACTGACATGGGGTGCATTTGTCAGGGTAAGTATAAGGAAAAATGTCCTTAAGAAAAGTATAACGAAAATTGTATTGGGAAAGTCCAAGAAATTTATAGAGAGAGCCTACATGTAGAGCAAGGGTTTTTGGAAGCTGCTTGAGATGCTCTAATTCAGTTTAACAATAAAGGAGGACGGAGAACGCAGCTCAACATTTTAGTCCCACATCATGAATTGCGAGCACTTCATAAGATGGCTGGGCCGAGCATATGACGTGCCCAAATTGAGGCACACTCGAGACCCGACGACGCATGAGCCATGTCATGACGGCCTCATGAAACCCAGAGATTTGATCGTACGTACACATGAGTCCAGTTTATAATACTTGGGAGGAAAATGTATTCTTAAGTGATTGTGAAAGAAAAATTCAACCACATGGCTACATATATCTTGAGTTGAGAGTCACTCAGGTAAGTTCTCCTTTATAGATTCAGATATTTGGGGGCTTAATTTCGAGACGTTGCGTATTTTATTTATCTCTCATCATCTTAGTTTTCGTAGTCTCGTTATATATAGCACATAACTTTCCAGATTGATTCCTCGTACATCGGCTCTCTCCAAGGCTGGAGAACCACTTCTAGTTACCGCGATTTATTCTAGGTCACACATGCACCTACCACGTACGCATAGCAAGATGCAGGACCGGTAAAGAGGTCGAGGATCCTGGAAAGAGCTGGCTACTTCCATCCAGCGGTTACACCTCCTCGAGGATGGCTTCGACCACCATCGCCGTGTCGTGCCGGCGCTCGTCGCCCTCGCGGCCACGCCCGCCGGGGCCGCCGCCACCGCCGCTTTTGCAGTCTCGCACGCACTGCTGCTTCTCGTACTCGTGGTGGTATCGCTGCTGGCATTTCTGCTCGCAGCTGCTGCCGCCATGGCCGTGGCCGCCGCCGCCGTGGTGGTTCATCACCTCCTCCTCCTCGTCCTGCTGGTGGCTTTGGCACCTCTCAGTGCACTGCCATCTGTCATACGACCCGCGCGGGAAGCGCTTGCACTGTGCTTGGCAGCGGTCTCCGTGGCCACGGCCACCGCCGCCGTGGTGGTTCATCCCCTCCTCGTCCTCCTTCTGCTGGCACTGACACTTCTCGATGCACTGCTGCCTGTCGTACGACCCGGGCCGGAAGCGCTTGCACTGTGTTTGGCAGCTGTCTCCGTGTTCATGGCCGTCGTCGTCGGAGCCGAGGAGGCCGGACTCGCCATATCTGCAGCCTTTCATGCACTGCTTCTTCTCCCGCCGGTCATGGTAGTGCTGGCACATCCTCTCGCACCTGTCGCCGGCGTTGTGGCCGCCCACGTCGAGGTCGTCGTCGCCCCCCTCCCCTTCTTGGATTTGCCTGCATATCTGCCTGCACCGTTCCCACCGCTCCTTTCCCGACCAGCCCCCATGGCCGCGACACTTGCTCACACATCTGTCGAATCTGTCCCCGGCTTCCTGGAGCAGCTCGTTGCCGTGGCGGCGGCGCTCGCACTGCTCCTTGCACTCCTTGGCCTTCCCGGTGTCCTCCCCCGCCTTCCAGTCGCAGACCTTCTTGCACCACCGGATCTCCTCCTCCTTCTCCTTCTCCGTGTCCCGCTCCGCTGCGGAGGCCACGGCCAGGAGAAGGAGCCCGGCGAGCAGGAGACACCACACGACACCACCACCCTTGGCACCCATGGCTACTGCCCTAGCTTCAAACAGGTTGAGGAATGTCAGTATGAGAGATGGGATCGATAGATGGACATGGAGGGGCGATATTTATGCGTGGGAGCTCGGTGGCGACGTGGCAACGTGAGGGCGACGTGGCGGCATCACTGCATGCAGCGTGTACACGTCGCGGGCTTGATCGGTGTGACTTGGCTGGTAGCTTTGCCAGCGTGCAGCTTGCCAGGTCAGCAAGATAGACACGAGTGCATGCGTACAAGAGGGCGTGTAGGTGGAAAATGGAACGGTGCTGGTGCTGGCGAGCGTGGTAGTAGGTGGATCCCGTCATCTTCGGCCGCGAGCGGACATCTGGATAACTATGGTTGAGTATTGTCGTGGTGCATCACACATATGCATGGGAAGATGGGATGTGTAGAACACCATGGAACGGGAGCGCCTGTTGCATGCATGAATGCACGCATGTTCTACGTGCCGCACGGGCCAAAGAAAAAAATAGCAACAGACCCGGCATTTATAAAGTTGATCAACTATTTAGCTCCTAAAAAGTGCGTCTTAACTTTTTTTATCGTGTAGAATTTGATTAATTTTACTTGTTTTTTATCGTGCTCCTAAAAAGACCCGGCATGGGAACATGTTTTTTGAATGTTATCAACCTTCAAGCATTTCAATGTGCATGTGCAAAACATTTCCAATATATAATGACGTACATATCGCTATTATATTCTACTCCTATTTATTTCTATTTCACAGTCACACAAATAAGAATGTTAGGATCCAACTTGGCATCTGTACACACTTTGACCATCTAATTGGGCTTCTAAGGTAACCTCCAATGCAAGAATGCTATCGAAAAGTTGCTATCGGCACATTTAAAGAAAAATAAAAATTAATACAAATGCCCATATAAGAAAACGAGTACGTACTTTCTCTCGCATCAAACGACACTACTCTTGGGATGCTTACGAAACTAAAAAATTGAGTTCTCTTATGCGCCGGACTCTAAATCTAGTGTGGATGCCGGCGTTTATGTGAAATTAAATCTCATATTTTGATCTGTAATGCCAGTTTAAGCACCAAACAGAGATGACCTAACAAACCAAGTCAGAATGGGCATGTGTTCACCGAGCTCAACAGGGTCTACCAAGTCCCAATGGAGCTAGGACATGCTATTTTACTTTGATAATGAATTTTCTAACGTATCTTTTAGGAACCTAACTAAATTTCAAAACTTATTTTATTTTACCGTCCTACATACTTGAGGGCAAGTAAGAATAAAGTTTTGAATGAAATTGATATGTTGAACATCTATCAATTTATTTTCAAGTTTAATAAGGATTTAAGAAATCAAATATTCTTTGGACTAATCATACTAATAAGCCACCCGCAAAATACGTACTAATAGGCTCCAGAAACAACATGGTATACTTGGAAACTTTGTAAAACCTCGAAATTACAATAACTATCCATATAGAACCATTAGAATTGTATATTCAGCTTTACTTTCTAATAACATCAAATATCTAGAGAATTGCCACTAGATCAATATATTTGATGTTGCAAGTGAACTTTAAGAATTCATAACTTTTGAGAAAACACACACTTTCGGATGGGTGGGCTCATTTGCCTTGGCAGGATACAGAGGAGATTGGTTGTCATCCACCATTACTCCTTGCCCTTTTAAGTAGGGTAAAGACATAGCCAAGACATATCAATAAGGGATCCGATTTGAAACTAGCGATGTGAGGAACGCATGAGGGTGAAATAATTTCGTATGAACACTCATTCAAACAATATTTGGATTTGAAATTTCAACCTCACAGGAAAATAAATACAAGTACCAACCACACTCCATCCCCTTTCGGAAAGAAAAACATACCTAAATTTCTGGTCGTGACAGGCTACGTATAAGCGGTACGCTATGTGTCACCGCTAGAGGCTTTTGGAATTAAATTTTGGATATACAAGGGTGCCTCTAGCTCTTTTTATTACTGTAGTACACAAGGGTAACTATAACTTTTTTTTCTCTTTTTTGAGGGGAACCTCTAACTAGTTTTTTTAGCACAAAATCACGCAAGGGAACGGCCAGCCCCATGAGGCTTCTTTACAAATTCTAAATTCCCAAGCCTATGAGCATTTCCTAAGATTACCCCAAACCCTATTTGGCGCTTAAGGCAACAAATAAAAACCATTTGGCAACTGGCGCATAACCTCGGAAATAACGAGCCTCCGGCCCATATAACGTACTGTAGCTCGTCTTTAGCGGGTTATTTGTTACGTCTTGGCCGGTTATTTTTTGTTTTTTATTTTTCGTTTGTATTTGTTATTATTTTCCTTTTTAAATTTTTATTTTACTTTTCAAATGCATGGACTTTTCAAATTGGTGAACTTCTTTCTAATTCCTGAATTCCTTTTCAAAAAAATTGAACTTTTCGCAACTATTACAAATTTCATTTAAATTGTGATTTTTTTATAAATTCGTGAAACTTATTCATTTTCACGAACTTTTTCCAATTCGTGAACTGTTTGCCCAACCTGAAGGAAAATATGCCAAAATCTGTGATAATTTGCACAATTTGTGCACTTTTTCCCAATTCATGAACTTTTTCCAAATTCATGAACATTTTCCAACTAGTAGAATGTCCGTGCGTTGCCACGGGCTCTTGAAATAGTTTGCAATAGTTACATGTTAAATTTCACACATAGAAACAATATAACACAAACACAATTATTTAATAATTGAATTCCATTTTTGCAATACTTGAATCTGACGTTTTTTGGCATTGGCGACTGCTAGATACCAATAATAGCCCGGCATGTTAATCGGAATGAATAACTGGTGTAAATAACATACAAGTCGCAGTAACAATTAGATATAAATATTAATAAACCATTATACATATGAATTAGAAAATTATGTCTATGATGAAATATAAATGATATTTTCTACTTCATCATATAATCAAAGATAATATATAATAAAAATAAAAGTGAAACTAACACAACTATTTTGTTTGTAAAAAAGATAAACCTTTGTGATATTATTAGAAAATTATGTTGCTTAAATCATTTTACTAACACAACAATTCAGGGAAAACAACGAACTATAATGTTCATATATAAATAAGTATTCATCTGATTTTTTTTAAATTATTTATATAAACCAAGTATATTCGTTTTCGTCTCTCATTTTTTTTGTCATACCCTCAATATATGTAATAAGTATAAAAAACATTTATTTTTATGAACCATGTTTAATATATATATATACACTTTTATTGTTTTTCTGAGGTAAATATATACTTTAAATATTTATGTTTTTCGTTGAGCAAAATTTGCCATCAAAGGCCCAAATAAGCTATCCACCACGGCCCAACCAGCACCCAAGCTTACCCCCACCTAAAAAAGAACTAAATATGTAAAAAATGAACCTTATCCCCAGCACTCTCTCCTCTCCTATCCACGCACTGACCACCTCTCACCCTCTCCTCCCCGGCTCCCCCGCATCGCCACAAGATCGACGAGCCCGCAATCACATGCTGACTACCAATGACCACCGAATCGGTCTCATGAATTGGCGGGGCTTGGGGCTACGACAAAGCTGTGTCTTGTGCGCGATCGACGGAGGCGGACGCCGCAAGCTTCTGACACAGGCGTGCTCGATCCGGTCCCGTCGCCGGTCGGATCCGTGGCGGTGCTCCTCTCCGGCGAGGTCGCAGGTCGATCCGACGCGGGGCGGCTCGATCTGCAAGCGGAGCAGCTCCGATACGCCACTCCCCTTGCTTGATGCGCCCCCTCTCCTCTTCTTCTTCCACATGTTCCTTCCCTGATGTGGTTTCCTCTTCCCTGGTGTGCCGCGGCGCCGTGACCCGGTCTCACAGGCACGGCTAGGGCGACGACTGCTCCCCGACGCCGCCACCCTCCGCAAGGAGCGACGAAAGCTTGAAGCTCTGTGACACAGCATGCGCCGAGCGACGTGCAGCGAGGGCGCCGCTGCCTCAGCCACCGGCGTGTCCGACCACTCGTCCACGTCCCCACTGCTGCCGCGGCCGGCCACACGACGTCGCTCGTCCCGCTGCTTTAGCAGGCCAAGAAACCGGAACGCCCCCCGCGCCTGGCGACCTCGGCATCTCCATCGACCGTCTCAGAAAGCGCTACCTCGCCCGGCTCCCGCATAGCTGATGGTAAGCCCCTCCTTTGCTCTCTTGGCCTGCTTGCTTGCTTGCGAGCCCCTGATCTGAATTTGTTGGTTGGTTCAGCAAGCCAAGAAACAGGGAGTGCCGGCAGTAGTACTCTGAATCCATCAATGCAGCTGAATCCATAATGCTAATCAAGAGGTGGTTTTGGCCTAACTGGGATGTGCTTGAGTCCCGCATAGTTGTGGAGGAGGAAGCTGCTGCCCTTCTTGAGTAGTTTGCAAAGGTAAATCAGTTGTCAATGTTAGATGTACTTCTTTGAGGAAGCTGCTGCCGTTCTTTTACTCACCTTGCATAAAACTGCAATGTCAATGTTAGATGTACTTCATTGAATTCAAGCATCCTTTTAAACACCAGATTGACTTAAATAGGCTTTCATTGCATCAACCCTAGTATTTCTAGAGAGCTACTCAAGCATGTTTTTTCCCATAATTGTTGTACTGATATTTATATTTTTTATTGAATAACATATGTGGGGACTACTATGCTTATATAATGTCTGATTTGATCATATCGTAATACATGCATTGTGTTGATGGGCGCTATTACGGTGCCATCGCTTCCATCAAATTCCATTGGCATAATACTCCAATGTAATAATAAGTATCTAAAAGGTACTGAGATGTTCAAACAGCATGATAGTTGTGAAATAGAACAGTTATGATAGCCGATAGCTAGCCTCGTATAAGGCTGTACTGGCTGTTGCAAAGTTTACCTGGTCTTCCATTTATATCTTTCAAGACAACCCCAAAACTGACTAAATAAATAAAAAGTAGTAACACCAAGTCTTGTTTAAGTGTATTCGAGAAAGAAAAAGCCTTGTTTATGTGCCAAATCAGCACTGAAGCGCGCTGGACCGTGTATAACATCCACCCATGTTGATTATTGGAACCTTTGATAATTAGTATATGAAATCTCACAATATTTATCATTGTGTTGCTCAAATAACATGTTTATTTGTCTTACCCTAATGTTGTGTTTGGCGATTTGGCCAAATGTTTAATTCAAATAAACATTAGGGCCACCTATCAGCTGAAAATAGGAATCTGAAAGAGCAATTGCTGGCTAGTATCATGGGTCAGTCTGTCATGCTTGTCATTATAGCAAAGGTCAGCGCACCAGTACAGTTGATACCTAATATGAGACGTTTGCTCTCACAGGTCCTCCTATGATTAAATGAACTTCCTAAATCAATTCGTACACGCGGCTTTGCCCTTTGGAAACTTGTTTAGTAGTAGATGACGATAATAGGTCGAGGGCATCTGTCACCCAAGCATGTTGAGTGTTATGAAAATTTATCTCAGAGTGTTTGCATCTGAAATTCTTGTGACTAAATTAACATGCATTTCTTACTGATTATAGTTTTGAGAAAAACCTATAGTTAATTCTCATTTTACGTGTTTGCTGTTTTAATCTTGAACATCTTTCTTTCAAAATGATTTGAGTCATGTTGGTAGGCATTGTTCAATAGTCAACATACATCCAACTTTGTATTTTGAATGATCAGTCTAACTTCTCCATTGAAACATGCGACAGATCTTCAGTGAGCAAAGAGGGCAGTGGAAGGCAGCAACCCAATCCCAGGAGTTCCTTTGAACCCTTCAGCGTTAATACAATAATGCTTACCAGATCCTGAGAAGCAGGATGCTATAAATGTGTAAGTTGATTTATGTGTGCAAAAATATCACTCTGACAAAACCTTAGGAGTAGAGAGACATTGGTCTAATATTATTACACACAAGATTTATATGTTGTGTTTTTTTGAGATGCAGATTCTTGGGCCATTTCCAGTCTGAACAAGGCAAACCTCCTATTGTGGAAGTTGGACTGAGATCAGCATTACAATGTTGGCCGCCAAGGAACTCTATGTGAAGAAACTGGAAGGTACTAATATAAACTCTTCTACTAACAACAACATTGCTTGAGAAGCTGTGTTGTGCCCCTTACTACCATTCTCATCAATTATAGGTTCGTGATGGTCTGCTCGCTATGATTTATGAGCCGATAGAAAGTTTAAATAGTTGTTTCACTTGGCAGGCCAGAAGGCGGTTTAGAATATTTTTGTTATATTCTAGTAATAATGATTTATGAGCTATGAAGTGGCTCAGGTTGTAGTTTGTAGGCATAGACCCACAAAGATCACAAAAATAATTAAGCATACAGTCTGCATTCTTGGTGAATAGCCAAGCATCTGGACATATTGTTTGGTACATATGAATTTTCACAGCTTTGCTCAAGTCATCCGAATCCGATCACCGCCGTTGGACCTCGCAACTAATAACAGTCGTTTCCTTGCGCCAAACCTGCAACACAACATGGCTGTTTATGTATGTATTGAAAAGCCAGCATTATAAAATTCAACTAACGGGGAAATAAGAGACTATACAGGGACCTCCACCTATGAGAAATAATATAATAAAGATATAGTTTTCATATTGTGTGGTGGTCCAGTTTTGTGGCCGCTTTGGGGCTGCATCATAAATATTTCTGTAATGTAGAACACTTGAGTGGAGTCTAATTTTACAATGACGAAGTGACCAAGGCAGTGTGCAGGAAAACAAATCCGAGTTTAGATGTAGTACATGAATGATTACAAAACAACAAAAGAATAATACACATAAGCAAACCAGCAAAACGAAAAATAATGTCACATACAAAGACTGCTGCAACATGCAGGGAAATAAGAGACTATACAGGGACCTCCACCTATGATAAATAATATATAGATATAGTTTTGATATTGTTGGAGAACGTAGTAATTTCAAAAAATTTCCTACGCACACACAGGACCATGGTAATGACATAGCAACGAGAGGGGAGAGTGTCTGTCCACGTACCCTCGTAGACCGAAAGCGGAAGCGTTATAACAACGCGGTTGATGTAGTCGTACGTCTTCACGATCCGACCGATCCAAGCACCGAACGTCACGGCACCTCCGAGTTCTGCACACGCTCAGCTCGATGGCGATCCCCGGCTCCGATCCAGCAAAGCGTCGGGGATGAGTTCCACAAGACGACGGCGTGGTAGCGATGATGATGCTCCACCGACGCAGGGCTTCGCCTAAGCTCATGACGATATGATTTCTCCGGCGCAGGGCTTCGCCTAAGCTCATGACGATATGACCGAAGTGGAATATGGTGGAGGGGGCACCGCACACGGCTAAGGAACGATCCGTAGATCAACTTGTGTGTCATGGGGTGCCCCTGCCCCGTATATAAAGGAGGGAGGAGGAGGAGGCCGGCCCTAGGAGGAGGGCGCGCCAAGGGGAGTCCTACTCCCACCGGGAGTAGGACTCCTTCTTCTAGTCCAACTAGGAGAAGGGGGAAAGGGGAAGTGGAGAAGGAAGGGAGAGGGGCTGCGCCCCAAACCCCTTGTCCAATTCGGACTGGGCTTGGGAGGGGCACGCGCCACCTCCTGGCTCCTTCCCACTAAAGCCCATTAAGGCCCAATACTCTTCCCCGTATTCCCGTAACTCCCCGGTACTCTGAAAAATACCCGAATCACTCGGAACCTTTCCGAACTCCGAATATAGTCGTCCAATATATCGATCTTTACGTCTCGACCATTTCGAAACTCCTCGTCATGTCCCCGATCTCATCCGGGACTCCGAACTCCTTCGGTACATCAAAACTCATAAACTCATAATATAATTGTCATCGAAACCTTAAGCGTGCGGACCCTACGGGTTCGAGAACTATGTAGACATGACCTAGAACTATTCTTGGTCAATAACCAATAGCGGAACCTGGATGCTCATATTGGCTCCTACATATTCTACGAAGATCTTTATCGGTCAAACCGCATAACAACATCGTTGTTCCCTTTGTCATCGGTATGTTACTTACCCGAGATTCGATCGTCGGTATCCAATACTTAGTTCAATCTTGTTACCGTAAGTCTCTTTACTCGTTCCGTAATACATCATCTACAACTAACTCATTAGTTGCAATGCTTGCAAGGCTTATGTGATGTGTATTACCGAGAAGGCCCAGAGATACCTCTCCGACAATCGGAGTGACAAAACCTAATCTCGAAATACGCCAACCCAACAAGTACCTTTGGAGACACCTGTAGTACTCCTTTATAATCACCCAGTTACGTTGTGACGTTTGGTAGTACCCAAAGTGTTCCTCCGGTAAACGGGAGTTGCATAATCTCATAGTTTCAGGAACATGTATAGGTCATGAAGAAAGCAATAGCAATATACTAAACGATCAAGTGCTAAGCTAACGGAATGGGTCATGTCAATCACATCATTCTCCTAATGAGGTGATCCCATTAATCAAATGACAACACATGTCTATGGTTAGGAAACATAACCATCTTTGATTAATGAGCTAGTCAAGTAGAGGCATACTAGTGACTATATGTTTGTCTATGTATTCACACATGTATCATGTTTCCGGTTAATACAATTCTAGCATGAATAATAAACATTTATCATGAAATAAGGAAATAAATAATAACTTTATTATTGCCTCTAGGGCATATATCCTTCAGTCTCCCACTTGCACTAGAGTCAATAATCTAGTTCACATCATCATGTGATTCAACATTAATATTCACATCTGTGTGTGATTAACACCCATAGTTCACATCGTCATGTGACCAACATCCAAAGGGTTTACTAGAGTCAATAATCTAGTTCACATCGCTATGTGATTAACACCCAAAGAGTACTAAGGTATGATCATGTTTTGCTCGTGAGAGAAGCTTAGTCAATGGGTCTGTCACATTCAGAGCCGTATGTATTTTGCAAATATTTTATGTCTACAATGCTCTGCACGGAGCTACTCTAGCTAATTGCTCCCACTTTCAATATGTATCCAGATTGAGATTTAGAGTCATCTGGATCAGTGTAAAAAGCTTGCATCGATGTAACTCTTTACGACGAGCTCTTTTATCACCTCCATAATCGAGAAATATTTCCATAGTCCTCACTAAGGATGTTCTTGACCAATGTCCAGTGATCTACTCCTAGATCACTATTGTACTCCCTTGCCAAATTCGGAGCAAGGTATACAATAGGTCTGGTACATAGCATAGCATACTTTATAGAACCTATGACTGAGGCATAGGGAATGACTTTCATTCTCTTTTCTATTTTCTGCTGTGGTCGGGATTTGAGTCTTACTCAATTTCACACCTTTGCAACACAGGCAAGAACTTTTCTTTGACTGTTCCATTTTGAACTACTGCAAAATCTTGACAAGGTATGTACTTATTGAAAAAACTTATCAAGCGTTTTGATCTATCTCAATAGATCTTGATGCTCAATTTGTACGCAGCTTTACCGAGGTCCTTCTTTGAAAAACTCCTTTCAAATACTCCTTTATGCTTTGCAGAATAATTCTACATTATTTCCGATCAACAATATGTCATTCACATATACTTATCAGAAATGATGTAGTGCTCCCACTCACTTTCTTGTAAATACAGGCTTCTCCAAAAGTCTGTATAAAACCATATGCTTTGATCACACTATCAAAGCGTTTATTCCAACTCCGAGATGCTTGCACCAGTCCATAGATGGATCGCTGGAGCTTGCACATTTTGTTAGCTCCCTTAGGATTGAAAAACCTTCTAGTTGCATCATATACAACTCTTCTTTAATAAATCCATTAAAGAATGTAGTTTTGACATCCATTTGCCAGATTTCATAAAATGTGGCAATTGCTAACATGATTCGGACAGACTTTAAGCATCGCTACAGTTGAGAAAATCTCATTGTAGTCAACACTTTGAATTTGTCGAAAACCTTTTTTTGCGACAAGTCGAGCTTTGTAGATAGTAACACTACTATCAGCATCTGTCTTCCTCTTGAAGATCCATTTATTTAACATGGCTTGCTGATCATCGAGCAAGTCAATCAAAGTCCATACTTTGTTCTCATACATGGATCCTATCTTGGATTTCATGGCCTCAAGCCATTTCGCGGAATCTGGGCTCATCATCGCTTCCTCATAGTTCGTAGGTTCATCATGGTCTAGTAACATGACTTCCAGAACATGATTATCGTACCACTCTGGTGCGGATCTTACTCTGGAAGACCTACGAGGTTTGGTAGCAACTTTGATCTGAAGTTTCATGATCATCATTAACTTCCTCACTAATTGGTGTAAGAATCACTGAAACTGATTTCTGTGATGAACTACTTTCCAATAAGAGAGAAGGTACAATTACCTCATCAAGTTCTACTTTCCTCCCACTCACTTCTTTCGAGAGAAACTTCTTCTCTAGAAAGGATCCATCTTAGCAACGAAAAACTTGCCTTCGGATCTGTGATAGAAGGTGTACCCAATAGTTACCTTTTGGGTATTCTATGAAGACGCACTTCTCTGATTTGGATTCGAGCTTATCAGGTGAAAACTTTTTCACATAAGCATCACAACTCCAAACTTTTAAGAAACGACAGCTTAGGTTTACTGTTAAACCATAGTTCATACGGTGTCGCCTCAACGGATTTAGATGGTGCCCTATTAAACGTGAATGCAGCTGTCTCTAATGCATAACCCCAAAACGATATTGGTAAATCGGTAAGAGACATCATTGATCGCACCATATCAAAATAAAGAAAAGTTACGACGTTCGGACACACCATAACGTTGTGGTGTACCAGGTGGCGTGAGATGTGAAACTATTCCACATTGTTTTAATTGAAGACCAAACTTGTAACTCAAATATTCATCTCCACGATCAGATCGCAGAAACTTTATTTTCTTGTTACGATGATTTTCCACTTCACTCTGAAATTCTTTGAACCTTTCAACTATTTCAGACTTATGTTTCATCAAGTAGATATACCCATATCTACTCAAATCATCTTGTGAAGGTCAGAAAATAACGATACTTGCCACGAGCATCAACACTCATTGGATCGCATATATCGGTATATATGTGTTATTTCCAACAAGTCAGTAGCTTGTTCCATTGTTTCGGAGAACGGAGTTTTAGTTATCTTGCCCAAAAGGCACTGTTCGCAAGCATCAAATGATTCATAACCAAGTGATTCCAAAATCCCATCAGCATGGAGTTTCTTCATGCGCTTTACACCAATATGACCTAAACGGCAGTGCCACAAATAAGTTGCACTATCATTATTAACTTTGCATCTTTTGGCATCAATATTATGAATATGTGTATCACTACGATCGAGATCCAACAAACTATTTTTATTGGGTGTATGACCATCGAAGGTCTTTATTCATGTAAACAGAACAACAATTATTCTCTAACTTACATGAATAACCGTATTGCAATAAACATGATCAAATCATATTTATGCTCAACGCAAACGCCAAATAACATTTATTTAGGTTCCACACTAATCCCGAAAGTATAGGGAGTGTGCGATGATGATCATATCAATCTTGGAACTACTTCCAACACTCATCGTCACTTCCCCTTCAACTAGTTTCTGTTCATTCTGCAACTCCCGTTTCAAGTTACTACTCTTAGCAACTGAACCAGTATCAAATACCGAGGGGTTGCTACGAACACTAGTAAAATACAGATCAATAATCTGTATATCAAATATACCTTAGTTCACTTTGCCATCCTTCTTATCCGCCAAATACTTGGGGTAGTTCCGCTTCTAGTGACCAGTTCCATTGCAGCAAAAGCACTTAGTCTCAGGCTTAGGTTCAGACTTGGGCTTCTTCACTCGAGCAGCAACTTGCTTGCCGTTCTTCTTGAAGTGCCCCTTCTTCCCTTTGCCCTTTTCCTTGAGACTAGTGGTCTTGTCAACCATCAACACTTGATGTTTTTTCTTGATTTCTACCTTCGCCGATTTCAACATCACGAAGAGCTCGGGAATCGCTTTCGTCATCCCTTGCATACTATAGTTCATCATGAAGTTCTAATAACTTGGTGATGGTGACTAGAGAATTCTGTCAATCACTATCTTATCTGGAAGATTAACTCCCACTTGATTCAAGCGATTGAAGTACCTGCATAATCTGAGAACATGCTCACTAGTTGAGCGATTCTCTTCCATCTTTTAGCTATAGAACTTGTTGGAGACTTCATATCTCTCAACTCGGGTATTTGCTTGAAATATTAACTTCAATTCCTGGAACATCTCATATGGTCCATGACGCTCAAAACGCCTTTGAAGTCCCGATTCTAAGCCGTTAAGTATGGTGCACTAAACTATCAAGTAGTCTTCATATTGAGCTAGCCAAACGCTCATAACGCCGCATTTGCTCCTGCAATAGGTCTGTCACCTAGCGGTGCATTAAGGACATAATTCTTACAGGCAGCAATGAGGATAAACCTCAGATCACGGATCCAATCCGCATCATTGCTACTAACATTTTTCAATACAATTTTCTCTAGGAACACATATAAAAACATAGGGAAGCAACAACGCGAGCTATTGATCTACAACATAATTTGCAAAATACTACCGGGACTAAGTTCATGATAAATTAAAGTTCAATTAATCATATTACTTAAGAACTCCCACTTAGATAGACATCTCTCTAGTCATCTAAGTGATTACGTGATCCAAATCAACTAAACCATGTCCGATCATCACGTGAGATGGAGTAGTTTCAATGGTGAACATCACTATGTTGATCATATCTACTATATGATTCACGCTCGACCTTTCGGTCTCCGTGTTCCGAGGCCATATCTGTTATATGCTAGGCTCGTCAAGTTTAACCTGAGTATTCCGCGTGTGCAACTGTTTTGCACCCGTTGTAGATGGACGGAGAGCTTATCACACCCGATCATCACGTGGTGTCTGGGCACTACGAACTTTGGCAACGGTGCATACTCAGGGAGAACACTTCTTGATAATTTTAGTGAGAGATCATCTTATAATGCTACCGTCAATCAAAGCAAGATAAGATGCATAAAGGATAAACATCACATGCAATCAATATAAGTGATATGATATGGCCATCATCATCTTGTGCTTGTGATCTCCATCTCCAAGCACCGCCATGATCACCATCGCCACCGCGCGACACCTTGATCTCCATCGTAGCATCGTTGTCGTCTCGCCAACTATTGCTTCTACGACTATCGCTACTGCTTAGTGATAAAGTAAAGCAATTACATGGCGATTGCATTTCGTACAATAAAGCGACAACTATATGGCTCCTGCCAGTTGCCGATAACTCGGTTACAAAACATGATCATCTCATACAATAAAATATAGCATCACGTCTTGACCACATCACATCACAACATGCCCTGCAAAAACAAGTTAGACGTCCTCTACTTTGTTGTTGCAAGTTTTACGTGGCTGCTACGGGCTGAGCAAGAACCGTTCTTACCTACGCATCAAAACCACAACGATAGTTTGTCAAGTTGGTGCTGTTTTAACCTTCGCAAGGACCGGGCGTAGCCACACTCGGTTCAACTACAGTGAGAGAGACTGACACCCGCCGGTCACCTTTAAGCAACGAGTGCTCGGAGCGGTGAAACCAGTCTCGCGTAAGCGTACGCGTAATGTCGGTCCGGGAATACCGCCGAACCAAAGTATGACATGCTGGTAAGCAGTATGACTTATATCGCCCACAACTCACTTGTGTTCTACTCGTGCATATGACATCAACGCATAAAACCTGGCTCAGATGCCATCGTTGGAGAACGTAGTAATTTCAAAAATTTCCCACGCACACGGGACCATGGTAATGACATAGCAACGAGAGGAGAGTGTCTGTCCACGCACTCGTGAGACCGAAGCGGAAGCGTTATAACAACGCTGTTGATGTAGTCGTGCGTCTTCACGATCCGACCGATCCAAGCACCGAACGACGGCACCTCCGAGTTCTGCACACGTTCAGCTCGATGACGATCCCCGGCTCCGATCCAGCAAAGCGTCGGGGATGAGTTCCACAAGACGACGGCGTGATGACGATGATGATGCTCCACCGACGCAGGGCTTCGCCTAAGCTCATGACGATATGATTTCTCCGGCGCAGGGCTTCGCCTAAGCTCATGACGATATGACCGAAGTGGAATATGGTGGAGGGGGGCACCGCACACGGCTAAGGAACGATCCGTAGATCAACTTGTGTGTCATGGGGTGCCCCCCTGCCCCCGTATATAAAGGAGGGAGGGAGGAGGAGGCCGGCCCTAGGAGGAGGGCGCGCCAAGGGGAGTCCTACTCCCACCGGGAGTAGGACTCCTTCTTTCCTAGTCCACCTAGGAGAAGGGGGGAAAGGGGGGAAGTGGAGAAGGAAGGGAGAGGGGGGCTGCGCCCCAAACCCCTTGTCCAATCCGGACTGGGCTTGGGAGGGGCGCGCGCCACCTCCTGGGCTCCTTCCCACTAAAGCCCATTAAGGCCCAATACTCTTCCCCGTATTCCCGTAACTCCCCGGTACTCTGAAAAATACCCGAATCACTCGGAACCTTTCCGAACTCCGAATATAGTCGTCCAATATATCGATCTTTACGTCTCGACCATTTCGAAACTCCTCGTCATGTCCCCGATCTCATCCGGGACTCCGAACTCCTTCGGTACATCAAAACTCATAAACTCATAATATAAGCATCCATCGAAACCTTAGCGTGCGGACCCTACGGGTTCGAGAACTATGTAGACATGACCTAGAACTATTCTTGGTCAATAACCAATAGCGGAACCTGGATGCTCATATTGGCTCCTACATATTCTACGAAGATCTTTATCGGTCAAACCGCATAACAACATACGTTGTTCCCTTTGTCATCGGTATGTTACTTACCCGAGATTCGATCGTCGGTATCCAATACTTAGTTCAATCTCGTTACCGGTAAGTCTCTTTACTCGTTCCGTAATACATCATCTCGCAACTAACTCATTAGTTGCAATGCTTGCAAGGCTTATGTGATGTGTATTACCGAGAAGGCCCAGAGATACCTCTCCGACAATCGGAGTGACAAAACCTAATCTCAAATACGCCAACCCAACAAGTACCTTTGGAGACACCTGTAGTACTCCTTTATAATCACCCAGTTACGTTGTGACGCTTTGGTAGTACCTAAAGTGTTCCTCCGTAAACGGAGTTGCATAATCTCATAGTTTCAGGGAACATGTATAGGTCATGAAGAAATCAATAGCAATATACTAAAGCGATCAAGTGCTAAGCTAACGGAATGGGTCATGTCAATCACATCATTCTCCTAATGAGGTGATCCCATTAATCAAATGACAACACATGTCTATGGTTAGGAAACATAACCATCTTTGATTAATGAGCTAGTCAAGTAGAGGCATACTAGTGACTATATGTTTGTCTATGTATTCACACATGTATCATGTTTCCGGTTAATACAATTCTAGCATGAATAATAAACATTTATCATGAAATAAGGAAATAAATAATAACTTTATTATTGCCTCTAGGGCATATATCCTTCAGATATATTGTATGGTGGTCTAGTTTTGTGGCCGCTTTGAGGCCGCATCATAAATATTTCTATATTGTAGAACACTTGAGTGGAGTCTAGTTTTACAATGACGAAGTGACCAAGGCAGTGTGCAATATTTGTGAAGAAAAACAAAGCCGAGTTTAGATGTAGTAGATGATTGATTACAAAACAACAAAAGAATAATATACATAAGCAAACCAGCATAACAAAAATAATGTCACATACAACAAAATTTGGCAACTTACAAAGTCACAACTCCGAGGCAATATTATTAATACTTGCCTTGTACTATAAACATAATAAAGTTCAATTGCAAACATCGAAAGATTGAGATATGTACAAAGACAGCAAAGAGCACCAAATTACCTGTAGCATAAGAGTAAATCCTCTCACATATTTAAGAGGGACTTCAGCCCGTAAGGACTTCCTTATAGACGATGTTCTTCATCGCGTCTGTAAGGACAAGGCAGGTCTTTTTCGCTTCTTAGATTTACCGCTTTTCTTCTTGGCATTCTCCTTCTCCTTCTCCTTCTCAATGAGGATCTTTATATTTCTCTTTGTGGTGGCTCGAGACAATGCAACATACAGTTGACCATGAGAGAACACCGGATTAGGTAGGTACACGCCAACAATCGGAATCGTCTGGCCTTGAGCCTTGTTAATCGTCATAGCAAAGCTAAGTCTTACAGGAAATTGCTTCCTCTTGAACTTGAATGGAAACATGTCGTTGTCAGACGGGCATAGGGGTATTCGAGGAAGGAATACCCTCCTACCTGCGTGTTGTCCGATCACGATTTCTGCGTCGATGGCATTCCTCTCGAAACCTCGCACCACAAGCCTCGTCCCGTTACACAGACCATTAGCCGGATCAATGTTCCGGAGAAGTATGACAGGGCAGTTGAGCTTCAGTTTGAGTGCATGCGGTGGCGCACCGCTCGAGTCAACCCATTTAGGAACTCGGAGCGTAGTAGCCATACGGGTCGCCTTCTGCCTTTATCAAAGCTATGGTAGATTACTTCTTCTCCCCGAAAACGCTCTACCATGCGTATGTTTATCTTGTCGACGTTGTCGTTCGTGGTGGAGAGGATTGCACGTGAAGTCATGTAATTCGGATCGGACATGTTGTCATCTAGTCTCGGAAACACATGGTCAATCAGCTTCTCCAGGTCGTCACCCTCGCCTGTAGACGACACACAAATATCTTCAGGGAGTCGTATGTTTCCTTGATCGTCAACTTCCTCGGTGCCATTGCCTACCCTTAGCAAGTAGTCCGCAAACCAGGTGTCATTATGAGCCCTCATGTTGGTGATGAGCCTTAGCTGGCGCATACCCTTCCAGAGGTGTGAACTTCGGAGGGTTGCATCGATTATCTGACCCCGGGACCCCCTCCTGACGACCGGAAGCACCTGCCTGGAGTCCGCAAACGTGATGTTGGCCCAAAGGAATGAACGTTGTGGTAGATGGTGCCGTATGCATTTTAACGATACACCCTGCACTTCATGTTTGTGTAGCTTTCATCAAGGCTGACGCCGAGGGTTGTGAAGGAGAAGTGGCCGTTGAAGAACCGTATGTTCTCCCGAAAATGCCTTGAGTCCGCATCCATGCTAGACCAAAGCCTCATTAGCTCCGGGATGGGATCCGGTTGCTTCAGCTGGATCTGCCCACTGCGACAACAGAATCCCGGGGCCTCGGACACAAACTTCTTGGACTTGCGTGATGGCAATTTGCGGCGTGCTTCAGGATGTGTGTGTGGTCCGGGAGGTTTGAGTAGACATAGTCCAATGGATCATGGTCGACATATGTATTTTGACTTGAGTCTTCCAATTAAATGCGTGCTCCATGTCATCAACATCTGAGCCTGCAAATAATGTTTATAATTAGTGTGATATTTCCAACGGGTGGATGTTGCTTCAGTGGGTGTACTGTGTACATACCTTCACCAGCAAAAAGGTAATACTCATCGTCAAAGAGGATGTCAGGGTTGACATTATCATTCATGGGGCGACTAAGGTAAGCGTCCATGTAAATGCCTTTCAGTCTTGAAACCAATAAATGAGGGTTCAGTCTCAAGGAACGCAAGAGAGTAAGGATGGGAGTGTTACCTTCACTTCTGATCGTGTACTCCGGCGTGCTAGATGGGGTCGAGGCACCGTGTGCTTCCAGTACGGTAGGTTGTCCAGTTGAGCTCATTTCCGGTATGGAGATGGACCTGACGGTTGGTGTCATCACCCTACCTGCAAACCTTTCATTACGCCGGTCGCGTAGAGCATTCCTCTCACCACGTGGTACCTTCGAACATGTTTTTTGCTTCCCAATTTTCACCTGACGCGTCTTGCAAGCTCGCTCTCTCGTCCCACGCCGAGCTCTGGACTCATGACTCTGCTCGTCCGCTCCATTATCCGCCTTTGTTACCGGATCACTGGTTTGCTGGTCGGCATTTTGTAGGTGCTCATTGATTTCGATGAGGTCGCCATCTACAGCACCATCACCAAAGGTTCTGCTTAGGTATGCACCTACAACATTATCGAACGATTATTTATATGTCATGAATGATTACATGATGAAAGATGATGGTTCATAGGATAACTACCATCGGCTTCGTTGTTTCGGATGTATGTGGGGCGCATTGGTGAAGGAGCATGATCTATTTGTTCACCGGTCGGATTGTGGCGTGATGGCTGAAAGCGTGAGAGTCGGACAATGTGTGTGAGGGTTGGACAATGAGCTAGTTAGGTCTGGACGTGGCATAGCGATCGATTCCGCACACGGGGTGTTTTTTTGCAGCATACTTTGCCTTTCTTTTTGCACTTGATTCCCCCCTTTCATTCTCACTCATGGTTTTTGGGTGTTGCACGCGCCATTCTCGCAATTTCTGATTTTTTTTCTTCAAGATCGATCGTTCCGTCACCCACTTTTTTCCGATAATTTGCTGGCCTCCGCGCGTTTCTCTGCTCACTTTGCTCGTCTGTTAAGTCACCCTTGTGTACTTTACAGCAGTGTGAAGACATAATCAGAACTTCATTGTTCAACATTTTGCAAGGTAGCAGAATCTCAACAAATATCAATATTGACAATACATAGTTTGTTTTATCTGTTGTATCTATAGAGATACTAAGCTCCCATGATTTGAAGCGTTCTGGTGCTTCGAGGGTTGTGAAACCGTTGAGAGCCCTATCTGTAAGGTGTGTCATGTAGTTTTATTTCTACTTCTTGTTTTTATTTTTTTACACACTGTAATTCAGGGGATCTTATTAAAATTTGAATACTAAAAGCAAAAATAATAATTACAAATCACATTTTTAGATTCATTATTTTAGAATGTTGGACAAAGATTCAAATGGTTCAGTTTCATGAAAACATAGTAACCATATATTATGAAACCGAGCGGGTATGTAATATAATCCCAGTGCTGAAACATATTGATGAAACATAAAACGTTCTTACCCAATATCGTAAGGGCAGGCTGATTTTCATCTAGTTGCTTGCTGGCTGCCTCCTCTTTTTTCTTTCGATAAGCAGCTCTCCTCCGAGCCTTTATTTGCTCCTTTTTCTCGTCAAGGTCCATCGAGGATGGTTGGCACACATTAGTGATATCATCGAGAGGTAACTGGGGAACATTTAGCATAACTGCATGGAGGGTTTAGGGTCTGGTTAAACAACGATGTATAGCTGGATGTAGTTGGGTTGGCATCCCATTGAGGTAACAACAGAACATTTTGCATATATGCACGGAGGGTTTAGGGTCTTCATTGTTCACCGAGAGGTAACAGGTCTGGTTGAAGCCACTTCTCTATCTAGGGTTTATTTTTTATAACCCCTTCGTGTCCATACATGAAGTGTATATGGACTCAAAAGTCGTATGTGTGACCTATATCGAATTGAACCTAAATGATCAGGAATTGTATGCACAACACAGTGGTCAACTATTGTTCGGTCAATTATTCATGGGGTTGGGGTGAGGAGACATACGTCGCCTACATCCTTCACTCAGAAAGTATACATACGGTCATCGTATTGCTGAAACATAAAACATCCTTACCTGATTTCGTAATCGCAGGCAGATTTTCATCTTGTTGCTTGTTGGTTGCCTCCTCTTTTTTCTTTCGATAACCCGCTCGCCTTCGAGCATTTGTTAGCTCTTTTTTCTCGTCAAGGTCCACCGAGGTTGGTTGACACACCTTAGTGATATCACCGAGAGGTAACATGGGAACATTTTGCATATCTGCATGTGATTTGATGTTAACATTATATTGTGGAATGGGGGGAGTATATATAATATCATCGCAGTGCCTTCCCATGAAGCATTCTTACTGATATCGTAAGGGCAGACCGTTTTCATCTTGTTGCTTGACGGTAGCCTTCTCTTTTTCTTTCTATAAGCAGCTCGCCTCCGAGCTTTCATTAGCTCTCTTTTTCATGAAGGTCCATAGAGAATGGTTGATCTGCATTAGTGATATCACTGAGAGGATGGCGTGGGACATTCTGAGGCCTCTCTTCCCAAATGTCACTTGTCATGCTAGCTAGTTCTTTTGTTAGATTACTGAGAGCCGGCAACGAATCTACATTATATAGGCATGAGATTGGAGGGTTGTCTGCATCATGTAAACATAACAATATACAGGACCGAAATAAGGCAAAGTTATAGGCACATGGTGTTAACCTTTTGGCACATGGTGTTAACCTTTCGGCACATGGTGTTTGACATGTATAACAAAATATGTAGCTGAACATATACATGGAGGTAGATATATACCTGGAGTATCACATGTGCTATCGCCATCGGTCTGAAGTATCATCCGTTCGTAGGGAGTAATATGGACTCCTACAAGTCACGATGTTGATACATCAGAATTGGTTGTGCCCAAGTCTGTTAGGTATGATTTTTCACATAAAAAGGATAAAATTAAGCCTTATACCTGGACTACGTGGGTACATTATGTCAACAACGTCGGCTACGGGTATAATCCGTTCGTTAGAGTCGTCAACACTTGTCCCCTCCCTCGGGCCTGCAACACATTCAGTTTCCTGGGATGGTGTTTGACTTGGTGAACATATACCTGGAGGTATCGGCGATGATGTCGTCTGTTCCGTTGGCTTGCTGTGTGGAGTCCCCATAGGTAACTATTAAAAAGAGACATGTCCAACAGACTCAGGCATCCCGCAAAAACTTGTAAACTGACTCTGCAAGCAGATAACGTGAAATACCAACAGTACTAAACGCCTGTTCCCATGCTACAGGAACTCAGTCCATAAGGGCAGCTTTGCTATACAACTGAAAATAGAAAGACATGTCCAACAGACTTTGCTCAGAAATATTTTTTTGAAAACTGAATTTGCTGGTTATAAACATGATCGGGGTTGCTTGGTCTGAGTATTGGAGCCTGTTAACAGAAAAAATGACTACCACGACTGCACATGCCAGCTCTGACCTCCCGTATTATGTTAATCATTTACGTTGTATTTTTGTTATCAAGCACATAATTGTATTACACAAGATCTATTTTTATTTGCACTAGATTTGAGTTGAGAATCAGTTTCTGTTGTAAGAAAATAGCAATAGATATGTCGGTTAATTTCATGTGTACCATAGGTGCAAAATGAATTATGGCATGGCTTGATTTAGTTTTTGTTTGCTTTCATCCTTTTATTCGTTTGGTTTATTCCAGGTCCATATAATTATGATGTCTTGGAGGGTATGACGTTCGACAATATTTCTGAATCCTTCAATGCTGACTTTGAGGATGGTACAATCGGGAGGTAATTAATTTTCCTTTTGTCATGTGAAGCCCAACACTATGCTATTAACCAGGTATGGATCTTTGAGAGTATCCTTCTGGGTGAATATGGAGAAGTAATGAATATCCAAGTACTTGTTGTGGCTGAAAGGGTAGACCTGCTCTAACCAAAGGACCTTTAGATGCTTGGCCCAGTTCACCCATTGTTTTTGACTACAACCATTGCACTTACTGTTGTGGACCGGTTCTATAGATTAACCAAAGGATGATTGTAATAGTTGGCTCTGCCTGTCATGTATAAAGTAACCGAAAGTTGTATATGTTCCTCCCAAGTTATCATGTATTACATTTGTGGACAGTTGTATATGTTCTGATCTGTACACGTATGCATAACAAACAAAGCCTGTGTGTTCATACCTGGGGTTGAATCCGTACAGAGTCGCCCACGGGAACTCCTATGTCGCTGTCGTGGTTCCGCGGTGGCGGCGTTGTCCAGTGGTTCCGTGGCGGCGGTGCTGTCGAGTGGTTCCGCGACGGCGGCGCTGTGGACTGTGCAGATCCAGATGGAGTCGGGCGGCGAGATCCAGATGGACTCAGGCGGAGATCCAGATGGACTCAGGCGGCAAGATCTGGTGCGGGGTATGAGGTTCTACGGCAGGCCGATCCTGCGTGGGCGGGGTTCTCGGTGGGTTGGTGTAGGGGTGATTGGACGAAAAAAACCGGTTGAAAAAGAACCAGACGAAAAAAAACCAGACGAAAGTGGGGGACTATTCAACCAACTCGTCCATTAGGAGTAGAGATTAGTGAACTTTTTCGTTTTCACAAAATTTTTCCAAACTCGTGACTTCTGTTTTCCAAATTTATGACCCTTTTCGAATCCATGAACTTTTTACTAAATTTGTGAATTTTTTCAAATTAATGAGCTGAACGCTGTTGCGAAAATCAGTGAACAAGCGTTTCCAGAGTTGACCAAACGAGCAATAGAAGAGCCAGCCCGCTAATGGGCCCTTATCCGCGAGAATTCCATGTGAGCGCCCTGGAGATTTCTAGTGCCTTAAGCGCTAAAGAGGAGGTCTCACCATATTTAAAATCGGTGAAAGACGGATTTTATATGGCCTTTTTTTTTCTAGCGGGGAGCTTCTTCAACATTTTCTAGCGGAGATTTTATATGGCCTTTTTTCCCTAGCATGGAATTGTGTCCTGCCAGGATGGGGATACGTCTTGCTTTATGTCAGTCAAACGATGCCCTCACTTAAAGGATGCATCCTCAATAGGTCGGCAGCAGTCGGCGTTCGTATTTTTTGTTCATTTAAATTTTTTATTTTATTGAAACATTAGAAATATCATATAATCTGAAAAACAATAGGTTTTTTAGAAATGTTAACCATGAATTTGAAAAAAATTAACAGAATGAGAAATTTTTGCAAGTGTAATTTTAAAAAGAAGGTTGATAACATTCAAAAAACATGTTCACAACATTTAAAAATACTTAGTTTCAAATAATATTTGAGATACATTTTTTAAAAACATTGTACAATGTAAAAAGATCTTAACATTACAAAAACATGTGTTTTGAGAATTAATAAATGAATATTAGCATTTAAAATGTTAAAGTGTTTCAAAATTATCTTTTTGACATTAATAATTGATTATACAAAGTAAGGAAAGAATTTTTCACAGTTTAATAAACTGTCAAGTATGATTCAAAAAATTGTTTCAAAAAAATCCATGTATAATTCAAAAAATGTCATGTATAATTCAAAAAAGTGTCATGTATAGCATGAAAATTTGTTCAAATAATTGTATTTGAAATAATATTAATCATGTATTTGATAAAATAAACATGTATAAAACAGTTCCGGATCTCTTAAGAAATGTAGTCATGCCATAAAAAGAATGAAAACCGAAGAAAAAAACAAAAGAGTATACCTAATAAAATTGCATGAAACAAAGAAAAAAAATTAACAAACAACATAGGAAAATAAGCATGCGTCTGCTGCTACACAATTTGGCCGGCCAGCCCTCACGCTAGCGGTGAGGTAGAGCTCTGCCTCGCAGTAGGTGATACAAAGTTCTGGCGTCAGCTGCACCCGTGCATATTTGGACAACCAGGAGCCTCGGAACACACAGGCTGAGAGCAACTCCAACGGGGCGACTGTCTGGAGACCTCCTATTATGGAAGAGACAAACTGTTGCTGAGTCGCACAGGCAGTACCTATTTCTGCCAATTTTTTGGTTACCCCCTACTTTCCTTCAGGCTTTACCGGTTTTTGCGCATAGAAGAATAGATTGCGAGATGAAATCCTTTTATCAAAAAATAATTGTACAAGCTATGTACATGAGCAAAAAAAAATTCCCATTTTTAAAGATTATTCATGAATTTTAAATATTTTTCATTAATTATAAAAAATAATGTTCATAAATTTTTAAAATTGTCACCACTATAACCTCGAATGTGCACTTTAAAAATGTTCATAGTTTTAAATTTGAAAAACAAATCAAAAAATTAAAAAAGAAATCATGAATTTAAAGAAGAAACAAATATAATAAATGAACGAGAAAACGAGATAAGAAACTGAAGAAAAAACATAGATGAAAAGGTGAGTAGAAGAAAGCGATGACGATGAACTCCATTGCCGGCAGACATCGAACAGCCGTGGTCTACGGTGGTGGTGGTCAGTGGGGGCAGCTTTTACGTTGGTACTATCCATAGATGGAGGAGGAGATTTGGAGATTATACAGGATCCCATAAAAATGCGCATTTACAAGAATTATAGAAGAGCTTTTTAACGTTTCCTAAACGGTGGTTATTTTAGGGATTTCGAGATGCTCTTAGGATGTTTAACAAACATGTTATAGAGACATATGATTTTCAACCTGAGCACAACATCACGCATGGGAGCCGCCAGCTCCATGGGAGCATGTTTCCAGATCTGAAATTCTTTTTTTTTTTGACAATTTCCAGATTCAAAATTCCTTCTTTTAGGGGTAGTAGACCCCAAATTCCTAACACAACTAAATTTTTCATGTGCATCAGGGCCTATGATGGATTTTGTATGATTTTAGGCTTCTTTTTTTAACACAGTACAATCGAAGTCACTCAGATACACGAGCATTTTTAGGCTTGGTTGGAGCACAAATTTTCTATGGGCTTCTTCATCATATGAGCCTGCTTTTCTTATGGAATAAATTTTAAGTGCAAGGGAGTAACTCACTAACTGGTACCCCTTTAGGGGCAGCCGCAGGCCCGCAGTGGGCACCGTGAGTAGTGCTCCTGGTGTGCCACATCGTGTGCTCCAGCGCCGCCATGTATCGCACGCTGGCGTCCATGGGAAAATGTTTTTTCCATGTGTTTTTCGGTATTTTTCGCTTCTTTCCTGGGTTTTTGTTTGCTTTCGGATTTGGTTTTCATGATTTTTGTACTTTTAAAATATAGATTTCTTAACATGAAAAGGCACAATTAGGCTTCCTAAAAGTGAAAAACATAGCTGTGCAGCTTTGCTTTGGCATGAAGCACATATGTGCTTTTCACAGCTGTGCTTCTAGAAAAATGAAGAGCACAGTTGCTCTTCTTGAAAAGTGAAAATTGGAGTTGTGTTTCTGCGTCAAGCATAATGAAGCACAACTGTTCTTTCGTGTAAAAGCACATATGTGCTTTCCGGAAATGTAAAAAGCACGGGAATGGTTCCCAAAAAAGGTGATTACCACAATTGTCCTAATGTATTTTTTTAGGGAGGGGGGGGGGGGGGGGGGGGGGGGGTTTTGTGGGTTTTTTGGTTTCCTTTTTTGTTTTTCTTTCCATGGTGTTTGGTTTTTTTATCTTTCTATTTCTTATATTCATTTTTCCAGGATTTTTTTTGCAAATAAAGTTCATCCAAACCTGTGAACATGCGAAGATCTCAACGCGAGAAACCCAACGATGAAAAATGTTCATAATTTGGATATTGCAGAAACCTGACAAATGTCGCACAACCAGTGTGTCACTTGTCACCACGACGGAAAGATCGGAGTAACATTTGCAAAGGTACCCTCTAACAAGCGATTTTGATCAATCCTTTACACGTCAGAGCCCCGTGCATCAGGCTGAAGTGGGCTGCCTAGGACATCCCAGGAGCCCCGCACACTTAGGCTGACGACATGCCAACTGTTTAGAGACCTTCTATTCTATGCTCAAAACTACAAATTTGTTGCTAAATTGCACATGCGAAGCGTCATTGGCTGGCCCATTACTGGCAAAACGAGCCGTACATGTTTTTTCCGACCTTTTCCGACTTTTCTTTGTTCCTGTCCGGTTTTCAAAAAAAAATTGCAAAATCAAATCATTTTATTCAAAAAATGTTCGTACAAGCTATCTACTAAAGCCAATTAGTATTTCTCAAATTTTAAAATATATTTCTGAATTTGAAATGTTCATTAGTTTAAAATGTTTAATTTTATAGATTTGAACATGAAGCACGAATTGAAAATGCAAATGAATTTCGAAAAGTTGTTTGTGGGTTTAAAATAAGAAATAATATAATAAAGACAAAAATAATGAAAACCAGACGAGAAAATCGGCATATGGACTTTGAGTGGTGAGTGACTTGTTTAGGATCTACCATCAAACGCTACCCCATAACTGTGTAGGACTCTGGGCAAGTCCTGATCCATGTGTGAGACATACTTGACCAAGAAGGGATTTGTCCCTCCTATGGAGACATACTCTGGACGCTCTCGTGTGATCCGACTCGAACAAAGCATAGCCATGCAACTTGGATTAATTGTTAATATGATTTTGGTAGTCAGCATCATAGGTCGAGAAAATAGGTCACGCTGGCATATGCATGACCGACTCGCCTTGAACCCGGCATTATATATCGTGAGGCAAAAAGAACCAGAATATGCACATTCTACAGGTCTGTCTGATCGGGTTTTTTTTTTGCATACACTTGGAAGTTAGCATGTTCTGCTAGGAGCCGCTACCGACTGACCGACTCGGGTTTGATCCGAGTCGAGACCATGTATGCGCGAACCTAAAGGGTCACGCGCTTAAGGGAAAGAACCCACTTGGTTGGTTTCGACTTCGCTACTCGGATGTGATCCCATGGCAACTCGGATCATGGGCTAAGTTGATTATGGGATTTATGGTTCAAGTGGGCCTCAAGTGTTGAGTCCACCGTGGGACGACTAAGTTGAGACATTTTACCTGAGTTGGGTGATTGACGATCAGAAGGTCTAGCCACCTCCACATGCCTTACTCCTGTGACCAGGTCTAGCAACCAGCCACACAATGTTCTGACCCACAACGCAGAAACCTCTAGACGAGGTGCACTTCTATCGCTCTGATGACCAGCTCGACGGTACCGGCAGTCGACTGCTCGAGGGAATCGGCTGGAGAAGATGAGTTGGTTGGACGACACGCTACACCAACTCTACTTTCGCTGCAGGGACGTGTCTAGTGATAAACTTGTGATCTACTGTATATTTTAAGCATGTTCCTGGTTGTTCTGCTTGGTAGGAAAATCTTCATTTGTAACCGTTGCATGTCGCGTAGCCCAACGTCCACCACCACGACCACACCTAGAATAATTATTATCTATTATTCTAGGTAATGAGTATACAACAGGAAATTTCAACTGTCTTGAGAGCTCACAACTAATACTTGACAGGGATTTTCATATGGCGTGGATGCTCTTGGCTAGGGGTGGACAAAAAGCTCATAGCTTGCAAGCTTAATGAGGACTTGATAGGTCGCCTCGCTAAGCTCGTAGTTTGCTTCTTAATGAACAAAGTTAAACACAGATATTAGTTTTTCATACTGAATGAGCTTAACAAATGAGATAATGAGTTTGACAGGCAACTCGTTAAACTCACTAGTGAGGGACAACACATATTCTTATCTTACGTGAAAGAGTCAATTACACCTGGTGGTGCTAGAACTTGGTGTGAAAGGTCACTTTGGTGTGAAAACTTGCGGCATACATTGAACAGGTGTAAAAACTTGGCTCGGATGTGTAAATACAGTGCAAATTGAGTTTGGATACGAAAGTAGCGCTGACTAGGCTCACCTACGTGGCACGCGTCCCGCTGTTAGTGACTTGAAGGCAGGGAGGAGGGCGTGTGGCCTATTTTTTCGCACAAATTCCCTCGATTTTTTTTTACTTCTCACACGGAAGCCCTTGTTGACGTTGGCATTTTTAGTTTTTTCGCCTCTATGACCAATAGGTCCCGCCTGTCAAGGCAGTATCTGGAATTAGAACGAAAAATATAAGCCCCGGATCTTGAACAAGCGACCATGGCTAGCACACAGCAAAACTTAAGCACTCAACCCATTACGTCTTGACATCCGCACCTGTTATTTTATAAATTTTTAAAGGTATGTAAATTCTAATCTCAGTAATAAAACTATGGTTTAATTATTCTTGCAGTATAAATATTATAAATACAAAACAAATAAATTACTTTTCAAAAATTTCACGTATTATTTAAAAAATATGCATATATTAAAAATAATATTTATGAAATATAAAAATGTCTTTATAGTTCACAATACTCATATGATTAAATTACAAATTTAAAAATATTCATGTAATAATATGCATATTGAATAGGAAATATGAAATTAGTTATATATTTTCTGTATATTTCAGTAAATGCTTATATAAGTTTAAAAATGTTTAGAGTTTTAACACTATATTTGTTGATGTATTATATAAAAGTGTTCATGCTTTCAGAATTTTGTTGTTGTTTTATAAAGTGTTCAAGTGTTTTCTTAAAACTAAATAAATACACCCTCTGTTTTGAACCGAAGATACATTTAGGAATGAAAGTGGTACATTTTATATCCTTTAAGTCTTATAACGGAATGCACTTCGTCGGCCCATCTTGCACTATTACTTTCTAGAAGTTTATAAAATATATGTAAATTAGAATCATATATTATAAATAATATATATATATAAATGAAATACATCTATTCACTTATTAATTAAAAAAATATCCACATAATGAAATTATAAATTGCAAATATTCACGTAATAATTTGCGTAATGACCAAAAACATAAAATGTAATTATATATATATATATATATATATATATATATATATAAATGATCATGTATGTCTAAAAAGTTCATGGTTTTCATAAAATTCGTGCATTGTATAAAAGCTTTCACTTTTATAATATAATTTATTTTGTTAATATATATTATTTAAAACAGATGATTATAATATACATATATTTTATAAAATAAATAACAGTGCAAAACGGGCCCCACAGACTTCAGCCCACATAGGACGTACTCCCTTCGTTCCTAAATATTTGTCTTTCTAGAGATTTCAACAAGTGACTACATACGGAGCAAAATGAGTGAATCTACACTTTAAAATATGTCTATATACATTCGTATGTGGTAGTCCATTTAAAATCTCTAAAAAGACAAATATTTAGGAACGGAGGGAGTAATGGATATATAATGAACTTATCCAATTCAGACATGGAACTCTGGTAGTTTTGGTGGTTAAGCTAGCGCTACATGAACTTAAGATCCCGTGTTTGATTCTCAGTCGCGTCAGTTTTTTATAATATAGTCCCTTCGTCTACGTTTTTTTGACACTATCACTTTGACCCGCATCAGTGGCTCTTTCCTGAGGAAAAAAATCTGAGGATTTTTGTTTTCAAAATAACATGTCATTTGTCCGGTGACTGGCAGTGGGATCGGCGCCACGCAGGCAAGCTTAGTCGACTCTACGTGAAAATATTCTCACCACACCTCAACTCATTTATTCAATCTAATCGACCCAACCTAGCTCATAAGAGGCAACAATCTAGCACAGCTCCTCCTATAGTCACCATCTTCATTCGCAAAAATCACACCCACACTCTCAGCCCATAGGTAGTAAATCATCATAGTCTGTTAACGAGCGCTCACAAAGTCACGAGCTTAACAAGCCAAGCCAAGCATTAATAAGGAGTATGAACTTAATAAGCCAAGCCTTAATGAGCCGGGCAGCTCGTTAGTCCACCCCTACCCTTAGCAGCTGACTTAGGCATCAAAACTTAAGAGCACCAGTTCAACCAAAAGCAAGCCAAAAAAGAGTGGAACATTGTACTCATATGTAGAAACACTAGTTCAGAATGTCATGGCATCACAACCACATCATTATGATTTACAAAGTCAGCATACTTTTCAAAACATGGACAACTTCAGTTTTTCTTTTCAAAACAACGGACAAGTTTCCATATTAACAGTACGAACTATCACCCGTCTCAGCAGAATATTGTCGAGTGTTGAAGATCACTCTGTCAATCACTTTGGTAAGACGCGTGTAAAATGAAAAGTACTCCCTCCGTCCGGAAATACTTGTCGGAGAAATGGATGTATCTAGATGTATTTTAGTTTTACATACATCCATTTTTATGCATTTTTACGACAAGTATTTTCGGACGGAGGGAGTAGCAAGCACAATGGAATGCTTAGAGCTTGTTAATATATTTATTTACTATGATGCAGAGCATAGCCATTGGTGGTTACAACCTTTTCCTGTGGCTCTTATCTCTGGAGCATCAACATCTCATAGACAGGTAGGGGAGAGCAAACTACAAAGGAATATCGAGGCCTTTCCCCACTTCGAAACCGATTATCTCAAGGACGCCTTTGTTCAATATCTGAAAATAAAATCAGAGCATCCAAAACGCATCTATCATCACACATGCATGTTATAATGAAGGAAATCGAATTCTGATTTTCTGACAGTGCTTTCGCGATTGAAGCGATTGGTTGATTTTCTTACCAGCTCCACGATGAAGGTCCCGATGAGGCCCATCATGCAGGCCCTGGAGTTCCAGACCTCTGCGGTCTTGGTGAACCCCAGGAACGGCTCACTCAGCTTGGGCTGCGCCCTTGGCACCTGGACCTAGCAGAAAGAAGCACCAAAGTTTCAGCAACTAAAGTTAAATAAATCACTTGCTTCTTTCTGAACTCTACACACGAATCAATCAAGCACAGAAGATTTTAAGCTTGACGCAGAGGCACGGGGAGGGAGGTAGCCGTGGACGCAGGAACTTACTCCGGCAGGAAGCTTCGCCGCCCGGACTCTGAAAGCCGCCGCTTTCGGTGAGCGGTTAGCGGCAGCATTCCTCTGTCCGCGGAAGGGCTGGGCTGCCAGGAGAGACGGTGCATGAAGCATGGAGGCCACGGCCATTGCTGTACACTGATTAGCCACGGCACTACGGAGGGTTTGGTAGGGGAGGAAGAAGAGCAAACTGGGGCTGCAATGCAACGGCTGAGGTAGAGAGGGGGCTGGCGAACGAGGGGTCGAGAAGCTGGCTGCCTGGCTTTGTTGCGGACCACAACCTTATCCGGCGCGGGTGGACGTGCTCACGTACACGTACGGTGGTGGGCCGGGAGCATGTGTGCACTGCCACTGGGCAGCTGCGTGGCTCAAATGTTACGCGTGAGGCCTCAGCATCTCAAGAGACGAAAAGCATCAACGCGCTCCGGCGGGCAGGCGTCGAACTTTTGGATCAGACGACCCTCCCATGACGCTAGCTGCAGGTGATCTGGACCCCATGAAATGTGACTGTGCCCTCCAAAATCCTTTCTAGCCACCGAACGGTGCCGCTCCAAGTAGGGTTTTTTTTGGGTCGGAATTTTCGATAACCGACAGCATGCCCAAAACTTCAGTGATATCCGAGAAAATTTGGCACCGTCTGAAATTTTTAAATTTTAAATTTGAACAGCCGAACAGGGTCTAATAGAGCTGGTTTGCGTATGTTTTATCTTATAAGCCTAAAACATAATTTAGAGACGATAATAAAAATGTGATGGTTATGTGTTAGTTTTATCTTTAGTA
The DNA here is from genome assembly GCA_021605145.1 of Aegilops bicornis. Taxonomy (NCBI): domain Eukaryota; kingdom Viridiplantae; phylum Streptophyta; class Magnoliopsida; order Poales; family Poaceae; genus Aegilops; species Aegilops bicornis. The sequence continues at coordinate 696,960,640 of CM038669.1, forward strand.
AGTCAACTCTACTTAATATATGGTGAGAGATATTGTTGCCAAGGGATCATATTTTACTTAACGGAAGGCAAACAATGTTTTTTTTTGTTTCTCTTTTCTCACCTTAGCATTTATTCTACATGGTCATTCTACAGTAGCATCATTGTACACGCCATAAGCACTCTGCCTCCCATATAAAAAGTACTCCTCTAGGCCTCTTTTCTGTTATGGACTTTGGATGGCCGTGTGGGCTCTTGGGAGCATATGCTCCCTAATGAATGGTAAATTAAAAAAAATAGTAACTAAATTTCAAAAATCCTGATTTTTTTTGTAGATGTTTATGCCAGTGTAGCAAGCGTGCTTGATAATTTTCATGCGAAACGGGATAGTAATGTGTCGTCAGTGAAAAGAACAAAAATAAGTGTAACATTTGGAGGTAACATTTGGCATTAGACTTGTTTTTTTTTTGGCACAAGTCAAATTTCTTAGGTGTTTCCCCAAAAAATTGCAAGTAGGACATGAGTGCGAAAATGAACACATCTAAAAAAAATCAATTTTGTTTGCCATTTGCAAAAAAAACTTTTTTGGTGCACAGTAGCATATGCTCCCAAGAGCCAAATTGGATTTCCTATGTATATTCAGCTTGCTATAATACTCATATATATTAATTATAAACATATTATTTAAATGTATGTTTTGACAAAGATCCAAAAATAATGTGAAGATTCTATTGTTTTTGGTTGGATCTCACGAGTGATGGGCTGATGCTTGTGGACAAGCTTGCCCGCGTGGCATGTGAAGGGGAGTAGTGCATGCCGGGCTCATCAGCTAGGGATTGACAGCTTGCCTCTTCGTCTGTGTAGTCGTTGGATGGGGGTGTACCCCATGAATTTTGGTTGGATCTCACGAGTGAGTAGCAGGGACGGCGTGGGCATGGGTAGTGGGATGCGAGGATCGTGAAGACAGTGCTCCCACTGACCACCTTTGGACATGGTGATCCCCGTGGAAACCTAATAAGCACCTGTTTGGCCAGAGATGTCGGCGGTGAAGGTGGCGGCGGAGGTGGCACTAGAGCTTAGGGAGCTGATTTTGCCTAGGGCGGTTGGTCCGGGTAGGGACGTAGCTCAAGTGAGGAAAGGAGGGCACTGAACCAGAGATGGAATTTGAACTCAAAACTAATGATCTAAATGAGTAGCTCATGACTTGGCTCGACTTGACTTGAACTCAGTGATTAACGAGTCGAGACGAGTTTTAATTTGAGCTCGTTGTGTTAACTAGTCTAGCCGAGCTAACTCGTTATTTTAACAAACTCTAGCAAGCCGAATCGAGCCAATTCGGCTCGACTTGAATTCCAACCCTACATTGGACCCATGCACTCCAGCCGCCGTGGTGGTGCGGTGGCTGTCATGGCTGGGAAAACGTCGTACTCTCTTCATCTTATTTCTGGATTGACCACAATTGAGAGAGAGGAAGAGGGTGTGTGGGCGGGGGTTGAGGGTTTTTTTTGTTTTGCGCATGGGTTCACTCCTATTTTTAATTTTGGATCCTTTTGTATCTCAGAAAATGAGAAATATGGGGTGGCTTCTGCATTAATCTCAAAGCATAGTTGCAAGGTGGATTTTTGACCGGTACATAGCTGCACCGTTTGAATTACTTGTTCCGATTGCGCCCAAGCAAGGAACCTATGCCCTCACATCATCACTTGTGTAACAATACGATCAGCACGCACTTGATCGGCCGGCTGATAGGGATCATTTTCCAATAGAAAATCGTTAGACTATATTTGGAGAGTTGCCGCCCTGAGCAAGCTATCGGCACCTTACGTGACGAAGCTGGAAAATAGATCCTATGGGGTCAGCTCTAGAGCGATGTTGCCATTTTCAAAAATCACTGGTGCCAGTTTTCCTTTTGTTTTGGCGACACGAGTGGCCATATATATTGGAGCTTACGTACATATTGCTAGAAGTCATGGCATTGTCTAATGTGGAATTATTTCCCGGCTTCTCTTCACGTTTTCCTTTTACAGCTTAAAGAAGGTGTGGTCACCAATAAGTCTTGACACTCCACATAGATGCACATAGATATATGCATCGTATCATCAAGCCAGCAGCCGGTGAATCCACGGTGACATGGACGATGAGCGGACACGCCATTGAATTGAACTGAATTGGCATTTAATTACTGACCGAGTATACGACAGATGGAAGCAACGAATAATTTAGGAATCTAATAAGCAGCTGACGTATGGTATGTGCACATGGCAAATCAAACGTTTCCGATGTCAAATTTAGTGACGCGAGGATGACAATTTTGTGCTTCAGTTTATTTTTGACAAAAAATTGCCATATGTCTCAACTAACTTGTCATCCTTGTGTCATTAGAAATGCCATCGAAAACGTTTGATTTGCCATGTGTGCGTACCTAACGTCAGGTACTTATCATTTCCGATAATTTTTGGATTAGAAGCAATCAAAGAAGATTTTGGAGGATCGTGAAGAAAACATTTATTATTCTAGTCAAGTATGAAACGTTGCAAAATTAAAATGCTGCCAGGACAAGCTATGACGACAGCGAGAAGGGGTAATGGTTTATTGTCTTTTTATACATTATATAAATATACAATGATTCCATGCTTTGCATGCTTAAAGAAAACTGTGTTTGATTTACCAAACCAATTATTATGTCTATCAACAGCTTCGGGAATAGGCCCTGGGGCCATGGAGAAGTGCTACCATGGTGTCTGATCCACCCATGAGGACTTGGAAGCCTGGAGGGGAAGAGGCTGTAGTGCAGGGGATTTCCGTGGTGCTCGGGTTAGGGAGTTGGGAGCCTCAACGACGCGCGATGACATTCTCCGAGGCGACTTTCCGGTTCTTTCCTCCCCCTCCTTTATTTTCCGATGGGATGTGAATGCTCCCTTTGGACCTTGACCATGTGTGAAGCACGTCTCGGTCGTACCAGGCCTCACCCATTGACGATGAGAAACCTGTGCAACATTATCGGTACAGAACAGTGGTTATCTCTTATCTCTATTCCTCGTGTCACGACTGATCTGAGGTTTTAGAGTTTAGAGTTTAGGTAGGGATGGAAGTCAACTGGCCACCCCCAAGGTATAAAAGGAGTGGTGAGAGGATGAAATAGGAGGGAAGAAAACTAGACAGAGAGAGCTGGCTGCAACAATTGTAAGGAGCAAGCTCTTCCTCTCTCAATATACAAAGAAAAGATACACACAGCAGGACTAGGGTGTCGCACCATCATGCTTGCTCGAACCTGGATAAATCAAGCTCGTGGTGACTCATTCGTCGAGAATCTCTTTCTAAAGGAGTAAATAAAAAAATAAGAAAAAATATTGGAATTCTTAATTTACAGATATACACCAATTACAAGACGTGGCGACAATGGCGTGAGGATGTTTATGCCTCTTTAAAGGCGTTGTTGTGGAAGTTCAATTAGTCGTAGGTGTTAATTTCACTTAGCCACAGGTTAACAGCAAAACACAACCACACCGGTGGAAAACAAGATTGCATAGTTCATCCACATAATCTAGCTCCATAGATAACCTCGTAAAACTGTTCCAAGCGGCTGCACCCAAAGGCCATAAGCCCACGCCCGTCCACCCGCGGAGTGATGACTACATGCGGGTTGACATTCTAGCTCCATAGATAACCTGGCAGATTTTTGTAACTGGTGATTCATTAGAAATACAATAACTCTTGCATCCAAATGTTCCAGAGATGACACAAACTCACTCGTGAATTTGGCCCTTCAGATTATTGTGAAGACCATCCAATCAATTACCAAATAAATTTGACATATTGGTGATAATAAATTTAAAGAAACGTGAATTGTGCCCCCAAATCAAGTAGTGAACGGACATGACATGAATAAATGATGAATTGTTTCCTCGTGATCACAAATACAACATGTGTTATCCTGTCAATTGTGTTTTACAAGATTATCGTCGGTAACAACTACCCACCTTTGGAAGAACCACATGAAAACTTGATTTTAGAATGGACTTTTTCTTTTCAGATATGCTTCCTGCGAAAAATAGGCCCAAAATTCTTAATATACGCATACACATACTTCACGATGAAGACACCATTAGTAGTTAACCTCCACCGAAACATATCTGCATCTGGGTTTGACTGGTCGACATGAAACTACTAACTAAATGGATCTGCTTAGTACATTTGTCACAAAGTAAAGCTCTACGGAATTGAATGCTAAATGGGCTAGCTTCCCGTTTAGAGGCCACCGAGGCCTCCTTCCTAATCGCAATATTATAAAGGGTCAACTATCGAAGGGCATGGAACATCACCCAACCATGTATCTTCCCCAAAACTCATCTATTGGTCCTCACAAACCTGAACATGATTTTAGGGTCCGGTATTTAAAGGCTAATGTAGCGTCACCCAAACAAAGTATCTTCCTAGAATCGCAATATATAACAAGTTTAGGGTGTGAGTATTTTGTGTTGCTTTTGCCATTTCCAACAAATATCATATCATCTTTTTTCTTAAAGGAGGAAGACCCCCAGCCTCTGCATCTAGGCGATGCATGCAGCCACTTTATTAATTATTCAGAAGACCTTTCTGTTGTATATCTCATATCATGTGGGCATGATTTTGGTCTTATCCATTAACCTTTTCGGATCTAACTCCATCCCTTTCAATCGCATCAAGCGTGGCATGGCCTTCCTAATCCAATATGACTATACTACGGTACATTAGTTGTTTTGTCTATCTTTGTCATCAAGTGGCACGGATATTCTAATCCAAGGTTATTTGGCTGATACTATGATACATTATTAGCATAAATCAATCCTACATTTTGTTCCTTTCTCATGTGCAAAATAATAGGGACAGGCACCCCAGGAGGTCCTCGCCTTCTTTCTCTCAGAGTAGCTACTTAACCATCCATTTTTGGAGCACCACATAGAAAATACACCTTCCTTTCTCCATCTTATCACGAAGGTTGCAAGATGGAGGGGATATTTTCTGCGACTTTTAGTGAACTTATTAGCAGATGCATATCCTTTCTGATCAACAAATACTCCACAAAAACATCCTTGTCCAAGGGGGAGATTCTACAGCAACTAGACCGGATGTTGCTCCGGGCTATGTTGCACGGATACTTGGATACGTATGGGATACGCGATACGGGGATACGCCCGATACGTCAATTTTCTAAAAACATGGATACGGGGATACGTTTATGTATAGATGTTACATATATTAATTATTACAAATATGAAGAAAAAAATTAAGGAGCTTCTAGGCCAAAGCATGCCTCAATACGATTACCCCTTTCTTTTCTTGCACTTAGTCCACTTCCATTAATTGACGGTGAGATTTGACTAGGTTTGCTGTTCCAATAAATGCATCGACTCTCTCTTGCTCACCTTTCAATTGAATAAAAAACACTGACAGACATGTTTTCACATGAACTCACGCCCATGTTGTGAATCTTCAATGGTGCGCCTTTATTATTGAGGGGATTTCACATCGAACGAGGGGTTTCAGGTATCCAAAACGTATCGCAGAAGTATCCCAGGAGTATCAAACATTATTTTCCTTTCTTAAAATCAAAATATCGAGGGATACTTACGGAATACGTATCGGGAAGTATCGGGGCAGTATCCGAGTATCGAGGCAGTATCTGGCTGGATACGCGCACTTTCTGAAGTATCCGCGCAACGTAGGCTCCGGGTTCTTATCACTGTGGAAGAAACCGAGGGGAGCAGTGGCGGAGCTACACCCCAGGCCTGGGGGCCTTGGCCCGGGGCGTGGCGCCAGCAGCCTTTGTTGAATGTGATGCTTTTGGTACTGTTGATCACTGTAGATTGATGCAGCAATGAAGCCGGCCCAGGGCTCAATGCTAACCTGGCTCCGCCCCTGGAGGGGAGGAGCATCACGAACCAGGCAATGCTTCGGCAACTCAACAGGCTGAGACAAGATATGTGCAGAGGCTATTACTTGCTTGACAAATTCAGGTACCTTGCTCTTTTTCTCTTATCTTTGTTTTGTAATAATTTGGTTGTCTGCATCCTCGGTATCTAGACGAGCTCTTTGGATTGTGTTGTTCCCTGCTAGTGGTATCTTCTTCATAGTAACATATTACTCTTTATCTAAACAAAAAGGTACCTTGCACATGAAGAAGGGAAGGCCAAAGATCTGGAAGCGAGCCACCACTCCTTTGCCCTGTGTATATCCCTGTCTGCTAGCAGCACACATGGCGAAAAGGAGTTAAGAAAGATGCTTGAGACTATCGAAAACGTTGTCACTGGTATGCATGAGTTTGTTGCTTTTCTCAATAACTGCCCTCCAATTTGTCGTCTTCAACCATACAACATGCACCTGGTGATGGAAACATGCATGTTTGGTCGCCAAGTAGAAGTGCAGCGAATCATCAGTTTCTTGTTGCAGCGTGAGCCTCCTGGCGAACACAGTCTGGGTGTGGGTGTCCTGCCAATTGTTGGCCCTGGAAAAGTTGGCAAGAGCACACTTGTTGAGCATGTTTGCTGCGGCGTAAGGGTGCGTGATCACTTTACTCAAATTGTGCTCGTTTGTGGAAACAAATTTATTCAAGGAGAGCTCTGCGCTCTGAGAGATGGAGGCATAATTAAGCATTAAAATCAAAATGGTATTCCGAGTGAAGAAAAAAATACTTATTGTGATTGAGTTGAATGGGGAAGTTGATGAGGGGGCGTGGAGAAAGCTGTACTCTGCTTCTACAAGCTTCATTCCAAGAGGCAGTAAAATTATAATCACGAGCCGAGCGGAGAACATCACAAGATTTGGAAATACACAAGCTCTCTGGTTAAACTTTTTGCCTCGAGAAGCGAGCTCATACTTCTTCAAGGTGCTCGCGTTTGGAAGCGCGGATCCCGAAGAGCACCCAAAGCTAGCATCCATAGCAATGGAGATATTCGAGGGGTACTTTGGTCTAGAAATATTTAATGACTACACTGGTCCTTTCACAAACCCAAAACTTATTGCTGGGTTTCTAAAAGCCAATATTAGCATACAACACTGGCGAAGGGTTCTTACATGTGTTAGGGGGACTAGGCAGAGAAATGCACTTCAATTTACTACAACTTCAAGCGGTACTCGGGTGGAGAACCAATATCTTTATATCCAACGAATATCTAAACTCAGTCAGGATTGTGTGGTTAGTCGTGTTCGGGTACAGCTTGCTCAAGAAGACATTCCCAAAATCACGATGGATGAAGTCCTTTATGGAGGCGCGACACCAAAAGGAAGATTTGATGCTGTGGTGTGGAAATCTCACTTGCCGCCACATTACACTTATGTGACTAGCTGTGAGATTTGCGAATCAAAACTGGCTAACAGGAGCAAGAGTTGCCAGAAGAGGAAGAGTTCGTGTTGACCTTGCTAGATCTAGTGGTAAAAGCTTATATTGTACCATAATGCAATCTAATGTAATGTAGTGCAATGTAATGCATGCGCAACACCTTTTAGCTAGACGTACATCTTGGTTATTCCGGAATCGCTGTGTAAATACTTTCAGTTTGTATAATTCACGTCTAGATGTTTTTTAAAGATGTCACATCTAAGCTCCCACAAATATATAATGCAGCAACAAAAACAAAACAAAAACTAAAAAAAAAATAAACCACAAAACATCAGCTTAGATGTGACATAATTATGTCACATCTAGATGTGTCTCCTTCCCTACCTTCTCTCTCCCCATCTTCCTCTGGTCTAGCCAATAGCGATCCACTCCATCTACTTTTCTCCATCGCTTGCATCATTCTACTCTTTCTCTCCTTTTCTGCTGGAGCGCCCGTCTCCTCTGCAAGATCCTGTTTGGCTCTGCAGGCAGCTAGCTTTTTTACTTTTCTCTCCACGGCAGCAACGCATCCAACATGGTAGGCCGGGGCACCAGTCCAGCATGGAGCGTTGGCCATGCCCTAAAAAGCTTCGGCGGCCGGAGTAAAATGTTGTGGCGAAGCATGGGAAGAACTTCTGAGGCCTTGATGTCAGAAAGCAAACAGTTTGTCCCAATCAATCTAGGAACAAAAAGAACGTCCGATGGATCAAACTAACAACAAAGGAAATCAATGACCTGCCTGTATCTAGACATTTTCTTTTTGTCTTAGTTTGCTCACCACACATGTCATGCGGTAGGACCTACCTGTATCGGTGCGCTGGGCAGTCACCTAGAAATTGAATACGAATTCTGCCATAACACTGGTACTCTGAATACAATCAATCCGTGCATTAGCTAATTTGTTCAGAGTTCAGGGGCAACTACAGAAGTTTACTGTCTTAATCAAATGGCTAGCAACCTGGAACTGTGCCCATGAGCAGACTGGACGAGGTACCGTACCTACCTTCCGTGAATGCCCCACATGTTTTTTTCTACTCCCTCCGTTTCAAAATAACTATCTTAACTTTATACCGACTCTAATAAAAAATTGTATTACGCTTGAGACATTTATTTTGGGACAGATGGAGTATTTGATTTTACGCCGGCTACGCCTGATGTTTTCTCAAGACAGCCCGCTGCGTCTAATAGCAGCGCAAATGCACATGGGCGTAGCGACTAGGTCCGCCCAATTTGAGCGTCCATTCTGTTTCCGCCAGTACTCCAATTTTAGTTCACCTTTTTGTCTCTTTTGGTTTTTTCCGTTTTTCAACCATTTTACTAATTTTCTTTTCCAGCCATTTTCCACTTTTTCTTATCCTTTTTTCCCGATTTTCCTTCTCCTTATTTTTGCTTCTGCTTTATTTTTGTTTTCCCTCTATTGTTTTAGTTTAAAAAAATATTTTTCTTCAGTTTTATTTTTACTTTTATATTAATTAAATCAATATAATTATTTCCACATAAATAGCTTTCGAAAGTACTTGCTAAATATTTTTGGGATACCTGATAAACATTTTTCAATACACATGGATCATTCACCCGCAAAACAAATTATACATAGATCATTTATGTTGAACGTGAAGATTTTTTTCCCAAAAAAGTGTTTGTAAAAGTTGAATATGTTCTCGTGCATTTTTCAAAAATAATATAATTTTAAAGATGTTCACTGATGAAGAAAAAATGGTCAGCATATTAAAAAATGTTAACTTATTTTCAAAACTATTCTTTTTTGCGGACAATTTCGAAAACGATTCATATGTTCAAAATAATTAACAAACATTTTAATTAACGTATTTGAAAGTAATTATTTTCTCACTCTAATTTTTGAGGAATTTTCACCAGTTTAGGACAAAATATCACAGCGAACAAAATGGCACGGAATTCAAAAAAAAGAAGGAAAGCACAGAATTCGGATGAACACTCACTGCAAACTGCGTCGGCCCACATGCATGGGATTCTATGTTTCCTCAACTATTTGACACGGTGGGCACCAAGATAGGAGGTCTCACACAACTCAATAGGCTTCCACCGTGACAACTATTAGTAGTAGAATGCTCGTGCATTGCTATCGGCCATGGATATATTTTTGCTAGCTACATATATAAACATAATGCATGTCAAATTTTGCATGCATAGAAATGATAGCCCATAAAAGTAACTGAAATACACTTCACTTGTGATGTAAGTTGATAAAAAAACCCTAAAAGAACGATGTGTACAACAGTAGTCCAACTAATTATCTTTTACAAACTAAGATCTACTTGATTTGTTTAAGATATTTACGTACAATGTGATGAATGTTGTCTTTAGCTTCATGTAGGATCTTGAGAAGAGGTGTCTAGAGGGGGGTGATTAGACACTAAGTACCAAGGTTGCAGTTTTTAACTTCTTTAGGTTTAAGTGGAGTTTAGGCACAAGTTTAACATTCATAATACATAACAAGCAAGCTTGCAAAAAGTATATGAGCAGCGGAAAGTAAAGCATGCAACTTGCAAGAATGTAAAGGGAAGTGTTTGGAGGATTCAAACGCAATTGGAGACATGGATGTTTTTGTCGTGGTTCCGATAGGTGGTGCTATCGTACATCCACGTTGATGGAGACCTCAACCCACGAAGGGTAAAGGTTGCGCGAGTCCACGGAGGGCTCCACCCACGAAAGGTCCATGAAGAAGCAACCTTGCCTATCCCACCATGCCCGTCGCCCACGAAGGACTTGCCTCACTAGCGGTAGATCTTCACGAAGTAGGCGATCTCCTTGCCCTGACAAACTCCTTGGTTCAACTCCACAATCTTGTCGGAGGCTCCCAAGTGACACCTAGCCAATCTAGGAGACACCACTCTCCAAGAAGTAACAAATGGTGTGTTGATGATGAACTCCTTGCTCTTGTGCTTCAAATTATAGTCTCCCCAACACTCAACTCTCTCCCATAGGATTTGGATCTGGTGGAAAGAAGATTTGAGTGGAAAGCAACTTGGGGGAGGCTAGAGATCAAGATTCATATTGTAGGAATGAAATATCTTGGCATCAACACATGAGCAGGTGGTTCTCTCTCAGAAATAGGATGCTGGAAGTGTAGGCTTGTTCTGATGGCTCTCTTCTCGAATGAAGAGGAGGTGGAGGGGTATATATAGCCTCCACACAAAATCTAACCATTACACACAATTTACCAAACTCGGTGGGACCGAATCAACAAACTCGGTCGGACCGATTCAAGAAACCTAGTGACCGTTAGTGATTTGATTGGGATCGACATGCAACTCGGTAGGACCGATATGGTTAGGGTTAGGGCATAACGTAATCTTGGTGAGACCGACATACAAACTCGGTGAGACCGATTTTGGTAATTAGCTAACCAGAGAGTTGGTCAGGCAAACTCGGTGGGACCAATTACTCAAACTCGGTGGGACCGATTTTGGTAATAAGTTAACCAGAGAGTTTGCATTGTAATCTCGGTAGTACCGATTACACAGACTCGGTGAGACTGATTTGGTAATGGACATACACAGAGAGATTACAATCCCATCTCGGTGAGACCGAGATCCCTATCGGTGAAACCGATTTGCCTAGGGTTTGTGCAGTGGCTATGACATTTGAACTCGGTGGCGCCGGATAGAAAGAATCGGTGGGGCCGAGTTTGACTTTAGGTTTTAGGTCATACGTGTGGAAGTGGGAAAGTAGTTGAGGGTTTGTGGAGCATATCACTAAGAACTGAAGAGCAAGAGACTCATTAAGCAACACCTCATCCCTTCTTTATAGTATTGGCTTTTGCTATAGACTCAATGTGATCTTGGATCACTAAAATATAAAATGTAGAGTCTTGAGCTTTAAGCTTGAGCCAATCGTTTGTCCTTAGCATCTTGAAGGGGTTCCCACATCCTTTAGTCCATGCCACTCCATTGTTGAACTTATCTAAAACATACTAGATAAAAGTGTTAGTCCAACAAGAGATATGTTGACATTAATTACCAAAACCACCTAGGGAGCACTTGTGCTTTCACTTCATTTGTGTGGTACAATCTAAGTCACATCCTGATTTTAGTGAGATTTAAATTGTAGGGTGCCTATGTGACATTGATGTCACCGCATAGAAGATGCTCCTTTCTTCTTTTCATGAGAGGAAAAACGCAGCCACTCCTCTCCTCACTCACCCAATGCACATCCGCCTCCTACTCCTGCACAGCCAGCCAACCACTAGTTGTCGTCGCATCTCATCCCCCCACCATAGCGTCGCTGCCGCCCTCTCTCCCAGGCACCTCCCCTCCACGCCACGGTGAAGCCCGCCCGCTCCTCTCTCCAGCGCATCCCCTCTCATCCACGACATCGCCAACCCTCTTCTCTCCCTGCCATGACGTGGCCTGCATCTTTCAAACCCTGACAACCTCTAAGAGTTTATGATACAATTAGTTTGTTCAGAGAAAGACTGAACAAGAGGCGAGAAGAAGAAGAAGTACGGAACAACGTGAGGAAACAAAAGGTAGGTGAGATGGATGGGCCTTTGTTGCCGTTTCCCTGGACGTGACACCTGGTTTTTCCTATTTGATGCCCCGTGCGTGCCTTAGGCTTCTGAATATATGTTTTCATAAAGCATATGGCTGTATCGACTGGGTCGGCCAAATTTGGGGGTTCATTCTGTTTCCTCTCTCCTCCAATTTAAGCGAATTTTCTCTTTTGATTTTTTTCCATTTTTCAGTGATTTTCCTCCCTTTTCATTTCTTTTTCTTTTCTGATTTTCCTTTCCTTTTAATTTTACCCTTCTATTGTTTCCTATATCCTTTAGTTCCATTTTTACTTTAATTCCATAAATATGCACAAAAATAGCTTTTGAAAGTACATGATAAATATTTTTTGGACCCTAATGAAAAAAATTCAATACACCGGTAATATTTTTCAAACATGTGATGAATATTTCTTCAAAGTGCTTATAAATGTTTGTAAATGATCATGCACTTTAAAAAGAGTGTCTGTACATTTTTTTAAATCGTGTATTTTGACATATGATGGCCAACTTTAAAAAATGTTCATCATATTTAGATAATTGCTCACATGCTTTGAAACCTATGACAACATTTACAAATATTTACACACTTTAAAAACAAATGTAAGCGGGACATTGTTCACTTCATTACTAGGAAAATGTTCACCGTTTTAGGGAAAACGAGAAAACCAAATTAAATCAGAGTGAAGAGATGAGTTCTAAGGAAAAAAATCGCACAAAATCCAGACTCACTCTCACCCGCGTGGGGCTTCTATGTTTCCTGAAATTTTGTCTAGCCCCACGGACTCCTATGGGTAGCAAATAGTATAGGTGACTCCCAAGGGTGGGGGTGGTGAGACAACCCAGTTTTTTGAGTTTGTATGTGTTGTAGTTGTTGCTTTCTACTGCTGTTTTTTCTTTCACTTTTTCCTTCTTCTATGGTTTTTCTTCTGTTTTTTTGTTTCACCAGTCGAAGTTGGTTTAATGCACTGGTGGAAAAAAGGCCTTTGGTCGTGGTTCGCAACTGCCATTAGTCGCGGTTGGGCAACCGCGACCAAATAAGCGCGACTAATGCCCCCCACCTTTAGTCGCGGCTGCTTAAGAACCGCGACTAACGGCCCGTCCACGGGGGCGCCAGGCGGCCGTCGGGGCGGAGGACCTTTAGTCGCGGTTCTTCTGGCCAACCGCGACTAAAGGCCGCCACAGGTTTAGGGTTTTAGCCCCCCCCCCCTAATTCCCTAATTTATTAATATTTTTATTTTTATTTTTTAATTTTTTTTATTTTTAATTTTTAATTTTTAATAAAGCAAATAGTGTTTCTGGTCGTATGTCGTCGGCGAGCGCGGCAGACAGGAAGTAGGCGAGCGAGGCGGCAGATCGAGGTCGCCGGGCGGCGCTGCTGTAGGCGAGGGCGACGGGCGGCGGCCGAGGGCGAGGGCGACGGGCGGGCGGCGTTGAGGGCGGGCGAAGCGAGGCGGCAAGACCGAGGCCATGGCGCGCTGCTGTAGGCGAGGGCGACGGCGGCGGCGTTGAGGGCGGGCGAAGCGAGGCGGCAAGACGAGGTCGCCGGCTGGCGCGCTGCTGTAGGCGAGGGCGACGGCGGCGGCGCCGAGGGCGAGGGCGACGGGCGGCGCCGAGGGCGAGGGCGACGGGCGGCGCGCCGAGGGCGCCAGTAGACGAACAAAGCAGAATCGAATCGAGAAGACGAGAATCGAGCCTTGTATTTATAGCCCCCCTTTAGTCGCGGGTCGCCCGCCCAACCGCGACTAAAGGGTTTTTAGCGAGTTTTTATGCTCCCACGCCCCACCTTTAGTCGCGGGTGGTCTGGGCAACCGCGACTAAAGGCCGCCGCAGGTTTTGTCTCAGCAAACCGCGACTAAAGACCCTCACGCGGCGCCACCGCCACCGAGCGCCTTCGCCCAGGCCTTTGGTCGCGGTTCACCTCCAGAACCGCGACTAAAGGTCCCATTAGTCGCGGTTCCTACAGCTTCGCGACTTATGGGGCTGGACGGAAGCCTGTTTTTCCACCAGTGATGTTCACTTTTTTGACATCGTGATCTACGTGTTCGATGAAATGTCCAAGCCGTTTTGTATTCTTTTGGTCATTACTTCTAAGTCAGCAATGGATTCGTCGCGGAATGATGGCAATGTATACGATGATCTTGGCGAATTCATATTTCAGGAGTTCATCGCATTGTCGGATTCAGATGATGAGGATGCCGAGATGATGATGATGATGATGAGGATGATGATGAACATCCAAGAGGAGTTTGAGAAAGCAGCGGAGCACGTCCTAAACTTCAAGGGTTCCATCAAGGGCCGGAGAGTTATTTACCATGATAGGATTGCTGGTGCACACCTTTTGTACACAGAATCTTCACAATGGTTCCAACATTACATGAAACTTTCTTTCGCCGTCGCTACCGGATGAGCAGAAACTTGTACTTGCGGGTAGTGGAAGGCATGGAGAAGGCTGATGAAAACTTCAAATTGAGGAAGGATTATTGCGGAAAACTTTCCTTCCCTCCTCTATAGAAATGCATGTCTCCTCTCAAGATGCTTGCTTATGGCAAAGCAGCAGATGCAATTGATGCAGAATTTCAGATGGGAGAGACCACGGTCTGAACACCGCGTGCAATGTCCATGCACTGTGGTGAAGGTGTTGAGATGATAGTACATGAGAGAGCCAACTGTGGAGGACACAAAAAAATTTTGTTACTTGGAGGAGCAAGATGATTCCCAGGTATGTTAGGTTCATTTGATTGCATGCACTAACAATGGAAGAATTGCTCAAAAGGTTTGTGTGGGCAATACCAGGGTCATGTCAAAGAAGCCACCATCATACTTGAAGTAGTGGCATCGCAGGACTTGTGGATTTGGCATACTTTCTTTAGCACGCCAGGTTCCTGCAATGATATCAATGTGCTCCAATGATCTCCTTTGTTCAAGAAACTCTGTGATGGGGAAGCTCCACATTGCAATTATACTGTCAGCGGACACAACTACACCATAGGGTACTACCTTGCTGATGGTATCTAAACTCAGTGGGCAACGTTTGCGAAGACCATATCTGATCCCCAAGGCAACAAATAAACCCGCTTTGCAACAATGTAAGAGGTAGCTAGGGAGAATGTGGAGAGGGCATTTGGATTGCTCCAAGCTCGTTGGGGCATTCTTCGTGGAGCTGCGATGATGTGGGAACTAGAGACACTTTGGCAGCTCATGGCATGTTGTGTAATTTTACACAACATGATTGTCGAGGATGAGGGTGAAGGGACAACACGCGCGCATGATTTCGAGAAGCCCGATGTTCAGGTCCACCTCTGAAACAAGAGGCGGGGAGCATTGCCAACTTTCTGAAGACGCATCAACAACTACAAGATCAACAGATGCATATGCAACTTCTAGATGATCTTGTCGAGCATATGTCGACGCACACTAGAAATAAGTAAACTTGCCTTTTAATTTATCAATTATGCACTATGAACAATATTTATGTTTGGATTATTGTATTGTTAAGTACAAACTGTTTGTATTTGTGTGTACTAAACTATGTTTGAGCAAAATGATCGATTTGCATGTGTTTGCATGGATTTGTTATTTCAAAAGTAGGGGCCGTGGTTACCAATGCCAAGATTCGATGCCCGCCTAGTCACTATCCGTGGGCGCGTTCGCGCGCGTATAGGGCCTCAGATTAGCGGTTCTTGGTTGTAGATGCTCTTTATGTGTTTGTTTGCAGGCTGAGCGTATTGTGGAGCTGGCATTTTTCTCCTTGGAGGAAGAGACAATGGAATTCAACTCGTGGGCAAAGCAGTTGATGCACAGCTAAAAAAAAGCAGTTGATGCACACGAGCTGGCAGAGGGGGCCACATGTCAGGGACTAGGTGAAGTTGGGTGTAAAGAAGACGCACCGTGAGCCCTCCATGCAAGGGTCGTCGCAAGCTCTAGATTTATTTATCAAGCACTGTCTCATAATGGAGTGTACTAGTGGTTGGGGCGCCACCTGGTGGCGCCGCTTGAGGCGTGATGGTGAGGTGCCTCATTTGCTGCTGCCCATTCAGCTTGCTTGTTTGTTCCATGTTGTGACATGAACATTTCTAGGAGGCTTAGCACATAAATATGCTAGTTACATGCATCAGTGAGTTACATGGATAGGTCTTCAAAAATAATCAAATTATATGAGCTGATGTTCATAACAGATTGATATTTGTTAGGAAAGGAAGCATCTCGTACTTAGTGCACATGAGGACATTAGGCATGTGTTGCAACAGAGAAATTGTAAGTTCAGATAAACTTAAATTGAATATATAGATAATGAGGACCACCCATTACAGTTGGTCCAAAGGTAGTGTAGCACATTTGCTTGTATTTACAGCACAGGAAAGAAGACATACGGAGATACAACCAGATGGCATGGAAAATGCATTACAGACAACTCTTATTACTGTCACCGCCCTCCACTACCCCGCACAAGTCGACGCTCGCCTTCATCATCGTCGGCTCGCCATCGTAGTGTACTCCTTGACAAAGACCACACCCTCTCACGGGGCAGCTTACATAATTCTTTTTTTTTGCCTTGGCTAGCAACTAACTAAAGCATTTGGAAGACTGATCTTCTTAAGGAATGACATGCAAGTGAGTTTGGTCGTCTAACAAATATCATTTCTTTAAGTAGACAACCACAATCTTATAGTGAATTTATAAATTAAGTAAAGAACTTCACGACAATAAACAACTAACAACATTGCCGTTTACGCTTGTAAGGCCACAAGATTCAAATACAGGCTCGATTATTACCTGCAAAATATTAAGAAGAGGTCTGATGACATTGTGGTTCTTCAGGATATCAATGCTTTGGCCCGCCTGTCGAATTATTTCAGCCCATTTATTTCAAATCAAACTGATCACAAGATAACTTTGTAAAGACTATCCTTAAGAGAAATGATAAAGAAGGTAAAAATGCATGCTAGAAGGGAACCTGATTAGGAAGGCTCATCAATCTCTTGAGGTATTTGTCCCTCTTAGACACTTGGTATTATCAGATTCAACTTCAATTATACGACCCACCTGAACAGTGAGCACGAAGGCACAAATGATATCAGATTCAGCTTGAATCATGTGGCCATCCTGAGCGACTCGATTTATTCAACATACCGATTCACATAATTACAGAATATGTCCAGAATACATACCCTCTGCTCAAAGAGAAGAATACATACAGTTGAAATAAAAACATGCGAACAAGCCTGCAAGAAATCCATCAATATGTAATACGAGTAACCTGAAAAACAAGATTGATACAAACACTTGTTTTCAACGAATGCAACTGAATCAGCTATGAAACTATATGAGTAATCTTTAAAATAGAATATGACCTCAAATAGTTGAGACCAACTTTCTTATATAGTATAGAAACTTCATAGGAAAACATTTTAAACAAAAATATTTAGGGTCAGTAGGCATCCGTGCGGTAATAAACATAAAAAATACGTATATGCGGTCATCTCGACCTTCCACGTAATTCAGCACAAAAGCATATAATCTATTTATCTACGTTAGATGACAAGAATAAGAAACAGATGGAACCATTTAATCAAGCAGCTATCACTGAAACATAGAATTACAGAAGAAGTAACCAACCTAGTCCCTATTGGGAAAGGAATCACCTTCCTTGAAACACATAATATTTATGAGAGCACGCCACTATCACACAATCACCAGCTGATACATGCATGATAATATTTATGAGAAGCAAACCAATAGAAGTATGTCCAAACTGGGAAATAATGAAATATACTCTAGTATATTGTAAATGTAACTGACGTCCTTCTTTTTATAGTTACAAGTCAGTGGGAGATCTCTCCCACTGTACTTTGCTCCTAAAAAAACTCTATTGTAACAAAAGTACATTAAAACCACGGTCAATTTCACCGGTTGTGCAATTCTTTTGGACCATTGGTAAGGCAATCAAGAGTGCACTTCTAATACAACAATTCCAACAACTCAATGCATCCAGCCACAAACATGGTATAATTTTTTTCCTAATGTTGTACTAATTACATATAACCATTGGGAAAAAGGAATCAAGAACCCAAAATAAATCTGAACAGGACAGGTCTTCCATCTAGACATTGCAGCTGGCCACCCACTCGTACCTCTTAATCAACGAGCTACTGAAGCGAGCGTGGCAGAGTGCCATGGGAACCTAGCGACAATGAAAGAAACTAACGCATTGAGAGGGAACTGCGATAGGAGAAAGGGACAAGGAGGGAAAGACATTGGATGAGAAGGTCACCTGGCTTCCTCGCCGGCGAGGACATGATAATGTTCCAGTCTATGGAGAGCTTACCTTAGCTCGATGACCTTTATCCAAACAAAAATACCTTTTGCAATGGTCCCTAAGAGAACCATGGAAAGCAACTTTAATGGTCCATTGCTCATCTATCCATCTATGATAAAAAAAACATGTATAAAAAAAATAACAACTTAGCATAGGCATTACTGCTTGTATGGATAACTAAATGTTGAGGAAAAACTGGTACCTATTCCTCTCTCAAATCTGTGTATACAATACTGTAGGCATGGCAATTAGAATAATTTTATGCTCTGAACTCCAGTTACCAATCCCTTAAGCCTTTTTGTAGAGAGGAGTTCCAAATAGTTGGTATCCTGGATACTATGTCCATCTAAACTTCTGTGGTAAGACAATGATGTACAATTACAAAGTGGGTCTGAAAGTGAAATAATCCTCCACTTGGATCATCTAGTAGTCTTGATCAGATTTACCTATAAGGGAGAGTCATCAGTAAGATAGGAGTTTCCAATTATTCTTGCTCCGGTGCTCCCCCCCTGGGCTGAACGCGAGGTGGAAAAACACATCGACGGCCAGGACGAACCAAAAACGGTTCATAACGAGGGGCACGATCGTCTTTGTTGCCCCCGCGTATAGCCGTCGAGGAGCCCTGGAAGGCCCATACGGGCCCGGTTAGATCGTATGCCCGGCCGTATGCTCAGATTCAGATATCTGGCGGCGTTGCAGACGCCTGCAGCCGCACGCTGGGGCAGCACGTGTCACGAGGGGTTGCCAAACTGTCCCATCATATAAGTGTGGACGGCAACCACCTCCGCCAGACGCCCACCATTTACCCCCGCCGCATTGTCTCCCTATCTCCACTCCCCACTCCCCACGAGCCCCACTCCCTCTCCTCTCCAACCTCCTCGTCTCCTCACCGCATCCTCTCCATCGCCATGGCGGACGCAGGAGGTGAGCGCCTGGATTGGGGCGCAGATCCGTGGAGCAGGCGCGGTGTCGCCGCGGGCACCTTTGTGAGGGGACGTGCGGCGTCCAGCCAGTGCTCCCTCCGCCGCAGATCTGGAGAAGGCGGGGGATGCGGGATGCAGCAGATCCAGCAGATCGCCCGCTTCTGGCGATCTCAGTGAGGCGAAGGTGGAGGCGGAGCTCTGGCGAGGCCGCAGAAGGTGGAGGCGGGCTCGGCAGGCGCACGAGGTGGGGAAGGTGGATAAGGTGGAGGCCGGCTCTGGCGAGGAGCAAAGGCGGAGCAGAAGGTATGTGCTTATCACTTTAATGTGGTAGTTTTAGATTGTAGGGTTTGTGGTCGTAAGGTTCTTTGGTTAGATTTGTTGGATGTGGGGTTTTCTCTGCATTAGGTTTTTTGTGTATTTGATTCGTGCAAGAATGGTGGACCTCATATGATTATTAGATTAGGTTAGAAGTAGCCGGATTGAGGGATGGGGATTTTTCAGATGCTTATGAGATTAGTAGTGGAATTTGTGCAATTCTGTAGGTGTTTGGCTTGAGGATTAGATGATGGATTAGTCAAATATATACTTCCCTATTGATGATTAATTAAATGGATGCTTAGTTCTAGGGATTATGCCTGTCATAGTTGCAATTCTTAGATACTTCATTGATGCATGTTGTCATAGTTGCAGTTCTTTGATGCTTGATTGATGCCTGTCGTGAAGAGGCTATGAGATGGGTTGTGCATGGCCTTGTGTTTTTGGAAATTGTCTACTGAGGTGATTAGATGGTGCATTAGTTTGGTTGTAAATATAGTGAAGGATGTGCTCATGTAATTGGTGTTGTCATGTTAATCAAAAAGAGCTTCTCAATGGATGGATTTTGTTTGTGTTGGAATGGGGCTTACAAGGAGAGGGAAGGGGCAGTCTATGCTTATTTAGTTTGGGTTAGCAGTGGAATTTTGCCATTGCTTCAGAGATATTTACAGCATTGAACATCCTCTCCAATGTCGTTGATTCAGAGATAAAAGCATCTTGGGTTTTTACAGATGCTTATTAGATTAGTCCTGGAATTTTTGCTTGTTAGATTTTAATTAGTATGAGGTTGAATACCTTATTTAAGGGGGAATTTAAGGTCAGATAGACCATATATGATTATTAGATCTGTAGTTCAATGCTGCGACATATATATGATTATTTGATTTGATCTGTGATTCAATGATATTGGATGGAAACATATCTGATTTGGAATGCATTAATTATGATGTGGCAATGAATTGATTTAGATGATACAAGATACATCTATAGTATAATTTTGTTGTTGTTTAGGTAAGTAATGAAATTTTAGTTGTTTGTTGAAGATGTATGCATTTATATTTGAAGTTGTACCTAATTAACTACTGCATTATGTTAATATGTGTAGGAGCTTTGCTGTATTATCCCAAAAATGCTTAGGTACATCTGAATTATTCTTTTGTGTAGGTTTCACTGTAATTAGAAAGTTTTCCGTAATATGTATTTATATTAGCTATGTTGTCCAATATAGATTGGAGCTTTCCATCATTATGCAAAAACAAATTGTTTAGGTAGCTTTATTTGTTTATCTGTAGGTTTCATATTAAAATATTTTGCATTGGAAAATATATTGACAATATTGGTCACTTGCAACATACCAATGTGGTTCACATTCACAATTTTGTTTGTAATGACATTATTTGAACTGCAATTCAATTCCTTGTAAATGACTTGCTTGGTTGACAATATAGCAGAAGGAGGATCTTGTTGGCAACAAGAGGAAGTGGGACGCATCTGGGTACGACCCTTATGACACTGATGAGGATGAGCCGTACGAGGTAAGGCCTAGTTGAAATGTTATTTGTGCATTGAGTTAGTGTTAGATGTTTATAGTATTTGAATGCATAATGTATTAATGTCAGTCATTAATGTGTGCAGTATGAATCTGGAGATGATATGGTCCAGGGGAACGCCAAGTCCTTTGAAGAGAAGGAGGAGTTGAAGATCAGGGCCCAAGGACCTGATAAGTACTACAACTGGAGGTCTGACAAGTACCGGTGCTCCTACTGCAGCAGGCCCAAGCCTGTGCTGGGTTGCTGGAGCATCTGATGGAGCATTGTCGGGCTACATCCATCAGCAGTCATGACTACAAGACCAGGGCTCAGCATCCTGCCCTCCACAAGGTCCTGAAACCCTGACTTGTAGTTGCCCTAGACCCTCGTTGTCGTATGATGTAGGAAGGCCCAGTCCTTCCGTGAACTTTGTGTGGTGTTCGATGGTGGAAACTTGTGGTGGTAATTTAGTATGAACTTTATCTAAGTGCAGATCGTGATGTGCGGTCGAAACATATCTAATATGGTAGTGGTCTGCATCGCCAAGTGTGCCGTGTGGATGCTGTTATCTATGGCAGTAGTATATATTTCTATCTATATTTGTGTCCCTTAAATTTGCCATTATGGTTCCTTAGATGTATGTTTTGCTTCAATTTAGCTGCTGCAATGATCAGACATGCCGCATCAGTGTTGCTTCACTGATCAGGCATGCTGCAAACACTTCCCATGCTACGCCATGTGGAACATGTCGCTGCAATGGTGCAATAAATTCTAGGCTGTGGCCATGTGCAACATGCTCTGCCCATAAGCAAAATTGACCAAATGTAAAACTTTGGTTAAGTAAATTAATGTTTTTAGTGAAGTAAGTGGAAATTGTTCGTCGACACATATGACATCTTTCCTTCATTTGAGTAAGCAAAAATAGCAAATACTCCACCATATGATCAAATATTCCAATAACTGAGCACATATTCCTTCATTTCATAAAATTCAAAAATTGTGACCCAAATGTTCTTGAAAAAATGTGATTTTTCCCACCACCTCCAAATCACACAAACTTTCTAGAACATGGTGACCCACATGTGCCAATCATGGCTATGAAAGAAAATTTGGCAAAAGAAATTTTTACAATGCCCCCCTGAGGTATAGACCGATGTTTTGTCTAGTCAGTCTAGAGGGCATTATAAATTAATAAAAAATTCAAAAAAATATAAAACCTTTGGAACCCACCTTTGTTTGTGCAATAGATCATGTGTGCAAAAGTTGAGGCCATTTGGAGGTGGTCGAAAAAATGACCGCATTCCGGAGGGGCCATTTGGTCTAACTTAAGCCAGTTTTTGAAAAAATGTGATTTTTCCCACCACCTCCAAATCACACAAACTTTCTTGAACATGGTGACCCACATGTGCCAATCATGGCTATGAATTAAAATTTGGAAAAAGAATTTTTTACAATGCCCCCCTGAGGTATAGACCGATGTTTTGACCAGTCAGTCTAGAGGGCATTATAAATTAATAAAAAATTCAAAAAAAAATAAAACCTTTGGAACCCACCCTTGTTTGTGCAATAGATCATGTGTGCAAAAGTTTAGGTCATTTGGAGGTGGTCAAAAAAATGACCGCATTCCGGAGGGGCCATTTGGTCTAACTTAAGCCAGTTTTTGAAAAAAATGTGATTTTTCCCACCACCTCCAAATCACACAAACTTTCTTGAACATGGTGACCCACATGTGCCAATCATGGAATGAAAGAAAATTTGAAAAAATAATGTTTTACAATGCCCCCCTGAGGTATAGACCGATGTTTTGACCAGTTAGTCTAGAGGGCATTATAAATTAATAAAAAATTCAAAAAAATATAAAACGTTTGGAACCCACCTTTGTTTGTGCAATAGATCATGTGTGCCAAAGTTGAAGTCATTTGGAGGTGGTCGAAAAAATGACCGCATTCCGGAGGGGCCATTTGGTCTAACTTAAGCTAGTTTTTGGAAAAATAATTTGTTACAATGCCCGCCGAGGTATAGACCGATGTTTTGACCAGTCGGTCTAGAAGGCATTATAAATTAATAAAAAATTCAAACAATTTCAAAATAATTTATTAGATGACTTGAAGGTCAAAACATTAACTTGTCATATATGCAAAAAAATGTGTGTTGAACGCAAGTGAGCATGTTTATAATTTAGTGTGTGATGCCAATCATGGCTATGAAAGAAAATTTGGAAAAAGAATTTTTTACAATGCCCCCCTGAGGTATAGACCGATGTTTTGACCAGTCAGTCTAGAAGGCATTATAAATTAATAAAAAATTCAAACAATTTCAAAAAAAATTATTAGATGACTTGAAGGTCAAAACATTAACTTGTCATGTATTACAAAAAAAATTGTGTATTGAATGCAAGTGAGCATGTGTATAATTTAGTGTGTGATTTGAAGATCAATACACATGGCAATATGCCAAAAAGTGTCCACCTACAAGAGCAGGAGAATTCATACTCCACGGCCTGCATCGACTAGGAACCTGCTGTGCATGGGCCAGGATGCAGGCCCGTGGTGCAGAATATCTCTGCTACTAGTAGGCCCCACGGGGCAGAGGGTACGAGAGTTAGGCAATGTACTGCCTGCAATTGATAGGAGCTTGTGAGGGGAGTCGCAGCCGGGTATATAAACCGGTGCGGCGCTCTCTCGCTTGGCGAGGTGGGACTAAACTCCCACCACCCAACGGCTATCTTGCCATGACAGTTCTCAAGGCTGCCCGCCTTTGGGCCCAATTCGGCGGGCTGGCCAGGCAGCCTTACCCACAGCAGCTGATATGTTTTCTATTTTCTTTGTTTCTTTTCTTGTTTATATTTCTAATATTTAAAATAAAATCTACTTTTTCTATATTATTTGTAAAAGTGTTTACTAAAATTTAAAAAATAAGCCAAATTTTGTTGTGTTTTATTTCATTTGTTCGTTCTCTTTTGTATATTGATAATATTTATGAAATATAAACTAAAATGGTGTGTTCAATTTATTTGTTAATTCTAATATTTCTTATCTTTATTATTTTTGAAATATTTTTAGTTTGTAAGATAAAATGTTCTGTTTTATTTCACTTCTTCATTCTAATATTTGTTCTCTTCTTTATATTCGAAATATTTCCAAAATGTAAGATAATATGTTATGTTCTATTGCATTTCTTCATTATTTCAATTCTTCATTCCAAATTATAAATTTTATTTTCTGTTTGATACTTGAAATATTATTAACCAAATGTAGTTGGGACTGTTGCATGCATACCTCCACATGCACCATGTACCAGGAGCAGGTTTATCTTCTCGGTCTCACCAATTCAGACCAAACTGTATGCACACCCTAGGATGACCATGGCAAGCATGCATGACGAGTATCGTTCATTTCCAAAACTCGATGCTTTTCTAGGGTTTTTCCGCGACAAAATCCTACAACACGGCCCCCACGTGACGCAACGTGTGTTTTGTGTCCGAACTCGTGCACACCTTGCACTGGGGCAAATTGGCCATGCTCACATGCTCCCAAAAGTTGGGGTCATCTCATGCATGCTTCCACATGCACCATGTACAAGCAGGACCATTCGGTCTGCCGGAGGTCAGTCTGAAATTGGTTTTCGCTGACGGTCCCACCAAATGATCCCAAACTTCATGCATACCCTCGATGACCATGGCTTGCATGCGTGACAAGTATCGCTCATATGCGACACTCGATGCATTTTCTAGGGTTTTCGGCGACAAAACCCTACAACATTGCCCCCACGTGACGCAACGCGTTTTGTGTCCGAATTGCGTGCACACCTTGCCCGGGGACCACATTGGCCAAGCCCACATGCTCCCAAAAGTTGGGGTCATCTCATGCATGCTTCCACATGCACCATGTACAAGCAGGACCATTCGGTCCGCCAGAGGTCAGTCTGAAATTGGTTTTCGCTGACGGTCCCACCAAATGATCCCAAACTTCATGCATACCCTACGATGACCATGGCTTGCATGTGTGGCAAGTATCGCTCATATGCGACACTCGATGCAATTTCTAGGGTTTTCTCGACAAAACCCTACAACACTGCCCACGTGATTTAACGTGCATTTTGTGTCCGAATTGCACACACCTTGCCTGGGGACCACATTGGCCAAGCCCACATGCTCCCAAAAGTTGGGGTCATCTCATGGATGCTTCCACATGCACCATGTACAAGCAGGACCATTCGGGTCTACCGGAGGGCAGGTCTGAAAGTGGTTTATGCGTAACCTTTTTTTCCTTCTTAAAGAGTGGCATTCTATGTCCAATATCTCGATCGAAGTACCTTTGATGCAAAAACTCTATAGGTTTGATACCCTGTATCTATTCTTCTTTACTATCTCACGAAATGATCCCAAACTTAAGCCGTAACCTACGATGACCATGGCATGCACGCATGACAAGTATCCTTCATTTCCGACACTCGATGCATGTATAATATTGAAGAAATGATAGAGATACTATAAATATTGTTGAACATATACAAGTATACAATAACTAATACGTGTCACAAAGAGTTTTTTTTAGGGATGAACCAATGATATTTATTTTGAGGGAAGAAACAATGCAGGTAGGTGGGCCGCCCAGACCGCAAATAAGTGTCGGATCCATATTGTGGAGCCCACAACGATGCGCTTTCCATGCACGTCGATCAGACGCACGTCGATCACGGGAGTAGTTGCCGTTCTGTTACACAATTCTGGGATCGTGCTAATCCATATGTTCCTAATACCTATGATTGAGGAGCACGTTCAACCTCGCTTCAACGAAGGAAAATATAGATCGCGGCATTGGCCACAGGGAAGTTACGACGACCTAGGCGTCGACCTCGTATATAATCTCCTCCTCCTCGCACATGTCGTCGACTAGATCGACTCCTGCCGACGAGGCGTCGACAGCTCCGTCCGCCGCATCCCACATGCCACAAAAACCCCGAGAAGATCAAGGTCATCCGCACGTGCAGGCCGACCTCGATTTAACTACGTCGAGAACGCATCGCCGACTTCTTTCATCTTCGCCGACAGATCAAGTAAATTGTCCTCTTTCCTCGCGCCTTCAAAGTAAGCTACTTCCTCCGCCTCGTTGCTTTGAAGGACTTAGGTTTACCACATAATTTCAACTAGTATGAACTGGACTAGATGCGTTCGACCAGATGGCGTAGATGAAAACATTCTTTGGTTCTTTCATAGCATGGTAGAATAAGATGTTGTTTCTAGAAGCATGACGCAATACATTTTTGTCACAAGATCCAATTATATTTTTGTCACACGATCCAATTATAATATTGTGCACATAGAACATTAAAGAGTTATTAACATTAGATGTTGATGAACCTCAAATAGGTACCATTGCTATAGACTCTAGTTTATTTACAGCTGAACAATTTGTCACCCTGTTAGTAAGACAACCAGACGAATAAGTAACAGTTTACCATATTAATTTTATTGATTATATAATTTATATGATACTCAAAGAACTTGATCAGATGCAAGTAAATTCAATTACCAATTGTAGTTATTTTTTATTGCCTCATGTCAGCACACACTTGGCTGCATGTTGCAGTATACATGGTGATAGTTTTGTATTTCCATTAGTGTTATTTTTGCATTAGTGTTAGCTACTGCCAGAAAGTTTTATATTTTTGCATGCCTATTGTTATTTTTGCTTTAGTGCTAGCTAACGTCACGAAGTTATATATTTACTATCAACAGGATGGACGAGCTGAATGGAGAAATAGTATGCGCAGTGGAGAAATGGTGCAAGCTTGTTGCAGATCTATCGAGCGGTCAACGCGCTAGAGTGGCTGATACATCATTGCGCAGCATGCTGCAGATACCATCTATTAAAATGCGTACCTGCTGATTAGGTATATGATTGAGAATTTTCAGGCCAGCACGGGCAGATTCATTATACAAGAGCAGGTTGGGGAGGTGACTCTCGGTGCGGTCGACGTCGAGTGCATATTTAACCTCGAGAACCAAGGACTGTCCGCTTCGGACATTCTGACTGAAGAAGGCGATGACATGAAGGAGCGGGTGCCGCCATAATTTCTCAGTAAGACATCAGAAAACATAGTGATAGATAATCTCATTGAGGACATAATTAAAAGTAAAGCCACCGACGACGATTTCCTTCGCAAAGTAGTGCTGGTCCTGTTAGGAACAATTATTGCTCCCATGTCGAGCAAGATTGTGCCAAAGCAGTACTACGCTTTGGTCTACGATGTTAAACGTATTTCAAAGATTAATTGGAATGCCTTCACCATGCGTGTTCTCCTTGATTGCCTTCGCATAGTGAAGAAAGGCAAACACCTGCGCCAATGGCCGAAAGGCAATTTGGCTCTCTTGCAGGTACACATATCAGACCTGTTGCATAATGTCAATTATCATATCATTGCAATTTTATGTGATGTATTTTACTAACTCTAAATCCTTATATTTTTTGTAGTACTTGTACTGGGAGAAGGTGCAACCGGTCCAAGGCGAATGCGCCTACAATCCCAACTTGTCCATACAACCTCTTATGAGGAACTGGACAGAAGGTGCAGCCACTAGGAGAGATAGGTTCGACTTTGATAATGGGCGCGACCGTGGTAACGTAAGGGTAACTCACTGTGTTTCGTCTTTCTTAAATGTTTTGTAACTTAATACTATTTATTTTTTATTCATCACATGTACTTCAATATCGCATGCAGATCGAAAATAATATCACCCAGGAGTATAGGGCTCAGAGCCCGACATCCCAAATAATGCGCCTACCATGAAGCCAAAAACCAAGCCTGCAACTGGAAACGCAAAGAAGTCGACGACAGCCGCATTGTCGGAAGATTTGATGGAGCTTGTAATGAAGCGGTGCATGGACTTCATACACACCGAGATGAGGCAAATCCCTGATATAGTTGCTGAGGTGTCACACCCAAACTTTATAGTTTAGAGTATGTTTGCTGTTTTAAACCATGCTACCATTACTAAGTTTATATTTCTATTGCAGAGGTTGTTGGAGAAGTTGAACAAAGCAGGTGTCATGTACAAGCCGGCTGCTGGCGTGCCATCCGCGGAGAATGATCCGGACGAAGTGGATTCGTTCGAGAATGGTCCATATGAAAAGAAGGAATTCGTGTACAAGGAAGACATGGACAGTGATGGACACCCGATCATTGACATGACGCAGCCTGATATAGTGCTTCCCGACCATAAAACCGTACCTGAGGTACTATGTATTTATCTTTCTGTCTCTAATTTTCTCGCTTAATTTTTTCGTCCAGAAATGTTCACACAATTTAGTTTTCGAAACAGAAAACTCCACCGAAGCTGAATGGACACAAGGAAGCTTCACCTTTTAAGCGTAATGATGTATGTGGGGCTACACCGGAAAACCCTTGGGTGGTTGGTACTTCTACTGTAGCACCTTCATCGGACATAGACATTTGTCCATCTTCTCCCGACAAGTTCATGGCTAAGGCGAATGGAAAAAGGGTGCAACAATCGATAAGGATGACGAGGTCATGTCCGTAAGCGGAAGCGGACCGTTCCCAAGAAATTTGAATCCCCTTCGCACTTGACAAGCCCGGCAGCGCATTTCAGCCATGGTCGAGAGCCTCACGGGTACTAGTACGCTACTAGAGGTATCGTAACTAACATTCTTAAATTTTTTATTTACTACCAATGCATATGATCACCATTGTTGACGTTCATATTATTTCATGCAGCTCTATTTTCGAACAATAATGTGCCGGAGGTTGTGGCAGATGAGTTGACGCCAGAAATAATTGATGCTGCTGTTTCATTTGTCGAGTTAGCTGCTAGCACTGAGAAGAACAAGAACAAAAAATTTACTACAGTGAAGGCCGTGGCATAACTCGACTTCGAAAGGATTCTACCGGTACTAGGCCATAGATGGCTGTCGGACGATGTAAGTACTACTTGTATGTCCTATTTTTAAAATGCTCAAAAATCTATGTCTCAACTCTCAACATGTAATGCGCTGATATTCTATGCAGGTTATTGATGCTTATATGGGAAATTTGGAGCTGCGTGTTGGTCATGATCGTTACCTCTGTCCAGCGTGGAGGTCCAAATTCCTTGTAGATCGTATATCGCAAATGACGATCCATTGCCATCTAGCTGCAACATTGATAGTGCTCTGACCAAAGCTGGGGCAGTTAATAGAGTCACGAAAGAGTATACTGTGCGTGATAAGGTATGTAATGTTTGTGATTCATCACTACAGGATAGTTCATCAAGTATTTCTTTTGCTACGTAATGGTTTTTGCACTGTAGACGATATCGCGTTGAATATCGACAATAGCCACTGGATGACCGTGGTCATGCACATGATCAAGAAAGAATTCCAAGTTCTCGATTCGCTCTATCCTCTCGACCTGACTGAGAGGACTGTTAAAGCACTGGTAATGTAACCAACATTTGTACCATTGCTCTTACATATTGTTTATGATTGTTCTTTAACACTATCCTCTTTATAGCGAAGGGCTATAGCACACGATATGCGTCAGGCAAATCTTATTACACCAGGGAAATATCCGGACGTAAGTAAGTGGCCTATCAAGGAGTATGACATACCCCAGCAAGAGGATGGGTGAGTTAATAGGACATCATGCATAATCAAACAACAACACACATTTTTGTATTGCCCACCGCTAATGTCTGCATATGTACCAGAAACTCTTGTGGCCTTTTTGTCACAGAATGTCTAGAACATTGGGACGGGGACAAAATCACCCGCAAATTTACACAAGTATGCTGTTATTTTCGTTTGTAGACTAGCTACTATGGTGGTGTAGCAACTTCGGTTCATGTAACCTTTATGTCATTTTTTGCAGGCCACCGTTGACGCAAGGAGAAGACGTTTCGTCACAGAGTTGATTATGTCACCTTCAAACACGATGGAGTGTGTGAAGAACAAAATTCGCGAAATCGCAAGCAAAAGGCGCGCCTGAAGAATCCATGCGGCATGCAAAGATTGAAGTTTTAGTGGTTTGGATTTAGTCCGGTCGAAGGTTTCGACGGCATGATTATCTTAGGGGTTCTATCATTTTATGTAATAAACAGGGCACATGCATGTGTATGTGTCTGTCAGACAATTTGCTCGTACAAGACAATTCGGTCATAAAATTCGCTCAGAGAAGACAATTTGATCGTACCAATAAAGTTTTGGCTTCACTTATCAATTGTTCTTGCTTAATATTTTTCTCCTTCTCCAATTTTTTATAATTGTATTTTTCACGGCTTCACTTATCAACTGTTCTTGCTTAATATTTTTTCTCCTTCTCCAATTTTTTATAATATTCTATTTTTCTCTTCAACTGCTCTCATAAGTTTCATATTAAAAATTTCACAATCTTAACTTTTTTTAAACTCTACCAAGCTTAGCATTCTGCCTTAGCTATCTGCATGTCATCATCTTGCATAATCTCCCAAAGTAGTTCCCCTCATCACATTATTATGAAAAGTAGTCATGGTAGATAAGTAAATATATCAAGCCAAAATGTAATATTACACTCATCAAAATTAGTCGTGTCAGCTCGTTGGCTCTATCGTGTGTTATCGGGCATCATGTTTTTCTAGTTTGTTTTACAAACCCGCTGCTTATTTATTATATGTATAATTAACTTTTCTCAGACTCACCATAATGCTAGGCACGGCCCATCTAACCACGTGAGGGGCCCACAAAGGGCTATCTTCCCGACAGCGCTACAACAGCCCATTTTGCCAGGTTCACATCAATCTTTCCCCTTTTCTTGTTTCCCTTTCCAAATCCCTAGCCCTCCCTCTCTATTTGCGCCTCCAAATCTCGACGCCGAAAGCATGACAGCGAGCTGGCAATCGACCGGCAGCGGCTGCGCCGATAAGAGCGGTGGCGACCGCAAGTTAGGTCGAACCCTGGGTCCTGCAAGCAGGTGGGCCGGATTCAGGCACAGGAGGCAGCGGCGGTGGATCTAGTGGAACAGGGACGGGGTTTTATGGCGGGCGGCGGGGAGAACCCACGGCTAGGATTTCTTCATGCTACACTTTGGTGGAAAAAGGTAAGTTCTTTACCGTTGTTCTTTACATCCCAGCATTATCGCCCATAATTCATCACCTGTGGCCATGACAAGCTCCATCTATGTGGTCATCAGGAAACTCCTAGTGCCCGTGTCTGCATAGATGCAGACAATTTTGGCAGCGCACTTGGGGGATGTGTGTTTGAGGTTAGTGTACTGAGCATGATCTTCAAACTAGTACTGCTATTGCGGTCAAGCTGCAAAAATGTTCAGTGTTTAACGCTTGCAGCGACAAGTTCAGTTATAAAATGACTTGAATTGCTCATGATTTATTTAGGATGATATCACTTCTGAGTATGTTGAATGGGTTGATGGGGAGTGGAATAGCAAAGCAAAGTCAGTCATTAAGTATCTTGCCATGAAGAACAAGAAACTGGAGACTAAGATTACAGAATATGAAGCTGAAATTAAAAGGAATGAGAAAGAAAAGAGGGCAATGGTTAAGATGCACAAGGAGATATTGCTCTATAGGGATAGAATTTTTAGGATTTGGAGGTCTTCTGTATCTTGGCCTGCTTGCCATTATGATTGCTCTCATAGTTAGCAAGTAGATTGTTCATAAAGTTATTGACATCATTGTAATTGACATGATGAAATGATGCTGAACTATTTGCTATTCATTTTATGGGCAAAGTGTAACAGAGATTGCATCATAAATAACATGGGGCCATAATGATTGGTAGACAGTGCACTTTTGGCATGTTCTATATTTGGCAGACAATGCACTTTTGGCATGTCTTGTATTTCATGCATAATGCACTTTTGGCATGTTCTATATTTGGTATGTGATGCACATGGGCACATCACCTAGCAACACTACTGATTTATGTACAGACTAGTACATTGTCTTGTTGCAACATAGGAGCAACATCTAGCAGCTTCCATGCAACCTTTCAAGCAAAGCAACAATACATATTCAATATTCAGATATTTAACTGAACTTGGCACTTAGGGTGAGCAGTAGATATTCAGTTCTTCAGCCACAAAGAACCCGATCAAACCGCATCGATTGCATTACTTATATGCTTACATATAAAAGCATACCTAACCAACATCAAACCCAAAATAATGTTAACTTATATGCTGAAACATATAACAGCATACCTAACTTAAGATAACCAGCAGCTTCATCCTCCTTCAGCAACTGTGCCATCTTCACTTCTTCAGAAATTTGAGGCGGCGTGAGCGGCGCACCACACACGGAGAAGCCTTATTCTTGACCACCGCCAGCGCCACCTGATCCTGAGCCACCTCCTCTTCTTCCACCTTCACTATGTCAGGGTGCAGGGGAAGGAGCTCGACGTCGATGGGCATTGTTTTGCCACCCTCGACGGCAACCGGCGGTACCATCTGCACGGCGTCCTCCTCGCCCTCCTCAGGGTCATCAGGGATGAGCAGTACCTCGTCCACATCGTCCTCCATGACGTCAGAGCCCAACGGCAGGACTGGCTTCGGCACGTGGCGGACCTGGTAGTCCGGGCTCACGGGCGCAGGGATAGCGAGCTCGACGTCGATGCGCTCCGCCATCGACGCGACGCTGCGGCCGGATCTGGCCGCAGCGTCATGGTGGTGGAGCGGTACATCCACCACCTTGCACGCTGAACAGGGGAGTCGCTCAGCGTGGCCTCTCGCATTGCCCAGACGAGGAGGAGAGCCGGCGGGACGCCACAGCCGGAGGGGAAGGCGCGCTTCTTCTCGGTGTCGGTGAGGACTTTGACGAGGCCACACACGTGGTTGACCAACATCTCCGTGCTGGGGAACCAGCCGCACACCTCCGCCAACTGGGCGCGCCACCCCTCGTCATCGCCGGCGAGCTTCATCATCGCTCTCTGCCAGCCGAGGCTTTTCTCCATGTAGGCGGCTGCAGCGGTCGCCGGCGGGGGTTTTCTCGATCTACTGTAGGTGGGGATAAGGGGAGTTCGAACCGACGCACGAGGTAGGTGGGTGAATGTGTGGTGGGGAGTGGTAAGTTAGGTGATTTAATGGCAGTTAGGACGTGGGGAGGGGAAATGTACAATATTCTTTCTAATTTATAGCTAATTTATTTAGGTCGGATTTTGTTGTTTATTTAGAGATGTAAAAATTTGACACTCCCACTAAACAAAGTGTCGATCGAGTTGCTACAACTAGATGATGCCCCGCGCGTTGCTGCGGGAACCATGTTAAAACCAATCCATAAATTAGTGCTTAAAACCAATGAAATTAAATGTAAGAGTTTTACATGTTAAAAATGATAAAACTTAAAAGAAGTGTGTGTGGCAAAATGATGTATAAAAGAGAAAAAAAATCCCCACAAATAGAAGACATGATTGATGAAGTGGCGTTGTTTGAGTTGATAGGTTAATGCAAAAAATGAATGCATGCGTTGGGAAAATAAGACATGCATGACCAATGAGGTGGCATAATTTACATTAATGCAAAAAGTAACTTATGAGCACATGCATGATTCCTTGATGCCACACAATTTTGATCGGAAGGCTGTAAATAATTGAGGTGATGTGGAAGCACGCATGTGTAGTCAAATCTAGTAGTGGGGGCTAGCTATTTAGGTATAGAAGATATATATAGGATCCAAGCACGATGTTAAACTTCGAACTAAAATTGATGCCATAATGTGAAAAGGATATACTGCCATGTTCACTCGATTTATCCGTAAAAAATTGAAGCAAGTGTTCTACACTTCTTCCTTCTCCACTGTTCTGCACATCATAGAAGACAAGATAAGTTAATGAATGATAATCTTTTCAATAATCCAGAATGCATACAAACACTTACTTCTGATTTAGTTTGCATTTCTTCCTACGTTTAGTGTGTCCTAGCAATTTGCAAGCGCCAAGACCGGTTTTCAACTCATCAAAAGAGAGTGGTCTACCATTTTTCGAGACGGGCGGTTCTCATATACCTTTGTTGCACCTTTGCTGGACACTTTCATAGGATCTTTAATCATGCGACCATGTTGCTTTCACCATCGTCTACATATTCAACCGCACACTTACTGAAGTCAGTTATATTGTTGCTCAAATTTTCCTGTAGCAGATCATACTCATGACTCTTAGCTATCACAGCCTTCAAACTATCCTGTAACTGATCCCACAAAGCTGGGTGTTTGCATGCCGCATGCATAGATTCCGAAGCTAACACACTGACCTGGCTATATTTCATTCTTTCCTCTGCCCCAGTCCAACCATATCCCAACAGATCGCTTGTGCGCCTCGCGGGCAGTCCCAACCTTGCTTTTTTCGTGAACCGAACAAGAACTAAACACTTTGGTATTTCAGATATGTTCAAGTACTTCAAAGACGTGGAATATGTGTTTGCAAGGTAGACCCTTTCAATCATTCTTCCGCAGCTGCACCGTATAGGTTCTGCGGAATTTACTGCTGTACACTCCACCCAAAAACGGCTATTCCGGTTATTCTTCCGTGCCACGATGTACTGCTGTGATCCGCCTCCCAGCTTAATTTCTACAATCTCCATGCCATCAATTTTTCTAAGATCATCTTGCAACATATAGAAGTTTGCTGGAATGAAGACGTGAGAAGCAGCTATCTCAAGTTCCCTCGAGCTAGTAATCGCACCGTAAACTCTGTGAGGCCGCAGCAGTCATCTCGCGCCTCGTTTTCACGGATACGTACAACGGCGTTCTCATAATGCAAAATCATATCCACCAGGGTCATTTCACCGTCTAGGTGGAGGTGAAGGCATGAGTTTAGGCTTTCACTCCGCTGGTTGCTTTTCATGCCAAGCCAAAACCCCTCTGTCAGATAAGCCGCGGCCCACATTCTCCTCTTCTTATACATCCGTCTCAACCATGTTACTGTTTTTTCCGACTGCCATCTTTTGGTAAACGCGTGCCATCTCTCCTCAAACGTGGCCGTGGACGTGCTATAGTACAGAAGGGTTCGAAACTCCTTCAAGGACTTGGGACTGAGGTGAATCTTCATTTTTTTTTCTATATGCCACGTACATATACGGTGCCACACGTCTGGCAAGACTTCGCGAATTGCCTTGATCATCGCAGCGTCGGCATATGTGATTACACTCTTCGGCATCTTTTGACACATGGACCTCAAAAAAGTCTGCAGCAGCCACACGTATGTCTGTTCGGTCTCGTCCGAAACTATGGCACAACCAAAAACAGTGGTCTTCCGGTGATTGTTAAGACCAACAAAAGGTATGAATGGCATACCATAGCGGTTCATCTTGTACGTGCTGTCAAATACAAGCACGTCGCCAAAGTCCTCATAGTCATGACGAGACTAGGAGTCACACCAGAACATCCTATTCAAGTGTCCTTCCTTATCTAGCATGTACTCGAAAAGAAGCTAGGATCCTCTCTGCTTCCCATCGCCATGATGCCTATGGCTGTGGCAGCATCACCTTTTGAAAGCAGCTTCCTCTTCTCCCTGGCACAAAGGTTGTATATTTCACGCCTGGTAAAACCAACACCGCCATACCATACATGTTTGCTGATGAGGCAATCCATCATGTCGTGAATTCTAATCCCTGCAGCTCCCATGGACATTATCTCATGCTTCAAACTCTTTGATTTTTCTGGGACCAAAGAAAAGGTACCTCGTCCGTCCTGCCAACATATGGCTATGCTTGTCCTCAAAACTTGCAACATACCAAACCCCACGCTTTTGGTCAAGCTTGACGGTCAGGTGTGCTTCGCAAAAGCAGCGTGTCTCGGCTCTGAGCCGACGGCTGTGCCCTTCCTCGGTTAGCAACTTGCTGTCACGTTTCCCTTGTCTGGAACAAACAAACTTCCTATAACGCATAAGATGTGCCTCGGTTTTGGTATACCTGACCTTATTCTTCCTAATGCTGAAACCATTAGCTCTAGCATAGCTGTTGTAGAAATCATACGCAGCATCGTGAGTCATAAAAGTCATGTCCATTATCTGCATGAATATATCCCTCTTATCATCTGCCGGGCAGTATCTTGGACATTCATTATCCCACCATCTTCTGTCACCTACACAATCAAAACATAGCCATGAAAACTGTTTTGTATGGTTTAACATTACTTACATCCATAGAACATTGATTACACACATACCTCACTCATGATGACCGACGACTCAGACTCCCCTGCAACCAGGTGCATCTAATGATTCGTCGTTAAGGTCTGTGTCCACGCCGGATTCACCGTAATAGTCAGACGCATTATGACATTCGAAATGAACTGAAAAATACAACACAAATACATAATTACTTATCATATAATGTTGCAGAAGAAATTCAATTTGCATGCCAACAAAACGTTTCACTTACGTGCACTGACTAATGTAATCTTCATTCGAGAGCTCCGAGTTGTTTTCCTGATCATCATCAAGCTCATCCATCTATAAATTTTCAACACAAAGATTAAATGTTGTCGATGCCACCAAAAATTACAACATGACAATGCCACGCACATTAAGATCGTCCCATTCGCTCCCATTCTCTGACCGATCTTGACGATCTGAATTTTCATCATCCGACCAATCTTCTATCCAGTCTTTCATCAGTTCTCCAAACTCCATGTCTACCATGATATCGCTTAACTCCTCGTCTGCCATTTCCTACAACCAATAATATGTATCATCACATGTGCAAACATTATCAATGATGAAATATAAAACACATAGCACATGATCACGGATGTTATGTAAACAACCACAACCGAGGCCGTTCAGATCTGCCAAACTTAGTAAGGAAGATGGCCACGGCACCCGTCGAGATCACTTTCAATCGCGAGGAACTGCACGATCTCAAAACCTAGCTAGATATGTGATTACCTCTGCCGCCGGATACCTAGGTTAGCCGCCACATCAATTAACGATCCACATGGTGCACACAACCGACGACAACCGACGCTATGTGAACCCAGATCACGAGGAGCAGCACTACCGGAACAAGATCCACAATCGCATGCGCCGCCGAGTAGCTAGGTTACCCGCTCCGCTAGGTTAACCACTGCCACTGGCGCGGCGGCAGTTCGTTCGATGTTGCCGCGAGCGAGACTAGAGGGGGGACGCGGTATGCGGTACCTGTGCGCGATCGTTGGAGATTCACGACGTTGTCGCGCCAGCTGTCCGACGAGATAGCCGGCGACGAGATAGCCGACGGCCGGTGGAGATCTACTACGTGACTTATGGAGCTGCGTCAATGCTCGCGAGATTGATGGAGCTGCTCGCGTGAATGATTGGATTCGACGGGTCTTACGTGGACGTGGGGTCGTGTGATGTTTTTTTTTCGGACCAGGGTACTGTACGTATATGGTCTGGGTTATACAGGGCTAGACAGGGCTTGGATCTGGGCTGCGGCGGGCCAGGAAAAAAACAAATTCACGGGGACAAAAATACCCCTCCGAAATTAGGTTAGGGGGGAGCACCGGAGCAGGCCTCGTTTCCAATAGGTATTAATACATAACCTCTGATACTCCTGATTACTGGAAGGTTAGTACATACCTGGAAATTTGACTTGCAGTGTATGTTCAATTAACAGTACTGAAGAACTGGATACTCAAGAATATCCAATCACAATTCCGTAGTCGCAAAAACTGCAGCCATATGTGAACTCTATCAAAGACTGACATTAGAAATATATGCCTCTCTATCAAGAATATCTAATCACCATTCTATAGTTGCAATCCCCATATTTTGTTTCCTTCCTTGCGTTGATTTTTTTTATCATAACAAGCCAATGTCAATAAATTTAAGCTAGGCATGGTGATTTCTCAGGATCCAAATAACCAATATGAGAGATAGATGGCATGCGCTACCTTTAGCTTTGTCAATTCAGAACATAATCCCACTAAACATCTATCGGCTCCAGCGTTTTCCCTTCTTCCTCACCAGAACATGAAGAAGAAAGCACAAACATCAATGATCACAAATCTGGACATTATCTACAGTCCAACTTATTTGAAAGCCCAGTCTAGAGTTCTTGCTTGAAGAATTGAAGTTCTTCCTGATTGACAACTCAAGCATTTCTTGTACTAACCAAGAGCAGAACAATACAATTAGCGTTCATTGTTACATCAGTAGGCTTACAATTGAACAAATTGGAAGAAGTTTATATACAAATTTAATCGATAATCATGTACACTTGAGACCCTATCGCCATATCAACAAGTTTAATTCAGTATAAATCGGTTAAAAACTTGATAGAACCAACCATTATATAAATGCTCTCATGTATCACCCGGCAAGTTTACTCTCTGCACTGTATCTTGGCTATTAGTTCATTAGTTCAGGTGATCAGTACCCAAGCGGACTAAAAAACAAGTGGGGTGGTGAATCCAAATTCAAGACTGGTGTATTATAGTGGTAGAAATATTGGTATACACAGAACACAACACTGCAATGATAAGTACTAATTCTGTAGTTTTGTTGCATAAAAAGAAATGAACAATCCGATGATCCAAGTATATAGGTAGAGGTTCTATACATAACTTAAGAAATATAGCATAGTAACATATAGTGTACTTTTTCCAGTCACACAGGTAACTGAAAATACAGGAGTAGACAAATCTAATGAAGCTCTCCTCCAGCTGATTTTTCAATCGGTTGCCAAAAGAGTTTAGCCTCCGTGGCATGTGCTTGTGACGAGACAAAAGAAGGAACATGATGGAAGAAGAACAAGCCTGACCACATGAACGGAGAAGAAGAGGCAACCCATCGCCGTAGACAGAACGAAACCGCCGGCGACCGAGAGCGCGTCCTCCATGAGCGGGAGGAACACGACGTGTGTTGCTCATCCGGGGCGCCTCCTTCTGGGTAGTGTTTTGGGCCTGCACCTCCGCCGCCACCCTCCACCGGATTGGAGCACCGCGCTCGATCCCCATCATCGTGTTGTAGGGCGACCTAGGGATCTTCCTGGGGTCGGTGCCCTTGGGGTGAAGAGCCGGGGAATAGAAGGTCATGCTCGTCCTCGCTGGCGAAGAGCACCCGCTTGGCACTCCATGGAACCTCGCCAACACCGAGTTCCCTCCACGTGCAGCCTCCCGGAGGATGAGCAGCGAGACGCAGACCCATGGCCGGCGATCCCGGCCGCTGCCGTATAGCAGATCGAGTAGCGCTTGTCGGAAACCTCCATGGATCCTGATTCGTGATTGAGAGGCAAAAATAGGAGATTATGGGAGAGGGAGGATTTGCGGATGCTTGTAGAGGCCGTGAGAGAAGGGGAGGAGGTGTCGGCGCAGCATCGGGAGCGCGAGGTGGGGTCGCTTGAGGAGGCATGTGGGAGAGGGAACGATAGAGAAAGCAGGTCGCGTGCGTGGGGAGGTCAGTGGCACAAACCCCGATCCCTTTTCTTCCTTTCTTTTCTCTCGCGTTTTTTCTCTTGGCACAATAAAATCGACGTGTCTATCGCCAACGATCGCCCCTTCTGCGCAGCTGAATGTGTTTAATGCAACTGGCTGTCGGTGTTTAGTTGTGTCCGTGTGTTAGAGAGCATCCCTAGTAGACCCCTTATATCCCACCGAACTATAAAATAACCGTCAGTTTTTAGTTTTGAAGGGAAAAAGTAGTCCGAACAGACACATCATACATCTTTGATCTTTAATTTTTTTTAAAGTGTGCGCTAAAAAGCTCCTTCCAATCTGTCGCGTCCGCTTCTACAGTGCCCTATATTGGAAGAAAGCAATTGGCAGGAGCCCAACTGCCACCGAAACATCTCCATGACCTGTTCGCGGCCGCCCGCCTGTCCCCGGACGCCGGCAGGCGGGACGCGGGCCCCTCCCTCCCCCCCTCCCGGCAGCCTGGCGACAGGAGCTAGTAATTTGATGTTGTCGTGGACGCCGACGGCTTCATGCGAGTCGTCTTGGACGCTGGCGGCTTCGTATTTGGCCGCTTCGTTTGCTGTCCCCCGGCTTCGTAGGAGTGAGCTAACTGAACGTGGATACGGGCGACAGGAAGAAAAGACGTGGGGAAAAATATAAGCGAATATTCAGCCGTCATGTACGCTGGCTGCTCCGCATTTGGCCGCTTCATGCGATGTCTGTCGGCTTCGTAGGAGCGAGCTAGCTAATCGTGGACAAGGGCGAGAGGAAGAAGAGACGTGGGAAAAAAAATATAAGCGAATATTCGGTTTTACCGTTTAAATTTGAGGGCCTATTCGGCCGCAGCTCAAACCGATCCTTAAAACGTGTTTTCCACCAACATTTCCAATCCCGCGGTCTAAGGAGTCTAATAGAGATGCTCCTAATTAGGTGTGTTTCCTTAGTGATGAATTTGTACTTGCCACGTGTTTTTACGTCCGTGTGTTTGCCTTTACTGGAAAAGTTCTAAAGTCAAGCGAGAATATTTGCCCAGATGTATGTATCATACTAATAATTATCTTAGCTGTTTTTTGTGTTGTTCTTCACCACGTGGGCGTTTGTGTCTCGTTTTTTAATACTACTCTCCCGCTGTTCATAAATATAAAATGTTTTAAATATTTTAATATGAATTGTGCACGGATTGAAATAAGTGAACAAACACATTAAAATGAGTCTACATACATACTCATCTGAATCAGAAAAAAGTGAGAACATCTTATATATATTCAACGGAGGGGAGTAGTAGTGTGCGCTATATATAGAAAAAATGAAATGAAATGACAAGATAATGCGATTGCAAAGTGTGGTGTTGCTTGCAGGATGCGACGTTTGTTTATGGCATACGTGGACAGTGTGTGAGCCGCTTCCTGAGCAAACCGATGTGAGCACATGGGGGTGTGTGTCCTTCTTGCCTTCAACTCGTTGATGCTCCAAACCCTTGTTGGGGAATGGAACCCTCAAATCAAAGGTGTGGTCGCGGAACTGTGATGGAGGAACTGTATAAGATTAAGGTCCAGGGAAACAGTAACCGTATCTTCTCCATGGCACTACTCTGTAGAATAGATCCCCAATCAATGTTAAATGGACATGGGAGATGAAAATTACATCGAGCTAAACTCTAGGGTGGTAGCCAAATGTGTAGATCTCAAACCATGTGGTAGGAAGATAGACCTACCGGTTGGTGCTTGCGTGCCAGAATGGGGACGCTTGCTAGGACACTTGCATGCCATCCTAGAATCGGAGATGCCTAGGACGAGTAACATTCCTCCTGTGGTAAGAGTGAGAAAGAAAAAAACAGTGCAAAATGCTAGCAAGTTGGCAATAGAAGAGCCGGAGAAGGAGAAGATGATGGTGGGATGTACCATCATAACCAGGTATACATTCCTTCTTCCTAGCTAGAGGAGCACATCCAAAAATTGTGAACGAGCTTCTTCCTCTACTTATCAAGCCAATTTTTTTGGATGTGCTCCTCTTGCTAGGAAGAGTACGCCTTAGATCTGTCGCGCCCCATCTCAAGCCACAAGCTGCAACAACAGAAAGAGAGGAAGGAGAAAAGCTCAGCACCTGAGAAAATAAGATGCTAGAAGTAAAGGGAAAAAGGATGAACACTTGAACGAAGGACTAGTGCAGACTTTGGCTTGCTTGCCTGCTCTTTCAGTTCAGTCCCAGGACTAGGTGACGTGCTTCTTATGTGGATGAAGCGTTTGGTACAAGGGCAGCATTATATACACATGCGCCACACACACACCCCATGTGCTCACATCGGTTTGCTCAGCAAGTGGCTCGCACACGGTCCACGTATGCCATAGAGAAACGTTGCATCCTGCAACACCACACTTTGCAATCGCTTCACAACCATTATCATCGGCAATGGTGCGCGCACGTCCTGTTGGGACGC
Source organism: Aegilops bicornis (assembly GCA_021605145.1). NCBI lineage: Eukaryota > Viridiplantae > Streptophyta > Magnoliopsida > Poales > Poaceae > Aegilops > Aegilops bicornis. The sequence continues at coordinate 697,002,387 of CM038669.1, forward strand.
GCCTTGGGTGCATGACATGAAGCCCAAAAATATCCCGCCCCCCATCTACAAGGCATCCTCGATGAAAAATTGGAAGATTAGAGAAGCTCTACAAGATGGCGCATGGGTATCCGAAATAAAGAGATCTGCGACCTTCTCGTTCACACATTTCTACCAATTCATTCAACTATGGGCAAGCATCCGCGACTTCCAGCTCCTCGATGAAGTGCTAGACGACATCGTCTAGAAACATACCGGTAATAGCCTCTACTCGACAGAATCCGCTTACAAGGTACAATTCCTTAGCCTGATCCGCTCGCCGATGGAACACTTGATTTGAAAGGTTTGGGCCCCGCCAAAAGTAAATTGTTCATACAAAACAGATTCGGACAGCAGATAGGCTCGCCAACAGAGGATGGTCAAATTGCGTTCTTTGCCATTCTCCTCCACGCCAACTGCTAGTCCGACGTGTAACTACAGGGCATTGGTCCAAGTTGGAGCGTCGGCCATGCCCTGCGGGCTGCAGGTCCCCCTCACAACCAGCTTCACTTGGACCCGTTCCTGACATGTGGCCTCCCTCCACCAACTAGGGTACATCAGCTTGTGATGCATGCTCCGCCCACAGCCCACACGTCGAATTCCGTTGTCTCTTCCTCCGAGCAGAAAAATGCCAGCTCCACAGTACAATCAGCCTGCAAACAAACAAATTATGGCGGGCGAAGACGGCAACTTTGGGGCGGCGGTTCTTATGTGCACAAAAATTTCTCGGTTATCATCAGCACGGGCAGGTTGGGTCCGGTAGAGAGAAGCGGCAACAACGCGGGTCGGTGGCTCGTTCCGTTGGTGGCAATGGTCGTTTGGTGGTGTGCATGATCCTCGCTGTAATTTTCAAGACCGCTTTTCACCTCATTTTTGTTGGTCCGTGTGCATGCACTTTCATCCCACGCTACCCATTCTCACAAACCCGCAAAAAATACCACCCATCCTCACAACATAATCCCTGGAACAAACCGGAGTTTACTCGGCGAAAGATATGCCAACACACTGCCATCTCTTCAAACTTCAGACTCTGCTTTGAAAGCCAGCAAATTCTCGCTGTGAGGGGCTGTTGGGGGCGATTGAATCAGATGCCCGCCGAAATAGGGGGTTGGGGGTGGTCACGCATACACCGGACTGAAGAGAGACGGATCGATCCGGGTTCAGAGTCGAGTAGGCGCGAAAGAGACGTCTCATCTCGTCGCAAAGGGACAAACGAGTCACAGGAACGCATTCAGAAACGGACTAGTACTAGTACACGACATGAGAAGGCTCCATGTGCAGGCACCATGTGGCCTTGTTCCTGGCACGTGGATGGATGTGGGCAAAATTACTGTTATGACCTAAAGTGCTAACAAAATCCCGATTTGACTTCGGTTTAAAATTATTTTTGATTCTGACCTCTTTGTGTGACGCCAACATCCCTGGCGTCTGGGTTGAAGCGACGTCACGCCGTGAACCTTGCGTCTGCCTCGCCCAGACCGTCTGCCGCCTGACCAAACGTAGAAGGCTGCATCGCCTGGCGTCTGGCCCTGGTAACTGGATAATCCACGGGAGAGTGTGTGGGACCCACTTCACACACTTTCCCCAATCCACAACCCGAACTTGAAGAACACTTGGAGCTCTCACACTCTCTCCCACCCCTCAAGCTCCCCCTCAAATCCTCTCCAAAAGGTGCATCCCTTAGGTGAATCTTTCCATCACTTTGTTGCTCTTGGTAATCTCCCCCAAATCATTCAATTATTTTTTGTTAAATCTTGTTATTTTGGTTGCATTTTATACATGTTGGTGGAACCCTAGTTCATGTTTTCTCCCTTATGTTAATGTGAATGGCTTGGTTAACTTTGATAATATAGTGATATGCATGGTGTGTAGTAGGAATATATGCTTGTTGAGTAGAAAGATTGGGGGTTAGGGTTAGTTAGTGATTAGGGTTAACTTTGCTTAGTGTGTGTTAATTAGTGATACTTCTGTGGACATCACCAATAATTTAGTGTTGATATGATTTGGATATAATGAGATGTATTTGGATAAACACCAATTCTCATTGAAGTCTTAAATGCATTCATGTTATTTTTAGATGGAGAGACTTGTTAATGTTCATTACATGGACAAGGAGGCATTCTTGAGTAACAATGCCGACACGGGTGAGGAACCATTGGTTTTTGATACAAGCCCTAGCTATGAGGATGTTGTTGCAAAAGTGAGACAAGTCTTAAAGTGGATAGACACCAATGTTCATGTTAAGTTAATAGGAAGGTATGATGTTGGAGTTGGAGCCAAATCTCGCTTGAAAAGTATGCCTATCACCTCGGATTTGCATTGGGATATATACAAGGAAAAAGTTTCCCAATCGGAAGACAAGTCACTTGAATTGTTTGCCACCAAGGTTGAATCTCCTCGGTTTACACTTGATTTGAACCGCATGTCTCTTCCCCAATGGATGACATGAGCGAGAGGACAATGGTGCCACTTGTTGAGCATAGGGTTGTGGTTGATGCCCCTAATGCTTATCGCCAACCACGTCCCCGTGTACCATCTATTGAACCAAATGAGGTTGAGTTGTATGCCCCCAATGCTTCTAGCCAACCACCAACTAGCCAAGCAAATGAAGTTGAGGTGATTGCTAGTGACAAAGTAATTCAAGATGATGAAGATGCTTATGATGATGACGAAGAGCAAGAGGAAGGGTTTCATGGTAATTATGTTGGTGACTTGGATGCGTACATAGAGCAAAAGGACATGGATCGTGAGTTGCCTTTTAGGCGTCAATATGCCTATGACTCGGATGACGAGGGTCCAGTTGAATGCTTGGACGAGGATGGATTCACAAAGGAGGAAAACCAAATCCACTTTGAGTTGACGGGCTTAGAAAAAAGAACTCACTTGTTTAAAGATCTTAGCCTTGCCCATAAAGTTGCTGTTGATGGTGGAATGAGAATGACGGCGATTGAGCCAACACCATGCCCGGATCTAGGAGAACCAAGGGAGGAGAAGGAGGAGGAGAATGCTTATTTGAAGAAAGGAGTGAAGTTTCTGAGCTTGCCTATGCTGAAGTTTTGGTTGTCTGACTATGCCATTCGGAACCATAGGCCATTTTATGTTGAGCACTCCGACATGAAGTTGCGTTACACCGTGAAGTGTGAGCAAGAAGGATGCCCATGGAAGGTTCGTGCAAGAAAGCTTAAAGAAACCGAAGAATGGGTGTTAAGAAGTTGTGTTGCCACTCATAGGTGCAAACCGCCATCTAAACGACTTCGAACGACACATCGTCAACTCACATCTGAGTATCTCGGATACAAATGGATGAAAGACATAGGCTTTGATCCCACTGTGAAAGTGAGGTTTCTCATGCGGACGGTGAAAAAACAATTTGGTTATGAAGTCAAGTATGGGAAGGCATGGAAGGCAAAGGCAAATGCTATTAGGATGTTGTACGGTGGTTATGAAGAAGCATACAACCAGTTCCCCAGGTTGTTGGCCGCGATTGCACATAAGAACCCGGGCATGTTTCATGTGGTCGAGGATCACGAGGGAGTGTTCCACCGTGCCTTCTGGAGTTATGGACAATGTGTGGAGGCATTTCAGCATTGTCGTCCGGTCTTGTCTATAGATGACACGTTCTTGACCGGTAGATACAAGGGCACACTAATGGTAGCAATGGCACACCCATCAGACGACAACGTGTTGCCGTGTGCATTTGCTTTGGTGCCTTCCGAGCACCAAGACAACTGGGAGTGGTTCATGGGTCATGTTAGGCACAACGTGATTGGGGCTAGGGAGGTATGCATCATATCGGACCGGCACCATGGCATACTCAAGGCAATGGACATTGTTATTCCAGGATTTCCAAAGCTTCACCACAGATGGTGCATGAGGCATTTCGTGGCCATCAAAGACCTTACCCATGTATGTGTGGCCTTCACGACCCAAGGTTTCGATGCTCGGTACAACAAACTCTTTGCAGCAGTGAACGAAGGGGGAAAAGAGTTCTTAACTAGGAATTTAAGTGAGAAGCACAAGTGGGCACGCACTCATGACGATGGTGGTAGGCGATATGGCGACATGACGAGCAATCTGGTAGAATGTTTCAACAATGTGCTGAAGGGTGCTCGTGCATTGCCGGTGACTGCAATAGTGGAGTACACCTTCTTCAAGCTTAATGAGTACTTTCAGAGGCATTCTGAAGAGACTGCAAAATGGATAGGTGAAAAAAAGGATTATGCGGAGAAGGTTGATGAATGGTTGCAGTTACAAGCAAGCAAGTCTTCACGGCAACAAGTTATCATATTCGACAGAATTGAAATGATCTATCAAATTGATGAGCCAGGTGGCACAACACGAGACGGTTTTCAATATGGTGGTGCTGCATTTGAGGTGCGCCCGAAGACTCGGTGGTGCCTGTAGAGAGGCCTAGTAAGTATCATTGGCCATGCTCGCATTTGATAACGGCGCGTATGAAGGCGAGAAACATACTTGTTTGTGATGGAAAACTGTGCGGATGCAAGAGTTCCATGTGGAAGCTACTAGGTTGACATGGGCGCCAAGATTTCACCCTTTCTTGGACCAATCACAAGGCCTGAGTACCATGGCCCTCATATTAGGCCAGATCCTCTTCTGAAGATGGAGACCAAGGGTAGAAGGAGAACTAAGAGGTTCAGGGGTGATATGGATGACCTGGCTGGATACACTGGCATGAAACAATTTGGTAGCGGTCATTTTATGGAGGCTCCTGACACTATCAACTGTGGGGTGTGCGGTGAAGGGGGACAATGAGCGGACATGCAAGAATAGGAAAACCAAAAAAAGAAAAACAAGTCATGGAGGTGGCACCGATTGTGAACGAGGTGGAAGAGGTGACGGTGGTGGTGGTCGAGGAAGCACAAGTGTCAGAGGTGGTAGTGGTGGTCGTAGAGGGAGCACAAGTGCTAGAGGTGCTAGTGTTCATAGAGGGAGTACAAGTACTAGAGGTGGTGGTCGAGCTAGCACAAGTGCTAGAGGTGGCGGTCGAGCTAGCACAAGTGCAAGAGGTGGTGGTCGAGCAGGCACAAGTGCTAGAGGTGGTGGTCGAGCAAGCACAAGTGCTAGAGATGGTGGTCGAGCTAGCACAAGTGCTAGAGGTGGTGGTGGTAGGAGAGGAAGCACAAGTGCTAGAGGTGGTGGTGGTCATAGAGGAATGGTTGATAATGGATCGGCCTTCGGTTATTTGCTTAATCCAGATGGTTGATCTAATAATAATGGTATATTATTTGTTCATACAATTCCTAGCATTTATTGATTTACTGTATTTACACATGTACTCTCTTTGTGTCTTGTGATAACAATTGTTTTTTTTTGTAGGCATGGCTTCATCCGGTTCCAGGACGAGGCCGGGCGTATGCGCGGACCAAGAGGACATGCCGAAGACGTGGATGGAGGCCAGGTTGGACAAGGAGAAGGAGAAGGATGTGCCCACACCACCATGTTGGTGTGGTGATGTTTGCAAGCTGAAGGTGTCCACGGACCACAAGAAGTCATGGACAGAAGGTAGAAGGTTTTTCGTGTGTCCCAACTATGCACATGATCGTCCAAGGCCAACTAACGCATATGACATACCACCGGTATGTTAGGTGTTCATACAAAAAACCTCATCAAGTTTGAACTCATATTACTAACAAAAACATGATTTTTATGTAGTCGCCTCCTCCACTTTGCAAGTACTTCACTTGGATAGATCACGAGGTACCAAAAGATGTCCAAGAGGACCAACATCGAGATTACTTACGGAGGCAGCGCCTGTTTGAGGAGTCCTTTGCACGGGGATTGGAGCATGAGCGTCGTGAGAAGGAGAAGAACGAGCGCAAGAAGCGTGAGCGAGAGAGGGCACGCAAAGAGAAGGAGGCTCGTCAAGAAGAGAGGGCAAGAAAACTTGCAAGGGCTCGCGATGCACGAGAGGAGGACGAGGCACATGACAAGAAGGGAAAGTGGCCCCTGCATTACTCAAGAGACAAATGTAAAGGCACCGCGCCGATGATGGACTGTCGAGACTTTGTTTAATGTATGAACTTGTCATTCGAGACCTTGTGTGGCATGAACTACTTATGTCATTCGAGACATCGTGTGTGAACTTGTTATTCGAGACCTTGTGTGGTCATGAACTACTTATGTGCAACCTATTTGAAATTATGTGCAAACTATGCTTTGTTCATATTTTTGTTTGATTTTCAATGTTTAAAAGTGTGTGCAACAAGTTGCCAAGCTCAAACATTAGCAAAATAAAGAACTGTGGGCCAGACGCCAGAGACCCTTGCGTCTGGGTCCCTATCCAGAGAGCATTTCTGTAATTTTGCAAATGTGCACATCCAGACGCTAAGACCCTGGCATCTGGGTCCCTATACAGAGAGCTTTTCTGCAATTTTGCAAATGTGCACATCCAGACGCCATAGACCCTGGCGTCTGGGTCCCTATACAGAGAGCTTTTCTGCAATTTTGCAAATGTGCACACCCAGACGCCATAGACCCTGGCGTCTGGGTCCCTATCCAGAGAGCTTTTCTGCAATTTTGCAAATGTGCACACCCAGACGCCAAAGACCCTGGCGTCTGGGTCCCTATCCAGAGAGCTTTTTTGCAGTTTTGCAAATGCACACCTGCATCGCCATAGACCAAGCGCCCTGGTCCCTATCCAGAGAGCTTTTCTGCAATTTTGCAAATGTGCACACCCAGACGCCATAGACCCTGGCGTATGGGTCCCTATCTAGAGAGCTTTTTTGCAATTTTGCAAATGTGCACACCCAGACGCCAGAGACCATGGCGTCTGGGTCCCTATCCAGAGAGATTTTTTGCAGTTTGCAGATAGCACACCTGCACGCCAGAGACCCTGGCGTGCAGGTCCCTATCCAGAGCTTTTGTAGTTTGCAGATGCGCACCAGACGCCAAGGTTCCCAAGGCGTCGATGTGTTCTGATGCCTCATGGCGACCCAGACGCCATGCACTCCAAAGGCCTGGATCCCTATGCAAAGAGCATTTTGCCTATTTGCAAGTGTGCACACCCAGACACCAAGGTCCCTGGCGTCTGGGTCTCTATTTAGAGAGCAAATTTCGAGTGGATAAGATTCTTTGGGCCCACCTCTAGCCCTCTCATCCATTCATCTGCACCTCTACCCCTCTCATTCCTTTCATCTCAACTCACTCTCACCTCTAGCCCTCTCATCCACTCACTCTCATCCAGTACCCTAACCCCCCTCAAATCTCTCATTTAATCGGTCCGGTTTCACCGTTGGATCTTCAGGATTTTGAAACTAGAAGGTAAATCAACTCCACCCCCATTTTTTGGTTGGTTTAATGTATCATATTTTTGTCTAAACCCTAGTTTGTTTTCCTCGTGGTTTAATGTATCATAGGTTAGGTACTAAGAGATTTGTGTGTTGTAGATGGGTACTCAGTGGGTGCTTAGCCCTGTTGTTCATGTCCAAGGCTCGTCTCCATGTGTTGTGCAAGTTAGTGAAGTGGACCTCACTTTCGATTGGTTGAAGACTAAATTCATGTTGAAGCAAGGGTTGAAGGAAGAGGATTTTGTGTACTACGTCAGCAGGAAGCAGTCAGATGGCCCCGGGGAAAGAAAAGTACTACACCAGGGCCAGAAGCCACGGACCCTGGCGTCTGGGTGCCCTGTTTCTGCTGTCCAGGACTCTGCTTTTGCTTCCAGTCGACCACCAGACGCCAATGACCGTGGCGTCTGGTCCCCTGACTTGAACCCAGACACCAAGGACCATGGCGTCTGGGACCCTGTAGATTATTTTGAACTTGTTGTTTGACACAAGAAGATAGCACATATATATTCATATGACAGGTTCATACAACACAGAAGATAGCACATTTCACAGAACTTTCACCACGACAAATTCTTGCATACAAACGACAACAAGTTCACAGATTTTTCATCACGACAAATTCATGCATACATAAGACACCAAGTGCATACATAAGACACCAAATTCAAGACAACCTAAAAAGTTTTTACCACGACACCAAGTTCATGCATACAAATGCCACCTAGTTCATGCACTTCCAAACAAGAAGCTCACTTCCTCCTTCCTCTCTTCACAATGGTTGCAAGTGTAGGCTCCTCCTCTTCGCTAGCCTCCTCCTCCTATTCGTTGTATGCCTCCTCCTCCGCCTCAATGTTGGCCTTATATTTTTGCATTCCTCTTGGGATAAGCTGATGAGGATACTCCGGACTATGGAATTGTGTGTTCCATGTCTTCTTTCTACCTTTCTTGCCTGGTGCCTTAGCTATGGCTTTGCCTTTCCTAGAGCGAGCATTGCCTTGTGTCGGTTGTGTAACCTGTGATGGTTGTGGAGCATCAACATCATACTCATGATCCTCTTGATGTGTTGCATCATACTCATGCTCCTCATGATGTGTTGGCTCCTCTTGATGTGCTGGCTCCTCTTCATGGACCTCCTCCTCCATGTCCTCATCATTCTGGAGATAACGCCATCTATTAGCTCTGGCGGCACGGCTACCAGGTGCATACACGTCACTGGACTGAGCACCATGGCAAGAAAGCATTGCTGCCATCTTATGAAACCGCTTCTTGAACTTCTGCAACAACACAAAATATGCTATGATATGAGATGCAAATAAATAATCCGCGAAAAGAAACTTTTATAATATATTGGTCACACCTCCATCGTGCTCCTAAGAGTCCTCTCAGATAATCCACCACCAGGTGGATGACTCAGTGCAACATTGGCATCGTTAACGCACATAAGCAACTCTCTGCCCTGCAATTCATGAACACACCAAACTTATGTATTTGAAAGAAGACAACATGATGCAAGTATGTTAGAATAGGTCAAACAGACTACCATTTCGTCATGCATCGGTGCATAGTCAACGTGAGCCCCTCTGGTGTCTCTCACAACCCTGTTGAAGGTATGATAACCTTCTGCAGTCTCCGGGTCTTCAGACACCAACTCCGACCACTCCTCGTGAGTCCAACCAGGCTTTAGCTTTAACCGGTAACGATCCGCATACCACACTTCATACTTCTGATATGCTGACTGGCTGCGCAGCCTCTTTCTCTGATTACACTAACGTGTCTCTTTGATTCCAAATTTCTATCCACGCACGGTGTTTGTTTGCCCAATCCGATATATCCTGATTGTTCCTTCGATCGAACCTACAAATGATGCACGGGACAAAGCATTAGCAAACATAGACTTATTCAATGCTCTACTACATACTCAAGGCATGCTTGCTCACCGATGCAGAGATAGTGTTTCCTCCTTGCTCTCCTCAATTGGAATACCTTGTCTTCTTGTCTTGCCACACGGTCTACAAAGTGCCACTCGACTGCGAAGAAGCATATCATTGGGCACCTCGCCCGCCAAAGATGGCTATCATGCGTGCACATCTCATTAAGATCAAAGCCACGATCTTCCACATAAGGCAACCAATGTACCTGCAAAACAAAGAGATACATTGTTAGATACAAGTTTCATTCTTGACTAAATTTGGTCTCATCGAACTTCTCTATACCTGCTCAGCAGTCAAGGTGTCCAGCTCGTTCATATAGCACTTGTATCGCACATGCGAGCTTCCTGTGTACACTGTCACTTGTTCCCAATAGTAAGCAAGCGTAGGGCGCCGATATGGATCATCATCATGCACCCCGTCATGATTACCCCGTGGGTTTGGCATGTTGGGGTTCTTGAAATCGGGTCGTCCAACCGGGATCCTGAAGGAAATATGCCCTAGAGGCAATAATAAAGTTATTATTTATTTCCTTATATCATGATAAAGGTTTATTATTCATGCTAGAATTGTATTAACCGGAAACATAATACATGTGTGAATATATAGACAAACAGTATGTCACTAGTATGCCTCTACTTGACTAGCTTGTTAATCAAAGATGGTTATGTTTCCTAACCATGAACAAGGAGTTGTTATTTGATTAACAAGGTCACATCATTAGTTGAATGATCTGATTGACATGACCCATTCCGTTAGCTTAACACTTGATCGCTTAGTATGTTAATGCTTTCTTCATGACCCATACATGTTCCTATAACTATGAGATTATGCAACTCCGTTTACGGAGGAACACTTTGGTACTACCAAACGTCACAACGTAATCGGGTGATTATAAAGGAGTACTACAGGTGTCTCCAAAGGTACTTGTTGGGTTGGCGTATTTCGAGATTAGGTTTTGTCACTCCGATTGTCGGAGAGGTATCTCTAGGCCTTCTCGGTAATACACATCACTTAAGCCTTGAAAGCATTACAACTAATGAGTTAGTTGTGAGATGATGTATTACGGAACGAGTAAAGAGACTTACCGGTAACGAGATTGAACTAGGTATTGGATACCGACGATCGACTCTCGGGTAAGTAACCTACCGATGACAAAGGGAACAACGTATGTCGTTATGCGGTTTGACCGATAAAGATCTTCGGAGAATATGTAGGAACCAATATGGGCATCCAGGTTCCGCTATTGGTTATTGACCGAGAATGGTTCTAGGTCATGTCTACATAGTTCTCGAACCCGTAGGGTCCGCACGCTTAACGTTTCGATGACAGTTCATTATGAGTTTATAAGTATTGATGCACCGAAGGTTGTTCGGAGTCCCAGATGTGATCACGGACATGACGAGGAGTCTCGAAATGGTCGAGACATAAAGATTGATATATTGGAAGCCTACATTTGGACATCGAAAGTGTTCCGGGTGAAATCGGGATTTACCGAGTACCGGAGGTTACCGGAACCCCCGGAGGTCCATGGGCCTAATGGGCCATAGGAGAGAAGAGGAAGGGCCAGCCAAGGTGGGCTGCGCGCCTCCCCCTCTAGTCCGAATAGGACAAGGAAAGGGGGCGGCGCCTTCCCTCTTCCCTCCTCCAATCCTAGTCCAACTAGGAGAGGGGGAGTCCTACTCCTGGGAGTAGGACTCCTCCTTGCGCGCCTCCCCTAGGGCCGGCCACCTCCCCTTGCCTCCTTTATATACAGGGCAGGGGCACCCCAAGACACACAAGTTGATCTACGGATCTTTCCTTAGCCGTGCAGCGGTGCCCCTTCCACCATATTCCACTTCGGGTCATATCGTCATGAGCTTAGGCGAAGCCTCTCGCGGAGAAGTCATATCGTCATGAGCTTAGGCGAAGCCCTGCGCCGGTGGAGCATCAACATCGCCACCACGCCGTCGTCGACGGAACTCATCCCCGACACTTTGCTGGATCGGAGTCCGGGATCGCCATCGAGCTGAACGTGTGCGTAACTCGGAGGTGCCGTCGCTCGGTACTTGGATCGGTCGGATCGTGAAGACGACGACTACATCAACCGCGTTGTTATAACGCTTCCGCTTTCGGGTCTCACGAGGGTACGTGGACATACACTCTCCTCTCGTTGCTATGCCATCACCATGGTCTTGGCGTGATCGTAGGAAAATTTTTGAAATTACTACGTTCCCCAACAAAGTGGCATCCGAGCCTGGTTTTATGCGTTGATGTCATATGCACGAGTAGAACACAAGTGAGTTGTGGACGATACAAGTTATACTGCCTACCAAAGCATGTCATACTTTGGTTCAGCGGTATTGTGAGATGAAGCGGCCGGACCGACATTACGCCAGACGCTTACGCGAGACTGGTTTCACCGCTCCGAGCACTCGTTGCTTAAAGGTGACCGCGGGTGTCTGTCTCTCTCACTTTAGTTGAACTGTGGCATACGCCCGGTCCTTGAGAAGGTTAAACGGAGTCTATTTGACAAACTATCGTTGTGGTTTTGATGCGTAGGTAAGAACGGTTCTTGCTCAGCCCGTAGCAGCCACGTAAAACTTGCAACAACAAAGTAGAGGACGTCTAACTTGTTTTTGCAGGGCATGTTGTGATGTGATGTGGTCAAAACGTGATGCTATATTTTTGTATGAGATGATCATGTTTTGTAACCGAAGTTATCGGCAATCGGCAGGAGCCATATGGTTGTCGCTTATTGTATGAAATGCAAACGCCATGTAATTGCTTTACTTTATCACTAAGGAGTAGCGATAGTCGTAGAAGCAATAGTTGGCGAGACGACAACGATGCTACGATGGAGATCAAGGTGTCGCGCCGGTGACGATGGTGATCATGACGGTGCTTCGGCGATGGAGATCACAAGCACAAGATGATGATGACCATATCATATCACTTATATTGATTGCATGTGATGTTTATCCTTTATGCATCTTATCTTGCTTTGATTGACGGTAGCATTATAAGATGATCTCTCACTAAAAATTATCAAGAAGTGTTCTCCTGAGTATGCGCCCGTTCGAAAGTTCTTCGTCTTTGAGACACCACGTGATGATCGGGTGTGATAGGCTCTACGCTCAAATACAACGGGTGCAAAACAGTTGCGCACGCCGGAATACTCAGGTTAAACTTGACGAGCCTAGCATATAACAGATATGGCCTCGAACACGGAGACCGAAGGTCGAAAGCGTGAATCATATAGTAGATATGATCAACATAGTGATGTTCACCATTGAAACTACTCCATCTCACGTGATGATCGGACATGGTTTAGTTGATATGGATCACGTGATCACTTAGATGACTAGAGAGATGTCTGTCTAAGTGGGAGTTTTTAATATGATTAATTGAACTTAAATTTATCATGAACTTAGTACCGATAGTATTTTGCTTGTCTATGTTTACTGTAGATAGATGGCTCGTGCTGTTGTTCCGTTGAATTTTAATGCGTTCCTTGAGAAAGCAAAGTTGAAAGATGATGGTAGCAATTACACGGACTGGGTCCGTAACTTGAGGATTATCCTCATTGCTGCACGTAAAAATTACGCCCCGGAAGCACCGGGTGACAGGCCTGCTGCAGATGCCGAGCCGAAGTTGTGAACGTCTGCAAAGCAGAGCTGATGACTACTCTATAGTTCAGTGTGCCATGCTTTACGGCTTAGAACCGGGTCTTCAACGACGCTTTTGAACGTCATGGAGCATATGAGATGTTCCAGGAGTTGAAGTTAATATTTCAAGCAAATGCCCGGATTGAGAGATATGAAGTCTCCAATAAGTTCTATAGCTGCAAGATGGAGGAGAATAGTTACATCGGTGAGCACATACTCAAAATGTCCGGGTATAACAATCACTTAATTCAGCTGGGAGTTAATCTTCCGGATGATAGTGTCATTGATGTAATTCTCCAATCACTGCCACCAAGCTACAAGAGCTTCGTGATGAACTATAATATGCAAGGGATGACTAAGACAATTCCTGAGCTCTTCGCGATGCTAAAAGCTGCGGAGGTAGAAATCAAGAAAGAGCATCAAGTGTTGATGATCAACAAGACCACTAGTTTCAAGAAAAAGGGCAAAGGGAAGAAGAAGGGAAACTTCAAAAAGAACAGCAAGAAAGTTGCTGATCAAGAGAAGAAACCCAAGTCTGGACCTAAACCTGAAACTGAAGTGTTTTACCGCAAGCAGACCGGACACTGGAAGCGGAACTGCCCCAAGTATATGGCGGATAAAAAGGATGGCAAGGTGAACAAAGGTATATGTGATATACATGTTATTGATGAGTACCTTACTAATACTCGCAGTAGTACATGGGTATTTGATACTGGTTCTGCTAATATTTGCAACTCGAAACAGGAACTACGGATTGCCGAAGATTGGCTAAGGGCGAGGTGACGATGCGCGTTGGAAATGGTTCCAAAGTCGATGTGATCGCAGTCGGCACGCTACCTCTACATCTACCTTCGGATTAGTTTTAGACCTAAATAATTGTTATTTGGTGCCAGCTGAGCATGAACATTATATCTGGATCTTGTTTAATGCGAGACGGTTATTCATTTAAATCAGAGAATAATGGTTGTTCTATTTATATGAGTAATATCTTTTATGGTCATGCACCCTTGAAGAATGGTCTATTCTTGTTGAATCTCGACAGTAGTGATACACATATTCATAATGTTGAAGCCAAAAGATGCAGAGTTGATAATGATAGTGCAACTTATTTGTGGCACCGCCGTTTAGGTCATATCGGTGTAAAACGCATGAAGAAACTCCATCTTGATGGGCTTCGAATCACTTGATTATGAATCACTTGGTACTTAAGAACCATGCCTCATGGGCAAGATGACCAAAACGCCGCTTCTCCGGAACTATGGAGCGAGCAACTGATTTGTTGGAAATCATACATACCGATGTTTGTGGTCCAATGAATGTTGAGGCACGCCAAGGGTATCAAGTTATTTTCTCACCTTCACAGATGATTTGAGCAGATATGGGTATATCTACTTAATGAAACACAAATCTGAAACATTTGAAAAGTTCAAAGAATTTCAGAGTGAAGTGGAAAATCATCGTAACAAGAGAATAAAATTTCTACGATCTGATCGTGGAGGAGAATATTTGAGTTACGAAGTTTGGTTTACATTTGAAACAATGTGGAATAGTTTACGCAACTCACGCCACCCGGAACACCACAGAGAAATGGTGTGTCCGAACGTCGTAATCGTACTTTTACTAGATATGGTGCGATCTATGATGTCTATTTCCGATTTACCGCTATCGCTTTTGGGGTTATGCTTTAGAGACGGCCGCATTCACGTTGAATAGAACACCGTCAAAATCCGTTGAGACGACGCCTTATGAACTGTGGTTTGGCAAGAAACCAAAGTTATCGTTTCTTAAAGTTTGGGGCTGCGATGCTTATGTAAAGAAACTTCAACTAGATAAGCTCGAACCCAAATCGGAAAAATGTGTCTTCATAGGATACCCAAAGGAAACTGTTGGGTACACCTTCTATCACAGATCTGAAGGCAAGATTTTCGTTGCTAAATTCGGATCCTTTCTAGAGAAAGAGTTTCTCTCGAAAGAAGTGAGTGGGAGGAAAGTAGAACTTGATGAGATAATCAGATTCTGCTCCCTTATTGGAAAGTAGTTCATCACAAGAAATGGTTCCTGTGACAACTACACCAATTAGTGAGGAAACTAATGATGATGATCATGAAACTTCAGATCAAGTTACTACTGAACCTCGTAGGTCAACCAGAGTAAAATACGCACAGAGTGGTACGGTAATCCTATTCTCGAAGTCATGTTACTTGACCATGGCGAACCTACAAACTATGAAGAAGCGATGGTGAGCCCAGATCCGCAAAATGGTTGGAAGCCATGAAATCTGAGATGGGATCCATGTATGAGAACAAAGTATGGACTTTGGTTGACTTGCCCGATGATCGGCAAGCCATTGAAAATAAATGGATCTTTAAGAAGAAGACTGACGCTGATGGTAATATAACTGTCTACAAAGCTCGACTTGTTGCGAAAGGTTTTCGACAAGTTCAAGGGGTTGACTACGATGAGACTTTCTCACCCGTAGCGATGCTTAAGTCTGTCCGAATCATGTTAGCAATTGCCGCATTTTATGATTATGAAATTTGGCAAATGGATGTAAAAACTGCATTCTTGAATGGATTTCTAGAAGAAGAGTTGTATATGATGCAACCAGAAGGTTTTGTCGATCCAAAGGGTGCTAACAAAGTGTGCAAGCTCCAACGATCAATTTATGGTCCGCAAGCCTCTCGGAGTTGGAATAAACGCTTTGATAGTGTGATCAAAGCATATGGGTTTGTACAGACTTTTGGAGAAGCCTGTATTTACAAGAAAGTGAGTGGGAGCTCAGAGCATTTACGATATTATATGTGGACGACATATTATTGATTGGAAATGATATAGAATTTCTGGATAGCATAAAAGGATACTTGAATAAAAGTTTTCAATGAAAGACCTCGGTGAAGCTGCTTACATATTGGGCATCAAGATCTATAGAGATAGATCAAGACGCTTAATTGGACTTTCACAAAGCACATACCTTGATAAAGTTTTGAAAAAGTTCAAAATGGATCGTGCAAAGAAAGGTTTTTGCCTGTGTTGCAAGGTATAAGATTGAGTCGACTCAATGCCCGACCACAGCAGAAGATAGAGAAAAATGAAAGATGTTCCCTATGCTTCAGCCATAGGCTCTATCATGTATGCAATGTCAGTGTACCGCACTGACGTATGCTTAGTCTATAAGTTTAGCAGGGAGGTACCAAAGTAATCCAGGAGTGGATCACTTGACAGCGGTCAAGAACATCCCGAAATACCTGAAAAGGACTAAGGATATGTTTCTCATTTATGGAGGTGACAAAGAGCTAGTCGTAAATGATTACGTCGATGCAAGCTTTGACACTGATCCGGACGATTCTAAATCGCAAACCGTATACGAGTTTTTATTAAACGGTTGAGCTGACAGTAGGTGCAGTTCTAAACAAAGCGTCGTGGAGGGATCGACATGTGAAGCGGAGTACATAGCAGCTTCGGAAGCACCGAATGAAGGAGTCTGGATGAAAGAGTTCATTTCCGATCTAGGTGTCATACCTAGTGCATCGGGACCGATGAAGATCTTCTGTGACAATATCGTGCAATTGCCTTGGCAAAGGAATCCAGATTTCACAAGAGGACCAAGCATATCAAGAGACGCTTCAATTCCATTCGGGACCAAGTCCAAGTGGGAGACATAGAGATTTGCAAAATACATACGGATCTGAATGTTGCGCATCTGCTGACTAAGCCTCTTCCACGAGCAAAACATGATCAGCACCAAGACTCCATGGGTGTTAGGATCATCACTTTGTAATCTAGATTATTGACTCTAGTGCAAGTGGGAGACTGAAGGAAATATGCCCTAGAGGCAATAATAAAGTTATTATTTATTTCCTTATATCATGATAAAGGTTTATTATTCATGCTAGAATTGTATTAACCGGAAACATAATACATGTGTGAATATATAGACAAACAGTATGTCACTAGTATGCCTCTACTTGACTAGCTTGTTAATCAAAGATGGTTATGTTTCGTAACCATGAACAAGGAGTTGTTATTTGATTAACAAGGTCACATCATTAGTTGAATGATCTGATTGACATGACCCATTCCGTTAGCTTAACACTTGATCGCTTAGTATGTTAATGCTTTCTTCATGACCCATACATGTTCCTATAACTATGAGATTATGCAACTCCTGCCACCGGAGGAACACTTTGGGTACTACCAAACGTCACAACGTAATCGGGTGATTATAAAGGAGTACTACAGGTGTCTCCAAAGGTACTTGTTGGGTTGGCGTATTTCGAGATTAGGTTTTGTCACTCCGATTGCTCGGAGAGGTATCTCTAGGCCTTCTCGGTAATACACATCACTTAAGCCTTGCAAGCATTACAACTAATGAGTTAGTTGTGAGATGATGTATTACGGAACGAGTAAAGAGACTTCACCGTAATCTAGATTGAACTAGGTATTGGATACCGACGATCGAATCTCGGGTAAGTAACATACCGATGACAAAGGGAACAACGTATGTCATTATGCGGTTTGACCGATAAAGATCTTCATAGAATATGTAGGAACCAATATGGGCATCCAGGTTCCGCTATTGGTTATTGACCGAGAATGGTTCTAGGTCATGTCTACATAGTTCTCGAACCCGTAGGGTCCGCACGCTTAACGCTTCGATGACAGTTCATTATGAGTTTATAAGTATTGATGCACCGAAGGTTGTTCGAGTCCCGGATGTGATCACGGACATGACGAGGAGTCTCGAAATGGTCGAGACATAAAGATTGATATATTGGAAGCCTACATTTGGACATCGGAAGTGTTCCGTGAAATCGGGATTTTACCGGAGTACCGGAGGTTACCGAACCCCGGGAGGTCCATGGGCCTAATGGGCCATAGGAGAGAAGAGGAAGGGCCAGCCAAGGTGGGCTGCGCGCCCCTCCCCTCTAGTCCGAATAGGACAAGGAAAGGGGGGCGCCTTCCTCTTCCCTCCTCCAATCCTAGTCCAACTAGGAGAGGGGGGAGTCCTACTCCTGGTGGGCGAGACTCCTCCTTGCGCGCCTCCCCTAGGGCCGGCCACCTCCCCTTGCCTCCTTTATATCTGAGGCAGGGGCACCCCAAGACACACAAGTTGATCTACGTATCTTTCCTTAGCCGTGTGCGGTGCCCTTCCACCATATTCCACTTCGGTCATATCGTCATGAGCTTAGGCGAAGCCCTCGCCGGAGAAGTCATATCGTCATGAGCTTAGGCGAAGCCCTGCGTCGGTGGAGCATCAACATCGCCACCACGCCGTCGTCTTGTGGAACTCATCCCCGACACTTTGCCGGATCGAGTCCGGGGATCGCCATCGAGTGAACGTGTGCGTAACTCGGAGGTGCCGTCGTTCGGTACTTGGATCGGTCGGATCGTGAAGACGCACGACTACATCAACCGCGTTGTTATAACGCTTCGCTTTCGGTCTCACGAGTGCGTGGACGTACACTCTCCCTCTCGTTGCTATGCCATCACCATGGTCTTGCGTGATCGTAGGAATTTTTTTGAAATTACTACGTTCCCCAACAGATCCGCTCCCACATCCACACGGATAGGCTCCAAACAAACCCAGCCAATGAGGATGTATCTCCCTTCCTGCGACACGCCAAGTCAAGCTGCAATCAAACAAACATGTTAGATATGGAGGCGCATGACAAATGCAAGATAAATGGTTGCAAATATCTCTTACCTGACGATACAAATATGCTAGTGCGGCCAAACCCCAGCTATACCGGTATCCCAGTTATTGAGTAGCTCCAGGAACATCCGGAGGGCTGGGTTCCCGGTTGCATCTGAGAAGACTACCTTGGTTAGTACATACCAAAGATAGGCCCGCGTGTACTGCTGCACAACCACGTCATTGGCACCCTGAGGGCACGGATTGGTGTCTCCTCTGACCAGTTTTAGCCAAGAATGCCTCACTCTCGTGGTGTCGGCCTTGCCTTCCTGAGGGCCGTCGGGCTGAACACCAATTAAATTGCCAGTCCATTCTCGCCAATTAACGACGTTGACACGACGGGTAACAGCTTGTCCGTTGATAGGAAGGCCGCTTATCATAGCCATGTCCTCTAGGGTCATCGTCATCTCCCCACATGGAAGGTGGAACGAGTGAGTCTCTTGCCTTCAACGATCCACAAGTGCGGTCAGTGCCGCGTGGTTCACCGGCGGAGCGCGTCGCTTAAACCGCAACACGAATGGGAGAAGACCCAATCTCCGAATGTAAGGCTCGTACCGCGGGTCGTAAGTAAAGTCATCAACGGAATGACCCCTCATGCGCATAGCAACTACAAGCTGCAAATAAAGTGATGTTTTAATCACAAGAACACAAATGAGAAACAACGAAAATTGATAAGTCTTGCTTCTTACCTCTCCGTTCTCAATGGCACGAGCACGATGCTCCTTATCCCACTCATCGATTAATCCGTCATACCAAGGTCCATCATCATCGGCCATCCTACAAAACAAATCACAAACATCTATCAATTTCAAACAATACAATTTCCTTCTCCAAGTTATGCCACATGAACACACCATTCTTCTAAAACATAAGCACATCATTTCTTTCTTCAACATATGCACACATATCATCTGGAGTGCCAAATTTCACCATCAAATAAATTTCATAATCATCATCCGCCATTCTATTGAACAAATCATGTCACACACAATCATCAAATTTCATCATCTCTTTTGCAAAAAAAATTATGCCATCTATATATTCAACTATATTGTCATAGCACTTAACACATATAATATTTTCATAGCACTTAACACATATACTAATTTACTAGCACATGCATACATCATCTATAATTCAAAAAAAAATCACAAACTATGTCTATTGGTGGACAACTACAAACATCTACAAACTACACTACCTACCAAATCATCTATCAACTACAAACTATTTCCTAAAACAAAGAAACCATCTACTAATCTAACATCACCTAATGTGAAATAATGCATCCAACAAGAGAGGGGAAAACAAAAACAAATTGGAGGGAATGGGGGAGAATACCTCAAAGAAGCTTGGGGGGGGGGGGGGGGGTCATATATGCGAGTTTGAGCGGTTAATGGAGTAGATCAGGGGGCGGTGGTGGGAGGGAGAGAAGGGGCGATGAACACAGCCTCTGTTCGACCCAGACGCCAGGAGAAGGTGAGATGGGGATGGGTGGGCTGGCCCGCGCCGTTATCCACTTACCAGGGCCGATGCCGTGGTCTCATGGCGTCGCCCTTTGCCACGCCGCCAGTCAACGGGCAGACGGGCAAGGCGGGCCAGGCCGTTATCCATTTACAGGCCGACGCCAGGTCCTGGCGTCTGGCCCCTTTGCCACGCCGCCAGGTCAACTAGAGGAGGCGGTCTGGTCAGGGCCGACGACGCTGTGGTCCTTGGCGTCTTCACAACCCAGACGCTAGAGATGTTGGCGTCACCCAAAAAGGTCAAAATCGATTTTTTTTTAAACAAGGTCAAATCAGAATTTTGTTAGCCTTTTAGGTCAAAACAGTAATTTTGTTCGATGGATGTCCCCGCTACCTGCGTGCGTACACACGTTTGAATTTGACAGCCAGCCAGTTTTGACAATGCATGGCGTTGGCATTACAGTCTGAAACACAAACTGCATGCTGGTAGTCTACAGTCTGAAACACAAACTGCATGCTGGTAGTCGTCGCACACGTATATGCAGACATACATAATTTCTGTAATCGAAACCATTGTCATCCTATGCAGCTCGGTCGGCAAGCAAACTCAAGGTGACTTCCTTCACTGGTGCAAGGACGAGAACCACCTTCAGGCCTAGTGACAGTGTTACTTACCCGTGTGCAATGCAAGTGACCAACATTGTTGGTTAATTGCTCTTTAATTTTCTACTACTACTAGTACCGAGGAGTACCGGGACAGGTAGATCGGACAGTGGGCGCCACTCGAGTAGTACTAGAGCATGTGCCATCACTCAATGCGCACCCACCGTCGCTTGTCCCCCTCCTGGCTTCCACTCAACAACCATGAATATAATATGCTTGCAAGAATCCATCGGTTATCTTTCTTCTAACAAAAAAGTCAGAAACGCATCCATACAAAGCTCTTTTTTCTCTGGAGAGAACGTGCATGTGACACACTGACACCCAAGACAAAATGTCAGCACATTAGAAGGTTAACTATTCGCACACCCTTTTCCTCTCACTTTCTTCACATTTCTAAACATTTAAAGGTGGGAAAAATGTACACGGAGATGGAAGAATGACACAGGTGTAAGGTAAGGTAAGAAGACATGTACATGTCCAATAATGGAATCAAATGAACAAGAAGAAGAACAATTCTGTAGTGCCACTACTAGTAAGAATCAAATTAATCAAATCCTGGCAAGGGCAACCACTAATCATCATCAATTCATCATAGGTCGCGGCCGCACTCGCCGGGGAAGCCCTTGGGGAACCTCCAGCCGTCGGCGCAGTAGTTGTAGGAGAGGCAGTTGCGCTCGGCCCAGGCGACGGTCTTGAGCTCCTCCTCGCCGAGCTCCCGGCGCATCCAGGCGTCGCTGCCGGCGGGGCAGGTCGTCTTGTTGGTGGCCTTGTCGTGGACGCACCCGTTGGCGTGGTAGGCCTTGTAGGGGACGATGAAGGGGGCGTGGCGCCAGTGGATCTTGACGGTGCCGTGCTGCGTCGCCCAGTAGCTGCCGTCCCACAACGTGGCGTGCACCGTCATGGGGCGGCTCGAGGGGAACGGCAGGCCGTCGTACTTCTTGAAGGTGCGCACGGGCACGCCGTCGACCTCGAAGATGATGTTCTTGGGGTTCCAGGTGATCTTGTAGGTGTGGAAGTCGGCGGAGGGGTCGAACCAGAGGTAGAACTGGTGCTCCTTCTTGCCGTCGCCGCTGGCCCAGACGTTGGTGTTCATCACGTAGGGGTCGCCACTGGAGTTGCCCATGAACTCGATGTCGATCTCGTCGTGGGTCGCGCTCTCGCCGGAAGTCAGCTGCATGCACCACAGATCCATTTTCCATTTTTCCATTTTTTTAGCAACGAGAGAAAGAAGAAGACAACAAGGAAGGAAGATGAGGATGAGGATGAAATTACTGACGTAGAAGGAGGTGACAGTGCCGGCGGAGTTGCCGTCGACGAGCTTCATCTTGACCTCGAACTCGCCGAAGAGGTACTTGGCCTTGGACTTGAAGCCGGAGCCGGACTCCTGGTCCAGCTCCAGCGAGAACTCCTGCCCCTTGTCCTTGCCGTCGTCCCGGTACCCGATGTGGTCGCGGTCGCCGATCGCCTCGAACTGGTCGTCGAAGTCGGCCTTCGCCGCCAGGACGCTCGCGGCGAGGAGGGCCAGCACGGCGAGGAGGGCCGACGACCTAGCCGCCATGGTCGCTGCTGCTGCTACTCTGCTACTCTAGCTGGTACAGAGGGTGTCAGTGTGCTGTTCCCCTTTTAGGCTGACGCTCTTCTTGATTAGATGCTCTTGGCTGGGCGGAGCTGGTGGTGAACTGGCGGTGGGGCGGCGTCACGGCAGCGTCTTCGATAATGCGGCCGGCGCGCGCACATGGTTCGTGTCGGCGATGCCTGGCCTGGCCGGGCCCGTCCATTTATATTTTGGAATCACGCAGCTGGAGCTGGCCGTTACACTTATCGCCACACACCACACTCGGCGCCATGAGATGAGAAGGTGGCGCGCTGCCTCGCTGGCCACCAACCAAGTGAAGGGACATGGCCGAGGCCAAGGACTCTGCATCTCCACAGCAAGCCTAGAAATGAATCGGGTACCCCAAAATCTTTGTAAGGAGGAGGAGATCGGTGGACTTTTTTCCCTGTGTTTTCTTTTGGTTCTCTACTTTTGTCATTCATTTCTACCAAGTCTACCAAGGGAAAGGTTCTAGGCCCTTTTCTGCCTCTGTTTTTTTCTTTACTTTTGTCATTTTCATTTTTCTTTCCCTTTTCACTTCTTGTATTTAAGTTTCTCCCCAGTTTCACAAACTTTTGTCGGGAATTATGAACATTTTTTGAGTTCGTGAATATTTTTTCATCTGTTTTCCAAATTATCTAACAATTTCTCAAATTTGCGAATAGTATTCAATTTCATGAATTATTTTCCTTATTTCGCAAAAAATATTTAATTTCAGGAATTTATTCAATTTCATAAAAAAATGCTTTTGAAATTTGTGATCATTTTTTGAAATCGCCAACACTCTTAAAATTCATAATTATTTTGATTTCGTAAATATTTTTGTATTCACTATTTGTTTTTCAATCTCGAGCATTTATGAAATTCACGATTCTTTTTGAAACTGCCAACATATTTTATATTTGAAAACATTTTTGAAACCATGAATATGTTCTGAATACATGATCATTTTTTGAATAGTGAACATTTTCGTTATGTTGGTATTTTTCAAGAAATATTTTTGAATTTTGTGAAGAAAAAAAATGGTTCTTGAACTTTCTCCAAATCAGTGACCTTTTTCAAGAAATGCATTTAGCATGTACTTTCAAAGTCTATTTCTGCAAATAATTATATTTATGAAATTAAAATAAAAAGGAAGTGGAAAACCAAAAGGAAAATAAAAAAATGAATTGGAAAACAGAGGGAAAACAAAACAAAAAGTCAGAAAAAAATAAAATTGGAAAAGAAAATGAAAAATAGGAAAATGGTTGAATAACGAAAAAACCAAAAGAGAGAAAAAAGATGAACTGAAATTGGAGGAGTAGCAGAAACAGGATGAACGCCCAAACTGGGCCGGCCCATGTGAGTTTGCACTGCAATTAGAATGGAACAACTCAATGAGCTTGCCCAAAAAACCCCTAAAAAATCAGCTTGCCCAAAAACCCCTAAAAAAATTAGCTTGCCCAAAAACAATCAAAATAATATGTTTTTCCTTTTCCGAAAGACATATTTGAGCCTCTCATAGAAGCAATTTGTGCCTTTTTTTTCCAGAGAGGCACAAGCGGAAGCAAATCCGTGTCTCCCGGTTTAGAAAAGGAAAACCATTTTCGTTTCCCGAGAGGCACACGTGAAAACAAATTTGTACCTCGATGAGAAGCAAGTATGTGTCTCCTGTTGATGAAAAAGAACATGTTTTCTACGCGTTTTCACTAAAACCTTAAAAACTGGGCGAAAACCAATAAAAACCCTTGAAAAACTAATAAAACCTGAAAACACATACATTTAAAAAAATATCTCAAAGAAACGCCCAGCATGCAACCTGCAAGGGGTGTACCCCTTGTTTGGGGTTTCTTTTTGGGAGGGGGGTGTCCAGGTATGCAAGTTGCCTTGTCTCCCGGTTTAAAAGAAAAGGTACGCAAGTAGCAGTACAAAAATGGAATTAAAGAACAGTAACCAATGTTCGTCACTTGCACACCGGTAACACTAGGCCTGGTTCTCTTCCTTGAGCCAGTGAAGTCACTTGATTTTGCTTGCCGAGCTGCATAGGATAATTGTTTTGATTACAGAAATCATGGCTGTTGGTACGTGTTCAACATCAAGGATCTCCAGCTGTCCGTTGTCCAAACTGTAATGCGTTGTGAATCAAAATTGGCTTGACTTTATTTGCTGCTGCGGCGACTCTCAAATTCGAATGGGTGTACGCAGGCAGTCAGCGGGGCCATCCGTCCACGTGCCACGAACAAGGCCACATGCTGGCTGCACATGGACGCTTCTCAGGCCAACTCCACCGTGTGACCCCATCTTGTCCGAGTGCGTCTGTTTGAGGTAAAACGGACGAATAACGCGGCCCAACGCGCGGCCTCAAACAGACAAATGTCCGGTATCCGTCCGTTTCCGACTCATCCCTGGCCTAAAGTTGTGCTCGGTTTGGGGTGAAAATGACGGCCGCGACGCACGCCCTTGTCCCCCGCGGGTTCACTCGTCGGGACACTAGCAATTCCTCCTCCCAACGCTTCGACCCTCTCTCCCGCTTCGCCCACGCCGCCGCTATTCTCCGTGGCCTCCTCACCGCATTTCTACCGTCCATACCAAACCACGTGGCCGCCACCACGCCCGCGCTTTCGCCGTTTTCGCCATAGTTTTGGCCTTCGATCGGAGGAGGTTTGGCCGTCGCCGTCTTTGCCGGTGGCAGAGGAGACACGACCGCCGGCGACGTAC
Source organism: Aegilops bicornis (assembly GCA_021605145.1). Classification (NCBI taxonomy): domain Eukaryota; kingdom Viridiplantae; phylum Streptophyta; class Magnoliopsida; order Poales; family Poaceae; genus Aegilops; species Aegilops bicornis. The sequence goes on from CM038669.1 coordinate 697,027,396, forward strand.
CACAGCGGCCGCGGCAGCTTCGGACGGCAGCTTTGTTTTATGTTCATTCAAGTCAATTTTGATTTGGTTGTAAAACTATCTTTATTAGAGACAATTTCGATTGGGTTGTAAAACTATTTTAATTTTAAAACCAATTAATATTTGGACGTGCAAACTTGTTTTCATATAAAAATATGGTCATTTTTCGGCCCTGGTGGACGAGATGGGGCAACGCATCCCAGAACAGTCCGGACATGACCCCATTGCCCTACCCAATCGGACATAATCCAGACAAAATGGACGTTCGTTTGGGGTCGCGCGTGGAGTTGGCCTCATGTCGTGTACAACTGGTAGGTGGTACATTTCTGAATGCGTTCATGTGCATGGCCGCAGCGCAGCGCAGCCTCGTTCGCCCCTTTGCGCCCCTTTGCGCGAGAGTATTTCGTGCGTACTCGACTGTGGACCAGAGAGATGGATCTGGCCCCGCTGGATTTTCCTCAGCCCGGTGTTTGCGTAACCACCCGGTACTTCGGCGCTTGTCGATCTGATTCATCACTCGCCCCAACCCCTTCAGAGCAACTCTAGCAGACCCTTCAAAAGGCCTCGAATCATAAAATAACCGTCAAAATGCGGGCCGGCAGCGAAAATCCTGCCCGAACAGACACCGCAAACGCGACTGGCCTGCAAAAAAGCAAAAACTCGACCCCAACCCGCGTACTCGCGGGTGCCATTCCTCCTCCCCCGGCCCGTAGATGCCCTGCATATAGCGGAGGCGGTTGGTGGGGGGGGGGGTACATTTCAGCCCGCGCTTTTCCCCCACCAACCACCTCTCCTCTCCCCCTCGCCCCGCCGCCGCCCAAGATTCCCGCAAAAAATGGCCGCCGGGAGCACGCCGAAAGGCCTCTCCACACGCACGAGGTTGCCCTCCGCCCCCTCCCCTCCCCCTCCTGCGTCGCTGGGTCGACCTTGCGGATCTCGCGCTTCATCGCGGGCGGCCGGATTTATTTTCTGGCCACGTACCGGGCTAAGCTATTAAATGGTCGGGAGCACCTCGCGCAGCCCGGCTAAAGGCTCATCGGTGCATGCAGTGCGGGTTCGTCACGCCCGCCGCCGACGGCTTGTTTGCGGCATGGATTGATCGGTCCGGGCTCGACCCTCAGTGAGAGGCTCTGTGGCTCGCCGATGCCGCTCATAGAGTGCGACGACTAGGGGTGGAAACGGATCGGATGTGGATCGGATAGTGCTCTGACCACTTCCATTTTCATATTTTCAAAACGAATACGAATCCGAATACGGATGTTATCGGATACGGATGCGGCTCGGATTTTATTCGAATACGGATACGTATCGGATATTTTCTTGATTCGGAACGGATACGAATAATATCAACATATTGCTTAAGTAAATTAGTCGATAGCTATGTGACCTAAAATAATCAACTTGTGACATACAATAAGTCAATGATAAATAGGTTTATGAATAAATACTATTGTAATGCATAATAATTTATAAGTTCAATCATATAAAGAGTAAATTTGACCCCTTATTTGGCTTTTATGTTGGATAATTGGAATACTGGGTCTAGAATTTTGAAAATTACCTCCCATAATCTTATTCGGATACGGATATATCCACTTCCATATCCATATTTGTGTCAAAATCTCCTACATTATTTTTTTTTTTATTTTTTTATTAATTTCGTATACGTATAATTTCATTTTCCTTTTTGGTTCGGATGCGGATGTTTCGGATACGAATAGGCATTTTCTCGAATACGAATATCGGATATTTCGGATTATCCGCTACCACTTTCCACCCCTAGCGACGACTGCCCGGTGCTGCGGCTGACTTCAGGCACACCGAAGCACGCCGGATGGGTGTTCTTCAAATGCGAAAACGACGGGGTACGTGTTGTTTTGCATTCGACTCGTTTCGACAGCTCATTATGTTTGCTCATTTCGAACATCATCATACGCGGAGGAAGATGGATGCTCATTTTGGTTTTGGAAGGTGAATACATTGATTTATTGATAGAAAAAAAATTGATAGACGTTCCTCCACTCCTTAGTACAATTGAAGACAATGAAGCGCATGCATGTGCAACTAGAGGGGAAGCAACGTCTACTTCTTTAAAACCAAAGAAGAATAATGAAGAATGTAAGATCAAGAATCTGCAGATCAACAATGAGTGCATGGAGAAGATATTGCTTCAACTTGTGGGAACAGTTATGGAAGTTGGAAATCTTCTAAAATGCATACTTGTGGTTCTTGTTTTCTTTGGTTTTACTTTTCTAGCAAAGATTTGATGATGTCCTATATATATCCAATGTGGTTGAAAATGCAAAGAAATGCAAATTGATGTGCAAATTGACATTAATTTACATTTTGCGGGCTGGGGGGAGGGCAGCCGCAGAGGCAGACCCTGCAAAACCGACCCGTAAAACAGGATGCGGGTCGGTTTTGCAGGGTCTGTCTCTGCGGCTTTGCGCTGCGGACTATAAAACAATTTTTCCGCAAACTACAAACGTGTCGTAGTGGATGCGGATTCTGCTAGAGATACTCTCATAGCGAGAATTAGCTGGCTTTCAAAGTTGCGCTTCAGAGTTCCAGACTTGAAGACAAGGCAGCATGTTGGCATTTTAAATGCTACCCAATTTCGTCGAGTAAATTCCAGTTTGTTGCCGGGGATTATGTTGTGAGAATGATTAGTGCGGAAAGAAAGTACACGCATGTGAATAAAAGCGAGGTGAAAAGTGGACTGGAAAATTACACCAGGGACCATGCACCACCGAACAGTCATTACCACCGACGGAATGCTGCCGACAAGTATTGTTGCCGCTCCTCTACCGGAGCCCGTTCACCCATGTCGATGATAATAATAAGGAAGTCTTCATGCACATGCCCCTAAAAACCAGTGCCCTGGAGCTCCTGCCATGGCCATAAACCCATGAATTGTTTGAAGTACCTCACGCTAAATCTCGTCGGCACGCACGCACATAAGAAAAACCTAAGGTCACCTCGTCGCCCGAAGGAGACGGCAGAGCCAAAGCTCCATTGATGCTGTCTTGATGGACGAACTCAAGGATACAACCAAATTTATTACGCAATCTTCGGCCATGATCTTCTGGAAGATCAAACACTGATTTGACCAAGCAATTAAAATTGTAATATGGAAGGAACTTCAACTAAATGTGGAGCTACATTGAAACTGTTTTCTCTAGGACTAACTGAGCAGATGATGAAGTAGTTGAACACAACTAAATGAGCCTGGTGAGTGGTAGATGATAAAAGAGTTGAATACCAGTGACGGAGCTAGCCGAAAGTCGCTTGGGGGGGTGAAACGCAAATCATCAGTATTTGGGCCCCCCAGCCTCAACATAACTCCGCTACCGTTGAATACAACTAAAGGTGGCCGATGAGTGAACAAAAGAGTTGAATACAACTAAAGGAGCTTGATGAAAAACTTTGGACCGTAATATTTGGGGAACGACAGCTGGGGGGCTGCCCTTGAGAGAAGGGTTCTGTTAGAAGGGAGAGAGGTGATTTGGTGAAATAGTTCAATGTATTGCTTGAGCTTCGTGGGCATATAAATAGGAGTACAAAGATCAACTTGGAGTACAAGATAAGGCAGGACCAAATCCTAGTCTATCTTATACTTCCTAATAATCCTTATACTCAACATCCCCCCGCAGTCACAACGGTAGCGACGCAGACGGTGAGACTGGAGAAGAATCCGAAGGCAAGCCGACGGACACCCCCCCCCCCCACAGTCGTAACGGTCGACGCATCGCGGAGTCGTGGCTGGAGTGGAAACCGACGAGGTTGCTCAAGCAGGCGGTAGCCCTTTGTGCCGTTTGTCGATGTAGCCGAGAGCGTGGGTGGTGGAGTCGTGGTCGAGGTAGCCGTGCGAAGAATGTCGTGGTCGATGTCGAGTCGGGGTAGCCGGTGTCGAGAAAGTTGCCGTGGAGCCGCGGGCGCAAGGAGGCGCCGAGTTAGTCGTGGGCGAAGTGGTGTCGAAGTAGTTGTGCGCCGGGAAGTAGATGATGTTGACGACGCGTCGCGGCGGGTTTGCCAAGCCCGGGGACACATCGTGGACGAAGGCACGCACCGGTGTTGCCAGCACCGGGCATGCGTAGACGGACGAAGACGAAGTTGACGGTTACCGACCGGGCTTGCTGTGCCCGGGACACGCTGTGGATGAAGACACACATTGTTGTTGCCAGCACCGGGCATGCGTAGACGAGGGACCTGCACGAGCTGTACGCCATGTCGGAGAAGTCGGAGGGGCCAGCAGAGAAGAACTCGATGACGATTGCGGCGCCCATCAGCGCGGGGCCGATGCCACCAACGGTGGTCGGAGTAGACGAAGTGGTCGGGGTAGATGACAGCGACGCTGGCGATGGGCTGGTGCTTGGACGAAGACCGAAGGGGGTGGACGGGCAGCGCAGTGGACGGGCAGCGCAGCGTCTGCGGCAACAAAGAAGAGCGGCGGCGGCGGTGGCTTGACGGCGGCTAGGTTAGGAGTGCGGCGGCGGTGCTTGAAGTAGGCGAAGAACCCCGACAACAGGATTTAAGACCGCGCGGCGGTGACGTTTCGCGCTTAAGGGAGACGGCACGCGCGATACCACGGAGGTCGACGCAGCGATGGACGGCGGAGTGGATCGCGGTCATGCGCTTCTGACCAAGGGGCGACGCAATGGGCAGGAGGGTCGGGGCGACAGCGGGGACCGCGGGCCGCAACGCTGCGGCCTGAAGGAGCGACGCAACGGCAGTTCGCGAGTCGGTGCAGCCTCTAGGGTGATGTTTTTGTAAAATGTTCAAGAGCTCCTAGGGACCATCGGATCTGAGATCCAACGGCTCAGGAGCCCGTGTCATGGTAGCACCTAATGCCTAGTAGCACCTGATACTTTCCCCTACCAGTAGCACCAGTGCACTGTTCTCTGAATAATAAAGTCGGATGGACAACACACGGTGCGCATGCCTGTCAAAAAGCTACAGTACCGTCCTCCTCTGGTAGATTCACGCAAAAAGAAAATGCAGGGCATGGTGGTGTCTCGTCGGAGCAGTAGCGCTACGTACCACCACTCTACAGTATTAGGGCAGAGTCTGCTACCAAAACCTGGCCACGTATGTATCACTACTCTACAGATATTGGGCCTGTCACGTACGTATGAGTTCCCCGCGGAAAAAAACGTACGTATGAGTTATCATAATAAAGTCGATAGGTCCGAGTGGTTTCTGCGTTGTCTGATGGCACGGTACTACTATACGTTTCAGAATGCGTTGCTAGCTCCGTATAACTCGAACAACATGCGCTTGTATATTTCTCAGAAAGAAATCGGAATTTTGTATATTTCTCGGCCTGATTTTCAAATATACATATAGCAGCTTAAACACAAGATTTGCCGCTTCAGTCCAGCCGCAAGCGCGCCCGCCACGTCTGCAGGAGGTTGCGAGAACTTTAGGTAACTTGGCGAAAATATGAAGAATGCACTCGCAAAAAAAGAAGAAATGAAGGATTAAAAAAAATGGCCAAAGCGCATGTGTCATGCGCCCGTACCATCACACACTGGCGGCTGTGCTTGGTAATTGACTTTGATGTTGATTCAACAATTTTGGTGTTGCTAAATGTGCATACCGGGATAGATTAACCGAGCCCCCAATCCCCTGAGTCGCTCCCCAGGCGACTCCGGGGGCGCAACTGCGTTGCCGCTTAGAAGTCCCCCTCCGGTGCTCCTCCCCGCCGCTGCCATTCTGCGCCAGCAGTGGCGGCGTCTCACGCCAAACGCATCGGGGCGCTTCTCGTGGTGGCGGCGGCCACGGACTCGGCTGGGGCGCGATGGCGCCGGCCGGCGCGGCATGGCGGGCGGCGGCCCCGGACGCGGAGGCGGGGAGTGCGGTGGCCGCGGATCCGGGCATGGGGCTACGGATGGCCTCGTTTCGGGGGTCCGTGCTCTCCCAGATCTGGCCAGAACGGCAGCTTTCATGGCGGGCGTCCGCGCATGGCGGGCGGGCTGGGGCGTGGCTGCTCCGGCTGGCGTCTGCGAATCCGTGGTGGTGGCCGTGTGCCACGGATCGACGGGGGCGGCGCGGCAGCTCCTGGATGGCGGCGCCGCCGCATAGGTGGATGTGCTGCGGCGGTCGTGGGGTGCGTCCGAAGCGCGGATCCGGCGAGGCTGCCCGGTTACAGTGCGTGGTGGTCAGCCTCGAGTTCGGCGGGTTGCGGGCGGCGCTGGCGCGTTACATACGGCGGAGGAGGAGGATGGCGGCAGCGGGCGCCGCTCTTGGCGCGGGTGCGGGCTGCCATGACGGCGCGTGGTGCCGTGGTGGTTTTGCTTGCCGTGTTAGAGGTGGTTGGCGGTGGTGTTCGGTGTAGAGTGCTCGGCCGCCGCTGGTGGTGATTGGCTGTGGTGATCATGGGTTTGGTGAGCTCCGGGTGAAAGCCTAGCTCGACCTCGGTCGATGCCGGCGTCGACGACGTCCTAGGATGTCGTTCCCTTGTTGGAGGCGGCGTCGTGGAGCCCCTTCACCTCCCTCGTCATCTCAGTCATGGGTTCTTCGGGTGAAAACCCAAACTTCAGCCTTGGCCGAAGTGGGCGTCGGCGGCGTTCCTTGTCGCTTCCCTCTTGGGGGCGACGCCTTTGGAGGTCCGGTCCTTCATCTGCTGGCGGTGGCTCCGTGGCTTTGCAACTTCGTCGGCTAAGCGTGTCGCGCCCTCGGGGCGGCGTGGAAGTCGGGCGGCCGCTCCGTATCTCCTTCGTGCGGTGGTTGGCTTTGGTCGCGAGGGCGACATGGTCTTCGACTAGGTGGGTTCGCGGCCTTGGGGCCGGAGTGGATGCGGTCTTGGCGGCGCCGAGATCTCGTGTGCGTTTGGGTGTTGGCTTTGGCCTCTAGGGCGGCGGAGCCATCGACTAAGGCTGGTGCGTGGCCTCGGGGCGGATGTGGATGTCGGGCGGTAGCTCCGAGGCCAAATTACATTGTAGGGTGTCGTCTCTGGTCACTTGGGTGACAGTGTCGTCGACTCGAGTGGTGCGCAGCCTCGGGGCTGGCGTGTGCGTGTATCGCAGATGAATCGGTTTTTGGCCTGTTTTCTTTATAAACCGGTCAATTCTCTTCTTCTTAATGAAAAGGCAGAGCTCCTGCCGGTTGCTCGAAAAAAAAATGTGCATACCGCACATGGCTCCGCCACGACACGAGCTGTGTCAAACAGCTCGTGCGACGTCGGGTGTGCTTCCATTTGGGCACGTCGAATGCTCGCACCGGCCCTCTTATGAAGCGGTCACCATTCGCCAGGCTCCCTGATGTGGGACTAGTAATTAAGCTGCCTTCTCGGCACTCTTTGGTTCGTCCAGCGAGCAAGCACAACACGTACGTACTTCTTTGCTTACTCTTTAGTAGATAGCGGGCTGCCACCGTGTGCGCGCACGCAGCCTTGTGCTGGCCGGCGTGCCATGCGTTGCGCTGCTCCGTGCGCCGACCACGAGCCGCCTGCTGCCGCGGGCGCCGACCACGAGCTGGCCGCTGCTGCCGCTCGGCCTCGCCACGAGCTGGCTGCTGCGCCCGTGCTGGCCCACTCGCAATGCTCGCCACCACCTGTGCGCAGGAGGGCCGGTCGCCGCCGCCAGCGTCCGTCGCCACTGCCTGCGAGCTGCTCCGTGCTCTTGACGACTGACGATGCCGCACACAAGGTGCGTGGGGCCCGCCACACCGCTTCTACTCCAAGCTAGTTCAGAGGGCACATACTTGTCGCGCATACTCTCGCTGCTTTGCTATGGATCTTGCATGGCTAGGTGCTGCCAAGGTCACGGCAGAAATACATCACGATTCATACTCGTCTTTATTTATTTTATTTAGAGAGGACTTGACCGTAGCATACGAAGTGAAAATTAGCCGTTTGACACTTGTTCTTATTTGGACGGGACGGGTGGGGCTTTCATCCGCAGAAATATATCTCATGTCTTTCCAATTTGCATGGCTAGGCCGGCCAGATACATGGGCAAAACCTCGCACTTACAAGAGGTCAAGCTCGTGGGCATGCCACTTAGTAAATAAGTAGGATTCATACTTCACGGTACACATAACCCTCACAACTAATGTTTGCTTACAAGACGTGTCATGCAGCAAGCTAGTAGACACTAATTGCGGAAACACTAGACAAAGTACTTCTTTCTTTTTGAAAGCAGAGTAAATAATAATGTACTAGTAGTTGTAGGAAAGACCTAAATAAATAAAAATATGATGCTACCACACAAACACAATTAGGACAACTTGTCTTTCTCTCAGTGTGGACCCATACATAATAAGTTATCTTCGTGATCACCGTGGTGGCACTGATAGGGTGGGTCAGGCAGGGTGGTGTCAACAGATACTTGTTGAGATCTTGAGGTGGGGGTGGTCGTTTGATGTTGACTACCACGCGTCTTCGTCCTACACAATATAGATAATCAATATCTTCACACGAACGGCCAACACTGGACTAACTTTCTGTGGTAAGAAGATCAAGTTAGAGTGTGTTATCATCGAAAACCTTTTCATATTTCTCTGTCTTTTCGTCGCTTGTTCCTGCCCCTGAAATAAACATAGTGATGTAAGAAAAAGAAAGTTTTAGGATGTACGCAATCCAGTTCTAAGAGGGAAGAAAAACGGTTAGTACCTCCGAAATTAAAGACAACAACGTAGAAATAATTTTTTCTACCTGTTTTAAAAGCCAAATTTGCGTTAGAACTTTGCATAATAAATCAATAATTACCATATTTGAACTTGCCTTTGTTGCCGTTGTTTTTCTGATCACCGGAGTTTGACCCTGAGACACTCGTACCGCTAGCATTCCAAACGCTACCTGAGGCACTCATATATACGGGCTAGCATTCTAGCCCAGCTGGCGGTATGAGTGCCTCAGGGTCAGACGCCGGTGGCCGGAAGGAGAGAAGAGCCCGTAGGAGTGATAGTTGGAATGTGGAGAGAAGGAGAGAGGAGACGAGCGATAGCTGGAAGGTGGAGAGGAGAGAGTGGGATGGAAGCACACTTGGAAGGCACGCATGGGAGCCCATTTTTATAGCCGGGGAGAGAAGAGAGGGGGATCTAAATAATTGCTACCAAAATGCACACGCACATGCATCAAAATGAAGTGCATCTTGTTGGAGCAGTAGCACCAGTGCACCGTTCTCTGACTAATAAAGGCGGATGGAACAACACACGGTGCGCATGCCTGTCGCAAGCTACAGTACCGTCCTCCTTTGATGGACTCACGCACGCAAAAAGAAAATGCAGGACATGGTGGTGTCTCGTTGGAGCAGTAGCGCTACATACCACCACTCTACAGTATTAGAGCAGAGTCTGCTACCAAAACCTGGCAACGTATGTATCACTACTCTACAGATATTGGGCCTGTCACGTACTGTACGTATGAGTTATCATAATAAAGTCGATAGGTCCGAGTGGTTTCTGTGTTGTCTGATGTCATGGCACGGTACTACTGTACTGTACGTTTCTGAATGCGTTGCTAGCTAGCTACACCGGTAAGATGGCCACGAACAACGGCACATGCATGCATGCATGCATGCCGGCTTCTCAACTCGACTCTGAAGCAAGATTGAAAAAAGGCCTAACCTCACCTCGTCGCCGGAAGGAGACAATTGAAATCTACACCAAAGCTCCATTAATTCCGTCTTAATGCACAAACTTGAGAATAAAGCAAGTTTATTATGCAATCATCGGTCATGATCTTCTAGCTAATCAAAGACAGATTCGACCGAGCAACTAAAAGTCTAATCTAGAAGGAACTTCGAGTAAAGCGTGGAGCTGCATAGAAACTGCTTTCTGTACGACTAGCTGAGCAGAGGATGAAATAGTTGAATACAACTAAAAACTAAAAACTAAAATACAACTAAAAACTAAACTAGCTTCCTTTGGTCGATTCACGCGCGCAAAAAGAAAATGCACGGCATGGTGGTGTCTCGTTGGAGCAGTAGCGCTACGTACCACCACTCTACAGTATAGGGGAGAGCCTGCTACCAACCTGGCAACGTATCACTACTATACAGTATTAGGGCCGAGCCTGCTAACAAAGTCGATAGGTCTACAGTTATCATAAGTCTCGTGGAGTCGTGGTGATGGAACAAGCGCGAGATGCGACGCGGCAGACCTGCTGTATACGGTTTTTGTGCTGTCTGATGGCATGGTGAAAAACGACGCCAACTCGGGGAAGCCAGAAGTCAGTAAACCATTGGTATTTCCTTTTTCCACATGTAAAAACCATGAGTCTGTCTAACATGCATGTTTTCAAATAGCATTGACCCACAGGGTAAGAGCAGGTAATTAACATTGTTTCTGATAAATGGAGCTCGTCTGCCACCGATAACTTTGCTGGAATTTTTGCTCTTATTTCCCATCTCTTCTTGGCACGACTCAACCTTAATTAATCAGTGTCATTTTCGTAAGAGACACGATGTACCAGGGTGGTACAGCGCGCGTGGCCATGATTTCTGTACAGAGCGCTAGCGAATCTGGCCCCACTGACCAGTGAAGAGGCATGGTCCGGTCACGTCAACCTTCACACCCGACCGCTCAGGAGACACGACCGCGGCGTCCGGAGCTGCATGGCTGACGGCAATTAAAAATTTGATACTATGTGTGAGCTGTTGCACTAGAAAATTAAAGAAGAATTAACCAATGTAGGTCACTTGCACACCGGTAACACTAGGCCTGAAGGTGGTCAATGCATCAGGGAAGACCTTGATTTTGCTTTTGCTTGCCAATCGAGCTGCATAGGATAATGGTTTCGATTACAGGGAATTCTGTCTGTTGTTTACGTGTGCGACGACTACCAGCTGTGTGACGTCCAAACTGTAATGCCAATGCCATACATTGTCAAAAACTCAAAATTGGCTGACTGTGCCTGAATTGCTGCTGTGTGACTCTCAGATTCAAAAGGCGTACGCAGCGGGGCCATCCACGTGTCATATACCGGTAAATAAAATCCCGGTGGTAAAAAGATGGCCACGAACAACGCCACATGCATGCATGGCGGCTTCTCAGGTCGCTGGGGTACATTTCTTAACGCGTTCGTCCCTTTGCATGGAACGTCTCTCTCGCGCGCCGTTGGATTTTCTTCACCCCCTATATTCGGCGGGCATCCCATTCGATCGCCCCCACCACCTCCATAGCGAGAATTAGCTGGCTTTCAAAGTTGCCCTTCAGAGTTTCAAGTATAAAGAGATGGCAGTACGTTGTCACCCATTTTCCTGTCGAGCAAATCCCAGTTTGTTGCCAGGGAATTATGTTGTGAGAATGAGTAACAACGCGGAATGGAAGTGTAGGCGCGCAAATAAAAATGAGGCAAAAGGCATTCTTGAAAAGATCATGCACCACCTCAATATGTCGTCCCAAACCCTTACACGTCTCAATATTTTTGGCCCAAACTAATACCCGTACCCGCACCTCGGGTTTTAAATTGTTTCCATACCCATATCCGGCCGGGTGCGGGTAATACCCATCTCGATCACTTTACCCAATTCACACTTCACCATGTAATGTTTAGCATTTTTCGCATATATACACAAAATTTCAGCATGCATACTACAAAATTTCAACAAATATATACCATATTTTAGCATTTTACACATGCATATCACGATTTGTTGTGCGATGGAATAAAAAATGGTATTAATTTACAAAAGTGGGTAGCAATAAGCATGAACTAGATGGCACCAAACAATCACATATGTAAGAGAACTTTTTAGAGAAACATTCACATATGTTCTTTCTTCTTTTTCCAATTACAAGACAAACAAGAGGGACACAATTTTCTATAATTATCTTATATTGAAGTTACTTCTGCGGCCCTACTTTAAAATGATAAAATGAAGGAGACTATAATAAGATCAAAACAAAACCACGTGTTCACAAAACAAGATCAATGCATTTAAATAAGATCATGCACATGGGTATGGGGTTTTGGGTGGAGGCTAGCGGTTACATTTTCGTACGCGGGTATGCGGGTACATGGGTATGGGTATTGCCTTTCCCAACCCATACCCGGCTTACCCGATGGGTATAATTTTTTTTAGCACTTATAAACCCATGGGTATTTATTTTTCCTAAACCCATACCCTAATAGGGTTTTTACCCGCTGGGTTCGTGGGTTGCGGGTACCCATTGCAATGTTGAGCACCACCGAACCTCAATAACTACAGACATAACAAGCCGCCGATGTGCCTTGTTACCGCTCCTCTACCGGAGTCATCTCGACCGTGGCAATGGTAGCTAGAAAGTCTTCATGCACATGCTCCTAAAACCAATGCCGCAGAGCTGCTGTCATCACCATAAAACCCTTGAATAGCCTAAAGTGTCTGACGCTAAATCTCACCGGCACGCGCGCACATAGAAAAAATCTAAGTTCACCTTGCCACCTGAAGGAGACTGCAGGGACGAAGTTTCGTCGACTCAGTCTTGATGAACGAACTTCTACCAAAATATTGTGCAATCTTCGATTATGATCTTGTGGTGAATCAAGCACTGATTTTACCGAGCAATTAAAAGTCAAATAAGGAACGAACTTCAAGTAAAGCGTGGAGCCACATAGAAACAATTTTTCTCTACGACTAGCTGAGAAGAGGATAAAATAGCTGAATACAACTAAATGAGCCTGATGAGAGGTGGCATTGCTCCGACTGGTGTGCTAGACAGGGTATGCATGGGCATCGAGCGAAGACGATACGTAACACACTACACCACAGCACCAAATTCCCTACCGACGTTGGTCGGGAAAGGTCAGTATACACCAACATACAGTTGGTCGGCAATGTTTCTATCGGCCTGTAGGTCGGTAATGCTTGTACAGGCAACTGACTGTCGGCCGGGAATAGTCAGACATTTAGTGTCCCATTTTCGGACGGTAATAGGCTTACACCCAGCCAACCATCGGTCGGGAAACATTACCGACCGACAGATCGTTGGGCCAGCAAAAAAGCACGCGCCAATCGTTTGGGCCAGCGAAATTTAGCTAGCGCGCGGGGCTAAAAGAGGCTTCGCGCCAACCAGGCCCAAAAATCATCCAACCAGCCTTTCTCCCTTACCCCTACCAGCCACCACACATTAACCCTATCCCCATCCACGCGTTGTTTCGGGCGACGGCGCCGCCGTTCTCTTGTTCTCTTCTTCGCGCACCGCAGTCCGCTCCGCGACCGCTCCATCCCCTGCTCACCTGCCTCACCTTATCCCCTCCTCCTCCCACTCTCTCTTCCTTTATGTGCTCCCGTGCTCCTAGTGCCTCCTTCGGTGTCCCGCAGCCAGATGCGGCCGCCTAGGGTTCGCTGCGGCCGGAGATGGCTACCATGGAGGTCGTCCCCTTCAGATCTAGCGGCCCAGTCCTCTACCAGGTGCCGTAGTCAAGGAGGACAGAGCGCCATCACCAGGCTGGTGCAGGGTGAGCTCTGGCCCTCCTACCGACCGGTGTGTACCTTGCTCTTGGGGTAGCACCGAGCGACGGCGGCGACTACAAGATGCAGCAGAAGCGGCGCATGGCCAAGAATCTAGGCCTCCGACCATTGGCGGTTGTTGTTGTGGCAGAAGAGTCGGTACAGAGTTCGCGCCTCCGCCCTGTTCAGCCTTGCCTCCATCAGCTTTGGAACTCCCAGTAAGCATATTCATAATCCTGTCTTCATCGTGATTGTGTAAAAAGCTGGATATGGATGAAGACGAAGACCAAGGGCAGATTTCGTATATCTGCTAGCTTTACATCTGTTTTCTGTAGTTTATTTTTGCCACGTGAAGCAGGATGATTTTAGATTTGTTCATGAAATTGGATGTAATAGAGATAGGACTGTAATGCCCAGATGTATTTTCAAGTGGATACCTATTGCCTAAACTACAAGAACACTAAGAGAAGGTCACTGAATCCAATTTTATTTTAAATTAAGCGGGCGAGTGGCGGGAATCGAACCCGTAGTGCTAGCAGTTTTTTTTTGTTTTGCAGCACTTGCTTTAATTGAAGGTTTGCATCATAAATAGGACAAGAGAGATCCATGATCACATTTGCGATGTCTGAAGCCTAAAGCTAACACTAAATGAACCGGTTCAAGTTCTAGCAGGAATAAGTATAATTTTTGCACGATTATGTTTTAGTAGACCTAATAGTGTAATTTGTTTCAACTGTTTAGTCTCCAGGCTGTACATTAGGCCAACAGGCCAATACTGCTTTTTATAGTTAGGGTTGTTATTATATGGAAAACACATACTGGTTGGGTGCTACAGTTTGTCCATTTCAGGTCAACAATTTCTAAGCTTCCATATTTTACGTGACTCCATTTTTATGCAGGTGATGAGCTGGAGCTCCCAAATAGACACTGTGCTTCATAATCAGCTCCAAATTCTCAATCCTGTAGCGCTAACATTATTTGGTAAAACAATGGAAATACGTTTCACAAAAATAGTGGTACATGATAAAAACCATATCCATATGATGATACAAAAAGCGGCACCTAAATCAAGTGCATACCATTCTTAATCCTGTCTCCAGGTACTTTAATTTCCAAGAAAGTCTGGCCCTCAACAACCTTATTATCTTAGTGATTCCTGATCTTCCATCAAAGAATATCAATTCATTGCAAATACAACACAATTATTATCGATTTCTTTTCATTGCTATCAAGTACTACCTGGTACCAAAATATAAGACGTTTTTGTAGGCTAAACTAGCCTACAAAAATGTCTTATATTTTGATATGGAGGTAATAACTTTTTGACCATAATCCAAATCGAAACCATCAAAATCGTTTGATTTATAGGGTTCTTCCTCCTGGCAGCGGCGCAATTTGTTGGCTTGCTCATCAGCTGTGATACCCCATGTCCCCTGTCCGCACCTGCTGGTGAGCTCTTCCCGAATGCTTCTGTATATTCCTTTGGCTGTAACTTATTGCATGAGAAAACAGGTTCCATGCTTTTTCTTTTCCATTTGAACCATGTGAAGAGCCATTTCCAGTAATTCCATTAATTCCCTGCATCCTCTGGTTCTGCTATTATTCTATTAGGCTTTTACTGTTAATTTGGACATGCTAGTTATTTAGCATTTTTGTGAGACATTCGTAGCTATTCTGATGGTGCTCCTTTAGTAAATATGTTCTTACCTCTGCCATGTCAGGGGCACTTAGACATGAAAGGATATGTTTCAGATATGAAGGTATGCAAATATATATAGCATCATCAAGCAATGGAGGAAGCCAGATCTCAAAATCGACAAAATGAGATGTAGAACTTAATTAGTTCCTGGAGCATATACCTAGATGATCATAGATCATGCAGGTTCTTAACATGGAAATGCTCTTAGAAAGGTGGTTTACATGGATGTTGTCCTCTGTTTGTCTAACCAAAAGTATGGCGAGTGTTACCATAATGTACTCCCTCCGTTTCTAAATATAAGACCTTTTAGAGGTTTCAATACGGACTACGTACGGATGTATATAGAGGCAGTTTAGAGTCTAGATTCACTCATTTTGCTTCAAATGTAGTAAGTATTGTAATATCTAAAAAGGCTTATATTATTTAGGAACAAAGGGAGTAGTTACACTGTCGTTCACTTATAGTAGGATAGTCAAGTGATTATTTTTCGCTTCTGCTTCACATGGTTGTGTTGGAAATATGCCCTAGAGGCAATAATAATAGCATTATTATTATATTTCCTTATTCATGATAATTGTCTTTATTCGTGCTATAATTGTGTTAACCGGAAATCGTAATACATGTGTGAATAACAGACAACAACATGTCCCTAGTGAGCCTCTAGTTGACTAGCTCGTTGATCGACAGATAGTCATGGTTTCGACTATGGACATTGGATGTCATCGATAACGGATCACATCATTAGGAGAATGATGTGATGGACAAGACCCAATCCTAAACATAGCATAAGATCGCATAGTTCGCTTGCTAGAGTTTTCCAATGTCAAGTATCCTTTCCTTAGACCATGAGATCGTGTAACTCCCGGATACCGTAGGGAGTGCTTTGGGTGTGCCAAACGTCACAACGTAATCGGGTGACTATAAAGGTATACTACGGGTATCTCTGAAAGTGTCTGTTGGGTTACATGGATCGAGACTCGATTTGTCACTCCGCTTGACGGAGAGGTATCACCGGGCCCTCTCGGTAATGCATCATCACAATGAGCTCAAGGTGATCAAAGTGTTTGATCACGGGATCATGCATTACGGTAACGAGAAAAGTGACTTGCCGGTAACGAGATTGAACGAGGTATTGGTATACCGACGATCGAATCTCGGGCAAGTAAAATACCGATTGACAAAGGGAATCGTATACGGGATTATTTGAATCCTTGACATCGTGGTTCATCCGATGAGATCATCGTGGAGCATGTGGGAGCCAACATGGGTATCCAGATCCCGCTGTTGGTTATTGCCCGAGAGCCGCCTCGGTCATACGCATGGTTCCCGAACCCGTAGGGTCTACACACTAAGGTTCGTGAACGCTAGGGTTGTAGGAATATGTATGTGCAGTAACCCGAATGTTGTTGAGTCCCGGATGAGATCCTGGACGTCACGAGGAGTTCCGGAATGGTCCGGAGGTAAAGAATTATATATAGGAAGTGCTGTTTGACCATCGGGACAAGTTTGGTGATATCGGTATTGTCTGGGACCACCCGAGGGGTCCCGGGTCCACCAAGTGGGGCCACCAGCCCCAAGGGGCCACATGGGCCCTAGGTGGTGCGCCTAGGCCCACATGGGCCAAGGGGAACCAGCCCCAAGGGGCCCATGCGCCTAGGGTTTAAGGAGGAAGAGTCCATGAGGGGAAGGCACCTCCGAGGTGCCTTGGGAGGGTGGACACCTCCCCTTCTTGGCCGCACCCTCCCTTGGAGGAGGGGCAAGGCTGCGCCTCTTCCCTCCTTGGCACCTATATAAAGGGGGAGGGAGGGGCAGCAGCACCTTTGCCTCGGACGCCTCCTCTCCCTCTCCAACACATCCTCCTCCTCCGTAGTGCACGGCGAAGCCTGCCGAGTATCTTGCAAGTTCCACCATCACCACGCCGTCGTGCTGCTGGAGCCATCGTCCTCAACCTCTCCTTCACCATGCTGGATCAAGAAGAAGGAGACGTTACGCTGACCGTACGTGTGTTGAACGCGGAGGTGCCGTCCGGTCTGAACTAGATCATCGGGGACTTGGATCGCGGCAAGGTCGACTACCACATCCACGTTCACTCCGAAGCTTCCGCTATGCGATCTACAAAGTGGTATGTAGATGCTATTTAATCTGAATACTCGTTGCTAGATGAACTCATAGATGGATCTTGGTGAAACCGTAGGAAAAATTTTAATTTTACGCAACGCTCCCCAACAAAGGTATCGAGCTAGGTCTATGCGTAGTTCTTCTTGGCGCGAGTAGAACACAATTTGTTGTGGGCGTAGATGTTGTCAATTCTTCTTGCCGTTACTAGTCAATCTTGATTCAGCGGTATTGTGGGATGAAGCGGCCGGACCAACCTTACACGCACGCTTACGTGAGACCGGTTCCACCGACTAACATGCACTAGTTGCATAAGGTGGTCTGGCGGTGTCTGTCTCTCCTACTTTAGTTGGATCGGATTCGATGAACAGGGTCCTTATGAAGGGTAAATAGAGATTGACAAATCACGTTGTGGTTTGAACGTAGGTAAGAAAACGTTCTTGCTAGAACCCTAATTCAGCTACGTAAAATTTGCAACAACAAATAGAGGACGTCTAACATGTTATTGAAGCAATTGCTTTGTGATATGATATTGCCAGAAGTTGTGATGAATGATGAATGATCTATATGTGATGTATGAGATGTTCATGCTATTGTAATAGGAATCACGACTTG
This sequence comes from Aegilops bicornis, assembly GCA_021605145.1. Classification (NCBI taxonomy): domain Eukaryota; kingdom Viridiplantae; phylum Streptophyta; class Magnoliopsida; order Poales; family Poaceae; genus Aegilops; species Aegilops bicornis. The sequence goes on from CM038669.1 coordinate 697,045,222, forward strand.
CATGTCGATGAGTATGACAACGGCAGGAGCCATAGGAGTTGTCTTTATTTTTGTATGACCTGCGTGTCATTGAAGAACGCCATGTAAACTACTTTACTTTATTGCTAAACACGTTAGTCATAGAAGTAGAAGTAGTCGTTGGCGTGACAACTTCATGAAGACACGATGATGGAGATCATGATGATGGAGATCATGGTGTCATGACCGGTGACAAGATGATCATGGAGCCTCAAGATGAAGATCAAAGGAGCTATATGATATTGGCCATATCATGTCACTACTTTATATAATTGCATGTGATGTTTATTATGTTTTATGCATCTTGTTTACTTAGAACGACGGTAGTAAATAAGATGATCCCTCATAATAATTTCAAGAAGTGTTCACCCTAACTGTGCACCGTTGCTAAGGTTCGCTGATTCAAGCACCACGTGATGATCGGGTGTGATAGGTCCTTACGTTCGCATACAACGGGTGTAAGACAGATTTACACACGCAAAACACTTAGGTTGACTTGACGAGCCTAGCATGTACAGACATGGCCTCGGAACACGTAAGACCGAAAGGTCGAGCATGAGTCGTATAGAAGATACGATCAACATGAAGATGTTCACCGATGTTGACTAGTCCGTCTCACGTGATGATCGGACACGGCCTAGTTGACTCGGATCATGTAATACTTAGATGACTAGTAGAGGGATGTCTATCTAAGTGGGAGTTCATTAAATTTGATTAAATGAACTTTATTATCATGAACTTAGTCTAAATATTTACAATATGTCTTGTAGATCAAATGGCCAACGTAGTTCTCAATTTCAACGCTGCTCCTAGAAAACCAAGCTGAAAGACGATGGTAGCAACTATACGGACTGGGTCCGAACCTGAGGATTATCCTCTTAGCTGCCAAGAAAGATTATGTCCTAAGAGCACCGCTGGGTGACGCACCTATTCTCCCTGCAGAACAAGACGTTATGAACGCTTGGCGATCACGCCGCGATGATTACTCCCTCGTTCAAGGCGGCATGCTTTACAGCTTAGAGCCGGGCTCCAAAAGCGTTTTGAGAGACATGGAGCATATGAGATGTTCAAGAGCTGAAAATGGTTTTCCAAGCTCATGCCCGGTCGAGAGATATGAAGTCTCCGACAAATTCTTTAGCTGTAAGATGGAGGAAAATGGCTCACAAGGAACACATACTCAAAATGTCAGGTTGCACAACCGCTTGACTCAACTGGAAGTTAATCTCCCGGATGAAGCGGTCATTGACAGAATCCTCCGATCGCTTCCACCTAGCTACAAGAGCTTTGTGATGAACTACAATATGCAGGGGATGGTAAAGACCATTCCTGAAGTACATGCTATGCTGAAATCAGCAGAGGTAGAAATCAAGAAGGAGCATCGAGTGTTGATGGTGAATAAAACCACTAAGTTCAAGAAGGGCAAGGGTAAAAAGAACTTCAAGAAGGACGGCAAGGAAGTTGCCGCTACCGATAAGCAAGTTTCCGAAGAAGCCAAAGAATGGACCCAAGCCCGAAACTGAGTGCTTTTATTGCAAGGGAAGTGGTCATTGGAAGCGGAACTGCCCCAAATACTTAGCGGACAAGAAGGCCGGCAAAACCAAAGGTATATGTGATATACATGTAATTGATGTGTACCTTACCGATTACTGTAGTAGCTCTTGGGTATTTGATACGGTGCAGTTGCTCATATTTGTAACTCAAAGCAGGAGCTGCGGAATAAACGGAGATGGCGAAGGGCGAGGTGACGATGCGTGTCGGGAATGGTTCCAAGGTCGATGTGATCGCCGTCGGCACACTGCCTCTGCATTTACCTACGGGATTAGTTTTAAACCTCAATAATTGTTATTTAGTGCCAAGTTTGAGCATGAACATTGTATCTGGATCTCGTTTAATTCGAGATGGCTACTCATTTAAATCCGAGAATAATGGTTGTTCTATTTATATGAGAGATATGTTTTATGGTCATGCTCCGATGGTTAATGGTTTATTTTTAATGAATCTCGTACGTGATGATACACATATTCATAGTGTGAGTACCAAAAGAGTTAAAGTTGATAACAATAGTCCCACATATTTGTGGCACTGCCGCCTTTGGTCACATAGGTGTCAAACGCATGAAGAAGCTCCATGCAGATGGACTTTTAGAGTCTCTTGATTATGAATCATTTGACACGTGAACCATGCCTCATGGGTAAAATGACCAAGACTCCATTCTCAGGAACAATGGAGCGAGCAACCAACTTATTGGAAATCATACATACCGATGTGTGCGGTCCAATGAGTGTTGAGGCTCATGGTGGCTATCGTTATGTTCTCACCCTCACCGATGACTTGAGTAGATATGGGTATGTCTACTTAATGAAACACAAGTCTGAGACCTTTGAAAAGTTCAAGGAATTTCAGAGTGAGGTTGAAAATCAACGTGATAGAAAGATCAAGTTTCTACGATCAGATCGTGGAGGAGAATACTTGAGTCACGAATTTGGCACACACTTAAGAAAATGTGGAATAGTTTCACAACTCACGCCGCTGGAACACCTCAGCGTAATGGTGTGTCCGAACGTCAGAATCGCACTCTATTAGATATGGTGCGATCTATGATGTCTCTTACCGATTTACCGCTATCTTTTGGGGCTATGCTTTAGAGACTGCCGCATTCACTTTAAATAGGGCTCCGTCGAAATCCGTTGAGACGACACCGTATGAATTATGGTTTGGGAAGAAACCTAAGCTGTCGTTTCTAAAAGTTTGGGGATGCGATGCTTATGTCAAGAAACTTCAACCCGAGAAGCTCGAACCCAAGTCGGAAAAATGCGTCTTCATAGGATACCCGAAAGAAACTGTTGGGTATACCTTCTACCTCAGATCCGAAGGCAAGATCTTTGTTGTTAAGAATGGATTCTTTCTGGAGAAAGAGTTTCTCTCGAAAGAAGTAAGTGGGAGGAAAGTAGAACTTGATGAAGTGTTATCTCTTGAACCGGAAAATGGCAAAACTCAAGAAAACGCTTTCTCGTGAGCCCGCACCGACTAGAGAGGAAATTAATGATGATGATCAAGATGCTTACGATCAAGCTCCTACCGAAATTGAAGGTCCACAAGGACACGTTCCGCACTGCAGTGGTACGGCAACCCTGTCTTGGAAATCATGTTGTTAGACAACGATGAACCTTCGAACTATGAGGAAGCAATGGCGGGCCCGGATTCCGACAAATGGCTGGAAGCCATGAAATCCGAGATAGGATCCATGTATGAAAACGGCGTATGGACTTTGACCGACTTGCCCGTTGAACGGCGAGCCATAGAAAATAAATGGATCTTTAAGAAGAAGATGACGCGGATGGTAATGTGACCATCTATAAAGCTCGGCTTGTCGCTAAGGGTTATCGACAAGTTCAAGGGGTTGACTACGATGAGACTTTCTCACCGGTAGCGAAAGTGAAGTCCGTCGTAATCATGTTAGCAATTGCCGCATACTATGATTATGAGATATGGCAAATGGACGTCAAAACGGCATTCCTTAATGGTTTCCTTAAGGAAGAATTGTATATGATGCAGCCGGAAGGTTTTGTCGATCCTAAGAATGTCGACAAGGTATGCAAGCTCCAACGCCGATTTATGGGCTGGTGCAAGCATCTCGGAGTTGGAACATTCGCTTTGATGAGATGATCAAAGCGTTTGGGTTTACAGACTTATGGAGAAGCCTGTGTTTACAAGAAAGTGAGTGGGAGCTCAGGAGCATTTCTCATATTATATGTAGACGACATACTTTTGATGGGAAATGATATAGAACTCTTGGACAGCATTAAGGCCTATTTGAATAAAAGTTTTTCAATGAAGGACCTTGGAGAAGCTGCTTATATATTAGGCATCAAGATCTATAGAGATAGATCGAGACGCCTCATAGGTCTTTCACAAAGCACATACCTTGATAAGATATTGAAGAAGTTCAATATGGATCAATCTAAGAAGGGTTCTTACTGTGTTACAAGGTGTGAAATTGAGCTCAGCTCAATGTCCCACCACGCAGAAGATATAGAAGAGATGAGTGTCATCCCCTATGCCTCAGCCATAGGTTCTATTATGTATGCCATGCCGTGTACCCAGACCTGATGTAAACCTTGCCGTAAGTTTGGTAGGAAGGTACCAAAGTAATCCCGGCAAGGAACACCGGACGGCAATGGTCAAGAATATCCTGAAGTACCTAAAAAGGACTAAGGAAATGTTTCTCGTTTATGGAGGTGACGAAGAGCTCGTCAGAAAGGTTACGTCGACGCTTAGCTTCGACACAGATCTGAATGACTCTAAGTCACAAACCCGGATACGTGTATATTTTGAATGGTGGGGCGATGGTAGTGCGATTTGCAAGCAAAGCGTCGTGGCGGGATCTACATGTGAAGCGGAGTACATGGCAGCCTCGGAGGCAGCACATGAAGCAATTTGGGTGAAGGAGTTCATCACCGACCTCGAGTCATACCCAATGCGTCGGGGCCAATCAAGCTCTTCCGTGACAACACCGGAGCTATTGCACTTGCAAAGGAGCCCAGGTTTCACAAGAAGACTAGGCACATCAAGCGTCGCTTCAACTCCATTCGTGAAAATGTTCAAGATGGAGACATAGAAATTTGTAAAGTGCACACGGATCTGAATGTCGCAGATCCGCTGACTAAACTCTCTCCCTAAGGCAAAACATGATCAGCACCGTAACTCTATGGGTGTTCGATTCATCACAATGTAACTAGATTATTGACTCTAGTGCAAGTGGGAGACTGTTGGAAATATGCCCTAGAGGCAATAATAATAGCATTATTATTATATTTCCTTATTCATGATAATTGTCTTTATTCGTGCTATAATTGTGTTAACCGGAAATCGTAATACATGTGTGAATAACAGACAACAACATGTCCCTAGTGAGCCTCTAGTTGACTAGCTCGTTGATCGACAGATAGTCATGGTTTCCTGACTATGGACATTGGATGTCATCGATAACGGGATCACATCATTAGGAGAATGATGTGATGGACAAGACCCAATCCTAAACATAGCATAAGATCGTATAGTTCGTTTGCTAGAGTTTTCCAATGTCAAGTATCCTTTCCTTAGACCATGAGATCGTGTAACTCCGGATACCGTAGGAGTGCTTTGGGTGTGCCAAACGTCACAACGTAATCGGGTGACTATAAAGGTATACTACGGGTATCTCTGAAAGTGTCTGTTGGGTTACATGGATCGAGGCGGGATTTGTCACTCCGCTTGACGGAGAGGTATCACCGGGCCCTCTCGGTAATGCATCATCACAATGAGCTCAATGTGATCGAAGTGTTTGATCACGGGATCATGCATTACGGTAACGAGAAAAGTGACTTGCCGATGCGAGATTGAACGAGGTATTGGTATACCGACGATCGAATCTCGGGCAAGTAAAATACCGATTGACAAAGGGAATCGTATACGGGATTATTTGAATCCTTGACATCGTGGTTCATCCGATGAGATCATCGTGGAGCATGTGGGAGCCAACATGGGTATCCAGATCCCGCTGTTGGTTATTGCTCGAGAGCCGTCTCGGTCATGTCTGCATGGTTCCCGAACCCGTAGGGTCTACACACTTAAGGTTCGGTAACGCTAGGGTTGTAGGAATATGTATGTGCAGTAACCCGAATGTTGTTCGGAGTCCCGGATGAGATCCTGGACGTCACGAGGAGTTCCGGAATGGTCCGGAGGTAAAGAATTATATATAGGAAGTGCTGTTTGACCATCGGGACAAGTTTCGGTGATATCGGTATTGTCTTGGGACCACCGGAGGGTCCCGAGGTCCACCAAGTGGGGCCACCAGCCCCAAGGGGCCACATGGGCCCTAGGTGGTGCGCCTAGGCCCACATGGGCCAAGGGGAACCAGCCCCAAGGGGCCCATGCGCCTAGGGTTTAAGGAGGGAAGAGTCCATGAGGGGAAGGCACCTCCAGGGTGCCTTGGGAGGGTGGACACCTCCCCCTTCTTGGCCGCACCCCTCCCTTGGAGGAGGGGCAAGGCTGCGCCCTCTTCCCTCCTTGGCACCTATATAAAGGGGGAGGGAGGGGCAGCAGCACCTTGCCCTGGACGCCTCCCTCTCCCTCTCCAACACATCCTCCTCCTCCGTAGTGCACGCGAAGCCCTGCCGAGTATCAAGTTCCACCATCACTGCCTTGCCGTCGTGCTGCTGCTGGAGCCATCTTCCTCAACCTCTCCTTCACCTTGCTGGATCAAGAAGAAGGAGGCGTTACGCTGACCGTCGTGTGTTGAACAGCGGAGGTGCCGTCCGTTCGGCACTAGATCATCGGTGAATTGGATCGCGGCAAGTTCGACTACCTCATCCACGTTCACTCCGAAGCTTCCGTTGCGATCTACAAAGTGGTATGTAGATGCTATTTAATCTGAATACTCGTTGCTAGATGAACTCATAGATGGATCTTGGTGAAACCGTAGGAAAAATTTTAATTTTCTGCAACGTTCCCCAACAGGTTGTTGGTTGGAAAAAAAGTTTATATCTTTTGTTCTACACTGGTTTGCTCAATTCCCATGAATTGGTAACTGGACTGTCTTGCCATTGTTGTGTATATTAGTTTCTTCCTAAAAAAGAGAGTTTTTATGCAACCCTTCATAGACACTACCGTGGATCTCGAGTGGCGAAATGTTCTTTTTTGGACCTTCGAGTGGCGAAATGTTATTACTTAGGTTCATGAAATGGGAAAAAAATCAAGAGTTTAATTTTCTTGAGTACTGCATCAATGATGTAGGCAAATAAGTTATCCTATGTTAGATCCATCCAGTTATGTACTTTTGCTGCCACTAGTCGTGAACTATATGCAGCATTGAGCATTCTAATTACTCTTCTGCATTGTTCTCTATGTCGACAACTGCTGTAGTGTAGGATGAAGCGATGGCATGTATGATTGATGTAGTTTCATCTCAATAAGAACTATTTGGTGCATAGTATGTTGGTCCCGCCTACTCGTTGTAACTCCTGATTTTGATGGATTTTTTCTTGGTTTTGATTATACAATCTAGAATTTGTACCGTTTTCAGCCAAATTCAACAGAGTATATCATCCAATACTAACAATTTCAATTATCATGGTATATTCAAGTCAAAGCTAAATACTAGTCTGTGTCCGCCTACCTTGGGAAAGATTGCAGGTTAATCTACTTTGGTGTTGTAGGTTCTTTTCTTCTTATTCTTATTCTTTAGGTTTTATCTCTTATTCCTATTTCCATTCAGGGCGAAAAAAGCTGGGAACTATTTGGACACATGTACCTTTTAGGTGTTCTCCCTTACTACCCAAAACAATGTTAGGTGGGCTAAGATAATACTTTTAGGTGTTCAAAATGAGTCACATCTATAATTAGCTTTCAGCTTGCTATATCCAGTGTGAACTACTGGAAATATGTACATCTACTGAAAGAGTCATAGTTATTTATATTTAGCTTTCAGCTCATTGTATCCACTATCTGTAAGGTTGTATGTTTATTGTTTTGGAAATAGATGTGGGAATATTGGCTGCTGGTACCTATGTACAGTAACTTAAGTATATCCTCGGGAACACTATATGCTCAGCAATCATACAAAGTAAATGATGTATTTCCTTTTAATGGATAGATAAAAAGTGGATGGGGCGCTTCCATGCTACATCCATGGCTACTGCTGGAAGTTGATTGACGATCTTCATGTCCCAAAATGCTAGTTTTATAGATTTGGCAAGTATATTCTTCATTTTATGTTGTTGTGTGTGTGCACAGTGCACATGTGAATTTTCCATGCATTCAATTTCATAAATTAATTGAGCATTCTAAAAGTTGGGACTTGTTTAACTTTTGTAGGAAGCAAATATAAGGACTGGACTCAGAATGAACCATGAAGCCAGCGGTCCACGTCAACTAGATGTCTGAGCTTTCATTTTGTACAACTGATTCCTCGTGCTTGCATCTTTTATCTGTCCTTTTGTGAACCTGATGTATGGTGGCTTGGTGGTTATGTTTAGAATAGACTGAAGTGTATGTATGTGACGATTAGTTAATGAAATAAAAAATGTTTGGTGCACCTGAAATATGGTGTCTTGGTGATTATGCTTAGAATGCATGAATTACATGTATGCGACCGCCAGTACAATAGCTTAATTAAATTGTGGTTGGCTAAACAAAATGTTGAAGAATTGTTGGTTGGCAAAGGAAAACACCATCTGATTGTTGGTTGGCAAAACAAACCCTATCGGACAGTTGGTCGGGAAAGCCCAACACTAAGCCCATCAGAATGTTGGTCGGGAAAGGCCCATGGCTGCCCCAACGAACTGTTGGTCGGGAAAGGCCCATTGCTACCCCATCAGACTGTCGGTCGGGGAAGGCCCATAGTAGGCCCAACATACTGTTGGTCGGGAAAGGTACTCCATAGCCATCGAGCAATCAGTCGGGAAAGATATGTCGGTTGGGAAAGGGTTTTCCTGTCTGGACTTTTCCTAACAGACGCGGTCGGTCGGCAATAGTCTTTCCCAACCGACTGTCTATCGGCGAAAGCTGTATTTCCGACCAACCTAGTTGTTGGCGATATAGTGTTGTGGTGTAGTGACATGTGCCTCCTTGCCATGTGGGAGATATGAAAGCACCGGAATGCCCATAGTCTTTGACGGAGTAACGGCCTGCCTCCCGCTGGTTCTGCACCTGATTGCGAGCGAGAGTAAGGTGTGGATGCAGGCGGGACTGCTACGAGAAGAGTTGGATGCGTTCTTTGTGGAGACGCTGGAATGGGCACATGGCGAGTAATCAAGATAGCTCATAGGAGGTGGACGGCGCGTAACGCCATGTAATCTCTTGTTGTAACTAAACCACGGAGGGTTCTTTCCCCTTCTTCTATAATATGTGATATACATACTAGTGCATATTCGAGAATAAAACGAAGTAGAGGATAAAAGGGTTGAATACAACTGAAGGTGGCCGATGAGATGATAAAATACTTAATACAAGGGAGCCCGAGGAAAAATTCAGGACCCTAATATTTGTGGAACGACAGTTGGGCGTTGCCCTTCAGCAAACAATTCGTTCGCTCGCGAAGGCTCCCTCTCGTGAATGTTTCAACCGTTCGCTATGGTGGATGTACCCTTCACCAATTCATTCACTCTGGTGCGACTTATGGTTGACCCAAAGGCCCAGCTAACTTTTTTGTGGTGAAAAAATATCATCAACAAAAAAAAGAGACACTAATTGCCATGATCTGAATAATGGAAAAACAATGCATGCTACTTTATAAAACCAACATTTCTCTAATTTATAAAATTACAATGAGTATAAAAAAGGTTGTGTGATCTATAAAAATAAAATAGCCATTCTAAACTTTTAAAACTCCCATATTCTACATAAAAAATGCTTTAGCTAGATAAGACCAAAAATTGGATTCTATAGTTACATTTCATTTTTCGAAATACGAAAACAAAATCACACATGGGAATTGTCATGGTCAAAAAAGGAAAAAAAATTGCCATGTGCCATTAACAATAAAATGGCATCCTCCCAAATTATTAAAAATTCCATCCCCTTAATAATTGAAATGTCATGGTATTAATAATAAAAAATGACATGTTGTAAATAATAAAATACCAAGTTATTCATAAAAAAATGGCATGCTATGAATAATAAATTACCATGTGAGAAAGTAGGAAAAAGATCCAGAAATTGCCATGGACTTGTAAAATGGCAGAGGGCCAAAAATTAGGTTTTTATCTTTCAAAAGATGGAAAGAAATCAGGATTTTTGGATATTTTTGGCGGATTTTCAAGTGAAAAATGAATTACAAACACAAATTAGCTTCAAATACAGATATAGAGTAGCAGCTTAAACACTAGATTTCACCACCCCGCATCAGTCCGTTGGCAAAAATATATAGCCAAGCGCATGTGTCATGCATCACACACACAGTGGCGGCTGTGCTTGGTGGTAATCGACTTTGATGTTGATTCAACAATTTTCACATGGTTCCGCCACGTCACGAGTCGTCGGGTGTGCTTCCATTCCATTCTCCAGGCTCGTGCCGGTCCTCTTATGAAGCGGCCACCATTCTCCAGGCTACCCGATGTGGGACTAATAAAAAAAATTTTTTTTGAGAAGAATGTGGGACTAATAATTAAGCTGCCTTCTCTGTACACCGTGCAGCGAGCAAGCCCATCACGTCCCCCGCAGAAAAGCCAGCCCACCGCTCAAAAAAACCACATTCGTCCAAGTTCCAGGCGACCGACCGAGGGAGAAGAAGGGAGGGATGCCGCGAGTAATTGACGTTTTTTCTTTTTTGGGAGTCGCGAGTAATTGACGTTGGTCGCAGCCGGCCGGCCGATGATCGGTCGAGCTGAGGGCCAACACGTACGTGTACGTGTACAGCACGCACTGAATGTTCAGTGTCACCTCTGAATTCTGAAGTTGGAGGTTATCATCGGCAATTAGTGCAGGATAGGCACAGGGTGCCACCACTGCTTATCAATGAGAAGGTGGCTCTGGTGTGTAGAAGAGTGCAGCATTGAGGTGGAGGGCGGGCTCGGCTGAGGTGCTCGGCGGGGCTTCTTCGAACCACCATGATTCCGGGTAGAGGCCAATGTAATTACGCGGGGCTGCTGCCACCTGGCTAGTCCTGATTTGCTAGTGTTCCCTGACCCTTTCTTGTCTGTCTCCTACGTAGTTGGGTCCCACACGGGAGCCAGCCAGGCCTCTTAGTTTTGGATCCGGCTTGCCTGCTCCCTTCCCATGCTCCCATCCGTGCTCCTACTTTATCCTACGGTTGTCTTTTTTCCTTTTTGCTTTCCACAAAAGTCTCGTCCCTTAGTTTCGATACAGATTGCATAGGGGATCCAATCGTATTCAGCCTCCACGTCGCCACCGGACCGACCGGAGGTGGGATCTAATTCCAAGCCGCCGCTGTATATCTGCCCGGGCGATCGCTCCGGCTCCCAGCCAGACGAGATGAAAATGAAACTCCCGTCGCGTCGCAAAACCACTCCCGCCAAACCGTCAACGTGCCGGTGAGTTCGTCCGCGCGCTAGCTTGAGATGTTTTTCCTTCCGCTACATAATCAGATCACAAGTTGCGCTTTTGACGCTATCAATATTGCATTTTTGACATTGTGACGTGATATCAATTTTGATTTGTTTCAATTCCAAAATGCAGAAAGTCGATCGAGATGACAGGATAAGCAGCTTGCCCGACGACATCTTGGTCAACATCCTCGACCAACTCAACGTACGCGACGCTGCCACAAACTGCGTCCTCTCCGGACGGTGGTGTCAGCTTCCTGCCATGCTCTCACGGCTTACAATAAGTGCTCAGGACTTCCTACCCTCAAAAGCTAAAACCAGCTTGTCCAAACATGAATTGGTTCGGAGGACCGATGAAGCTGTGGTCAAAGCCACAAGGAGCATACTGGCACGCAGGGATCCGGGTGGATGCACCATCAATCTCTTGAGGATGGCCTTCTACTTGAGAGATGATACCCCCATATCCATTGGGCATGCTGTTAGCAATGCCATGGCGACACACAAGATTGAGCAAGCCGAATTCACAGTTTTGGCAGACAAGAAATGTGTAGAGTACACCACTGACGATTTGGAGAACAATGGGGCACGGTTCGTGTCATTTTTGAACGAGTGTCCGGATGCATTTGCTGGTCTCACGCGCCTCTACCTGGAGAAATCGATATTTGCTACATCTGACTTTGTATCCAACATCACGGTCACTTGCAAGCAACTAAAATATTCAGGTTTTTTCCATTGCTACACGTACACGGAGGGTTTGATAACGCTTGAAGTTGAACACACACAACTGAGTGAACTATGTATTGTCAATTGTCGTTTTGGCATGGTCAAGCTCACCAGGGTGTTCTATTTTGTCACCGCTGCGGCAGAGCACTCCAGAGTGCTCTATTTTGTCAAGCCGACGAGGGAGGGCATTTGGGTGCTCTAGTTCACCTCCTGTGCACATGAGGTGTTTGATGAAATGCCCAAGCCACACTAGTTAAGCTTTCTCCTCTCAAAACTCGACCTCCGAGCTTTATTTTTAACGAGATTTGTCTAGATTTAGCAGTCCGTCACGCCCCGTCCCCGCCCCGTCTTCACCGCCGTCAATCGCCCGCGCCGATCTCGTCGCCGGCACCACCGTGGTGAGCCTCTTGTTCTTATCTTCTTTCTGAAAAAAAAAATTCTGACTTCAGATAGGTACTTGTCTAATTTTCTTACTTTTATTATTCCTTGTTATTATATAGTGCGATGGCCCTCGTCGGCCCTCGTTCTGTCTATGATTCAGATGTGGTATATATTATGTTTTCATAACTATTTGATTTATTGTTTATGACAATTATGCCGACCAATGTGACATAGATTTTATTTATCTAGGAGGTTGTTGAACCGGAAATTCCAACCGACCCTATTGTCGAGAGGTTAAATTTAGTTGAAGAAGAAAACAATTACTTGAAGGAAAAAGTAAGAAAAATTGAGGAGGAGAAGATGATATTGGAGTTGCATGTTATGGATGTCGTTGATGATCACAAGATCAAGATGGATGCAATGCGGTTGAAGATTGAAAAGATTAGAAAATATGCCATTCATACCGAGGCTTGGTATCATTATGCAGTTGGATCAGTTGTTACCTTGGTTGCGATTATGATCGCATCTGTTGTTGCATTGAAATGTTTTACATAATTTCAATTATGGTTTAATTAGATGCTCTGGAGAGCTATATGTTGTTCAATGAGAACTATGTATGTACTTTGGTTTTAATGCTCTAGCGAACTATGTATGTACTTTGGTTTCAGAGTTCATTTCAAATACTTTTCAACTTCATGGTCTTATAGCTCAAAATAATCAGTAAATGCATGAAAAATAACAAATGTAGTCAGAAAGGGTTGTAAATTGATGATGTGGCTTTGAATGGTGCATTTTGAACACAGAAAAACTATGGAGTTCAAATAAGTTCAAAAAATGAAATCCCTTTCTAACAAACGATTTTCCTTATGAAACTCCGATACTTCGAAAGAGATTGTCCGTTTTGTACACGAAGTGCATCCAGTTTTTGCCGTAACCCTCTCTACTTTCTCGCACATGCTATGTGGGTGAAATGATGATACCATGACAACTTGGAACCTTTTCAGAGTTCATTTCAAATGCTTTTCAATTTCATGGTCTTATAGCTCAGAATCTTCTAAATTAAAAACATTTCTTAAAAGATCCTATCGTCCGGGAAAAACTAAATTTTCCTTGTACGATGGTAACTGTGGAATTGTTGTTATACTGCCCACATGGGCCGGCCCACGAAGCTCTCGTTTGCTTAGCTTTTTTCTGCTCACCCCACTATTAGATCAGATAAATTGGCTATCTTTTTTAAATTTGGAGAATTTAATTTAATTAAAATATGTTCAAGGATTTTAAAAATAGTTCAAATCATAAAAACTAAAGAATTTTAGAAAACTTACATGAATTTAAAATATAGTCATGAGTTTTAAAATCCACAAGTTAAATATGTTTTCCAAATTTAAAAAATGTAGTAAATATGATTGAATCTAAAAATGTGAATTGTAATTTGTTTTATTATTCACAAATTTTAATAAGCGCTCATGAATTAAAATGTGTAAAAATGAAAAAGAGAAGGAGAAATAGAACTAAATAGCACACAACGGCAGTGCGTGTACGACTTCTGGTTGACCATGAGGCCTAGTTAATTCTTTTGGCTTAAAAAATGCCATCAACAAAAAAGGAGACCCTAATTGCCATGATTTGAATTATGATTTTTTTCTTGGCATGCTACTTTGTAAAACTGACATTTATCTAATTTATTAATTTACAATGAGTCAGAAAAAGTCATGTGATCTACAAAAATAACCATGCTAGACTTTAAAAACTAGACAAGAAAAGGCTAAACAGACTCAGTTTCCCAACCAATGGCCTTGATTGATTAGTCATGTTGTAGTAGAGCAAAAATGAAGGTCTTTTCTTATCGAGAAAAAAAAAACTAGCAATTAGCACCGATGATGTTTCTGTGGCTAAAGGCGATGATGCTCCATTGTAGCACCGCGGTGATGTTTCGGCGGCCTTGCTATCTCCAAACTACAACTACAACATCGCGAACAACCACAAAAAAGTATGTAAGAAAAAGGGGGAGGTGGGTGGCGCGGCGCCAAGCGTCCAAAGTCCTAAGTCCACGGCAAAGGACGCGGCTAAGCTCGCGAGCGCACACGCTATATACTTGTGCTAGTTGTGCATGTAGGACATCATCTAAGTGAACCATGAGGTGTCTCCTTATATGTTGGTGTAAATCTCCATCCACTAGCGATGTGGGACTAAATCCCCACTCCTGTTCCACCTTTTGGCTGGTTGGCTGCTTGCGTCTGGAGTGCAGCCCATTTTCAGGGGACCAGCCCATCTTAATCTAATAGTCCAAAACTTTACAGCCTGTGTGATGTGTTATTTGTACTGAGATTGGATGGGGGACCACATGCATGCACGTTACGTGAGTAGCATGGCATAGCATGGCGATGGAAGATGGAACTAATTGACTAAACAGCTTTTTCGTTTGGGTTTTAGCTTTGTATTTGAAATTTAAGGGTTGTTTCATTATGACAATTAGGCTATCCATAGTGGGAGTAACTTAGGCAGTAACTTAACACACCCCAAGACAATTTTGCTTATGTGGCACGTATTTAATGAGAAAAGAGGTGGTAGCAGAATATAATATGTTATCAGAATATACGCTTCCTTAGCAAAACGAAATGAAATTAATAAATGAAGCCATCTATGATACTATTACTATGTTATTTTGCATTATAAAGGTAGTATCTTAGACTAGTGTCATATGCATTTACACTAGTATAAGTTACTCCCCACTATGACCAGCCTTAAGCAACAGAACTAAAACATGAAATTGCATGGGAGTGCGGCGGGAGAGGCGGGCCGTTCTCGATCGACGTGTACGTCGTCGTTGGCTAATCCATGTTAGAGCCCATGTACTGCGTGCAATTGCATGGGCTGATGGGCATCAGAGTAAAGTCTTTGTACCTAATCTCAAACCTCTTTTGTTTACATCGCATGCATGCTCATGTTAGATTCAAGCTGCGGAAGTGTAGTCTCATTTCAGAGTTTAAACTTTCTGGACCAAATTAAATTAGCAAGTTACACAAATTATTTCTTCTTACCTTGTCAAAATGTATATTTTATACAATTACATGCAGGTGTGGGATCATTTCTGTGATACAATACTGGATAAAGAGGAGAGGAAGAAGTATTCGTATAGCGAGGAGCCGGAGGATAGTGGATTACAATGTGGCGGATCCTCATCTGGTTTCAAGCAAGACAGCTTGGTTGTGCTCAGGATTTTCGGGTTTCAAACAGAAGAGAAGTTCATGATTTACATAAAAATATCATGGAAGTACGTAGCGGTGAATCTTGAGAACATCTATTTGCATAACAAGCCAGTGTGCAACATGTGTCAGCACATGGTTCGAAAGCCATTGAGATACCCATGGACAAGCAAGCAGGAAATTTCGGTCAGGAACAAAATCAACAACGAGATGTGCTCCGCTGTGGAAATCCACTTCCTCAAGTAAACAACCTCTTGGTGTTGATGTGTATTCCTTCCTTTAGAGCAACATATTGTTACTGGATAAAATGAATGCCCTTGAGTGTGCAAAAGTTGCCCTGTTTAATGCGATGTAAGGTAGACCTCAAGTACAAAGTGCAGTTCATATTGCACCTACTGTAGTGCCCAATAAGCTAAGAAAAGTCTGTTATGCTGATTAAGGTCATGTTTTTTAACTTCTGACTAAGGTTGTGTCCACCATGCTTTTGTCATGTTATTCAATGGTACCGTGTGTTTTATGTATAATAATCTGTTTCCATATTGAATCGTCTGAAAACCTGTGTGCATGGTAAATCAATCATTTGTAAAACAATTGAACGTTGTACATATGTCGTTGAAGGCCAACTGGAAGCATCATCTTCTTGTTCATTTGCTATCCCTCCTCAATTTGCCTCTACCAAGCCGAGGTGGGACTAAACCTCTGTGCAATGTGTAACGCTAGTCGCTAGCACTACATTGAGCATTGCTGTTGGTGGGCATCTGGTTTCTTCCATTGGGCTGTTTCACTTTTCAGCCCATACTCACGCCATTTTGAATGGCCGCCATTTTGAATGGCTAGTATAGCCCACGTTAGGCAGAGTTAGCTTGTGTGGGTGATTCTCAAAAGAAAAAGAAGAAACTTGTGTGGGTCGGCCGTTGGTTTTAATTAGTTTTTTTTAACATAGTACAGACGCAAGTGCTCATATACACGCGCAATGTACGATCCAACACTCTTCACTGGTACTAGTAACTAGGCTGAGCAATAGATATAACTAACTAGTAAGTGTGTTTATCTAGTTGAGCATACTCGGTCCATGTCCATCAAGGTGGGGTAGTCGAGCAAACGGTTATGTAGTTATACCTATAATAATTAAACTAGGTTTTTACCCGGTGGGTGCTCAAATATATAGGTCTTATAAACCTGCTGACATGCATGCCATCCAATTTAATCTGTAAATCTACTGCCATGGCACCCCTCTTCCTCATTCCTCTGCCATAGTCTCTCCACGCTAGTATTCCTATGGACGCCACCCTACATCACCACTACCGTCGTCGCCACCATCCTTGTGGCACACATATACAACCACCCCACATACCCGGGGAGGCTGGCTACATGTGTGCGTCGGATGCTAATTTCTCTTGGTTGGACGTTTTCTTGCTATTGCTGCCAAACTTAAACTTATTCTTATCCCTTGCGGCCTACGACCAATCCAGTAATGTCAAAAAAAATTTGCCATGAGTATAGTTTCGTGTGTGCACCTTTTCTCTTATCCCATGTGGCCTGCGACTAGCTCTATGCGTGCGGCTGCGGGCACCAAATTTGTCCATCCAACGGCAATCATCAAATTTGTGTGTGCGGCTGCGGGTTACTGGATGTCTTTTTTGGAAGATTTTTTTCTAGGGTATTGTGTTCTGTTTTCAAACACATACCCACAAATTTGAGCCTTTTCGAAGGTAATCTTCACCGTCGTTGGTGTCAAACCCGGTGTTGGCACGGGAAATCGCCGCGCAACACCAAGATAATTGTCGTGCTTTCGTGACGACGAACGATTGCTTTACGAGCAAAGCAACAAAGATTTCCTCGCTTTCGTGGAGGAGAACCGGCCGCTTTTCAGCGCAAAACGGCAAAGATTACCAAACCCTAGGGCTGCTAGGGCTCGGCAGAGAAGAACGATAAAGAAAAAGACATACATAAAAAAGTAATGTATTTGTTGATAGATCGATTGATGTTTTTCTCAATCGGCCATGGCCTATTTATTAAGGCACGCGGGACTTGGCGTATACAGAAGTACTTGTCGTACAAGTATAGAACTCCAAAACTAAACCGATCAGGATCTGATTCGGTTACCATGTATACTACCCTTTGCCTTGTATGAATATATAAAATATTCCGGCCACGTTGCAATCACAGCCTAAGTTATACACATACGTACAAATACCCTTGAGCCTACAAGGAAAATAATAAAATACTCCGGCAAGGTCGCTAATCACACCGGCTAATAATGATTGATCATTCATCATATATTGTTGCATCTTCCCATACGTGACTCCATAGCTCATGCAAGAATCCTTCATCTTAGCAACCATAGTTTAGCCCAGCGTACGAGAATTTATCCAAGTAGCCGCTAATCCTTGCAAAATCCCATATATTTGTCGTGGGTAAATAGCTTCAAAGCACCTGATCTCCTGATGTGTCATCTGCACTGAACTATGACCATGCCTGCATTTTGAATTAAACAACAAGGGTAGATATATGTATGAACGAATAATCCGACCACATTCATTTAAATTAATTTGGCCGATCATACAGACTATTAGCCAAATTACACCATGAACACATGCCCCCCTGTTTTTGGTATAATTGTATTCACCAAAAACACTATCACATTTCCATAGGAAGGCTTCGATAACTTCACTGGCTATATAATTAATTTGTTGAAGAGTGATGTCCAAGTAGCACATCGGCCAATTTCCTCTTTGGAGATATATTCAAATAATATGTCAGCCAAATTTTCTTAGGGCGATATTTAGAATAATATATCGGCCACATTATCTCAAGCCTCCTTTGACATGCTAGGATACTAATTTTTTTGACTATTTTCCATTGGGAGATTTTGGCAACTTCTCCACAACACGCTTCTCCATCCATGTCATCTTCGGCACCATTGGTTTTTGTCGATCGAACAAGTGATTCTTCTCGGCTATCTCTTCTTGCATTCTAAATGCTCGTAGTCGTTGGACACGCCGTTTCTTAGTGTGTGTGAGTCTCATGGGACACCACCGAGTTCTTGGTTTAGTCCCTAGTGCAGCTGAAATAATTCTGCTGCCCCCCGAGTCTCTCGGCCTATATTGTGGTACTGTCGTTCTGGGAGCAAATATTTTGTTGTTGGCCGAAGAAATCATCCACTGATCATATGTACTCGTAGTTACATATCGCTCACTGCCTCCAGTGACTATATCGGCACATGCATCAGCCGACTCATTAGTACTAGCATGTACAACTTCCTTCTCTGAACGTGTGTGCACCTTAGCCTCTAACTTAGATGCATCAATGTATCTTATTCCTGGACTATTCTCTACACTTGCAGCCGATTGGTGTTCACCAAGTTTCATAACATTAGAAGCATCCAAATCATTTGAACTTTGTATAGACTTAGATTCAGCATGCCTCACCGGCACCCATACAAACTTCTTATCACCTCTATGAATTGTGCCATTTGTATTGTGCCTCCTAGGAGAGTTTGAAGTTCGCAAGACCACCATGTCATCATTACCATGGTTTACATTGCCATCACGTGGTCTCACTTCCTGATTAAACTGAACCCCTTTTTCATGCAATGATTTCCTATACATTGGCCCTGCTGGAATCCACTCTGGTCGAGAATAACACATTGGCCTTGTAGGATATGGCGCCCAAGGATTAAAACCCCACGGAGGAAACCGTGGATAAATAGGAGGTGCGCATCCCCCATATGTCGGATCCATTTTAAAATACATCTGCTGGTCATATGAATTTCCTTGCCGTCGCTGATGACTGGTAGTTCTGGAAGGAGATCTAGGACACTTATTACCTCCAATCCGATTAAACACATTGCTTGCCTTGCATGAGGTGTACTTTTCCAACAACAAGCTAACTGTCGGCTTTGGTCTTGGAGCTTGTTTCCTTCTTCCATTGACTTTCCACACTCCTACTTCTGGATTTTTTGGTTTGATCATCCTTGGAGGAGCACTATCGTCAACAACATTCTTTTCTCTTGCAGATTCGGTCTGATCCGATCGAATAAGCATTTTCTTACTCTTAAGCTCGACCACATTGATGGAAAAAGGGTCACTATCAAGCTTTATCTTAGAACTTTCTGTAAGTGTCAATCGTCCTTCATTAATGGCCGATTGCACCTGTCGACGAAACATGTTACAATCATTAGTAGCATGAGAGAAAGAATTGTGCCACTTACAATAAGCTCGCCTACCCAACTCTTCTAGAGGTGGAATTACATGGCCCTCTCTCACTCTAATTATTTTATTTTGCAGTAACATATCAAAATTCTATCACACTTGCTAACATCAAAAGTGTATTTTGTTTCATCTCTTCTAGCAGGCGTGGGCTTCAAAGCAGAACATGCAAAGGGTTTTGACTTTGAAGCTGGAATCCATTCGGCTACACATATATTAACGTCAACTTCACTAGCCGAATTACTATCATAATCGAAGGCATTACCTACATGATTATCCTCCTTATTATCAATATCATCTTCAAACCGGCTATATTGTTTAATCCCCTTAGTCCGGTTTTCTTGCGCCAAAGCCTTCTGCAGAACTTGATTAACATCTAAAAATTCTTGCCCTTCTAGTTTATCCTTAATATGAGCGAGAAGACCCGAAAAGGCAAGACCGGCTAAATCCTTTTCGGCTATGGTCAAGCTGAAACATCGGTTTTTTACATCCCTAAACCTCCTAATATAATCATGAACGTGCTCATTATATTTCTGCCTAACCATAGTTAAATCTGAAAGCCGAAGTTCTGTTTCACCACTATAAAAGTACTCATGAAATTTTTGCTCCAATTGTGCCCATGTTGAAATAGAATTAGGAGCAAGCGATGTAAACCAAGTAAATGCAATACCGGACAAAGACAACGGAAATAATTTAATCCTATAAACATCCGATGTGCCGATATCACAACATTGGGCTAAAAATTGTCCGATATGCTCGAAAGTAGATCTACCATCTTCCCCTGAAAACCTAACAAAATCAGGAATTCTAAAATCGCGAGGATATGGTGTCGAGTCAAAGTAATTAGGGTATGGTTTTGGATATGTGTGTGCTTTACTCTTAGGTTCTAAACCGAATTCTCTTAGTATACTAGCGAGCTTATCCTTAAAACTATCATTCGGCTGTTGAGAACTAGTTTGTGGAGCAGATGGAATGCTAGCACGTGATGGAAACTCCGGCAAAGAAATTTGAGCTTGTGATGCTTGCAGCGAAGACCCATTAACATATGAATCGGGTACCGGCCCGCACGGAATCCCGGTACTGACAGTCAGTAGCGGTCGTGTACTATATTCTACAGTTGGATAAAAAAGTTGTTGCAAACTAGAATTAGAACTAGCACTTCGGTTATTGCTGTTGCGATTTTGTGGAACCGAAGTTGAGATAGTAGGAGCTGCTACGCTAGGCATAAAATTATTAGCCGAACTGTTCACATAGTTCCGGCCACCTTGATCACAATTTAAAGGAACATTGGGCTGCACAACGTTATTAACCGATGCACCATGTGTATGAATATTACTAGGAAAGTTAATGAATCCTGTATTTTGCAGCGGCATCAGCTTTTTCTCAGAATGTGTAACGCTAGTCGCTAGCAGTGCACCGAGCATTGCTTCTTTCTTTTAGGGGTAGACCAAAATTTATTCCTCAAAAGCCACAAAACGTGGGATACAAGTTTGGTATGAGGTTGGTTGAACCATACATGACGATCGTGCTCAAGCCTAAGAGCAAATTTTGCTAAAGCATGTGCTTCATAATTCATAGCACGACTTTCAAATGTAATTAAAGTGTAGCACTTGCAACTTGATCTCTTTGATGATAGCTCCATAGCTTCCCATTGCTCCACGACCGCTTGTTTGGAATCAGATGTTATTACCAAATTTTGTATGTTTAGGTCCATCGCTAGAGCGAGCGCCTCCCTGGAGGGTAGCTGGGTCATGCATCCCATCTACTACTTGGGATGAGCTGCCCATGTAGTTTCTAGCGCCGTCTCTGCGCACTGCAACCGCCGCTCCTCACCTTCCCGTTAGAACCCCCGCATCAGCATGAATCTTGTAGAAGCCCGGGGGTGGTGCTTTAGGTCTAGTCGCCGGGGCACCCATCGGAGCCACCGCAACTCTTAATTAGTTGGACGTCCCATTGGGCGATGTTCTATTCTTATATGTAGTGTATATCTTAGGGCTTGTGAGCAAGCTGGTAAGCTTATAAAGCCACCCGCATTGCATGAGTTTGGTATTGTGCATGCATCTTTTTTTTTTCATTTCATGTGACTCGTGACTAGCTTCATATTGCGGCTCCGTGCATCAAATTTGTCCATCCAACGACGGTCATCAAATTTATACGGACTATTCTGGGCATCCAAAGTCCCACAAAAAGGCACAAAACCGGGGCAGTGTTCAGGAAATCCCAACGTCGGACTCCGACAACACGGACCCACCCAAACCCCCCTTTCTGTCCCTCCGCTCCGCTTTCATGCCGATCAAAGCAGGCATGTCTAGATGGACGGCCGCATACTTGCGTTCATGTCGGCCGAGGGCACGGCGACCTAGAAGCCTACTCTGTCTGCTGCCCGCATTGAAGTAGTGTCAGCCCGCCTACCCCGCCAACTTTAGTCACTTGACCACGTATGCATGCCCCACACCGCCGCCTCTCCTCTCCTCTCCCAAATTCGCACACCTCCATGTGATCAACGAGATGGCACACCTCCACCATCGGTCGTCGTGCTGGGCATGTCCGACGGCTCAAAGTAGTTCCCAGCATGCTCCTCTGAATCCTGACGCCACTGTCCACGGTCTTTGGGCCCCTCGGGCGGTATTCCTCGGACGTCAAGCCCATGCTAATCTCCACGAACGACCATGCTGCAAGGGGTCTATGTTTGACTTGAGCGACCCGCTAGCTAGTCACGTTACCAAGAAGGCTAGCTTGTGTTCGTCCGATGTGGAGCGACTAGCTTTTTTCTTCTTTTTTTCTTGGGGGACGATTAGACTTATCCTCTTCCAACAACCACGAGTTCAGGCAGTCGTTGTTCGGCGATGCTAGACCAACAGCTCCGAGGGAATTTCTCATGTCATTTATTAGTGAATACAACTGGCGGGATCTGGATACCCATGTTGGCTCCCACATACTCCTCGATGATCTCATCGGATGAACCACGATGTCGAGGATTCAATTAATCCCGTATTCAATTCCCTTTGTCAATCGGTACGTTACTTGCCCGAGACTCGATCGTCGGTATCCCTATACCTCGTTCAGTCTCGTTACCGGCAAGTCACTTTACTCGTACCATAATGCATGATCCCGTAACCAAACACTTGGTCACTTTGAGCTCATTATGATGATGCATTACCCAGTGGGCCCAGAGATACCTCTCCGTCATACGGAGTGACAAATCCCAGTCTCGATCCGTGTCAACCCAACAGGCACTTTCGGAGATACCTTTAGTGCACCTTTATAGTCACCCAGTTACGTTGTGACGTTTGGTACACCCAAAGCACCCTTACGGTATCCGGGAGTTACACGATCTCATGGTGTAAGCAAGAGATACTTGACATTGGAAAAGCTCTAGCAAAACGAACTACACGATCTTGTGCTATGCTTAGGATTGGGTCTTGTCCATCACATCATTCTCCTAATGATGTGATCCCGTTATCAATGACATCCAATGTCCATAGTCAGGAAACCATGACTATCTATTGATCAACGAGCTAGTCAACTAGAGGCTCACTAGGGACATATTGTGGTCTATGTATTCACACGTGTATTACGATTTCCGGATAATACAATTATAGCATGAATAAAAGACAATTATCACGAACAAGGAAATATAATAATAATCCTTTTATTATTACCTCTAGGGCATATTTCCAACAGTCTCCCACTTGCACTAGAGTCAATAATCTAGTTACATTGTGATGAACCGAACACCCATAGAGTTCTGGTGTTGATCATGTTTTGCTCGCGGAAGAGGTTTAGTCAGCGGATCTGCGACATTCAGATCCGTATGCACTTTGCAAATTTCTATGTCTCCATCTTGAACATTTTCACGGATGGAGTTGAAGCGGCGCTTGATGTGCCTGGTCTTCTTGTGAAACCTGGGCTCCTTGGCAAGTGCAATAGCTCCAGTGTTGTCACAGAAGAGTTTGATCGGCCCCGACGCATTGGGTATGACTCCTAGGTCGGTGATGAACTCCTTCACCCGCTTCATGCGCTGCCTCCGAGGCTGCCATGTACTCCGCTTCACACGTAGATCCCGCCACGACGCTCAGCTTGCAGCTGCACCAGCTTACTGCTCCATCATTCAACATATACACGTATCCGGTTTGTGACTTAGAGTCATCCAGATCTGTGTCGAAGCTAGCGTCGACGTAACCCTTTACGACGAGCTCTTCGTCACCTCCATAAACGAGAAACATGTCCTTTGTCCTTTTCGTACTTCAGGATATTCTTGACCTGTCCGGTGTTCCTTGCCGGGATTACTTTGGTACCTTCCTACCAAACTTACGGCAAGGTTTACATCAGGTCCGTACACAGCATGGCATACATAATAGATCCTATGGTCGAGGCATAGGGGATGATGCTCATCTCTTCTTTATCTTTTGCCGTGGTCGGGCATTGAGCCGAGCTCAATCTCACACCTTGCAAGATCTGAGCAAGAACCCTTTCTTGGACTGATCCATTTTGAACTTCTTCAAAATCTTATCAAGGTATGTGCTTTGTGAAAGACCTATGAGGCATCTCGATCTATCTCTATAGATCTTGATGCCTAATATATAAGCAACTTCTCCAAGGTCCTTCATTGAAAAACACTTATTCAAGTAGGCCTTAATGCTGTCCAAGAATTCTATATCATTTCCCATCAAAAGTATGTCATCTACATATAATATGAGAAATGCTACAGAGCTCCCACTCACTTTCTTGTAAACGCAGGCTTCTCCATAAGTCTGCATAAACCCAAATGCTTTGATCATCTCATCAAAACGAATGTTCCAACTCCGAGATGCTTGCACCAGCCCATAAATGGATCGCTGGAGCTTGCATACTTTGTTAGCATTCTTAGGATCGACAAAACCCTCCGGCTGCATCATATACAGTTCTTCCTTAAGATGCCCGTTAAGGAATGCCGTTTTGATGTCCATCTGCCATATCTCATAATCATAGTATGCGGCAATTGCTAACATGATTCGGACGGACTTCAGCTTCGCTACGGGAGAGAAAGTCTCATCGTAGTCAACCCCTTGAACTTGTTGATAACCCTTAGCGACAAGTCAAGCTTTATAGATGGTAATATTACCATCCGCGCCCGTCTTCTTCTTAAAGATCCATTTGTTTTCTATCGCTCGCCGATTATCGGGCAAGTCTGTCAAAGTCCATACTTTGTTTTCATACATGGATTCTATCTCGGATTGCATGGCTTCAAGCCATTTGTTGGAATCTGGGCCCGCCATCGCTTCTTCATAGTTTGATGGTTCACCGTTGTCTAGCAACATGATTTCCAGGACAGGGTTGCCATACCACTCTGGTGTGGAACGTGTCCTTGTGGACCTACGAGGTTCTGTAGCAACTTGATCCGAAGTACCTTGATCATCATCATTAATTTCCTCTCCAGTTGGTGTAGGAACCACAGGAACGTTTTCCTGAGCTGCACCACTTTCCGGTTCAAGATGTAGTACTTCATCGAGTTCTACTTTCCTCCCACTTATTCCTTTCGAGAGAAACTCTTTTTCAAGAAAGGATCCGTTCTTGGCAACAAAGATCTTGCCTTCGGATCTAAGGTAGAAGGTATACCCAATGGTTTCCTTAGGGTATCCTATGAAGACGCATTTTTCCGACTTGGGTTCGAGCTTTTCAGGTTGAAGTTTCTTGACATAAGCCTCGCATCCCCAAACTTTTAGAAACGACAGCTTAGGTTTCTTTCCAAACCATAATTCATACGGTGTCGTCTCAACGGATTTAGACGGTGCTCTATTTAAAGTGAATGTAGCTGTCTCTAGAGCGTATCCCCAAAATGATAGCGGTAAATCTGTAAGAGACATCATAGATCGCACCATATCCAATAGAGTGCGATTACGATGTTCGGACACACCGTTACGCTGAGGTGTTCCAGGCGGCGTGAGTTGTGAAATGATTCCACATTTCCTTAAGTGTGTACCAAATTCGTGACTTAAATATTCTCCTCCATGATCTGATTGTAAGAACTTTATTTTTCTGTCACGTTGTGCAACCTAAGCTGTTTTGAGTATGTGCTCACTGACAGAACTGTTTTCCTACATCTTACAACTATAGAACTTGTCGGAGACTTCATATCTCTCGACCCGGGCATGAGCTTGGAAAACCATTTTCAGCTCCTCGAACATCTCATATGCTCCGTGTTTCTCAAAACGCTTTTGTAGCCCCGGTTCTAGGCTGTAAAGCATGCCGCACTGAACGAGGGAGTAATCATCAACCGAGACTGCCAAGCATTCATAATGTCTTGGTTATCTTGGATGGGTGCATCACCTAGCGGTGCTTCTAGGACATATTGTTTCTTGGCTGCTATGAGGATGATCCTCAGGTTCCGGACCCAGTCCGAATAGTTGCTGCCATCATCTTTCAGCTTGGTTTTCTCTAGGAACGCGTTGAAGTTCATGTTGACATGAGCGTTGGCCATTTGATCCACAAGACATATTTTGCAAAGACTTTAGACTAAGTTCATGATAATTAAGTTCATCTAATCAAATTATTTAATGAACTGCCACTCAGATTTGACATCCCTCTAGTCATCTAAGTGTTACATGATCCGAGTCGACTAGGCCGTGTCCGATCATCACGTGAGACGGACTAGTCATCATCGGTGGACATCTCCATGTTGTTCGTATCTTCCATACGACTCATGTTCGACCTTTCGGTCTCTTGTGTTCCGAGGCCATGTCTGTACATGCTAGGCTCATCAAGTTAACCCTAAGTGTTCTGCATGTGTAAATCTGTCTTACACCCGTTGTATGTGAACGTAAGGATCTATCACACCCGATCATCACGTGGTGCTTCGAAACGACGAACTTTAGCAACGGTGCACAGTTAGGGGGAACACTTCCTTGAAATTATTATAAGGGATCATCTTATTTACTACTGCAGTTCTAAGTAAACAAGATGCATAAAACATAATAAACATCACATGCAATTATATAGTAGTGACATGATATGGCCAATATCATATAGCTCCTTCGATCTCCATCTTCGGGGCTCCATGATCATCTTCGTCACCGGCATGACACCATGATCTCCATCATCATGATCTCCATCATTGTGTCTTCATGAAGTTGTCACGCCTAACGACTACTTCTACTTCTATGGCTAATGTGTTTAGCAATAAAGTAAAGTAATTTACATGGCGTTCTTCAATGACACGCAGGTCATACAAAAAATAAAGACAACTCCTATGGCTCCTGCCGGTTGTCATACTCATCGACATGCAAGTCATGATTCCTTATTACAAGAACATGATCTCATACATCACAATATATCATTCATCATTCATCACAACTTCTGGCCATATCACATCACATGACAATTGCTGCAAAAACAAGTTAGACGTCCTCTAATTGTTGTTGCATCTTTTACGTGGCTGCAATTGGGTTCTAGCAAGAACGTTTTCTTACCTACGAATAACCACAACGTGATTTTGTCAACTTCTATTTACCCTTCATAAGGACCCTTTTCATCGAATCCGCTCCAACTAAAGTAGGAGAGACAGACACCCGCTAGCCACCTTATGCAACTAGTGCATGTCAGTCGGTGGAACCTGTCTCACGTAAGCGTACGTGTAAGGTCAGTCCGGGCCGCTTCATTCCACAATACCGCTGAAGGAAGAAAAGACTAGTAGCCGCAAGCAAGTTGACAAGATCTACGCCCACAACAAAATTGTGTTATACTCGTGCAATAGAGAACTACGCATAGACCTAGCTCATGATGCCACTGTTGGGGAACGTTGCAGAAAACATAAATTTTCCTACGGTTTCACCAAGATCCATCTATGAGTTCATCTAGCAACGAGTATTCAGATTGCATCTACATACCTTTGTAGATCGCGAGCGGAAGCGTTCACTAGAACGTGGATGAAGGAGTCGTACTCGCCGTGATCCAAATCACCGATGACCGAGTGCCGAACGGATGGCACCTCCGCGTTCAACACACGTACGGAGCGGATGACGTCTCCTCCTTCTTGATCCAGCAAGGGGGAAGGAGAGGTTGAGGAAGATGGCTCCAGCAGCACGGCGGCGTGGTGTTGGTGGAGAAGCAGCACTCGGCAGGGCTTCACGAGCACGTGACGGAGGAGGAGAGGTGTAGCAGGGGAGAGGGAGGTGCCAAGATGCAAGGGTGCGGCTGCCCCCTCCCTCCCCCCCTTTATATAGGCCCCCTGGGGGGGCGCCGGCCCTTGGAGATCTGATCTCCCAAGGTGGGTGGCGGCCAGGGGGGTAGAGTACCCCCCAAGGCAAGTGGGGCGCCCCCCCCACCCTAGGGTTTCAACCCTAGGCGCAGGGGGTGGGCCTAGGGGGCGCACCAGCCCACTATGGGCTGGTTCCCCTTCCCACTTCAGCCCATGGGGCCCTCCGGGATGGGTGGCCCCACCCGGTGGACCCCCGGGAACCATCCAGTGGTCCCGGTACAATACCGGTGACCCCCGAATCTTTCCCGATGGCCGAAACTGCACTTCCTATATATAATTCTTTACCTCCGGACCATTCCGGAACTCCTCGTGACGTCCGGGATCTCATCCGGGCCTCCGACAACACGGACCAAGTGTCTGGTCACGGGATCATGCATTACGGTACGAGTAAAGTGACTTGCCGGTAACGAGATTGAACGAGGTATTGGGATACCGACGA
Organism: Aegilops bicornis; assembly: GCA_021605145.1. Taxonomy (NCBI): domain Eukaryota; kingdom Viridiplantae; phylum Streptophyta; class Magnoliopsida; order Poales; family Poaceae; genus Aegilops; species Aegilops bicornis. Next base: position 697,073,478 of record CM038669.1, read on the forward strand.
TCGAATCTCGGGCAAGTAACATACCGTCTGACAAAGGGAATAGTATACGGGGTTGCTTGAATCGTCGACATCGTGGTTCATCCGATGAAATCATCGAGGAGTATGTAGGAGCCAACATGGGTATCCAGATCCCGCTGTTGGTTATTGACCGGAGAGCCGTCTAGGTCATGTCTGCTAGTCTCTCGAACCCGTAGGGTCTACACACTTAAGGTTCGGTGACGCTAGGGTTATTATGAAGACTTGTATGTGATTACCGAATGTTGTTCGGAGTCCTGGATGAGATCCCGGACGTCACGAGGAGTTCCGGAATGGTCCGGAGGTGAAGATTTATATATGGGAAGTTGTCATACGGACACCGGAAAGTTTCGGGGGCATATCGGTATTGTACCGGGCCACCGGAGAGGTTCCGAGGTCCACCGAGGGGCCACCCTCTCGGAGGGCCTCATGGGCCACAAGGCAGGAACCAGCCTGGAGAGCTGGGCGCCCCTTGGGCCAATGCGCCTAGGGTTGGGGGGAAACGCTAGTGGGGGCGCCCCATTTGCTTGGGTGGCAAGCCCCCTCCCTGGCCGCCGCCCCCCCTCTAGATCTCATCTAGAGGGGCCGCCCCCCCTTGCCCCTTCCCCTATAAATAGAGGGGTGAGGGGAGGGCTGCAACACACATCCAAGGCGCAGCCCCTCCCCTCCCCAACACCTCTCCTCCTCCGTTGAGTGCTTGGCGAAGCCCTGTCGGAGTACTGCCTCTCCACCATCATCACGTCGTCGTGCTGCTGCTGGAGCCTTCTTCCTCAACCTCTCCTTCCCCCTTGCTGGATCAAGAAGGAGGAGACGTCGTCCGTTCCGTACGTGTGTTGAACGCGGAGGTGTTGTCCGTTCGGCACTTGGTCATCGGTGATCTGAATCACGGCGAGTACGACTCCATCATCACCGTTCCCTTGAACGCTTCCGCATGCGATCTACAAGTGGTATGTAGATGCAATCTCTCTCCCATGACTCGTTGCTTAGATGAACTCATAGATGGATCTTGGTGAAACCGTAGGAAAAATTTTAATTTTCTGCAACGTTACCCATCAGTGGCATCATGAGCTAGGTCTATGCGTAGTTCTCTATTGCACGAGTACAACACAACTTTGTTGTGGGCGTAGATCTTGTCAAGTTGCTTGCAGCTACTAGTCTTTTCTTGCTTCAGCGGTATTGTGGGATGAAGCGGCCCGGACCGACCTTACACGTACGCTTACGTGAGACAGGTTCCACCGACTGACATGCACTAGTTGCATAAGGTGGCTAGCGGGTGTCTGTCTCTCCTACTTTAGTTGGAGCAGATTCGATGAAAAGGGTCCTTATGAAGGGTAAATAGAAGTTGATAAAATCACGTTGTGGTTATTCGTAGGTAAGAAAACGTTCTTGCTAGAACCCAATTGCAGCCACGTAAAAGATGCAACAACAATTAGAGGACGCCTAACTTGTTTTTGCAGCAATTGTCATGTGATGTGATATGGCCAGAAGTTGTGATGAATGATGAATGATATATTGTGATGTATGAGATCATGTTCTTGTAATAGGAATCACGACTTGCATGTCGATGAGTATGACAACCGGCAGGAGCCATAGGAGTTGTCTTTATTTTTTGTATGACCTGCGCGTTATTGAAGAACGCCATGTAAATTACTGTACTTTATTGCTAAACACGTTAGCCATAGAAGTAGAAGTAGTCGTTGGCGTGACAACTTCGTGAAGACACAATGATGGAGATCATGGTGTCATGCCGGTGACGAAGATGATCATGGAGCCCCGAAGATGGAGATCGAAGGAGCTATATGATATTGGCCATATCATGTCACTACTATATAATTGCATGTGATGTTTATTATGTTTTATGCATCTTGTTTACTTAGAACGGCGGTAGTAAATAAGATGATCCCTTATAATAATTTCAAGAAAGTGTTCCCCCTAACTGTGCACCGCTAAAGTTCGTCGCTTCAAGCACCACGTTATGATCGGGTGTGATCGATCCTTACGCTCACATACAACGGTGTAAGACAGATTTACACATGCGTAACACTTAGGGTTAACTTGATGAGCCTAGCATGTACAGACATGGCCTCGAACACAAGAGACCGAAGGTCGAACATGAGTCGTATGGAAGATACGAACAACATGGAGATGTCCACCGATGATGACTAGTCCGTCTCAAGTGATGATCGGACACGGCCTAGTCGACTCGGATCATGTAACACTTAGATGACTAGAGGGATGTCAAATCTGAGTGGGATTTCATTAAATAATTTGATTAGATGAACTTAATTATCATGAACTTAGTCTAAAGTCTTTGCAAAATATGTCTTGTGGATCAAATGGCCAACGCTCATGTCAACATGAACTTCAACGCTGCTCCTAGAGAAAACCAAGCTGAAAGATGATGGCAGCAACTATTCGGACTGGGTCCTAACCCGAGGATCATCCTCATAGCAGCCAAGAAACAATATGTCCTAGAAGCACCGCTTAGGTGATGCACCCATCCTGCAGAACCAAGACATTATGAATGCTTGGCAGTCTCGTCGATGATTACTCCCTCGCTCAAAGGCGGCATGCTTTACAGCCTAGAACCGGGCTACAAAAGCGCTGAGCAACACGGAGCATATGAGATGTTCGAGGAGCTGAAAATGGTTTTCCAAGATCATGCCCGGTCGAGATATGAAGTCTCCGACAAGTTCTATAGTTGTAAGATGTAGGAAAACAGTTCTGTCAGTGAGCACATACTCAAAATGTCTGGGTTGCACAACCGCCTGTCCAAATACTTAGCGGACAAGAAGGCTGGCAACACTAAAGGTATATTTGATATACATGTAATTGATGTGTACCTTACCAGTACTCGTAGTAACTCCTGGGTATTTGATACCGGTGCCGTTGCTCATATTTGTAACTCACAGCAGGAGCTGCGGAATAAATGGAGACTGGCGAAGGACGAGGTGACAATGCGCGTTGGGAATGGTTCCAAGGTCGATGTGATCGCCGTCGGCACGTTACCTCTACATTTACCTACGGGATTAGTTTTAAACCTCAATAATTGTTATTTAGTGCCAAGTTTGAGCATAAACATTGTATCAGGATCTCGTTTAATGCGAGATGGCTACTCATTTAAATCCGAGAATAATGGTTGTTCTATTTATATGAGAGATATGTTTTATGGTCATGTCTCGATGGTCAATGGTTTATTCTTAATAAATCTCGAGCGTAATGTTACACATATTCATAGTGTGAATACCAAAAGATGTAAAGTTGATAACAATAGTCCCACATACTTGTGGCACTGCCGCCTTGGTCACATTGGTGTCAAGCGCGTGAAGAAGCTCCATTCTGATGGACTTTTAGAGTCTCTCGATTATGAATCATTTGACACATGCGAACCATGCCTCATGGGCAAAATGACCAAGACTCCGCTTCTCCGGAACAATGGAGCGAGCAACCAACTTATTGGAAATCATACATACCGATGTGTGCGGTCCAATGAGTGTTGAGGATCATGGAGGATATCGTTATGTTCTCACTCTCACCGATGACTTGAGTAGATATGGGTATGTCTACTTGATGAAACACAAGTCTGAGACCTTTGAAAAGTTCAAGGAATTTCAGAATGAGGTAGAGAATCAACGTGACCGAAAGATAAAATTCTTACGATCGGATCGTGGAGGAGAATATTTAAGTCACGAATTTGGTACACACTTAAGAAAATGTGGAATCGTTTCATAACTCACGCCGCCTGGAACACCTCAGCGAAATGGTGTGTCCGAACGTCGTAATCGCACTCTATTGGATATGGTGCGATCTATGATGTCTCTTACCGATTTACCGCTATCATTTTGGGGATACGCACTAGAGACAGCTACATTCACTTTAAATAGGGCACCGTCTAAATCCGTTGAGACGACACCGTATGAATTATTGTTTGGGAAGAAACCTAAGCTGTCGTTTCTAAAAGTTTGGGGATGCGATGCTTATGTCAAGAAACTTCAACCTGAAAAGCTCGAACCCAAGTTGGAAAAATGCGTCTTCATAGGATACCCTAAGGAAACCATTGGGTATATACCTTCTACCTTAGATCCGAAGGCAAGATCTTTGTTGCCAAGAATGGATCCTTTCTGGAAAAAGAGTTTCTCTCGAAAGGAGTAAGTGGGAGGAAAGTAGAACTCGATGAAGTACTACCTCTTGAACCGGAAAGTAGTGCAGCTCAGAAAATGTTCCTGTAGTGCCTACACCCTACTGGAGAGGAAATTATTGATGATGATCAAGTTACTTCGGATCAAGTTGCTAATGATCTTCGTAGGTCCACAAGGGCACGTTCCACACCAGAGTGGTATGGCAACCCTGTCCTGGAAATCATGTTGTTAGACAACGGTGATCCTTCGATCTATGAAGAAGCGATGGCGGCCCGGATTCCAACAAATGGCTTGAAGCCATGCAATCTGAGATAGGATCCATGTATGAAAACAAAGTATGGACTTTGACAGACTTGCCCGATGATCGGCGACGATAGAAAACAAATGGATCTTTAAGAAGAAGACGGACGCGGATGGTAATGTCACCATCTATAAAGCTCGACTTGTCGCTAAGGGTTATCGGCAAGTTCAAGGGATTGACTACGATGAGACTTTCTCTCCGTAGCGAAGCTTAAGTCCGTCCGAATCATGTTAGCAATTGCCGCATACTATGATTATGAGATATGGCAGATGGACGCCAAAAGCGGCATTCCTTAACGGTTATCTTAAGGAAGAGCTGTATATGATGCAGCCGTTAGGTTTTGTCGACCCTAAGAATGCTAACAAGGTATGCAATCTCCAGCGATCAATTTATGGGCTGGTGCAAGCATCTCAGAGTTGGAACATTCGCTTTGATGAGATGATCAAAGCGTTTGGGTTTATGCAGACTTATGGAGAAGCCTGCGTTTACAAGAAAGTGAGTGGGAGCTTTGTAGCATTTCTCATATTATATGTAGATGACATACTTTTGATGGAAAATGATATAGAACTCTTGGACAGCATTAAGGCCTACTTGAATAAAAGTTATTCAATGAAGGACCTTGGAGAAGCTGCTTATATATTAGGCATCAATATCTATAGAGATAGATCGAGACGTCTCATAGGTCTTTCACAAAGCACATACCTTGATAAGATTTTGAAGAAGTTCAAAATGGATCAGTCCAAGAAAGGGTTCTTGCCTGTACTGCAAGGTGTGAGATTGAGCTCGGCTCAATGCCCGACCACGGCAAAAGATAAAGAAGAGATGAGCGTCATTCCCTATGCCTCGGCCATAGGATCTATTATGTATGCCATGCTGTGTACCAGCCCTGATGTAAACCTTGCCGTAAGTTTGGTAGGAAGGTACCAAAGTAATCCCGGCAAGGAACACTGGACAGCGGTCAAGAATATCCTGAAGTACCTGAAAAGGACAAAGGACATGTTTCTCGTTTATGGAGGTGACGAAGAGCTCGTCATAAAGGGTTACGTCGATGCTAGCTTCGACACAGATCTGGATGACTCTAAGTCACAAACCGGATACGTGTATATGTTAAATGGTGGAGCAATAAGCTAGTGCAGCTGCAAGCAGAGCGTCGTGGCGGGATCTACATGTGAAGCGGAGTACATGGCAGCCTCGGAGGCAGCGCATGAAGCAATTTGGGTGAAGGAGTTCATCACCCGACCTAGGAGTCATACCCAATGCGTCGGGCCGATCAAACTCTTCTGTGACAATACCGAGCTATTGCACTTGCCAAGGAGCCCAGGTTTCACAAGAAGACCAGGCACATCAAGCGTCGCTTCAACTCCATCCGTGAAAATGTTCAAGATGGAGACATAGAAATTTGCAAAGTGCATACGGATCTGAATGTCGCAGATCCGTTGACTAAACCTCTTCCATGGGCAAAACATGATCAACACCGTAACTCTATGGGTGTTCGATTCATCACAATGTAACTAGATTATTGATTCTAGTGCAAGTGGGAGACTGTTGGAAATATGCCCTAGAGGCAATAATAAAAGGATTATTATTATATTTCCTTGTTCATGATAATTGTCTTTTATTCATGTTATAATTGTATTATCCGGAAATCATAATACACGTGTGAATACATAGACCACAATATGTCCCTAGTGAGCCTCTAGTTGACTAGCTCGTTGATCAATAGATAGTCATGGTTTCGACTATGGACATTGGATGTCATTGATAACGGGATCACATCATTAGGAGAATGATGTGATGGACAAGACCCAATCCTAAGCATAGCACAAGATCGTGTAGTTTGTTTTGCTAGAGCTTTTTCAATGTCAAGTATCTCTTCCTTAGACCATGAGATCGTGTAACTCCCGGATACCGTAGGAGTGCTTTGGGTGTACCAAACGTCATAACGTAACTGGTTGACTATAAAGGTGCACTACAGGTATCTCCGAAAGTGTCTGTTGGGTTGACACGGATAGAGACTGGATTTGTCACTCCGTGTTACGGAGAGGTATCACCGGGCCCACTCGGTAGTGCATCATCATAATGAGCTCCATGTGACCAAGTGTCTGCGTCACTGGATCATGCATTACGGTGCGAGTAAAGTGACTTGCCGTAACGAGATTGAACGAGGTATTGGGATACCGACGATCGAATCTCGGGCAAGTAACATACCGTCGACAAAGGGAATAGTATACGGGTTGCTTGAATCCTCGACATCGTGGTTCATCCGATGAAATCATCGAGGAGTATGTAGGAGCCAACATGGGTATCCAGATCCCGCTGTTGGTTATTGACCGGAGAGCCGTCTCGGTCATGTTCTGCATGTCTCGAACCCGTAGGGTCTATACACTTAAGGTTCGGTGGCGCTTAGGGTTATTAGGAAGACTTGTACGTGATTACCGAATGTTGTTCGGAGTCCCGGATGAGATCCCGGACGTCACGAGGAGTTCCGGAATGGTCCGGAGGTGAAGATTTATATATGGGAAGTTGTCATACGGACACCGGAAAGTTTCGGGGCATATCGGTATTGTACCGGGGCCACCGGAGAGGTTCCGGGGGTCCACCGGGAGGGGCCACCCCTCTCGGAGGGCCTCATGGGCCACAAGGGGCAGGGAACCAGCCCCTGGAGGGCTGGGCGCCCCGGCCGCCGCCCCCCCTCTAGATCTCATCTAGAGGGGCCGGCCCCCCTTGCCCCTTCCCCTATAAATAGAGGGGTGAGGGGAGGGCTGCAACACACATCCAAGGCGCAGCCCCTCCCCTCCCCAACACCTCTCCTCCTCCGTTGAGTGCTTGGCGAAGCCCTGTCGGAGTACTGCCTCTCCACCATCACTAGTGCAGAACCGGGCAATAGCACCGGTTCAGAGGCCTTTAGTGCCGGTTACATAACCGCACTAAAGTGTGGTCACTAAAGGCCCCCTTAGTACCGGTTCAGCACGAACCGGTGCTAAAGGGCAACCACGTGGCACGAGCCAGCTCGGGGCAGGAGTTTTAGTACCGGTTGGTAACACCAACCGGTACTAAAATGTTTGGAGGGGTTTTTGGTTTTATGATTTCTTTTTCACTTAATTTTGTGTTTTCCATTTTAATTCTTTTTCGTTTCACCCGCAGATATATATATAATAACTCATGCATGCTCGCATCATACATCATCATATATAATAACAAGTCCTACTAGCTAATTAATCAAGCATCATCATACAACTTTTACTCGTTATTAATAATAAGTCATACGATCATCATCCTCATAGTCATCGAACCGAACCCTACATAATTGTTCTTAGCACATGATCATCGATGTCGGTAGGATCGGACCTAAACACACTAAGGTAAAATAGCATAAAACAATATAGACCCTGACTCTCCATTATGAAGAATGGAGATCATCCTGTCTCCAATTCTTGCGCCTCGCTTCCTTTTGCTTTCAAGAAGCTCCTTACGACTGTCCATACATTTTTTCCATCCTTTGATTGTCATGTCTCCACTTGTTTTAGAAATCCGGTATGGACAGTTGAGATTAAATAGGATGACCTGGATATATGTTCAAAACACGAAGGCTGCCGCCATTCTGATACATCAAATGAGGCACACAATCCTCTGGGATTCTGTGTTGAAAAACATAGTAATAACTTCGTAGTTAACAATGACGTACTAGTTTTAGAAGTATGCAAAAAGATGCACGGATGTCGTAATAGTAATAAAACTTACCAGGGCATCTCCATGGTAGTTACCGTAGTTCAACACGTGCACTAGTGGCACGTATTGACCATAATGTTGAGGAGTTCGATTGTAGATATTGTAATTCTCAATATCATTACAAAATCCAACCAGATGAGTTTTCTCCTTGTAAGTTAACTCAGAGCCATCGGTGTAGTAAGTTCTATCTACCATCTTCTGCACATTCTTTGATACTTCAAAATAAGCTGTCAATGGAAATAAGCTGTCAACTATTTTGAAATGAACAATATAAGTTCTATTAATAATTAACTATGTTTGAGAAACTCACTTAGCGGTAGAACTGGAGGAGTATCAACAAGGACCCAAATGTCCATATTGTCTTGCTCGATTTCAGGATCACCAAGATCCATGGTGACAAGCATACCCTCATCAAAACCATACAATTTGCAAAATGCTTCCCAATTTTTGCAACCAAAATGGGTTGCGCTCTCAACATTATACAACTTTACTTCAAAATCCACATCATGATGGGTCCTTAGAAGAATTTTCTTCGTTTCAAAATTTTCATGGTCTTCAAAATCCATCCTCTCCAAGACATAGCGTCTTGCATGGCATGGGATTAACTATACTCGAATTGTAAAAGATGAAAATTACACGTTCAAATAGTTGAAGTCATGCTTAATTATGAAAAAAACACTTGTAAATGCGTTGCATCGTTTCAACTTCAAGGTCTCCTCGAGCTTAATCTTTGAAGCGCCGACCATCGTCCAGTGAGGCCTGTCGCACTCACCTCAATCGTCAGGCACCGATCGCACTCCCCAGGAGACTTTCGTCCTCCGATGATGACATTTCCTATACGTTCATAATTCAAAGACTAAATTAGATCATTATTATTCAACTAATCATATGCATATGCCTTGCATAGTGCTCTCAATTTGAGCATTCAATAAGAAAAATCAAATCGCAAAATTAAGTAGTATTCAAATTAGGATGCCTTCAATTATAAGAAAAACTACATCATCTCCATGTGTCAGTACATCGAATATTATCACTAATACACGTCGAATACTATATATCATACATATCGTCAGTACAGCTAGAACCAGTTTTACTAATTTTCTTGCTAAAAATAAACTACTTCTATAGTAAAATGAACCAGTTTTATTAAATCAACTAGTTCAACTACTAAGCACTTACAATAAATAGAATAATGTAGTACTTACTAAAAATAAACAAGTTTCCCTAGTTCTAACTAAGTCCATTAAACACTTTCTAAGTAGTTCAAATCTAATTCATCTAACATTCTACATTAATCTAACATTTATATAAACTCAAAATATATAAAAAATTAAATAAACAAAAAAACTCATTAACCTAGTTATATTAATTATTGAACTAGTTCAAATCTCATATACCTAAATTTTCTTACTAAAAATAAACTAGTTATATTAATTATTGAACTAGTTCTAATCTCTAGTTCGACAATTTTTCTATCTAGCTAGCTAATTCATCTAACATTCGACATTAATCTAACATTCGACATTAATCTACTACGTACGTATGTGTGTATGTGTGTGTATGCGTGTGTGGTATAGATATGTGTGTGTGTGTGTGTGTGTGTGTGCGGCCCTGACCGTACGCCGCCTCAGACGCATGAAGGGCGCCAAGACGGGCGGGCGCCGCGACGGGCGGCGGCGGGACGGATTTATGACGATACGGCGGCCGGTACGCCGAGGAGAGAGAGCGACACGACGGACGGGCGGCGCAACGACGAGACGAGGCGCGCGCATGGGTGGCGGCGGGACGACGACGACGACGATGACGGGCGGCGACGACGGAGCGCGCGAGAGAGGTTGATGAAAGAAGTGGGGAGATGTAACTGAAATTTCGTAAGTGATGTATATATAGGGTGAGCCTTTAGTACGGTTGGAGCCAACAACCGTACTAAAGGCCTCACACACACTCCCAAAGTTTAGTCCCACCTCGCGGCGAAGGGCAGCCGCCTGGTTTATAAACCCAGCAGCGGCTACCTCTTCGAACTCCTCTATATAGCAGGCTTGTGGGCCTAAATTCTGCGCTGCCACTGTGAGTCTGCTAGGCCTTTAAGGCCTGTAATTGCACTCCTGTGGCCTAGCAGGCCCACAGGCAGCGCCTTCAACTTTTTTGTAGTTTTTTCTTTTCTGCTATTTTTTCTTCTATTTCTTTCTGTGTAGTTTTTGTATAGTTTTTCTTTTCTTTTATATTTATTTTCTTCTATTTATTCGTGAGTAGTTTTTCATCTAGTTAGCCAAAATTCAACATTTTCAGAGTTCATTTTGTAGTGATTTTAAATTTCACGGTCATATTGTAAACGATTTAAAAATAGCAAATATAATTTTTCCTTTTCTGCTTTTTTTTTCTTCTATTTATTTCTGAGCAGTTTTTTCTTTTCTGTTATATTTATTTTCTTCTATTTATTTGTGAGTAGTTTTTCATCAAGTTTGCCAAAATTCAACATTTTCAGAGTTCATTTTGTAGTGATTTTCAATTTCACGGTCATTTTGTAAACGATTGAAAAATAGCAATTTTTTTTCCTTTTCTGCTTTATTTTTTCTTCTATTTATTTCTGAGCAGTTTTTTCTTTTCTGCTATATTTATTTTGTTCTATTTATTTCTGAGTAGTTTTTCATCTAGTTTGCCAAAATTCAACATTTTCAGAGTTCATTTTGTAGTGATTTTCAATTTCACGGTCATTTTGTAAACGATTGAAAAATAGCAAATATAATTTTTTCCTTTTCTGCTTTATTTTTTCTTCTATTTATTTCTGAGCAGTTTTTTCTTTTCTGCTATATTTATTTTGTTCTATTTATTTCTGAGTAGTTTTTTTATATAGTTTTTTCTTGTCAGCAATATTTTTTTTCTTTTCTGCTATTTTTTCTTTTCTGCAAAACTTGATGGTCAAAGTCTGGAGTTATAACCAAAGTTTTAAAAAAAGAAATGCCGACGTGCAATTAGTTTTTGCCATAACAGAAGAAGTCCGGAGTTGTAATAAGTTATTAAAAATAAAAAAAGGTGCAATGCTCGTTAATTTGCTTCAAGCCTTTCAGAATAGTGTAAACTGCACTGCGCATAGCTCCGTGCAACCTACCATATTCCGCAAGGCTTGAAGCTAAGCAACGTGAGCATTGAGCCTTTTTTTCATCGTCTCTGCACTCAGGGCTTATAAATCGCTCCTAGTCCCTCTCTCTTGGCGAGGTGGGACTAAAAACAGCTTCCTAAGCAATCAGTAGTACTGGTCACCCTTTAGTACCGGTTGGAGCCACCAACCGCACTAAAGGTGGTGCGCTTAAAACAGTTATGGCAAATGAAGGCAGAAATGGTTGAAAGTTGATGGCGTCGCTTTGAATGGTGCATACTGAATGCACAAAAAGTCTGGAGTTGTAATAATTTTAAAAAATGAAATGCCTTTGTATAACAGATGAGTTTAATTTCGTCAAAACCTGAATACTTGAAAGAGATTGTCCAGTTTGTGAACGAAGTGCATCTAGTTTTGCCGTAACCCTCTCTACTTTTTTGAACAATCTATGTGGGTGAAATGATGATACCATGCCAAGTTTCAACTTTTTCAGAGTTCATTTGTAGTGCTTTTCAATTTCCAGGTCATTTAGTTCTCAAAACAAATCATTGAATGCATGAAAAATAGCAAATGAAGGCAGAAATGGTTGAAAGTTGATGGCGTCGCTTTGAATGGTGCATACTGAGCGCAAAAAATATAAGAGCATTTACATCATGATCTTATATTTCTTTACAATCTAAATTGTCAATATGATCATATAACATCAAAAATACTTTGATCATCAATGATCTTTGTGTGTACAATCTGAATTGTCAATATGAGTCATCAACGATTTATAAACCGATGAAGACTCATATTGAGGCCACAAATTCTACACATAGAGTTCAATGAAGACCAAGTGCTTATGATAGTTTGAGAAATAACATATTTCAGGTGGTAAAATGCTTGTTAGGGGAGCGAGGTGGGACTAATTAAAACATCCTGCCACAACGTCATTAGTACCGGTTCGTGGTACGAACCGGCAGTAAATGGTGTTGGTGGGGCCATAGCTTTGACCGCGGTCGACACAGCCTCTTTAGTACCGGTTCGTGGCATGAACCGGTACTAAAGGTTCGCCACGAACCGGTGCTATTGATCGGCCCCACGAACCAGCACTAATGTATACATTAGTACCGGCTCAAATTCAAACCGGCACTAATGTGCTTCACGTATGACCCTTTTTCTACTAGTGCATCATCACGCCGTCGTGCTGCTGCTGGAGCCTTCTTCCTCAACCTCTCCTTCCCCCTTGCTGGATCAAGAAGGAGGAGACGTCGTCCGTTCCGTACGTGTGTTGAACGCGGAGGTGCTGTCCGTTCGGCACTTGGTCATCGGTGATCTGAATCACGGCGAGTACGACTCCATCATCACCGTTCCCTTGAACGCTTCCGCACGCGATCTACGAGTGGTATGTAGATGCAATCTCTCTCCCATGACTCGTTGCTTATATGAACTCATAGATGGATCTTGGTGAAATCGTAGGAAATTTTTTAATTTTCTTCAACGTTACCCATCACACGGATCATGTTTCCGGCCCGAACTCTAGTGTACGCCCCTTGTCTCACCCTATATATAAAGGGGAGCCCCAGGGTCAGAAAGATCAAGTTAGAACCCCTCGATTGCTAGGTTAGCCACGCGAAACCCTTGTAATCGAGATCATCAATGCAATCCAAGCAGAAGTAGGCTTTTACCTCCACCGAGAGGGGCCGAATCTGGGTAATCATTGTGTCTCTCGTTTAACCCCTTTGATCTACCACTCGACGCTGATGGCCTCGCGACTAAGTCCTAAGAGGACATCTGCCGTGAAAATACCACGACACTCCCCGTGGTGGATTGGCATCCACCATGAAGGCATCGACGATGTGATCCGCGGCGAGGCCGTGCTTCCGCAGTATCAGGCCGAAGCCGTAGCCGCTGAGGTGCCCGCCTACGCCGATCGTCATGGTAAGCCATGCGTCATCCTAGGGAAGTGGTCAAACTCGCCGTCGGCGAACCTCGGGCCGGCTGGCTCGTCCTCTGCCGGCAACGTGGAGCTTACGCTCGCCCTCCAATGGCTACATCTTGCTGACCTCATGTTTTTCAATTTGAGAAGAAATCTGGCAAGGGGATTTTTTTTGAAAAGGATCTGGCAAGGGGATTTGGGAGGAGAGAATCAAAGGGGATTAGCTTTACGGTGTTGGTTACGTGTTGGACAAGCGGACAGAACCAGCGATGCGACCTGAAGACACCTCATGACCCTTCGTTTATTTTGGAAAATCTCAATCGTCAATCTTCATAGTTAAAACAAAATTAACGGATATAAACGGGATGACGTATGGAGAACTATGAAATCGACCGTTCTTTAATATTATAGTAAATATACCCTTGTATTTTATTTACTCGACTCACCATGAAATTCAGAGTTGCGAAAGGATCGATTGTAACCCCGTCCACGCCCGCAGTCCACGCCCCATACTCTGAATACGCCACCGCATCCGCCCATTTTGCCCTAGATCCAACGGCTGTCCAGGCCCGCCCCGCATCATCATAACGCAGATAAATACCCCCCACAACGGCTTCTCTCCCTCCCCCCTGGTTCTCAAGTCGTACATCTGAATCCGTGATCTCTAAATAGTTTAGAGTAGATACCGTTCCCAAATCGTAGATCTGAATCCTTATCTGTAACTCTAGTCTAGAATCGATACCCAACTTTGGTATACCTGACCCCTTGGATCCTACTCTAATTTAGATCTGTCCCCTTGGATCTTTTGCAACTCTACTTTAGAAGAATCGAAAAGAGTCTTGATTTGGTAGATTTTGCGTTGATGATTTGGAACTTTACTTTCCGGATTCGCTAGATAATCCAGTCACCGAACCCTCATCTTAGACAAAGGGTGGGCGGTGTTGTGTTTCTTTATTTTTCTACATGCAAGTTTTTATCCCGAACCAGGGTAGATGGTGTTATCCATCGGCGGTTCTAATATCTTCTCCTCCCAAATTGTACATCTGACCCAGTCTCGAGATTATAACTTTCGTACATCTAATTTTTTTTCTTGCAGATCTGATGCAAGGTCCTATGGAACCCCGGATAATTAATGGAGTCAAAATCGTTTTTGGCACTAGAAGTGAATGTGATGTCCCAAACTGGGACTGTCCTCATTGCCATCAGAAAATGAAAACTATAAGATTCCTTGTGTTTGATTTCCCACCATTGTACTGTGTTGGCTGTAAATCTATGGTATGAATTTGTTCCTTCATATATTTTTCTTTTGTTACTTTGTTTCTCTCGAATGAAACTTATAACTTGTTTCTTGTAGAACCCAAAATAAATTTAGTTTAAACCTTGCAACTGTCTTGATGAATGGAATTTCGATTGTGGGTGAAGTCAAAGAACAGAAAATCAAAGTAGGCGATCCTTGTAAGTTCTTTTGTGCATTTCAAATCTGTCGTACAACATCTGTTCTGCCTATGGTAGTTTTCGTTCTTCCTCCTGACCAATTTTGTGCTGATTAACTCTTCACTGTCCTAATTCTTGTTTGTAGTAATGTGCTAGTTCTATTTTCAGAAGAAGATAAAAGAATATCAACATCTACTTTCGGATAAGATAAAAGAAGATCATCCTGTAGCTTGACCGTGTTTGATCATCTTACTACTGCTTGTGTTAATTTTCGATGGTCAAAATTGAACAAGAAGTCGATTATCTATTTTTTTACGAAACTTTAATACTTGTTTATAACTCATTTTTATCAAATTACAATCATAATTAATCATTATGTTAAATAGAAAATGTATTTTGTCTACAGTTTTTTAATACGATACACCTTAAAACACATTTAAATCAATACCACTGAAGCATGACAATATTGTAATGACTAATTGCATGTATTTTGAGTTAGTTTATGGAATCTTGCATTATTAGTGTATATGTATGTGTGTGTCATTAACTATCATACTAAAATACTTCGTAAGTGTATGGTATGAATATTATCTTGAGAGTGTTCTTTATGATTATATCTATGCAAATAAAAAGATCTAGAGTACACAAGATGTTTACTTTATTTTTTTTTGGTCAAATGTGTCTAACATATTAATGTGGGCCAATAATCAGTTGATGATGTGTGTAACATGTACTTGATTCTGAAATAATATCGCACTAGATAACATATCCTTTGGTCCAACTTGTAAAGCATTCACCAAAGAGATAGACCAGCTTGCTAACTAAAATAGCTTTGTAGTGTGAACTTGCTATTACAAAATGGGACTTTTGTTTTGCTTAGATATTATAAATGGTTTGTGTATAGTCTCTATGCACTTGGATGTAACAACTGTTTTACTAATAGTGTGAATTGATGTGATTAATACACAAGATTAATATTTGTGTATGGGGTCTCCATAATCGCCCCCAAGATTGTTGTCTCTAACGTCAAGGCAATTGAAAAGGCGTTGATGACAAGAAGAAGCGGAGAGCGGTGGAGGCGCATGAAACAACTGGCTCCATTGGCGGTGGATTTATACTGCCAGATTGACATATAAGAGTAGATGTAATGCCCATCAAGGAGGTGCAAAGTTAAGGTTACCGGCTAACTGCAGAGTAGTCACATGCTCAAACAACAAAGCCTAACAGCGGCAAACATGGTCGCATGGGATCAGATGTGCAACGGTGGTGCGTTCTGGACAAGAAAAGCAACCACAAAGGAGAAACATCATGTGCTTGATCCTTGTACACAAGATGTAGTCTTGATGGGACGAACTCGAGGATACAACCAAACTTACTATGTGATTAATCTTCAGCCATGATCTTCTGGTGAATCAAACACTGATTTGACCGAGCAATTAAAAGTGTAATCTGGAAGGAACTTCAACTAAATGTCGAGCTACATTGAAACTGTTTTCTCTCTTGACTAACTGACCAGAGGATGAAGTAGTTGAATACAACTAATGAGCATGGTGAGAGGTAGATGATAAAATAGTTTAATACCAGTCTTGAGCTAGCACAAAGTCACTTGGGGAGCGAAAGCAAATCATCGTATGTTGGGGCCAACTGGTAAAAAGTCTCCCTAAAAGAAGTTTCTTCAAAGATTGACCGGTGACCCCCGAAACTTTCCCGATGGCCGAAACTTGACTTCCTATATACTCCGGACCATTCCGGAACTCCTCGTGACGTCCGGGATCTCATCCGGGACTCCGAACAACTTTCGGGTTACTGCATACTAATATCTCTACAACCCTAGCGTCACCGAACCTTAAGTGTGTAGACCCTACGGGTTCGGGAGACATGCAGACATGACCGAGACGACTCTCCGGTCAATAACCAATAGCGGGATCTGGATACCCATGTTGGTTCCCACATGCTCCTCGATGATCTCATCGGATGAACCACGATGTCGAGGATTCAATCAATCCCGTATACAATTCCCTTTGTCAATCGGTACGTTACTTGCCCGAGACTCGATCGTCGGTATCCCAATACCTCGTTCAATCTCGTTACCGGCAAGTCACTTTACTCGTACCGTAATGCATGATCCCGTGACCAGACACTTGGTCACATTGAGCTCATTATGATGATGCATTACCGAGTGGGCCCAGAGATACCTCTCCGTCATACGGAGTGACAAATCCCAGTCTCGATTCGTAACAACCCAACAGACACTTTCGGAGATACCCATAGTGCACCTTTATAGCCACCCGATTCGTTGTGACGTTTGGCACACCCAAAGTACTCCTACGGTATCCGGAGTTGCACAATCTCATGGTCTAAGGAAATGATACTTGACATTTGGAAAAGCTCTAGCAAAACGAACTACACGATCTTTGTGCTATGCTTAGGATTGGGTCTTGTCCATCACATCATTCTCCTAATGATGTGATCCCGTTATCAATGACATCCAATGTCCATAGTCAGGAAACCATGACTATCTGTTGATCAACGAGCTAGTCAACTAGAGGCTCACTAGGGACATGTTGTGGTCTATGTATTCACACGTGTATTACGATTTCCGGATAACACAATTATAGCATGAATAATAGACAATTATCATGAACAAAAAATATATAATAATAACCTTTTTAATATTGCCTCTAGGGCATATTTCCAACAAGTCCAGCCGCAAGCGCGCCCGCCACGTCCGCAAGAGGTCGCGAGAACTTTAGGTAACTTGGCGAATATATTAAGAATGCACTCGCAAAAGAAGAAGAAATGAAGGATTAAAAAAAATGGCCAAAGCGCATGTGTCATGCGCCCGTACCATCACACAGAAAAGGAGACCCTAATTGCCATGATCTGAATTATGATTTTTTTTGCCATGCTACTTTGTAAAACTGACATTTATCTAATTTATAAATTTACAATGAGTATGAAAAAAGTCAAGTGATCTACAAAAATAACCATGCTAAACTTTATAAGCCGCCATCTTCTAGATAAAAAAATGTTTAATCAGGATAGGTCCCAAACTTAGATTCTATAGTTACATTTTTCAAATACGAAAGAAAATCACAGACAGGAATTGGCATGGTCAAAAAAGGACTTGTAAAAATGGCACAAGGCCAAAAATTATGTTTTTTATCTTTCAGAAAGATGGAAAGAAATCGGGATTTTGTAAATTTCTCGGCCTGATTTTCAAATGAAAAATCAAATTAAAAAAATAGCTTCAATTATACAACATCCGCAAACAACCACAAAAAAATATGTAAGAAAAAGGGGGAGGTGGGTGGCGCGGCGCCAAGTCCTAAGTCCACGGCTAAGCTCGCGAGCGCACGCGCTATATACTTGTGCTAGTTGTACATGTAGGACATCATCTAAGTGAACCATGAGGTGTCTCCTTATATGTTGGTGTAAATCTCCATCCACTAGCAATGTGGGACTAAATCCCCACTCCTGTTCCACCTTTTGGCTGGTTGGCTGGTAGGCTGGTTGGCTGCTTGCGTCTGGTGTGCAGCCCATTTTTCAGGGGACCAGCCCATCTTAATCTAATAGTCCAAAACTTTACAGCCTGTGTGATGTGTTATTTGTAGTGAGATTGGATGGGGGGCCACATGCATGCACGTCACGTGAGTAGCATGGCATAGCATGGCGATGGAAGATGGAACTAATTGACTAAACAGCTTTTTCGTTTGGGTTTTAGCTTTGTATTCGAAATTTAAGGGTTGTAAGCAACAGAACTAAAACATGAAATTGCATGGGAGTGCGGCGGGAGAGGCGGGCGTTGGCTAATCCATGTTAGAGCCCATGTACTGCGTGCAATTGTATGCATAGTAAAGTCTTTGTACCTAATCTCAAACCTCTTTTGTTTACATCGCATGCATGCTCATGTTAGATTCAAGCTGCGGAAGTGTAGTCTCATTTCAGAGTTTAAACTTTCTGGACCAAATTAAATTAGCAAGTCACAAAAATTATTTCTTCTTACCTTGTCAAAATGTATATTTTATAC
This sequence comes from Aegilops bicornis, assembly GCA_021605145.1. Lineage (NCBI taxonomy): Eukaryota > Viridiplantae > Streptophyta > Magnoliopsida > Poales > Poaceae > Aegilops > Aegilops bicornis. The sequence continues at coordinate 697,092,144 of CM038669.1, forward strand.
AATTACATGCAGGTGTGGGATCATTTCTGTGATACAATACTGGATAAAGAGGAGAGGAAGAAGTATTCGTATAGCGAGGAGCCGGAGGATAGTGGATTAGAATGTGGCGGATCTGCATCTGGTTTCAAGCACGACAGCTTGGTTGTGCTCAGGATTTTCGGGTTTCAGACAGAAGAGAAGTTTATGATTTACATAAAAATATCATGGAAGTAGCGGTGAATCTTGAGAACATCTATTTGCATAACAAGCCAGTGTGCAAGATGTGTCAGCACATGGTTCGAAAGCCATTGAGATACCCATGGACAAGCAAGCAGAAAATTTCGGTCAGGAACAAAATCAACAACAAGATGTGCTCCGCTGTGGAAATCCACTTCCCAAGTAAACAACCTCTCGGTGTTGATGCGTATTCCTTCCTTTAGAGCAACATATTGTTACTGGATAAAATGAATGCCCTTGAGTGTGCAAAAGTTGCCCTGTTTAATGCGATGTAAGGTAGACCTCAAGTACAAAGTGCAGTTCATATTGCACCTACTGTAGTGCCCAATAAGCTAAGAAAAGTCTGTTATGCTGATTAAGGTCATGTTTTTTAACTTCTGACTAAGGTTGTGTCCACCATGCTTTTGTCATGTTATTCAATGGTACCGTGTGTTTTATGTATAATAATCTGTTTCCATATTGAATCGTCTGAAAACCTGTGTGCATGGTAAATCAATCATTTGTAAAACAATTGAACGTTGTACATATGTCGTTGAAGGCCAACTGGAAGCATCATCTTCTTGTTCATTTGCTATCCCTCCTCAATTTGCCTCTACCAAGCCGAGGTGGGACTAAACCTCTGTGCAATGTGTAACGCTAGTCGCTAGCACTACATTGAGCATTGCTGTTGGTGGGCATCTGGTTTCTTCCATTGGGCTGTTTCACTTTTCAGCCCATACTCACGCCATTTTGAATGGCCGCCATTTTGAATGGCTGGTATAGCCCACGTTAGGCAGAGTTAGCTTGTGTGGGTGATTCTCAAAAGAAAAAGAAAAAACTTGTGTGGGTCGGCCGTTGGTTTTAATTAGTTTTTTTTAACACAGATACAGGCATAGCGCTCATATACACGCGCAATGTATGATCCAACACTCTTCACTGGTACTAGTAACTAGGCTGAGCAATAGATATAACTAACTAGTCAAGTGTGTTTATCTAGTTGAGCATACTCGGTCCATGTCCATCAAGGTGGGGTAGTCGACCAAACGGTTATGTAGTTATACCTATAATAATTAAACTAGGTTTTTAACCGTGGGTGCTCAAATATATAGGTCTTATAAACCTGCTGACATGCATGCCATCCAATTTAATCTATAAACCTACTGCCATGGCGCCCTCTTCCTCATTCCTCTGCCATAGTCTCTCCACTCTAGGATTCCTATGGACGCCACCCTACATCACCACTACCTGTTGCCGCCACCATCCTTGTGGCACATATACAACCACCCCACATACCCGGGGAGGCTGGCTACCTGTGTGCGTCGGATGCCAATTTCTCTTGGTTGGACGTTTTCTTGCTGTTGCTGCCAAACTTAAACTTATTCTTATCCCTTGCGGCCTGCGACCAATCCAGTAATGTCAAAAAAAATTTGCCGTGAGTATCGTTCCGTGTGTGCACCTTTTCTCTTATCCCATGTGGCCTGCGACTAGCTCTGTGCGTGCGGCTGCGGGCACCAAATTTGTCCATCCAACGGCAATCATCAAATTTGTGTGTGCGGCTGCGGGTTACTGGATGTCTTTTTAGGAGGATTTTTTTCTAGGGTATTGTGTTCTGTTTTCAAACACATGCCCACAAATTTTGAGCCTTTTCGAAGGTAATCTTCACCGTCGTTGGTGTCAAACCCGGTCGACCTTGTCCCTCCATGGATGCCGACCTACACCGTCGCTCCATCAAGCTGACATCAACAACGTCACATCTCCTCTGAATTCTTGTATGGTTTACACTAGCTCGGCTCGCCCTCGACCATCGTCGTGCCAAGCGTTCTAGGTCTATGCCGATAATAATCACGCGAGTGCACACACTACACGTGCATGTGCTATCCCTCCTCCATGTGCCTCTACCATCTAGAAAGTGTTGGCTGCAATCCCTTTTATGCTGATCAAAACCGGCTCACCAAGCCGAGGTGGGACTAAACCTTTCTGCAATGTGTAACGCTAGTCGCTAGCAGTACACCGAGCATTGCTTCTTTTTTTAGGGGTAGACCAAAATTTATTCATCAAAAGCCACAAAACGTGGGATACAAGTTTGGCATGAGGTTGGTTGAACCATACATGACGATTGTGCTCAAGCCTAAGAGCAAATTTTGCTAAAGCATGTGCTTCATAATTCACAGCACGACTTTCAAACGTAAAGTTGCAATTAAAGTGTAGCACTTGCAACTTGATCTCTTTGATGATAGCTCCATAGCTTCCCATTGCTCCACGACCGCTTGTTTGGAATCAGATGTTATTACCAAATTTTGTATGTTTAGGTCCATCGCTAGAGCGAGCGCCTCCCTGCAGGCTATTACCTCTAGGGTAGCTGGGTCATGCATCCCATCTACTACTTGGGATGAGCTGCCCATGTAGTTTCTAGCGCCGTCTCTGCGCACTGCAACCGCCGCTCCTCACCTTCCCGTTAGAACCCCCGCATCAGCATGAATCTTGTAGAAGCCCGGGGGTGGTGCTTTAGGTCTAGTCGCCAGGGCACCGCCAGAGCCACCGCAACTCTTAATTAGTTGGACGTCCCATTGGGCGATGTTCTATTCTTATATGTAGTGTATATCTTAGGGCTTGTGAGCAAGCTGGTAACCTTATAAAGCCACCCGCATTGCATGAGTTTGGTTTTGTGCATGCATCTTTTTTTTCATTTCATGTGACTCGTGACTAGCTTCATATTGCGGCTCTGTGCATCAAATTTTTCCATCCAACGACGGTCATCAAATTTATACGGACTATTCTGGGCATCCAAAGTCCCACAAAAAGGCACAAAACCGGGGCAGTGTTCAGGAAATCCCAACGTCGGACTCCGACAACATGGACCCACCCAAAACCCCCCTTTCTCTCCTTCCGCTCCGCTTTCATGCCGATCAAAGCAGGCGTGTCTAGATGGACGGCCGCATACTTGCGTTCATGTCGGCCGAGGGCACGGCGACCTAGAAGCCTACTTTGTCTGCTGCCCGCATTGAAGTAGTGTCGGCCCGCCTACCCCGCCTACTTTAGTCACTTGACCACGTATGCATGCCCCACACCGCCGCCTCTCCTCTCCTCTCCCAAATTCGCACACCTCCACGTGGTCGACGAGATGGCACACCTCCACCATCGGTCGTAGTGGTGGGCATGTCCGACGGCTCAAAGTAGTTCCCAGCATGCTCCTCTGAATCCTGACGCCACTGTCCACGGTCTTTGGGCCCCTCGGGCGGTATTCCTCGGACGTCAAGCCCATGCTGATCTCCACGAACGACCATGCTGCAAGGGGTCTATGTTTGACTTGAGCGACCCGCTAGCTAGTCACGTTACCAAGGAGGCTAGCTTGTGTTCGTCTGATGTGGAGCGACTAGCTTTTTTCTTCTTTTTTTTGGCTGAACCCATGCGTGAGCTGGATCTCGTGTCTTATTGGTCGGACATTTTCTTCTCGCCAAACCAAAAATTACGCGATGTTACCTGTGCTCGCCTTTGACCTGTATGTGTGCATGATCACGTGGTTCACTTGGTTGTTTTACATGCATCCAAGCTACTCACATGTATGTGCTCGTGCATCGTGTAGTATTTTTCTTCTTCCAGTTGATACATAACGCTAGCTAGCTAGGCTGGTCGGCCAAACAAACCTAAATCATGTCCTTGCATGAGCCCAGGGTAAAGAAATACAGACGCACAAATTTAAAGAAATAGTTAAATACGGAAGAGAAGGATTCAGATATTTTAGAGATAACGCGCTGCTATTGGCTACTGGTTCACCGCTACCCGGCGGAACTGGTAGATTTACTTACACTAGCCACAATGGAGAGTAACATACACATATCCCTAGACTATGTTACTACCTTCATAAGGCTGGTCATAGTGGAGAGTAACTTAGACTAGTAACATACATATGTTACTAGTCTATGTTACTACCTTCATAGTGGGAAATGTCATATGTGTGGTAACATAGATGTGTTTATTTATTGCTTTGTAGACTCATTTTGCATTGGGAAGCGCTATGTGATGGTAACATATTATGTTACTCTATTTGCCTCTCTCCTCATTAACTACTTGCCAGCTCATCATTCTTGCTTATGTGGCATCTATGTTACTACCTATGTTACTCCAACGTAAGTATGGTAACATGCTAAGCCTCATTTATTAGGTTATAGACTCATATTGCATTGGGACATGTGATGCTACAGTAACTAGCTAAGTTACTCAAACTACCTCTCTCCTCATTAACTCATTGCCACATAAACAAATTTGCTGAGTTGGACTCGATGTTATTGCTGAAGTTACTCCCACTGTTGATGTTTGGGGTGATTGTGATGAGCAAAATCAAGGGCGCGGTCACCATGCGTGTCTGCGGTATGGTACGGGTTCCTATAGAGATGGAGGATGTCACACTGCCTGCCTGGATCGGGGCCGGCCTTAATTTATGTAATGAATTAACATGGATCGATCGAGTTTTTCAATAGAATACTAGTAATCTTTAATTTACCATGCCTATGTACGGTGTAGGACGGGTAGCTAGTAGATCAAAAGATGCTTGCTTGTGGATTTCTTCTCTTTCCGCTTTCAAATCTTGGACGTGCACATCATGCTAGCTAGAGCGGCCTAGGCATGCATGCACTCACCCATGCGATGAAGCTAGCTAGCTACGTAGCATCTCTAGCTACATTTCTTGCTCGACTAGTGATGAATAGGCAAGGTGGCGATTTTCGCCAAACCTTTTTTTAGGATTGGACTCCCCAAAACCTTCTTTTCTGTTGGGACAGTCGAACTTATCCTCTTCCAACTGCCACGAGTCCAGGCAAGTCAAGGAAGTCGTTTGTTCAACGACGCTAGACCAAGAGCTCTTCTGAGGGGATTTCTCAAAAAAATATTGCCTCAAGAACCTAACAACATGGTCATCAGTTGTTCAAGACGTGGCCACAATCCCTTCCCAATTAAATCGACGCTCACCGAACACCACACCCTCGCCGGCCTCTCGACTACCACGCAAAGGTGATTATCATATCTTGTTGTCAAGTTCAAAGATCTTGATTGAAGTTATCTTGCGTTTATATTTGCAAAGGTTTAATTATTTGGTTCCATCACATGTATTTCTTTGATGGGGCTCTCTCACATGTAATACAATCGTTTAGCATGCTACATTGAGGTGCAAGCACGTAATCTATTTCAAGATATTTCGTAACAAGAACCCAAGACGAGTAGCACTTGCCATAACAGATCCACACCGCCAGAAGGAACAACATCACAAATACGAGTTAAGTAAGTTTTTGTATAAGACATCTACTCGAGACCTAAGGTTGGGGTTTAAATACAAAAAGGCAAAAACAAAAAAGGAATTCATGTATGGTTTACACCGGCTTGGCTCGGCCTTCGGCCATCGCCACGCCATGCGTCCAAAGTCCTAAGTCTATGTTGCGAATAATGATGTGGTCGCAGGCGCTACACATGCATGTGTGCTATCCCTCCTCCATGTGAAACTACCATCTAGAAAACATTGGCCGCAATCGCTTTTATGCTGGTCAAAACCGACTCACCCAGCCGAGGTACATGGACTTTTTTGCAAAGATGCCACGACGGTGAGTGGGCAGAAGTGATCGGTGCTTTTTTATTAGGTAAAGATAATATCTTGAGTTGTGTTTCCCGCCTTCTTGCATCTCTCCCTTCTCCCGCATTCACGCCCGATCAGAGCAGATGTGTCCGGATGGACGGCCACATGTTTGCACTCATGTCGGCTGAGGACGCGGTGACCTAGAAGCTAGCCTCTGGCCGCTACCGCATTGAAGTAGTGCTTGTCCGCCTACCCGGCTACTTTAGTCACCTGGCAGCGTCACGTATGCCCCACGCCGCCATCTCTCCTATCCTCTACCCAATTCGCACACCTCCACCACCGGCCGCCACGATGGGCATGTCCACGGTCTTGGGCCCCTTGGCGGGATTCCTCGTATTTCAAGCGAAGTCGGGATACCTCGGACGTCAAGCCTAAGCCAATCTCCTCGAACTTGGAAGAGCATAAGCCATACCTCCTCGCCGAGGCCCACGCTACAATGGGTTTGTGTTTGACTTGAGCAGCTAGCTAGCCATGTTACCGAGGAGGCTAGCTTGTGTGCATCAGATGAGGAGCGACCAGCTTTTTTATTCTTCTTTTTTAAGCGGAACCCATGCGTGAGCCGGATCTCGTGTGTTGTCGGTGGGACATTTTCTTCTCGCCAAACCAAAAATTTCCCTGTGCTCGGTGTCCTCGACCTGCATGTGTGCATGATCACGTGGTTCACTTGGTTGTTTTAGATACATGCAAGCTATACACAAGTATGTGTTGGTGCATCGTGTAGTATTTTTCTTCTTCCAATCGATACATAACGCTACCTCAATCACGTACAGGGTGGGCATCTTCTTGCAAGGCCTATGATCGATTCTTTGTGGTTGCATGGTCGTTCCTAACTAAAACATATATGAAGAAGTTCTCTGGGGCATGAGAAGCCCCGGCTAGAAAGCACGGTGTCCGGGCATCGTGTAGGCATAAGTTTTCCGCCCAAAATCAACGGAAAAGCCCCAAAAAAATCCTAGCAACTACCAGGGCCGCGGCACCAACGTGAATGCTTTGAGGAGCCGATCAGGCACCGAGGTGTGGGTGGTGGCCGGAACGCCGGACGCATCCCACATGAATTGAGATAGACACGGCAGATCAAAAGGGTAAATCACTCCGATTTTTTCTTCTCCCTCATCAACACATAGATATCAGCAATTTCTTCAACCTCATGAACACATAGACATTGATGAGAAACTACAAACAGAGGAATCCCATATGGATCAGTCCTCAGGCGCCAAAGTATGTGCTCATGCGTCGTGTAGTATTTTTCTTCTTCCAATCGATACATAACGCTAGCTAGCTAGCTAGGCTGGTCGGACAAACAAACCTCAATCATGCCCAGGGTAAAAAAATATGGACACGCAAATTCAGAGAAGGAATTAATTACAGAAGAGAAGGATTCAGATACTTCAGAGTGGCACACCGCTATTGGCTAGTAGTTCACCGATACCCACCGGAACCGGTAGATTACATATTTGATTTTTGGAGTGATTGTGATGTGCAAAATCAAGGGTGCGGTCGCCAGACATGTGTGCAGTACAGTACCGGTTTCCATGGAGATGAAGGATGTTGCCACCGTCTGCTTGGACCGGGGCCAACCTTAATTTATGTATGAATGAATTAACCTGGATTGATCGAGTTTTTCAATAAAGTACTAGTAATCAATTTAATTTACCATGCCTGCGTACGTGTAGGCGGGTAGCTAATAGATAAAAAACTTGCTTGCTTGCGGATTCCTTCTCTTTCCGCTTCGGACACTTGGACGTGCACATCAAGCTAGCTAGATTTGCCTCCGCATGGATGCACTCACGCTGCGATGAAGCCACCTAGCTACGTAGCTACCCATCGCAACAGCTTGCTTGATGTCAAACGCCTTGGTTTCTCTTCCCCTAATGATCGCTTTGTTGGCTCTGCGTCATCCCTTCGCCGCCCAAACCCTAGCCCACCACTTACTCACGTGCACATTAATAACCTGCATCATTCTCTCTTTTACATCATCCAATTTTGTACATCTTTGAACGCAGAAAATATAGTCGCTAACCCTTATAAATAAATATGATTATTTGCTCTCATGCAATGTTCGACATCGCTCGCATCCTCTATCACACCGGTTCTCGTCTCCATAAATGACGATGTATTAACTACCCAACAAACCATTTGAATGTTTGAGCTTCGTGTGACGATATATTTCAAACTTGACGATAGTGCACTTCTTTGAGACAACGTAAAAATATCATCTGTAGCTCCTATGAATACATTTATTTGTTTGCCTATCGTGTCTATATTTTCTCGCTTTTCCCAATTAAGGCACCACTTCCTTGGTTCTATATGTACGTGCATTTTCGGCCTCCTAGCTAGACAGGTATGACCGTTGCCACTAGCTAGACATGTAATACGTGCACAACCGACCTCGATGCTTGCTACATGCTTCTCAAACTAACTACTAATAATCGATCTAGTTGTGTACGATACTCTAGTAATTAAGCATCTCTAGCTAAATTTCTTGCTCAACCAGTGATGAATAGGCAAGGTGGCAATTCTTGCCAAATCTTTTTTTAGGATTGGACTCCCAAAACCTTTTTTTTCTTGGGGGACGATCGGGCTTATCCTCTTCCAACTACCATGAGTTCAGGCAGTCGTTGTTTGGCGATGCTAGACCAACAGCTCCGAGGGAATTTATCATGTCATTTATTAGTGAATGCAACTGGCTCAAAAAAAATTGCCTCAAGAACCTAACAACATCTTCATCAGCCCTCCGCACGTGGCCACAATCCCTTCCCGATTCGTCGACGCTCACCGGACACTACACCCTCGTCGGCCTCTTGGCTACCACGCAAAGGTCATTATCATATCATTCTTGCTGTCTAGTTCAAAGAACTCGGTCGAGGTTGTCTTGCGTTTATATTTGCAAAGGTTTAATTATTTGTTTCTATCACATGTATTTTTTTGGCGGGCTCTGTCACATGTAATACAATCGTTTAGCATGGTACATTGAGGCACAATCACGTAATCCATTTCGAGATATTTCATGAATTTGGATACTTCTGGATTGTATTTATTTATTTGTGTCATTTCTCACTTTTTCAAAAACTAGATGATAATGTTGCCTTGCATTTCAAAGATGGGTTGTAGTATCACAAAGCACTGAATTTGATCGCACTATTGCATTATCTTTGTTAATTGAATAACAGATTATTTAATGCAGAACACTATGTGAAGATCGGGTGATAATCTGAGAAGATTGACCGTCTAGGCAGCTGTTAGATGGATTGCGGGACAGTTGGGCTCGGGTTGTGCAATCTGTGCACCAGCCTTTGCAACAAGGCTCAGGTTGTGCTCGGCGCTTTGCAACACAAGTAACATTGCGCTCTCCGCCGAACCATTTTCTTCCTTTGGCCCTAGGCGTCGACCGTCGGATCATCGCAACAAGAGCCATGTTGCAGTCATCCATTGCAACATGGACCATGGTGCGGTCACCTCCGGCTTGTGTGACACGATCTTTTTCGGGTACCCTTCCTCTCATCATGGCTACAGTTGTCTTGACCCCAACTCGTGTTGCGTCCTGACATCCCAACATGTTGTATTTGATAAAACAAAATTACTCTTGGCTAGCACTAATCCTACTACTTCAGATGCTTCTTCCCTTGAGTTTCTCCTAGACCCGGCTCTATCTCAGCCCATCATGCATGTGTCTCCTCCAGCCCAACCCATGTCGCATGCTCTCCGGTAGCCACGAGTGCAACCACATCCCCGGCTGTACGTACCCAACTCTCCCCTCCACGTTTCCTCATCTGCACTACACTCACCTATGCTGGTGCACTGGCTCGTGGTGCTGCACTCCACGCATGAGTCTGCTGACTCGCCCATACTTCCTTGCCTCGGCCTCCGTCGCCGCGTGCATCATGTGCCGCCATTATTTGCGCTTCTTCCTGCACCACCGCGGCTGTAAACACACACCAGGCTCATGCATGGTAAAGACGGTATTCACAAACCTGTCGATCGCTTAAATCTCACTGCCATCCATGAGTCCATCTCTCCCATACCAATAACATACATTGGGGCTCTCCATGATCCACATTGGCGCGCAGATATGAACGAGGAGTATAATGCACTGATTCATAATCGTACATCAACTCTTGTTCCTTGTCTGACCAGTGCTAACGTTGTTTTAGGGAAGAGGATATTCAAGCACAAGTTCGCCTCGGATGATGCTATCACCCAGTACAAGGCATGGTGGATGGTCAATGGCTTCTCCCAACAGCCAGGCATTGACTTCGACAAGACTTTCAGTCCCTTCATCAAGCCCTCCACCATCTGCATCGTCCTCGGCATTGCTACTTCCAGCGTGTGGTCCGTACACCAACTTGACCTCATTAATTCTTTCTCCATGACAACATTGGTGGGGAGGTGAACTGCAAGCAGCCGCCCGGCAACGTCCTTTTCTGACACAACCCTCTTTCTCCTCCGCACGATAACGAGCACCATGAGCTTTACTTTTGGTGCATGATACTCGTTTTCCTCCACATATGTTGCAGGTGCTATCCGTAACTATTGTTCGCTTATATTTATTCAGTTTTGTAGCCATTCTTACCACATACACAATCATAGGACATGAGATATCATATTTGCTTCACTAAAAAAGTGTTTCATAAAAGGGAAACGTTCCCAATCGTCCATCCAACTTAGGATTGCCCCGGTCGCGCACACGCCTTCCGTTCACCCAGCGATTCATGCTAGCATCGCGTCATCTGCTCATGGCCCATGCACTGCTCGTGGTAGCCTTTTCTCTTCCCGCCCTTCTCATGGCCCATGCACTGCTCGTGGTAGCCTTTTCTCTTCCCGCCCTTCTCATCCACATGTTTCTTCTATCCCAAAAGCAGCGCCCTCGCTCTCTCTCTCTCTCTCTCTCTCTCTCTCTCTCTCTCCACACACCGCACGTTCTCTCACTCATCACCGCCCACTACGCCGCAGGTTTGCCTCCGCCGCCGCACGACTAACCACGCCTATTGCTGAAAGCGTACGCACTGGGATTTTGCGGCCACTAGAGAGTTTCTATGAGTTTTGGCTGTCGTCGTGCTAGCAGTGAAGGGTCCGAGGGTCACTTCTTCGCCACTTTGGGCGGGAAAGTTGCGTCGTGATGCCAATATAGGGTGTGTTATTGTTCACCATTGCCGCGGCGTCTCTCCGGCAAAAAAAATACAAAAGGGAGGGATCGAAATATGAACAACGGACGCGAGACGATATTTCGAGCGGGAGACGAAACTTTTGGCGGGAAACAAAATTCTGTCCCATGCAGGACGTCATTGATCGGGTCGGCACGAAGATAAAAATCGGCTAACATGAGTTGCCCGTGAAGTCCTTCCGGGAGATATTCTACCGGGTCATCCCCTACACGAGAGAACCATAATCACCATACTTCCTTATGTTATATTTGTTGCGATCATTAAATAGCAATGCGAGAGAACCATAATCACACGAAGGCCCCTCTAATACCAAGTCAAGCCATCCGTTAACACATACTCCCTCCATCCCAAATTATAGCGTGCCCGCGCTTCCCGAGATCCAACTTTAACCATAAATTTAACCGACGAGACCGATTGTGGCGGGAGAAAAAAATATATAATTGAAAGCTTTGAATACGAATTCATTGATATAACTTTTGCTTCCGCCGCAGTCGGTCTCGTTAATTAAATTTATGATCAAAATTGAAACACAGGATTAGAGGAAGCACTATATTTTGGAATTGTGGGAGTACCTTGGCTAAAAAAAAGAACCAAAATATAGTGTCACCATCACTGGATCGAAAATTGCTGACATGACCAGGAGACACAAAATTGAAGATTCTTCAAGACAAAACTGAAGATTCATCAAGACGCGGATTTCTCATTGACATTTCCCACCATGTTTAGAGCATATCCAGCCGTTGCCCCCCAGGGGGCGCGTAAAATCGCCGCCTGGGGGCGAGCCGGCGCTAAATTCGGCGTGGGGGCGAGCGGGTTTCCAGCCGCCGGCCCCAGGGTCGCCCCCAGACACGGGTTTAAAAAAAAGGAAATCGGCAAATTGGACAAAATGTTCGGTAAAGTTCGGCAAACTTGACATATATTCGATGTTACATAAGTTATTTAAAAAAACAACTAAGGGGCGAAGATGTCGCCGACATCGCCGCCATCCTCGTCGTCATCGGCGGCCTTCTCCTTCTTGACGCGGCCGCCCCTGCTGGACCCCTGCCCGGCGTCGCCCTGGCAGACCAATGGCGGCGGCGCGTCGTCGTCGCTGTCGTCGAGGACGACGACGCCTCCCTCATCCCGGCCACGACGCCGAGCTTCGAACCGCTCGTAGGCGAGGTGCTGGCGCTGCAGTGCCCACTTCAGGGCCTCCGCGTCGTCGAGCTCCTCCTCCTTGACGCCGCCTCCTGGGGGCGTGACTAGGGCCGAATTTTGGACGCCGGCGCTAAAACATCACGTGGGGAGGGCCTGTTGGGGGCGCGGCTGAAGATGCTCTTACGCTTCGATATGTCCCGCCCTTCCACAATGCCGGCATTGAGCCAGCAGGTTCTACCTCCTCCGACGACATCTCTGTCAATGTGAGTGGTAGTGAGGCTTAACAGGACCGATGGCCAAAGGGGAAGCCTAACAAACATGCCTTTTAATTTCCTTATCTGCCAATAAGATGGATAGACAATGGTATATCCATCTTCTCAATGACACGAGACGCCCTAAAGCTAGCTTGCTAACAAGCCAACTACACGGCCACTAAAGTAGTACGCCCTCATTGACGAAAAATAGTGATCCTAATTGAGGTCGAAAAATCCACAGTAGCAAAAAACTACTGAATGAATATAAGAGGGTGATGGAGCCCATGATTAATTACAGCGGAAATGCGAGGCCCTAACAAGTGTAATCTACTTCAAAACCGAGAAGATATCAATCATGCTGACAGGTTCAAGTTGCTTCACACAGGAGCAAAACATATGCACCAGTGATGAATAATTCATGTCCATATAAGTACAATATACATGAATTAACCCTGTTTCATTGGCAAGCAGCACTAGTCCAGTCTCATCACGCCCAGGTGAGCATGGTATGTACAGAAATGAGCCAAAACAAACAAAATCAATCAAACACAGGCTGCCTTGTTATAACTCTGTCAAATATTCAACCGTTTGCATCAATTAACCCATACAGTCAAAAGCAGTAGCATCCCCCTCTTGCCACCACACCTAGATTGGTCAGGGCAAACACCACATAGAGCAAATAAAACAAGAAGCATAGTTAATAAGTCCAAACTGAATGCTTAATCACTGCTACCTCTGTTCCTAAATATAGACGCTTTTGCAGTTCAAATTGAACTGCAAATACATCTTATATTTAGGAACATAGGGTGTAGACAGTAGGCATACAATTCAACTGATTTCCACATGCACACTTCTACTTACTCATTTGCGACCAACGTGGGGCCTTTCCAGGCAGAAAAACCACAACAAGCAATAATAAAAGACATTGCCATCTCTAGGCAGAACAACCAACAAGTCCAGCTTGTTGTCATGACCCTTCTTCATGCCAACAGCATCATCACCATCGTCTCCCTGTGTCTTCATGCTGACTGCATCTGCATGGACACAACCAGGTTAGTCGAATGGCATGCACATGATATAATTAATCAAGACTGGTGGGGAAAACAAACACTAGTTTCAGAGCATATATATCATAAATTGCCAACACATGATGATGCCTCCAAACTACACAAGAACATCACTTGTTCTACCTATACACAGCACATCAAGCATTTCCTTCTGTTCGATAGACCAAAGGGTCTCTCGTCAGCCAAAGAACCTAGAGATGATTGTGTTGAAAAGTACATTGAGTGCTCGAGCAAGCTACTACACTCTCTGCGAATGGATTATGAAGAAAGTGACAAGTTAAATGAAAGAAAACAACATCTTGGGGCGTAAGGTGATACTACCTCTATCTCAGAATATAAGACGTTTTTTGGTCTAAATCTAAATCAAAAAATGTCTTGTATTTCGAGACGGAGGAAGTAATAACCTGGCCATATAAAATCCTCCATGTATCATAGATGCAACTACTGTATACTAGTAAGTGGCACGTGCTTTGCACGTTCATAGCATGCATGTCAACGATTCATGTTATGTGACGTGTTATGTTTTCTTTTTGTTCCTCTTGAAGGAGAAAGGCGATCTCACCAGCGCCTCTCGTAAGGAGAGTTACTCCACCGCCGTCCTCCGGTGTCTCCCGTCCACTGACAACCTCGGTCATCTTGGTGAGGGGGTCGCTGGATTCACGTGTGTGGATAGTTTTATGTTAAAGTAGCTTCTTTTTTTAAGTTAATCATCGTCTTGGCTTCGACGACGGTGAAGGCGATGTTTAATAAAGATTCTTCAGACCCTTCTCTGAACAGGCATTGGCACTATAGTTGGGGATGGATTTGAAAACCAGTCTGTTCAAGCAAGGATGCAACATCTTCGTGGTGGACTTATGTCCTCGGGCTCCGCCGTTGCGTCGACGCTTGCTCCAAATACCGACGTGGAGCTTTGGAGGTAGTCCGGGAGCGGATGCAGATTGTTGTCTGCATCAACGGCATCTGGAAGATGGTGGATCGTGTGCTGGGTATATGGTTCGTGGATGGGAGGTGTGGTTTCCTCCTTCGACGTGTTAGTCGTGTGGGGATGCCAGATTTCGAGTTCGATGGTGTGTCCAGGGTGTTGCCTCGATCTGACTCGTTCAACGGGAATGGTTCCATCTTTGGTGAGACACCTTGTGGGTTCGCAAAACTGCATATTAGTGATGAAGCCGCATTGAGTTCATGTGAGGAGGTGATTCATCATTTTTTTTCCTTTGTGGTTGTTGTGTTGGTGCCAGAGACAGGTGACAGCATTCGTGTCAAGTTTAGAGGTTTCTTTGGCCTTGATGTACTACTTTGTGCAAAGGCTGGTGCTCAGTTGTTCTTTCAATTTTGTCAGGTCCATGTTTACGTAGCTTGTACTATGATCTTTACTATATAAATAAGACATGTATCATCATATAAAAAATTATGTAACAACTGATTAAAAATATTATGTATGCTTATGTACGGATATTGTTTTTGGCTCGAGGGTGTATAACCTCATGTGCGCCAAAATTGTATTTCGCAAAGGTCAGAAACATTTTAAGAAATAGATGTATTCATTGTCACGCACAAATGCTATCTGTAAATTTTTAGGGGTTAACATTGTGTATTTTGCATGTGTAAAAAAAACAAGTCAAACGACAAATATCACCTTCAAATGTTACACTTAATTTTGTTTTCTTCACCGACGAAGCACTGCTAACCCGTTTCGCAAGAAAATTGGCAAGCATGCCTTTCACACTAACATGGACATTTAAAAAATCCATGATTTTTAAATTTTATTTAATATTAATTTTATATTTATTTTAAATTTATGGAGCATATGCTCTCTAGAGCCAAAACTCTGTGTCCGCTTATATAGACATTCTTATGTTTCACTTTTCTTTTTTAGTGTATATTGTGAAAACAATTATGTCATTTTCATAAAAAAAAGAAAAAAAGGTATGTCATGTGTTCAATTATGTTTTTTTACATAGTACAAACGCAAACGTTCGTATACACGCGCATACACCCACCCCTATGAATGCATAAACGCACGCCCTACCCCTATGAGCACCTCCGAAAGACTGAGCCGGTATATCATCTTAAAAATTACGAAGTCACCGTTGGCACCTAAATAAATCGTCAAACATCTCCTCCCACTGAATACGCATCGCCCGAAATCCTGAAATAAATCAAGAAATATATGTGAGCACCAGGATTTGAACCCTGGTGGGCTAGTGATACCTCAGTCACTCTAACTATCCAACCAGAGATTGGTTCCAATTATATTACATTTTATATATTCGAGCTAATTGTCTCATGTTTTCTGGGGCTGTACGTTAGCCTACCGTAATTTTTATTTTTATTTTTTATTAAGGCGTGAGATGGGTCCGTGAGCATTCATTCACGTCAATATTGTAGCACGTCATGATTTTTGGAAGAAGCAATTCCATTATGGCCCACTTGCCCATCCGAGCAGGCCCATGAGCGCCGGTCTTCTTCTACGCATCTCTCGAAGTCTGCTGTTTCTTCTTCTGTCCTCGCTGCTTCTCGTCTCTCGTTCTGTATATTAGATCTGTAGCACATGTTCTTCACATCTTCTCTACCGCATCCTCCTATCACTATGTCGATGTGACCTGGCCATCGTTCAAAGGGCTGGGCACCCAGGGGCCAGGGCGCCGTCTCCGGCCACCTCCCGGCTACCATGGATTTGGCCTTTGGCTGATGAGAAGATGGGAGATGTGCACGCTGTGGGCAAGCGGGCGGCCGACCAGCGTTAAATTTTGCTCATGCAATAGCAATGGTGAGTAAAGCTTGGCAACAAAGCAAGGTGACGCAGTCAAAGGATCCAGAGGTAGCGAAGCATAGTTGTCATTATGGTTGATTTATTCAGGCGAGGCTGGATGACAATGATGCCATGAAAGAAGAAATGGCGGTGGCTAGTGGGCAAGGAGGAGAGGCCGTAGAGCCAGAAGGAAGGCGAGCACGCTGGGAGAGCGAGACAGGTGAAACGCTTCTCAGCCGTTAGATGCCAAAATCGACGGCTCACATTGTAGGGATTTGCCAGATCCTGGCCATTGGATGTGCAGATCGGACGGCCAACATTCACCGTTATTCTCACACTATATAGTGGTATAGATGTCATTCTGAAACATGTACTAGTTCCTTGGCAAAATATACGGTACCAAATCAATTCTGCATTTGTCTTGCTGACTGTCAGATATAGCAACAGAAAATCGTGTCATACGCACACGCAGATTAGAAACGAATAAGCAGAGCTGATCCGAAATAGTTTATAAAGGGAAACGAAAAAAACAAGGAAAGAGTCCTACCTTACCTTGTGGCGTGGTTGATCAACCTCTAGCTGGACCGTGGTTGACCATCTTGCTGCTGCAAGCCACAGATGGCCACTCACAACATGGTTGCAACGATCACCTTGATGTCCTGCAGGTTAAGAAACACCCCTACTGTCATTTCAAAAATAAAATGTCTTCAAATACCAAATAGTAATCGCAGCATGCACAGAATCACACTGAAATCCTATCCTATTGGTCCACAAGCATGTTGTACTCCGCTCACTAGCGAACAAAACAGTGGTTCAGAAGTCTAACACTATGGTGAACTGATGAGTTGGTTAACTCAACAAGCCATGTTTCTATTTGAAGAAGCCAACTCTATTAAAATCTGGAATACCATGACACGGGACAGTGCATACATTATATGTTTTTTCCCAGTTCAGTTAAAAGTTGCTCTGAAGTATCTAACTTATGATGTTTTCAGCCAAGAAGAAGAAGAAATATACCGGTCATCAATCAAGCATGCAACATCGCATCGGTACAGCAGCTAGCATCATCATCAGTATTGTTTTCAGCGAAGAAGAAGGAGAAGAAATCAATCGGTGTATCATACGAACAGGCTTTGAGTAACTAGAGTAAGAAAGAAATTTGAGAGCGGAGTAAAAATGACTTGGTAAGTTGTGAAAAATGACGTGAGGGATCCCTCTTCTTCTATCTATTGATCTAAACACAATTTCCCTCTGCTCAAGCGAGCTAGCATCAAATAAGACAATATATAGCAATTTGAATGCACGCACATTCAAACTGAACCGAGACGTGCACTCAGACTGAATCGAATTGCAAACACAATAGCAATCACCACCAAGGTGTGTCCAGAACAATTGCAATGGAATTGCCTAGATGAGATGAGATGTGCAGGGGGGTAGGAAGAGGGGGTGGAGCTCACCACACCACGCCATTCAGGGTTAATGGAGAAGGCTAGCATGTCACTAACATTGTTATGTTCTATTTTCAGAAGAAGATAAAAGAATATCAACATCTACTTTCGAATAAGATAAAAGAAGATCATCCTGTAGCTTGACCATGTTTGATCATCTTGCTGCTGCGAGGCACAGGTGGCCACTCACACCATGGTTGCAACCATCACCCTGCTGTCCTGCAGGTTAAGACAGACCTCTAGTGTCAGTTCTAAAAAAAATGTCTTCAAGTAACAAACAGTAAAGTGCATAATCATACTGAAATCCTATCCTATCAGTCCACAAGCGTGCTCTACTCTGCTGACTAGCAAACAAAACAGCGTTTCAGAAGTCTAACACGACGGTGAACTCAACCATCCATGTTTATATATGATGAAGAAGCCAACTCTATTAAAGTCTGGAATGCCATGACATGGGACAGTGCATACATATATATTTTTTTCCTTGTTCAGTTGTTAATAGCTACTGTAAAGCATCTAACTTGTGATGTTTTCAGGGAAGTAGAAATCAATCGATCATCAAGCAAGCAACATCGCGTCAGCACAGCAGCTAGCATCATCATCGGTATGTATGGATTGATTTGTACAGCACCACCATGACCATCGAATGAACGAACAGGCTTTGAGTAACTAGATAGAGTAAGAAGAAACAAATTTGAGAGCAGAGTAACAATGACTTTGAGTGAGTTGTGAAAAATGAAGAGAGGGATCCCTCCCTCTAGTATATCTATCTATCTATCTATCTATCTAGACACGATTTCCCTCTGCTCAAGCAATATAGCATCAAACAGCGCGTATATAGCAATTTGATTGCACACACATTCAAACTGAACCGCACTCAAACTGAATCGGATTGCACACACAATAGCAATTCAGGGGGTAGGAAGATGGGGTGGAGCTCACCACACCACACCACACCACGTCAGGGGGTAGGAGGAGGGCGTCCACCTGCAGCAGCAGCAGCAGCCATGAGGGATCTACCTGCAGCAGCTGCTGCGGCTGGTCCAGATCCGATCCGGAGCAACCTACAACACAAAGCAAAGTAAAGGAATCACAAGGAGGGGAGGGGAGGGGAGATGAAGAAACCAACAAGACAAAGGACGGAGGGATTCGAGCGCACGCACGATGGTTGCCGGAGATCCGCGGATGAGCTCGCCGAAGATGGCCTGGAGCGTCCTTGGAGGTTGAGGCGTCGGACCTCCGTGGTTGTTGCCGGCTAGCTAAGCTAGGGTTTCGGGCGTCTCCGTCCCTGGCTGCTGCCGGGCCGGACGTCCGGGGAGCAGGTCGACGACGGCGCGCCGATGCCGCCGTGGATCTCCTCCAAGAAAGGAGTCCCTTACATTCCCTTCCCTTCCCTCCCTTGGGAGAGAAGAGAAGAGAAGAGAAGGTGTGGGGGTGGAAAGGCGGCGCCGGAGGGAGAGGACGCCGCCGGCGGTGTCGCCATGGCCGGCCTCCTCATGTGCTGCCTGCTAGGTCGTCGTGGCCTTGACCAGACCAGATGCAAAACAACACAAACGTGAGTCAGATTTGAGGAAACTGAAGAAAGAAATCCAGAAGAAGAAAGGGGAGGAGAGGATCCACCTCCTGTCCTTGTCCTGTGGATCTGATCCGCGCCATGGCCGGGGTCCTTGCTCCTGCTACGTCGCCATGGCGTCGGTCGGGCTAGCTAGGGTTTCGGCCTGAGCTGCTGGGGAGAAGGAGAGAAGAGGGGGTCGCCATGGCGGCGGGGCTAGGGGAGAGTTGGTCGGCGGTCCGCGAGGCTGTGAGGGAGGAGGGAGGAGGTCGGCGGCGGGATTGGGATTGGGGTTGGGGTTGGGGGAGAGGTGGAAGACGAGACAGAGCAGCACGCATTGGCGTTGGTTGGCGTTTGGGTTTGGGCCTGCTTGTGCTTGGATGTGTTGTTAGGTGGCCTTGGTTTTCCCTTGCTATTTGGTTTCATTTCAAAATTTCCGACCCGCAAAATCTCGCCGCCGAGCGAAATTTCCGGGGCATGAGTCACGGATCCAGTGCCATTGATGTGATTGGCCGGGTTAGACCTCTCATGGATCACTGACCTCTCTTGAGTTGATGACAACCGTTCATCTTTGGCCTCTCATATCCGACGGCACACACACCCCATGTCACGCGGATCGTCTTCGTCTATGGGTGTGTTCAAGGGGCCTCCCTCCCTCCCTAGGAGGAGGAGGAGGAGGAGGAGGCGAGAGTGGAGGTAGAGGGTCGACGGAGAGGCCTGTGGTTGAGCGACCCCAGCTCTCCCGGGCTGTTTGAGTCTACAATAACATGATCAATTTTTTTTGCTCTACTTATCACCTAATTAAGCAAATGCATGACTTATGAAGCGAATAAGAAATCATGTTAACTTGGAACTAAAATTCCAACAAAAGAGTGAGGAACATACCTTTTTATCATTGCTCTGAAGTCTGAACCTCCCCCTATTTGTTAGTGAAATGTGAGTATGCTTGGAAGATAATAATTTCTTATGCAACATATGCTTTTACGTCTGAAAGAGCTACAAAATATGTTGACCTACCTATGTGCACTACATTCAGCATAGCTCTGATGTGCACTGCCCTCACTCTTGATTAGTTGCCGCATACACGCATTCACGCCAACAAGCTGGGGAAACAAATGCAAATGTTACACCGAGTCAAAATCAACCATCCCACAATCGTAACAATAGAAAAGATAATAACCAAAATTTAACAGAAGAACTACAGCTTGGCTCCCAGATCCATCTCGATAGCCCTTGATCCGTCAGCTGAGCTTCTCCTAGCCGCCTCAACATCACGTCATTACCAAACATGTAGTGGATGCCTAGTGGGACAAGGATTAAGAAATAACATGAGGTGAAAAATACGATGGCTGTCAATTCCATAAAGTGATCCAAGTAATTTGACAAAACAGATCGAGACCATCTTGTATAATCTCAAAAAAGCAACTAAAAATATGAGAAATGAATTGATGAAAATCAACCCCTGCTCTCATTCATGCTCGCTTTTGTAATGGGAGGCAAGAAATGGGGATACCGGGAGAAGAAAGGATCACATGGACGGCAAGCCTCCACCACCGGCAAGTGGGGTTGCTTCACATCCAATCTCCACGGCCGCCTCCATGGATACGAACTCCCATGTTCACAACCGGGCTCCCAATCGGCCGCTGCCTCGCCGACCTTGACGACGAAGTAGTCCCTCCCTTCGATCCCATTCGCAACGGAGGCAACACCCATCCCAGCGGACGGGTCCGCGGTGAGATCCCTACTGGATTGTGGTCGCGCCTCCCCAAACCTCACCGCGGGACACATGAGAGGGCGCCGTTGCCATGGTCAGGCTTGGATGGGGAAAGGAGGCGACATAACAGCAACGGCGCCTTCGCCGGGATTGGTGGCGACGGCGGCGGCGAGCTAGCGGGAGGACGGCGGCGGGGAGAGAGTAGGAGGGTGGTGGCGGCAGTCCATCGGCCGCGGTGAAGTGAGAGGAGGTTGGGGATGGGGCGCGATCCGGGCGTATGGAGCGGTCGAGAGGAGGGGGCAGACGGCTGGGTTTTTCCATCGTAAGTGCAGGGGAGGTCAAACGAGAGGGTTTTTTAAATGCGGGAGGCAGAGCAACGAGGGCGGATGTAGGGAGACGGGACGCGGTCGGTTGGTGAAAAGGAAAGCTACGCATTTTTAGGCAGTAGAGATGATTGATGATAAGAAAAGGAAAATCACATCAATATAAGGAAATATCCCATCAATACTTGATTGATTGCGATTTATTTTTTATATGGTAACTAATCTGATCATCAATACTTGATTGATTGTGATTTATTTTTATATGGTAACTAATCTGATGGGTTTATGTGGGTGGTGAAGCGAAAAGGCAGGTGGGAGGGAGACGAAATAAAACCAGCGAAATAAAACCAACGAAAGTGGTGAGGCGAAATAAAACCAGCGAAAAATAACCGGCGGACTATTCACCAACTGCTATACTAGGAGTAGAGATATATGCAAGAATTGATGGATGCATACATGCATGGTTCCTACGGGTAGCTATGTTAGTGGTGGTGCCTCGGATTTGGGCGTCGCGGGCACTCGGACTGAGTGTGGTGAGCAGGGACTAATGTCCGGAGCAGGGAGAGTGGCCGCGTAGACGACGGTCCTACGCAACGCAGGGGTGCACAGCTTTGCGGGAGCTTATGATGCTACACCCCGGTCGGGTTGGGTTGGGTTGGGTTGGGGCCGGCCACGACCGGATGTAGATGCTCTTTGCTAGTGGTAGCATGCAGTACACGTAGTTTAATTCCCGCAAATATTAAAAAAAGCTACTTTATATTATAATTAGAGTCAATTACACTGGTGGTGCCAGAACTTGGCATAAACGGTTACTTTGGTGCTAGAACTTGCAGCATACATTAAAGTGGTGCAAAAACTTGGCTTCAACTTGCAAATACGGTGCAACTCTCGTTTGTATACGGCTGTGACGCTGATGAGGCACGACAGCGTGGCATAGGGCCCACCGTAAGTGACTGGATGGTGAAAACTGGAAGTGTGGCGTGCTATTTTTACAAAATACCTGGGTTTTTTCTCACGAAAAGGCCCTGTCAGGTGTGTGGCATCCAGTTGGTCCCACTTGTTAGTGAAACATCACAAATTTATTCGAATGAAAAATATGCCGCCAATGGATTCGCATCGCGAACTCGGTCTAAACTGGGTGCGTAGCCCATAGCTCACAACATGACATAGAAGCATACACACATTTTATATCTTGGAATTAAGTAACATAACTCAAGAATTTGTA
Organism: Aegilops bicornis; assembly: GCA_021605145.1. Lineage (NCBI taxonomy): Eukaryota > Viridiplantae > Streptophyta > Magnoliopsida > Poales > Poaceae > Aegilops > Aegilops bicornis. The sequence continues at coordinate 697,114,596 of CM038669.1, forward strand.
ATCCTAAAAAGGGTTACGCCCATAGGGTTTCGAGCCAGCTACCAAAGTGAAACAATTAGGAGGGCGTGCCACTGCAACAATGTACTCTCATGTGTAAATATAATTGTTACAGTTTATGTCTATAACAGTGCCTGCTCCTGGGCTACAATTTATGTTACTTTTTCACTTTTCAAAAGTTGTAAACAAATGTAAATTGTAATTGTAAATAATATACATATGAATAAAATATATTAGACTAACACAATGCTCATCCATTAATTTTTAAAAATCCATCAAATTGAATTATGAATTAATTGTATAATTACAAAGTTTTTGCATATTAAATAAAATATCAAAGTAATTTTACAAAATATGTGTACCTAAAAAATTATTATATCAGTTCAAAAAATTTACAATTTTTTAAATAAAATATTCATGTTCTATATATAATTGTGCAAGCTTAAATTTATTATGTTTTTCTAAAAGTGTTCATGCATTTTAATAAACTTTTTGTGTCTTCTAAAAACAGGTTATGTATTTTTAAATCAATATAAATATGTGCGTAAAAAATTAGCCTAGTATGCCTCGGACTGCAGGTTCTCATATGAATACGTATTTACAATTATGTGTACAATTATAGTTTACAGTTTTTCGGGCTAAAAATAAGAAAAGAAAAAAAACTAACATGTTTAAAATGAACCGCACTAACTGCAGTCTGTTTAGGCCAGCGGACGTACAGTCTTTTTTTTGCGGGTGAGCAGGGGTACTGTTGTAGACATAAAGGTTAACAATCCTATATTAAGAAAAAAAGACTAACATGTTTAAATTGAGGTTTTTTTGCAAAAAGAAAACACACGCCCAATCTGCACCATATGGTCACTGACAGCGGGGCCTATGCCATGCTGTCATGCCTCGTCAGCTTCGCCGGCGTATACAAACGAGATTTGCACCGTATTTGTATGTTTAAGTCAAGTTTTTGCACCACTTTAATGTATACCGCAAGTTCTAGCATTAAAGTGACCGTTTACGCTAAGTTCTAGCACCACCGGTATAATTGACTCTTATAATTAATATGAAACGTAAAGAGGGGTACCCAAAAGCAAGATGCAAAAGAAAAAAAGGGCTAGTGGAGCGCGTGAATGCATTCGCCTTGGTAGTTCATTCCTTAGGAACAGCGAGCGTGTCGGCAGAATGAACGCATGCTCGCACGAATCGAGTCGTCGGAGGAAAGAAAAGGTACATCGATCGAGCCGCTTCCCTTCTTTCGCTCGCCGCCTCTATCTGTCTGTATGTCTGGTTCGGACGCCAGACGCCACCCACACCGCTCATCGTTGCCAAGTAGTAAAACGGAAAAATGGAAAATGGAATGGATGGAGCGGCGAGAGCGCGTCCCACGGCGAGATCGACATCGAGTTCATGGGCAACTCCAGCGGGGACCCCTACGTGATGAACACCAACGTGTGGGCCAGCGGCGACGGCAAGAAGGAGCACCAGCTCTACCTCTGGTTCGACCCCTCCGCCGACTCCCACACCTACAAGATCACATGGAACCCCAAGAACATCATCTTCGAGGTCGACGGCGTGCCGGTGAGGACGTTCAAGAAGTACGACGGCCTGCCGTTCCCCTCGAGCCGCCCCATGACGGTGCACGCCACGCCAGGGACGGCAGCTACTGGCGACGCAGCACGGCACCGTCAAGATCCACTGGCGCCACGCCCCTTCATCGCCCCCTACAAGGCCTACCACGCCAACGGGTGCGTCCACGACAAGGCCACCAACAAGGCGACCTGCCCGCCCGGCAGCGACGCCTGGATGCGCCGGGAGCTCGGCGAGGAGGAGCTCAAGACCGTCGCCTGGGCCGAGCGCAACTGCCTCTCCTACAACTACTGCGCCGACGGCTGGAGGTTCCCCAAGGGCTTCCCCGGCGAGTGCGGACGCGACCTATGATGAATTGATGATTCAGTGTTTGTAGCACTAGCAGTACACCTCCGAGCCGAGATTCCATTGATTAATTTCTTCTTTGCTACAGTACAATCAATTGATAGCCCGAATGTATAAAAATGATAGAGAGGTTCGATTAAATCACTTTTTTCCTTTTTTTTTCGTGATCCGACACTTCTGTAGACGTTTAAGGAAGGATTCGAGGAGGCCAGTTGTCGATGCTCTAACACTCCTGAAGGCGGTTCTCGTCCTTGCACGAGTGAACTCACCTGTTTTAAAGAAAAAAAGGGATTTCCCTTCTGATTTTTTTTTGAGAGTACGCCAAAAGCTTACCGTATTTTTATAGAAGGAAGAAAGAATGTTTTACAAGAACCTGTGCTAAGACGGGATACACAGGACTCCAACTCCGAAAGAAGACACAAAAGATTACTCTCTCACAAATCTATCTAAGCCCTCAACTCCTATACCCGCCTTCTTCCAAAGCTTGATCTCCTCATGGATGAGCCGGACAAGGTTAGTGTCCGTGCACTCTTGATCGATCCTGTTGAACACTCTTGCGTTTCTTTGCTTTCGTAGATGCCACGCGGTCAAGATGACAAACGAGTCAAACCCTCTCTTGAGCTTACCATGAAAGGACTTCCGAGCCTTGTCCCACCATTCCATGAAAGTGTCCTCTGATTTTCATTAAGGGAAACCAAGCATAACTACAAGCTACAAGCACCAATTCACTTACAGAAGCCGAGTGAAGTCACCTTGATTTTGCTTGCCGAGCTGCATAGGACAATGGTTTCGAAGGTTGTCATGAATGAATCCAAGTCAACCTGAAGGCTAATGTTGGGGATATAATCACAAGATATAACCCGCCCGTTTAGGGCCGGGTCAATGCTGATGGCGACTTACAAGATGGACCAGGCCAGGTGGGCCGAAGACCTCCAGGAGACTCGTCCAGAAGGATAAGCCGCCGCTGGATGGGCCGCCCATGACGTGCCGACAGAAGCCTACTTGCGAACCGCCATTGTATTATTCCTTAGAGGACAAGAAAGACTTGGGCACGGATCATGTTTCCGGCCCGAACTCTAATGTACGCCCCTTGTCTCACCATATATATAAAGGGGAGCCCTAGGGTCAGAAAGATCAAGTTAGAACCCCTCGATTGCTAGGTTAGCCACGCGAAACCCTTGTAATCGAGATCATCAATGCAATCCAAGCAGAAGTAGGCTTTTACCTCCACCGAGAGGGGCCGAATCTGGGTAATCATTGTGTCTCTCGTTTAACCCCTTTGATCTACCACTCGACACTGATGGCCTCGCGACTAAGTCCTAAGAGGACATCTGCCGTGAAAATACCACGGCACTCCCCGTGGTGGATTGGCATCCACCATGAAGGCATCGACGACGTGATCCGCGGCGAGGCCGTGCTTCCGCAGTATCAGGCCGAAGCCACAGCCGCTGAGGTGCCCGCCTACGCCGATCGTCATGGTAATCCATGCGTCATCCTAGGGAAGTGGTCAAACTCGCCGTCGGCGAACCTCGGGCCGGCTGGCTCGTCCTCTGCCGGTAACGTGGCGCCACGCCGCCTCCAATGGCTACATCTTGCTGACCTCATGTTTTTCAATTTGAGAAGAAATCTGGCAAGGGATTTTTTTTTGAAAAGGATCTGGCAAGGGGATTTGGGAGGAGAAAATCAAAGGGGATTAGCTTTACGGTGTTGGTTACGTGTTGGACAAGCGGACAGAACCAGCGATGCGACCTGAAGACACCTCATGACCCTTCGTTTATTTTGGAAAATCTCAATCGTCAATCTTCATAGTTAAAACAAAATTAACGGATATAAACGGGATGACGTATGGAGAACTATGAAATCGACCGTTCTTTAATATTATAGTAAATATACTCTTGTATTTTATTTACTCGACTCACCATTAAATTCAGAGTTGCGAAAGGATCGATTGTAACCCCGTCCACGCCCGCCGTCCACGCCCCATACTCTGAATACGCCACCGCATCCGCCCATTTTGCCCTAGATCCAACGGCTGTCCAGGCCCGCCCCGCATCATCATAACGCAGATAAATACCCCCCACAATGGCTTCTCTCCCTCCCCTGCTCCAGCAGCTCCCCCCCCCCCCCCCCCCGCGGAGCCGTGGGCTGTTTGTTCAACTGGAGGTTTTTATCCCATTCCATCCCCTCCCCCTGGTTCTCAAGTCTTACATCTGAATCCGTGATCTCTAAATAGTTTAGAGTAGATACCGTTCCCAAATCGTAGATCTGAATCCTTATCTGTAACTCTAGTCTAGAATCGATACCCAACTTTGGTATACCTGACCCCTTGGATCCTACTCTAATTTAGATCTGTCCCCTTGGATCTTTTGCAACTCTACTTTAGAAGAATCGAAAAGAGTCTTGATTTGGTAGATTTTATGCGTTGATGATTTGGAACTTTACTTTCCGGATTCGCTAGATAATCCAGTCACCGAACCCTCATCTTAGACAAAGGGTGGGCGGTGTTGTGTTTCTTTATTTTTCTACATGCAAGTTTTTATCCCGAACCAGGGTAGATGGTGTTATCCATCGGCGGTTCTAATCTCTTCTCCTCCCAAATTGTACATCTGACCCAGTCTCGAGATTATAACTTTCATACATCTGATTTTTTTTCTTGCAGATCTGATGCAAGGTCCTATGGAACCCGGATAATTAATGGAGTCGAAATCATTTTTGGCACTAGAAGTGAATGTGATGTCCCAAACTGGGACTGTCCTCATTGCCATCGTAAAATGAAAACTATAAGATTCCTTGTGTTTGATTTCCCACCATTGTACTGTGTTGGCTGTAAATCTATGGTATGAATTTGTTCCTTCATCTATTTTTCTTTTGTTACTTTGTTTCTCTCGAATGAAACTTATAACTTGTTTCTTGTAGAACCCAAATAACTTTAGTTCAAACCTTGCAACTGTCTTGATGAATGGAATTTCGATTGTGGGTGAAGTCAAAGAACAGAAAATCAAAGTAGGCGATCCTGGTAAGTTCTTTTGTGCATTTCAAATCTGTCGTACAACATCTGTTCTGCCTATGGTAGTTTTCGTTCTTCCTCCTGACCAATTTTGTGCTGATTAACTCTTCACTGTCGTAATTCTTGTTTGTAGTAATGTGCTAGTTTTATATTTTAATATTTGTTATGAATGCCTATAAATCATCTAGTAATATATGTAAGTGATTTCTTTTATCGTAAATGCTCTTATGTTGTGTATAACCTAGTCATTCTTGTTCTGTTTTTGTGCAGGTGAATGTGTGGCATATGCACGAGCTCAACTGACCGAGATGATGAACAGAATAATGATTGTGTGCTCTAGCGAGGAACCTGTATTAAGTGTGGCTAACACTTATTGTGTTCCAGAACACTTCATTAGTCGCTTTGCTGAAGAGTTCCTTCCAAAACTACTGGTGGCGGTGTCCACAAAATTCTCGCATGCTTTCAATGCTTTTGGCAGGAGTTCCAATGGAATCCATGGTATGCTTCTGACTCTATTACTTGATGTCCACAACGTTTTTTTTGTGAAATCTTTTTGAAATCACTTGCTATCCATCACTTGCTGTAAAATTATTGGATTTGAATCCATGCAGTCAACCATGCAGTCAACTAAAAGTGTGAGTCATCGCTTCACTGGTGGTGAAATCCGGGCCATTCACTGTGATGATTTCGAGGAAGTTTGTCGGCAAATTGCTGATGGCAATGCTGTGCTTGCTACCTTCTTTGATGGTGTTGGATATGAACAACTGCAGTATTGTCAATACTACACAGCTATGCCTCTGTTGTGGCTCAACTTATTGCTGATGGGGAGAATGTTTCTGCTCATGTTGTTGTGCTAATTGGAGTGATATCAGAACAGGGACATAGGGCTTACTTTGCACTAGATTCAGCAAGAAAACAGCCTTTTGCAGGCAGGTGGGAAGTGCTGAAGGGTGGCGATCTTTGTTCAACTGGAACAAAAAGAGTCAACTCAGAGGATATGGAAAAATCACCGCCGATAGTGCTTGGTTCACTAATTTCTTCAAGGTTTCTAGACAGAATGATCATGGGCTGCCTCCTAAACTCTTTGGTATGAATTTCTTCTCTTAAATATAATCTAGACAACTTCCTACGATCTTTGTACTCCCCCATGTAGAACCAAATTTTGCAAAGCTTCAGATTTGTCTTGCAACGTAATCTCTGCCCAATAAACAATGATAATACTTAATACTTGTTTATAACTCATTTTTATCAAATTACAATCATAATTAATCATTATGTTAAATAGAAAATGTATTTTGTCTACAGTTTTTTAATACGATACACCTTAAAACACATTTAAATCAATACCACTGAAGCATGACAATATTGTAATGACTAATAGCATGTATTTTGAGTTAGTTTATGGAATCTTGCATTATTAGTGTATATGTATGTGTGTGTCATTAACTATCATACTAAAATACTTCGTAAGTGTATGGTATGAATATTATCTTGAGAGCGTTCTTTATGATTATATCTATGCAAATAAAAAGATCTAGAGTACACAAGATGTTTACTTTATTTTATTTTTTTTGGTCAAATGTGTCTAACATATTAATGTGGGCCAATAATCAGTTGATGATGTGTGTAACATGTACTTGATTCTGAAATAATATCGCACTAGATAACATATCCTTTGGTCCAACTTGTAAAGCATTCACCAAAGAGATAGACCAGCTTGCTAACTAAAATAGCTTTGTAGTGTGAACCTGCTATTACAAAATGGGACTTTTGTTTTGCTTAGATATTATAAATGGTTTGTGTATAGTCTCTATGCACTTGGATGTAACAACTGTTTTACTAATAGTGTGAATTGATGTGATTAATACACAAGATTAATATTTGTGTATGGGGTCTCCGCAATCGCCACCAAGATTGTTGTCTCTAACGTCAAGGCAATTGAAAAGGGCGTTGATGACAAGAAGAAGCGGAGAGCGGTGGAGGCGCATGAAACAACTGGCTCCATTGACGGTGGATTTATACTGCCAGATTGACATATAAGAGTAGATGTAATGCCCATCAAGGAGGTGCAAAGTTAAGGTTACCGGCTAACTGCAGAGTAGTCACATGCTCAAACAACAAAGCCTAACAGCGGCAAACATGGTCGCATGGGATCAGATGTGCAACGGTGGTGCGTTCTGGACAAGAAAAGCAACCACAAAGGAGAAACATCATGTGCTTGATCCTTGTACACAAGATGTAGTCTTGATGGACGAACTCGAGGATACAACCAAACTTACTATGCGATTAATCTTCAGCCATGATCTTCTGGTGAATCAAACACTGATTTGACCGAGCAATTAAAAGTGTAATCTGGAAGGAACTTCAACTAAATGTCGAGCTACATTGAAACTGTTTCTCTCTTGACTAACTGACCAGAGGATGAAGTAGTTGAATACAACTAATGAGCATGGTGAGAGGTAGATGATAAAATAGTTTAATACCAGTGCAGCTAGCACAAAGTCACTTGGGGAGCGAAAGCAAATCATCAGTATTTGGGGGCCAACTGGTAAAAAGTCTCCCTAAAAGAAGTTTCTTCAAAGATTGACCGGTGACCCCCGAAACTTTCCCGATGGCCGAAACTTGACTTCCTATATACTCCGGACCATTCCGGAACTCCTCGTGACGTTCGGGATCTCCTCCGGGACTCCGAACAACTTTCGGGTTACTGCATACTAATATCTCTACTACCCTAGCGTTACCGAACCTTAAGTGTGTTGACCCTACAGGTTCGGGAGACATGCAGACATGACCGAGACGACTCTCCGGTCAATAACCAATAGCGGGATCTGGATACCCATGTTGGTTCCCACATGCTCCTCGATGATCTCATCGGATGAACCATGATGTCGAGGATTCAATCAATCCCGTATACAATTCCCTTTGTCAATCGTATGCGTTACTTGCCTCGAGACTCGATCGTCGATATCCCAATACCTCGTTCAATCTGTTACGGCAAGTCACTTTACTCGCACCATAATGCATGTCCCGTGACCGGACACTTGGTCACATTGAGCTCATTATGATGATGCATTACCGTGAACAAAATCCATTATGTTTTCTGTTATTTCTCCGTAAGCATGCCGAGCTTATAACAAAGCTTCACAGTTTGTTTGTTTTCTGTTATTTTATTGGCTGCATCTTTTCATATTCTTGATGCATCGATTATGTACCTGTGATTAACTAATTTTTTGGTCTGTTCTACAGTTGCTAATCATGACCCTGATGATTATCTTGTGGATAACACACCGACTGATTTGACCATCACTCCACAAGAAGAATGGGACATCATCCTTGCTGCACGTAACAGGCGGTATGTCTTTCATGGAAGGTACTTGAGGTGTCGTTTTCGTCAGTTAGGGTACTGAGCATGCGAAAGGATCTTGTGTTGCTGGGACGCCCCTTGTTTTCTGTAATGTTACTGATTGCTGAACTACCAAGGGAGCAGTGCTATTCCTGTTTGGGATGTAGCTAAATTGGGCCTCCTATTTTTTTTGCTGCTACTTTGATATTAAGCTGTAAGTTGGTTATTTGATTGGAAGTATTAGCTTGATTCATGCCAGAGTAGTTGATTATTGTGCAATGGTTAAAGGGGAAATTTTGGTCAGGCATTGTGATGAACATATATAGGGAGAGAGTCAGTGAGGCACCAATTTAAGAGTTTTATGCTGCATTCTCTCTTCTTGCACGTTGAATGAATGACAAATCTCTAAACAGATTCCAGTGAATTTCACACAGCACACATATTCCGTGAAAACGGGCTCGCCCCTTCCACATCATGTCGCATGTCAAAGATCTTGCCTTGCCGTGTGATCCATTTCTTCCTCATCCTCGATTGCCTTGCTCAACAGGAGTAGCAAAGTTTGCAATTTTGCCAAGTGCTTTGTCCTATTTCCGGGGAAGATCTCCACTTGTTTGATTGCGACTTCAACGCTCTCAAGGCTCACCACTTGTTTGATTGCGACTTCAAAAGACATGGTTCATGGACACGTGCATTAGTTTGGGACGGGGAGGTGTACAAATTTGACGTAAATTTTTTGAACTTGGTTCTTGCGCCTTTGTGTGCGACTAGCATTTCCGTTGTGTGTGGGCCACACCGACGTGTTGACTTGGCTGTTGGGGTTTCTTCTCTTGGTTGCCTGCATGTATGGGCTTTCTGCTTTCGTGCTTGATTCGATGTGGCCCACATGTGGTTCAGTTTATTGTTGTGTTCGGCACCGCTCCACGCTAATAAACGGCGCCGCTTTGATCGTGCTATCTATTTTGGATGTTGATCTTGAGGACGTGGGCCAGTTCTGTTTTGTTGACTTGTGGGCCGCGATGAGGATGTTTCGTTGTTGCTGACAGCGTTGCATGGTTTCCAAATCAAACTGTTTGAAAGGAGCGCCGCTGATCACGTGTTTTATTTGCATGCGGTTGTAGTAGATTTTTTTCATTCCTTGTTTTTTGGCTAACTGTGACATTGCCACGGGAGTAGTTGGATCTGGGACGTTGACACGTATTGATTTAGAACGGTGCCTTCGATCGATTGGTTTCTCGATGATCGGAGAGTCCTCGAGTCTCCCAAAGGATCCCGTCGAATCTTGTTGCACCGTTCACGCCGTCGTCGGACGCGCTCGCGCGAACCTCCCACGGAAGGTGCACAGAGGAGATGCGCCAGCCGCCATGAATGCGGTGGTGTCGGGCTTGCCCGTGAGTCGGATACCACCGGTGCCCACGAAGCGCCGCTACCGCCATCCGTCTCCTCTTCCCTCTTTCTCTCTTATCTTCCATCGCTGCTCCATCCTCTCCACCCCGTCGAGATCAGCCGCGGGCCTGCCTTCTCCACTTCTCCTAGAAGCGCCATGGAGCTTCAAGCGGCGCCTGGCGTCTATACGCTGTGCCAACATACGTGCACACGCCGGCAAAGGAGGAGGCCCTGGTCACCGTCTAGCACGTCTTGTGGATTCGCCAACCTCCGTGGACCGTGACCGTGGCCTCCTGGTCAACACGCCGGTCTAAACCTAAGCGCACAGGGGTCTGGGCCCATCGCCCTTAGCACACCTGCACGCTATGAACGCGCCGGAAGCGTAACTAGCCCCTTAATACAAGAGCAGGCTTACGTTCCAATCCGGCCGCTTTCGCTCGCTTCTTGGCGTCATGAAGGCTTCTACCGATACCACGACGTCGAATGCCCATAATCGCTCCCAGCGTAGTTGGTTAGTGCGTATAGGCTAGTAGCCAGACTCAGATCAAATACCAAGATCTTGTTAAGCGTGTTAAGTATCCGCGAACGCCGAACAGGGCCAGGCCCACCTCTCTCCTATATGGTCTCAACCTGCCCTGTCGCTCCGCCACAAAGATCCACTCGCGGGTACTCCTACGAGCCGACCCGTCTTTAATCACCACATGTATCATGTATAAGTGTAAAGTATATACCCGTGATCACCACCCGAGTGATTACGGCCCGATAGTATAACACAGCAGACGGACAAGAATGTAGGGCCACAGATGGAAATACTAGCATCCTATACTAGGCAAGTAGGATTGCAGGTAAAGGTATCAACAGAAGTAGCAAAGACAGGCTATGCATCAAGATAGGAATAACGGAAAGGAGTAACATGCTACACTACTCTAATGCAAGCAGATAGAGGAGAGTAGGCGATATCCGTGATCAAGGGGGCTTGCACGGTTGCTCTGGCAAGAAGGAGGGTTCACAACTCCGTAGTCGAACCGACAAAGAAGCAGCTGGCCGGTCTCGTAGTCTACCGAAGAGAAGAGGGGGAAGAAACAATAAATACAATGCAAACATAAGCATGACAATGCATGACATGACAATGAGCGGTGTTAGAGCATTACTAGTAGAGCCCTCAAACCCTCAAACCCCTAAAAATAACTGCTTTTTTACAGTTTTCGCGGAAAAAACGCCGTAGACTAGAACCTCTTAACCCTCAAACCCAGAAAAAATTTAGAGGTCCAACCTCAAACCAGTTTCCAATCCAGAGAAATAGGGGTTGAGAGGAAAATCGCACCCCAACCCGCACTCGCTCGCCGCTCCTCGCTTATGCTGGAGCCAATCTCCTCCTCCCGTCCTCCTTCTTCGCCATGGAGGGCCCCGCCTCCCGACCGCCTCCCGCCTCGCCCCGCCACGGTCGTGCCACTGCCCCAGCCCCGCCCGCCGCCTCGCCCGCCCGCCCGCCCGTCGCCCGGCGTGGTGGCGGCGACCACGCGAGCGGCGGCGGCTCGCCGCGCCTCCTCCGCCTCCTGTGCTCCCGCCCGGCTCCGTCCCGCCCGGCCCGCCACGGCCGCCCCAAGAAGAGTCGGTAGAAGGTGGCCGCCGTGAGCCTCGAGGGCTTGACCAAGGTCGTCGGCTCGTCCCGGCCGTGAAGAAGCCGGAAGAAGCTTCGCCCGCCGCCATCCGCCACCGTCAGCGAGCCTCCTCCCGCCGAGCACGAGGTGTTCGAGGAAATGGCAACCCCATCCTCGTGATTTATGTGTGATTTATGTGATTTGGTGCAGTTTACGGGTTGGGTTTGAGGGTTCTAGTATTTGCCCCTGTTTTTCAACCCTTAAAAGTGTCAAAAAGTGGCACTTCTCAACCCTTAAAAGTGCTTTAAGGATTTGAGGGTTTGAGGGTTCTACTAGTAATGCTCTTAGGTGTGCCCTAACGCGGTAGTAGGTGATACCGGCGGAAGGAGGAAACATCCGGGAAAGTATCCCCGGTGTTTCGCGTTTTCAGACAGATGAACCGGAGGTGAAAAGTTGCAGGTTTGCTATGCTAGGGGCATGTGGCTGACGAGCGGGCTGCGTATTCGAATTTGTCTCGTCGTTCTGAGCAACTTTCATGTACAAAGTATTTTCATTCAAGCTACGGATTATTTTATAATAATTTTCAAAGTTTTAATTCATTTTTGAAATTCCTGGATTTATTATTAATTCGAAATTAAAACAGAAATTCTAAGTGTACCCAGGGGTTGCCTAGCCTAGTCTATGACAGTGGGGTCAGGGGGGTTTGGTTGACTGTTGACCAGGTCAATGATTGACCAGTCAACAGGGTTAGTGGACCCACATGTAAGTGTAATATGTGATAAAATTACTTTAGTTAATGAATTTACCTAGTGGGGCCACATGTATTAGGCCCAAAGTGGGGTGCGTTAGTACAAGAGAGAATTAGTACTAAACGGAGATTAGTACTAGAGGGATTAGTACTAATCTAATGGTGGCCGGCCTCCTGGACAGAGGCAGTAGCTGCAGCCGCAGCACGCACGAGCACACAAGGGTGCCGGCGGCTGAAACCAGCGACGCCATCAGCAGGGACGCAGGCGCGCATGCACCCGCGGGCTGGGCGCAGCCATTACGCGGCCCCGGGCAGCAGCAGTTAGAGCACACGGCAGCAGCAGAAGGAATAAAAACTAGCAGAAGCATCGGGCAACAACATGGAGGAGGCGCGCTGGCGCTTGCGAGTAAGGGGAGCAGAGCACGACCCTAGGTGGCAGCAGGCAGGAGCGGGGTTCAGGGTCACGGTCGCGGCCACGGGGCGATGGGGGTCGGCCACGCGGGCGGCGCGAGTGGCAGCAGCAAGTACGCAGGAGCAGCAGCAACTCCGAGCACGCACACTCGTATGTACGCGTATGCGCGAGATCGGATGAGCTCGGGGACGGAGGCTACAACAATGAATTGAGGGGGGCAAGCAGGGGGGGTGGAGGAGGAGCTCACTACGGTGCCGAAGACGAGCTCGAGGAGGCCAGGGAAGGTCGGGGTCGAGCGAATCGATGACGGCGGCTGGTGATGCAGACGGTCGAAGACGAGTTCGATGGTGGCGACGTGGGGCTCTCCTGCTCGATTTGCTTTGCGAGGACGACGTAGCGGACGACGATGGAGCGGTCAGACACTGTCTCACGGCCCGGGGACGACGGTGGCTACGTGGGCGAGTTCGGCCATGGCGACGAGGCTCGGCCGCGCGATGCGGATGCGAGAGCGAGCGAAGGAGAGGGGAAAGTGGGCGCTAGGGTTTGACCGCGAGGGAGAGGAGGCTGGGCGCGACCTTATCCTAATGGGGAAGCGGTGGATGTCTGCCACGGCGGCATCGGCGGGCAGGTTGGCTGGGATGGCTGCCACGCCCTCCTCTGCCTCCTGTAGTAGGAGGAAGGGGATGAGTGGGGTGTGGGCTGACCGGTTGTGGCCTGGTGGGCTGGCCAGCTGGGCGGTTTGGCCCAGTTGGCCAAAGGGGTTTTTCTCGTTTTGTTGTTTTACCTTTTAGTTATTATACTTTTCTGTTTTGTTAAATTTTAGTTTATATAAAATACAAATAGTTATACCTAAAATAGTATTAATAGTTATGCCACTACCACAATTAACTTGGCACCTAAAATAAAATAGTTTGTAATTGTTTATCATTTGAAAAGCATTTAAATAATTGTTTTTGCTACTGTTTTACTCATTTTAGAGTTTTGAGACATTTTATAAAAGTGTGGTTTCTCGCCATAATTACCTACGCATTATTTGGCTCACTCCAAAAATTTTAGTGTTAACATTTGAAAACCTTTATCATTTGACTTAATTTCCTCAATTATTGACAAGAGGTGGATAGACAGCTACTGAGACACAAGCATTTAGTCAATTGTACCTAAAATATGATCTAATATTATTGAAAATAGACTGGTGCCATTTTGCAACAAATATTGGTAGGTGCTTCAAAAAATATATACCATTTTCGACACTCCAAAGGTAGAAAATGTTTTTTTACAAATAAAACTCATTTTTGAAATCAAATTTTAAAGATATTTGTATTATTCCAAGTTTGTTATTTTTCTGAAAAACAAGTCTCACTTGTGACACGATGCTATTGTTCTTATTTTTTTTTTAATTCTATGATGTTATAAAATAGATGCCATGATTTAGCTTATTATTTAATCGATTACGACCAATTTAGATGGTTATAAAATCGTCAAAGTGTGTACTACATTCTGATTGGTGGAACCGTTTGTGGCACGGATCGATGAGATGGCAGACATCCTACCATCCATTGCTAGCAATCCAACGTCCATCCATCCGTCCATGCAAAGAAAAGGAAAAAAAACACCGCACCAAACCCTACCTCTCTCTCACCTCTCCTCCCTTCCTTCCTTCTGCCGCCTCCCTCTCTCTGTCCCCGATCCAGATCGGCCTCTCCCTGGAACGAGATCCTCTGACGTACAAACAACCTACTGCAGAGGGACGTCGTTGCATGTCGTCCGTTGCTTGTGCATCCAACGACAGCAGCTGGACTGCGTGGAAAAACAGGGCAGGAGTCGGCCCAAAAGCCAAATAGACATATGTTTATAGTATACATGTATAAAATTTCAGAAACATATATCTTAATACGTGATGTATACAAAAAAGATAAATACATGGATTAAATTAGGCCTCTTTCTCTTTTTATTTTTGAAACTGATATTTGTCTTTTTTGTGTAGCATGCATAATCAAATTAGCTGATGAAACTTTGTACATAATTGAAGAACATGCATATGTATTTATAGAAGAAAAATATGTCATTTTTTGGAATTTTAAATATATTCTATTTATTTTTTGAAAAACGGGTTTCATGGAGCCTGTCCTTTGCAATGCCGCTCTCCGCGCCAGGCGCCGGTCAATTGGTCCAAATTTTGGTCGGTCGACCGATTATAATCGTTTACCACAATTGATTGAACAACCGGCAACCACATACCCTATTTCCGAAATATCTATTACATGCAGGGCCATGCACGCACGATCTTTCATTTATTTTGGAGTGGCATTTATCTAATTAACCCATTTAAATTTGGGTGCACGGATGAGGGAGGAAGGAACTTCTATCGCTTCAGGTGGGACCGCTATGACCCTGCAGCCGGGTCGGCGGGCGCGCCTGGGCGCCCCGATATCCGCCCCATATTTGAGCTGAATATGAGTGGTGTCGGTTAGCCTAAGCGTTCGAGGCTCGTTCGAGGCGCCCGTTTGGGTCGATTTTTCGTGACCGGTCAGTGACCTGGCAGTCCACCTGGGCGTATAGGGCGGATTTGGAGCGCCCTGCTGTAGATGCTCTAATATTTTTTTAGTGTTCCTCTGATTTCTTTTTTTATCGCTGGCAGGTGGGTCCCACATAAAATCATGTCCATGTCTGACACAAACCATCCAAAGCGGTGTTGGGGACTACACTTATCCGATTTGAGAAGTTGAGGGACCAAATTTTGCTGATTTTGAAATTGAGGGGCCATTTTTATATTTTTGAAAGAGTTGATGGACAAAAATATATTTTTTTTCTAATTTTTATTATGTTGGAGATGCTTTGTACTTCCGGTGAATATTTATAATAGATCTATTCCTTTTCGAAAAAAGGTCTTGTACGTAAGTCTCTGCCTCTCTTTTGCCATCTTCTGATTTTTTTTAGCTGTATTACGATTTTCTTTGATATCAATTGTGATTGATCAACCTGACTTCATTAGTTTTTATTTGAACTTGATCAAGCTTTCCCTGTCTAGTTCTTGGCAACAATTCTACTAAATTTTGTTGGAGCGCCGGAGGAATGGGCTGTATCATGCTTTTGGGCCAACTCCTGCCCTGCGTTTCCACGCAGTCCAGCTGCTGTCGTCGGATGCGCAAGCAACGGACGACATGCAACAACGTCCCTCTGCAGTAGGTTAGGTTGTTTGTACGTCAGAGGATCTTGTTCCCTCTCCCTCACCCCTCGCACCGCGCCCTCCTTCCCTCGCGCTGTCACCGGCGGCGCCCTCCTTCCTTTCTGTCACCGGCGGCGCGGCGCCCTCCTTCCCTCGCGCTGCACCCGAACCTCGCTCCCAGCTCTTCTTCCTCCTCCGCTGCAGCTAGGGTTTCGTCTCCCCGATCCCCAATCCCCGTGCAGATGGAGAACCGAAATAAGACCGACCTCAAGGTACTGTTGCCTAACCCTTTCCCCACTTCTGTACCCTGCCCGTCTCTCCACTCTCTTCGCCTCATTTTTCTCCCCTTTTGCGCCACCACGTCGTTGCACACAAAAGAGGAAGCGTCTGGACGATGGGACGGAGCAGGAGCAGGAGGCTGCTATCAAGGAGACGTGCCAAGGTAAAGCTGAGCAAATTCCATCCTTCTCGGCCAGAGATGTTTTTTTTTACATTTTGTGATTTGGATGATGCAGTCCTGAAGGAGATGGAAAGCGAGGTCCAGAACCTCCGGGACGACAACAACCTGCTCCGCGACGAGCTGTAAGATCGAATGCTTATGTTATGTGTGTGCTGATTTTGGCTCGCTTTTATTTTGTGGGGAATGATGGTTGAGACATTGGTTCCTCTTCTTCTTGTTGTTGTCGTTGATTCTTTTATGCCAGCCTTGGCAAGGACCGGCAGCTTGCCGAGACGGATACACTTTTAGTTGACAGGGAGCACCAGCTTTCAAAGACCCAGACACTTCTAGTTGACAGTGAGTCCTGGTCTAATCTCGACTTCTTCTTGACATTGGTGGTGTGTCAGCATAAAATATGCATTTATGGGGATTAATACGTGTCTTCTTGAAAGAGAGCATTATGTGTCCGATCGAGAAGGTTATCAACTTATCTTTGTTATGATCTGAATTTCAGGCAACTCACATATCTGAATATTTGAATGGTGTAAGCAACTGCTTTTCCAGGCTGTGACATCCTTATAGATCAGGCATAATTGTTTGAGTAGATTTTTTTAATCTTAATTTGCTGATTGCCACAATTCTTTGATATTTAGTTTGCAAAGTAAACACCAAAAGCGCTGATTGCTTGAGTTGATTCCCCTTTATATGATATACTTATGCTCAAAGGGAGTTGGAAAATTAGCACCAAACAAGACATATCACATGATATTAGTCAACAAACTGAACAGCTATTTTGATACTTCTCACTATTGTAGTAATATATTCTAATTGGGCTATTGTTATATCACATTGCAACTCGCATATGAATATATGAGTGTGTCAACATGTGGTCGCACCCTATTTCAGAAGTACACTTTGTGTAGCCAAAAAAACAACATAGATGAGCAACATGCTAGAAAATGTGCACCTGCAAAAGGCATGCAAAAACATGACCATTTGTGAACTGTCTTGAGTAAGACAAAAGTTGCGCATATAGTTGCTACATTGGTCCTTCATCTCTGTCTTTTTTAGTACGATACACAATTTTTCATAATTTTGAACAACTTTTAGCAAGTGCACATGTTATAGCATATTACAACCATGATTTTTTCCAACATTTATTGGAAAATTCAGGGTGCATGTTCTAGAAGTGAGATGTTGGTGCAGCGAGTTGTGGAAAATTCACATTCGATGTTTTTCAACTGCCAACTGTACTGGGTTGTGATACTGACTGTGTTTAGCTTGAATCAGTTACTCAATTTTGCAATTTATATCTCTGAAAATTTGTATTTGACGAAATGGTTATTGTATGCTTATATGCAAGTGAACAGTTGGGAACAAAACCTGTTTGCATCATGTTATTTCCTACTTCTATAATGTGGTGTTTGGAGAGCTGATGATGTTGTATTTATCTGCATGTCATTACCGTGGTCCAGAATATGCTCCACATTCTGTTTAGTTATAATGATCATTAAGTGCTTACCAACATTTTTGCATTTTCCAGTGCTTTATTACTAGTATCTTGCATACAATAGCCTTAACACGGTAATGTAATTCATGGTTGTTTTATACCTGGTTAATAATCAGGTTCAGGTATGCTAGAGTGTAATAACATCGAACTTGTTTCTTGAAAAAAATGCACACCTTATGAGGCACAGCACTCCTTTGTAAATTCACCTATACCTTGTAGATTGTCAACAAATCTATTTCTATCTTCATTCTTTTTCGTGATAACCAAGTTGATTTAGCTGCAATTTTATTTACCCTGTTCTGCTTTTCTTATGCAGCAAAGGAGTTTGAAACTGAAACAGTCATGTCCAGTTTCACCTGCAAGGACCCCATAACCAAGGAACGGGTCTATGGTCCGCATAATCTAGGTAGTTGGGACAGAGAATTCAAGCCGGACCAAGATCTGGAACAGGGGGTCAGAAAGGAGCTCCTCGCCAAGATCCGGCGCTACTACGAGCGGGTGAACATCGTCGACGAAGGCTTCTGCTTTGGCCTACTAGATCCGGTCTCCAACATCGTCGTCGCCGAAGCAATCGCCCAAATCAAGCTGCTGGTGGTGGACGAGGAAGACAAGGCCGAGCTGGCTGAGGACTCACATGGTCGTCAACGGCCGATACTACGGTGCATTTTTGAGCGGTCGCCGACGGTCTCATCGCCTTTCTGGTGGCCGTCTTTCCCTACCTCACCTACTACAGGGCCGAGTGGTATCTCAACAAGGCTAATTTGGATCCCCTCGTGGCCGCCGACCTCATCATCAAGCACCGAGGGATGGAACAGACCTTCAGGTTTCTATCTGACACCACCGTGGCAGCCGTTGGAATGGCGCTAAGATGTGCTGCAGCTGCCGCCCAGCACCCCAACCCGCGGAAGTTCGCTCTAGGGTGGAAGCTACTGTCCCCTTTTCTATGCAAGATCAACACCCTGCTTTCACCACCCTACGCAGCCCAAGACCCCGGTCTGCTCATCGACATCCAGGAACTACTTCAGCAACCTGAACCACCTGCTCTTTTCGTCCTGGAGGAAGCCTGGAGGCTTGCCTCTAAACGCACTGGCAGCAACCTGAACCATCCGGAGATGCAAGTGCCGCTGCTGCCGACTCTGAGGCATTTGCTTCTCACCACCATCCATGGATACTACCTGGAGGCTCTTGCCTGTCTGCCCAAGGACAAGCTGCGGGGCTCGCACCACTACCACTACAGCTTGCTCCATGCCGGCCACTGCTACGGACCGCTGGACCCTGTCTCCAACATCATCGTTAATACCCTCTGGTATGCCCAAGCCTACCCTCTAAAGCTAGAGAAAAAGATCGACATCGAGGTCATCAGCACCAAAGCCCTGCTGCGAATCGCACTCCGATCCCTGTATGGCCTCATCTCCTTCCTTTGCACCCGCCACCCCACCCTCACGCTGGGTGAAGCCATGCAACAACTGCAGCTGGCTGGGGCCTATCTCCAAAAGGCCGATGATCCAAGCCATCACGATGGTGGTGTCGAACAAGAAGCCTACATGGCTGCTGCCAAAGCCGCACACCACCCCAAACCTCTGGAACAGGCCCACTTCCTCGGACCATCTAATTCCATGCTCAAAGGCTGCTTGGAACTCCTCAACCAAAACGAAGATGCCAAGGTCCGCACATTAATTCTGGGCCACTTCCAAACCAACAGCAAACCTGCACAAGAAACAAAAAACACCAACGTGTTAGGCCCGCGGGCTTACAGAGATGTAATGAGAATGATAGGCAACTTCTAGTACCAGCACACCAGTGTGGTGGGAATGGTGAAGTCTGCAATCGAGATGTACAACAAGAAAAGCCAGGTAATTTGCTTGCTCTTTTACACAGATTGACTTGCTGGATGTACATCATCAAAACAATCTGTAACAACTTGATTGCTTGCAGGTACAATCCAGCTATGAGGTCCATGTTATCTGCGGTGTCAATCCGCACGTGGGTGGCCGTGCGGACCCAATGAGGCCCTTTCAGCACATTAGCCATTGCTCCCACATCAACTTCCTTGCCACTCAGGTTGCTGGCACTCCAAAGCTCTTCTTTGCCGAGTGTCGCAACGTCGGCTCCAAGGAGGCGGTGTTGTGCTGTCCTGTTGATATGCCAGTCCCAGGCTCTGGTATGCTATCTATCGTTTAGCTTTGCACTCTATCATCAGTTTTTATACGATCCAGAACTATATAGTAAAGTCCGTTGCATGTGTATGCATGGCAGAGCAAGTCCGTTGCCTTTACTGTGAGTCCGGAGGGAGGACCATCGTGCACCCGACGAAGGAGAGTTTCCTGGGGCGTGACAGAGAGTTTGAGGAGATGTTCCGCGGCGAAGGAGACACCAGTGATGACGTCATGTCTCAGAGCTATTACATAACCTTGTATTTGGATAATCTGGAGGAGGACCGGATCTACAGCGATTACAGCTGCAACAGTGAACTCCAAGAGGAAGTGCGGTGGTTGCTTGACATAAATTAAGCACATGCATGACCCATCTGATGAAAAACCACCGTCTATTAGTAACCTGTGTCGCCATATTTTATTCCATCTAGAACCTTTATACTCCTCCTATAAGTCAATTGTCCGATCGATGCTGAACATTATTGATGCTTAATCTGCACTCCTGTTT